>OZ022265.1:22763074-23963074 GCA_963978885.1 Nemotelus pantherinus
TCAAAAATAACTTAGTTTTAGTGACAGGTAAATGAGTTTTAATTAGAGGTATCGTGGTTTCATTTCCCTTGCTTTTACTTATTATTTTTTTTTTTGAATCTATAATCATCTTCAAGTCACTGACACTACACAAAGAATTACGCAAAGCCTGCAATAGATTCCTCGTATTCCAACCTTGTCAATCACCAATATCATCATTTTAAGAAAATCCTGGATCCTTTTTTTCAGCATCAAGCAAACCCTCATTAAAACGGAGCCAACTGAATCATTATTCTCAAAGAACAAAAATAGATGACACCGCTTTAAAACACACCCAACTATTTAGTTTCCGAAAAAAGTTATTCACGTTTTCATGCTCAGTACCCTGTGGAATCAAGGATATCATTTATCTGAGTCATGTTCGTTCTGCCTATGAATCCGCAACATTACGAATCGAGGTCGCCACCGTCGTCGGCAATCGCAAAACTGGAAATGTGCAGATATTTCCTGGTGTACAAACATCCAGCTAGAAAAATGGCGGAAAAAAAGGATTTACCAAACAGACAAGTTGATTGTTTGATGCCGGCAGATAACGATATCAAGATGATAGCGAATGTTAGCATGAAGATAGTTTTATCCGAGATGGAAATCATTCTGAGAAATGTGATGTGGTTTAGATACGTGTATGCGTTGTATAAGCTTATTCAACACTGAGGACCAGAGTGTTGTTTGATTTGATGATTATAGCTCTAAAAGCATCCTTGATATGCGTGCAGACAAATAACGGCACACAAGCAAACTGCTCCCTAGATCATAGGATATTTACCAACAAATTTTTCAAGAAATTATTGTTCGCATGAAAGGAATAATTTAAGAGCCATTTGTGCTAGTTAATTCGAAAAATGGATAGAAGATGGGGAGAATACAAGGAATATGTATGTATTTTGGTTTGTTTTCGTTATTTTGCCGAGGAAAATCTTGAACGATGGCTCGAGGCATGTGTTTTGATATGTTTACGCGTAGGATAAGTATCGGTACGAAAAGGAAAAATAAACATGTTAGGTGAAACGTGAATTTTAGAATGGCAAAACAAAACAATAATACAAAATTTTTGAGGATATCGATGACTGTGTATTTGATTTGAGCGTTCACGTTCATAAGTTCGTTGACTTCTGGTCGCAAACAATTGCACATTGATTTTACACATCGTATAAATTATTTTCTGTCCTACTTTTAGCTTCACTCTTATGGTTTGTTACAATAGGCTATTTAATTTTTAATTTTATTAAATCAAAATGACATTTAGTCTCGGGCTGATAATTTGAAGGGATGAAATGAAAATTTATAGCGACGGACGGTTTAAATTTACTAATTAACAAAACTGTTTAATCGATTAAATTTACATACACATGATTATAACGGGAAAACAAATATTAAATTGTAATTAACTGTATGAAATGGTGGAGCTTCCGGTGCCATTACAAATTTGCGATTAACAGATTTTTAAACGCATTTTCAGAAATGTCGGTGAGTTTTAATGAATTCAAATTTGATTTGCAGGCTGTAATCATTTAATTTTGTTTTATTAGTACAATTTTCAATAATTATCTTAATTATGGCGATTCATCTAGCATACTAGACTAGGTATGATAAATATGTTTGACAGATTGATTACTTTCACCATTTTCTGTCATTTTCTGTCTTCATTATTTTTAAATGCAAAGTCACTCCATTAGGGGAAGGAAGAAAGGAGGTAAAACGCTGTAGCGGGTAAGACCATGAATCCAGGAAATAAGATTACGACAATAGGTTTTCGCTGTTCGGCGCTGCATCTTATTTCGTCACGTACCGGAGACCGGTGAATCAGGGAAAAATAGTCGAGTGTCTGAATTTTATTGAATTTTTCTTTTGATTGTGTAAGATATGTAAAAGACAAAGTTAGAGAATATTTTTTTATTGTTTTACTTTAAATTCTTGACAAAATGAATAGTTACGGTATAATTTAGATGTAAGACAAACTTAATCACCGATAGGAACTTAAGTATTAATTTATAATTACAGGTGCATATTAATATAATCCGCAGAAGTATTGTCAAGAAATATTTATTAAAATTTTGTTTACATTACAATTAAAAAAGTCATAACTGATTAATAAAATATAAAAAATGTTTCAGTTTAAAATTTTTTTAAATTTGCGTTTTTTGGAATTATCATATTCCTGTGTTTCATTGTTTAATTTACGAATTCTGAAATACATTCGACTCCAAAAAAAATAGTTTTTTTTGCTGCAACATCGCAATCTACGTCCCTTGCCATATCCAGCATCCTTTTAATATAATTTGTCCTAAAGTCCAAGGAGTCGCCGTTAACGGTTGTAAATATTAAATCCAAAGCCGTTATGTGCGCCATAAAAGCTTCTGTTGGCTTCGATAGACCTCCTTCTGAAACATGATTTGTCCATGTATACGAAGTGTCCACTGCTGAAATGAAAGAGGCAACATACACTTCAAGCAGTTTCAATTGCTCCATTTTAGATCAGCAATTTAAGTGCCCGTCTGCCTAGATTTGCAACATCCAATAAAGTCATTAACAGAAACATTTGGACACAACCGAAAACAGTACTCTTCATTCACCTAAAAACCAGTTATTTCTGGATAATTTCTACGCGTGTTTGCATATTATTTCGTCATAAGTAAGCGTGGTCACGCTCATGTCGCAACCTTTAGTACTTGATCCATGGGGTAAGACTGGGTTCCGGCCCGGGTCTCATCGGTCGTACGACACACTTTTGTGTTATTTATGCTTGTGAGACCACGCGTTTTCGCCGTAGCAACAAAAATTCGAGTTTTGTCAAGTTCATTGTAATTTTCGTGTTATACGTCGCATGTGTTTTGTACCTCAACATTAGTATTCTAGAGCTGACTGAAAATTATTCTTGTTTATCAATGATTACACCAGCAGGTAGAAACATGCTTGTGTCCATATTTTATTTTATTATTTAAGGCATGTTATTTGATTCGGGTTGGGTACAAAATCTCGTATTACCATATCCCGTTTACAAAATCCCGATTACAAAATCCCGCATTTCAAAATCCTGTATTACAATATCCCGTATTGCGAAATCCCGTATTAACAAATCTCGTATTACAAAATCCCGTAATACAAAATCCCGATTTAAAAATCCCGTAGTTTTGCATAATATATATGATTCTTTATTATGCAATAATACGCGGCGCCGCGCCTGATTCTATATTATGCAAAACTACGTGATTTTTCCTTCAGCTCTTTTTTTATTGTAGCTAAATCTAACTAAATAATGGAGGGGAATCAGAGAAGAAAAATTTGGCAAGGTACCAAAAAATTAAAAAAATTATTAGAAAAAAGGTCTGAAACTGAAACAATCGATTATTTGAAAAGAATCGCGTACAATGCCTTTATGTTGAAATTCATTCCTAAATAAAAACTTAAATCACTATGTTTTTTGTTATTTCATTATATGAATAGGCTTCATGCCACGAGATTTTGAGTTTAGGGATTTTTACTTTCAGGATTTTGAGTTTCGGCATTTTTAAGTACAGGATTTTGTATTTCAGGATTTTGGAATACGGGAATTTCGAAACATACGGGATTTTGTTAATTCGGGATTTTGTGATTCGGGATTTTGATACGATCTCATTTAATTCGAATGCATGGGAGGACAAGATGGGGTATGGGGTCATCTTTTCCCTTGAAGAAAATTATAATTTATTTATAACACTTTATGACTCTTTAAACTTAATTTTAATTTTATCTTGTTTTAGGATGGTGAAAAATTACCAAAAAAGAACGAAAAGAGGGAATTGGAGTGAACGGAGTATGAAAAATGAGGTAAATAATGTAACTGAAGGGAAAAATGGGCATAAATTATCATCAAAATCATATTCTGTGCCACAAACGACCCTCGAAAGAAAAGTTAGAGAAGCTCGTGTAGCCCTAGAAGATCCAGCTACTCTTACAACTTCTGTGAAAGTTCATTTAGGCCCAAAAACGCAAACATTTTCTGATGACGAAGAAAAAGAACTTTACAACTATATAATTGATATGGAGAGTCGTCTTTATAGACTTTCGACAAATGGTTTAGATAGATAGATAGATAGATATACTTTATTTATGGCTGATCTTAGTTTGTGCAAATATAAATGATAAATTCTTAAATTAGAGTTCCGACTATGTCTTTACATCTATGTATGTATTTAATAGGTTATATTGGAGTTGATTTATTTAAAAATGCATACATATTTAAAGAAGCTGTCAACTAACAAGGGAAAATTCACAAAAATCTTTGGGAACTTATAAACTACGACTAATTTCTTATAACTACTTAAAACTAGGAATAGACATAGTAGCCCAGTGAAATCCGACATAAAAAAGGCGAAACTTCGGAAAAATTAGAGGAAAGCTGAATTTTGGTGTGAACCTTGGTACTGGCGTGTTGAACAAAATGTCAAAAGTCCCCAGCGATCCGAGTGCTGCGTCGCTTTTTATACGGGGTCAAAGGTCACCAAAAGTGACCTTTCCTAAATATCTCAGTAACGGTTACGTCTTCAGAAAAATAATGTATGACGAATTTGTAGCTTAGCAAATTTCCAACAAAAAAAATTATATGGCTTTTTCCTGTAACCATAACCGTTTTTGAGATATATTGATCTAAACATTTGTTACTAACAGCACCCTCTTTCTGACGGCATGTTAATATTATCCGATTTTGATTACGACTTGGCATGTTTGTGAGTTTGTTTTTCTATGTTTAAGAGGCGCATAAAAAAAACATGTACACAAACTTATCTACCAGACTCCAGGGTAGGTGGAAAAGTGTACTCCGAAAAGTTACAGTGGATGTTACAGTGGAAAAAGTGGATGCTCAGGGACACCGTTTTATGGCACAGGGGGAGGGGGGAACTTTTCGGAACACACTTTTCCACCTACCCTGGAGTCTGGTAGATAAGTTTGTGTACATGTTTTTTTTATGCGCCTCTTAAATATAGAAAAACAAACTCACAAACATGCCAAGTCGTAATCAAAATCGGATAATATTAACATGCCGTGAGAAAGAGGGTGCTGTTAGTAACAAATGTTTAGATCAATATATCTCAAAAACGGTTATGGTTACAGGAAAAAGCCATATAATCTTTTTTGTTGGAAATTTGCTAAGCTACAAATTCGTCATACATTATTTTTTTGAAGACGTAACCGTTACTGAGATATTTAGGAAAGGTCACTTTTGGTGACCTTTGACCCCGTATAAAAAGCGACGCAGCACTCGGACCGATGGGGACTTTTGACATTTTGTTCAACACGCTAGTACCAAGGTTCACACCAAAATTCAGCTTTCCCCTAATTTTTCCGAAGCACCATGTTAGATTTCCCCGGACTATAGTCACAAATTAAGGATGTTATTAATGGGTGATTCAATTTTTGGCAATTCCGCAGAAATTGATGTAGGTTCTGTTTAGCAGAATGATTTATATATTTGATTTTACTAATACGATGGAGTTGCTTTGTAGAAAGAAAAACGATTTGTTTAAAATTATTTTTAAGCACTTGTTTTGTTGCGTTTGTAGTTTTTTCTTGTTTGTTTTTGCACAAGTATACCAGACAGGGGAGCCGTAGAGTAATATAGACTGCATACTGAGGCAATAGATGAACAGTTTGTTCGCGGTTGACATGGTGAAGTTACGGTTAATGAGGGGATATAGCACGCATATTGCCTTGGAAATTTTTGAACATGCATCATCCATATGAGGTTTGAATGTTAATTTCTTATCTAACCGGATGCCTAGGTATTTGATAGAGTCCGACTATTTTATTAGATTATCTAGGATATTGATGGAGGGATTTGGAAGAAAACGACGATCGCGCCTCTTTGTAAAGAATATAGCCTGGGTTTTTTGTTTATTGATTTTAACTTTCCACTTGTTGTAAAATTTTTCAAGTGATGTCAGGTGGTCATGGAGCCTGTAGATAATAACATCAGGGTTGATCGCAGCTGTGTACACCACAGTGTCATCAGCATAGGTTGCAATAGCGAATTCTGGAGTCGTTGGGACGTCCGAAGTGTATAAATTATATAGAGTTGGGCTAAGAACGGCACCCTGAGGAACCCCGGCGGGAACGATACATGATGAGGAATACATTTGCCCACGACAAATGGTTTAATGGCTTTGGCATAGACTCTGGCAGTAAAAAATTGAAAATAACATCTCTTTAACTCTGGAAAAGAAGGAACTGGCAAAGATTGGGTTCAGGGATTTTTAAGCAGGCACCTAGAACTGTCGATACGAAAACCAGAAAGCATTTCAGCTGCGCGTGTCGCTGGATTTAATAAACAAGCTGTTGAACAGTTTTTCAACTTTTTAAGTAACGTTTATGATGAGCGTAAGTTTTCGTCGGACAGAATTTATAATTGTGGTGAAATGAGAGTTTCAGTGGTACTTAAAACTTAGTCAAAAATAATTGCACGAAAAGGCAGAAAACAAATGGGTTCCATTGCGGGTACTAAAATGGCTATAGAAATATGTTTTAGTGCTAGTGGCCAATACATGCCTCCAATGATGGTGCTCCCAAGAAATAGAATCGACCCACATCTAATGCTGAATGCTGTTCCTGGAGCTTGTGGTGTTTGCAGTGATTTTGGCTGGATAACAGCTGAATTACTCCTTGGCTGGTTAAAAAATGTTGTTGAATTTAGTGGAGCAATGGTTGATCGACCTTTCCTGTTATTGTTAGATGGCCACAGAACCCACAAACAAAACCTTGACGTCACCAATGAAGCTCGTTCCAATGGGATAATTATATTATGCTTCCTCCACTTTAAGTCGCTGTCGAAGCGTACATGACACCCTTCAGCGCATCCCACGACGAACAAATCACAGCCTGGCTTTGTAGCAATCTAGGAATGGTGGTAACTGTCGGGCAAGTAGCAAAACTTTTTGGTAAAGCCTCTATTCGGGCTTCTACAATGGCAGCGGCAGTAAATGGCTTCAAAAAATGTGGCATTTGGCCATACAATCGAACAGTTTTTACCCATATTAATTTTGCTCCATCTTTCATGACAGATATTCGACATACAGGGAAATTATCCATCACTAAAATATTGCCTGAAACTAATACGTCAGACAACAGATAGCCAGATAACAGATATCCCTGAAACGATAGCCGCTACAACAATACCTGCAAAGATAGCTTCAATTTTGACAGTTGAAGAATCTGAGATTAGGGCAGAGCCTGAGCCCGAATGCTCCACTTCGATGAGCAATATCGAAATAGATCAAAGGCCAAGAGTCCCATCAGTATTTTATGTTGTTAGTCCTCAACAAGTGATGCCTTATCCTGCAATTCACAAAATTTCACGCGACACAAAGAAACGAAGAAAAACGGCTATCGTAACTTCTTCTTGGAACAATGGAAAAAAAAGAAATTAGTAGAAGATAAAATAAAAGAGAAAAAGAGATGTAAAAGACCAAAAAAATAAAAATAAGAAAATCGAATTGGCTTAGAAAAAGAATCAGAAAAAAACCAACAATAATCCTAATTTTTTATTAGAATGTGAAAACGATGAAAATAATATCCCTTGCTTTTACTGCCATGGAAAATACTTGGATTCAAATGAAGGATGGGCCTCATGTTCTCTCAGTGAGGATTGGGCACACTCTACGAGGACGACGAGACAGTGTTTCTTTGCGAGTTTTGCAACCAAAAATAGAATATGTCTCCCATACCCCATCTTGCCCCATAGGATACCCTGTCTTACCCGACCTAGGGGGCAATTTGGACATTTTCGTCGAAATTGGTCATTTTTTTCTTTTTCAATTAATGTAAAGTTTGTTAAGTTCCTTATTTCCAAAGATTGATTATTTAAGAATAATTATGAATAAATATACATTCAAAATACATAAAAATGTGCGTTTTATTACGCTCCAACTGTTAAGGACTTCGTCTTGCCCCCCCTTTCCCCTCATAAATTCACATTTTGCATTAATTTACATTCATAAATATCAATCACCGAATAATTTTCTCGGTTGACAAAAGTTCTGAGAGCAACAAACAGTAATACTCAGAAATATAAACCAGTACAGCTGTAAAGAGGGGATTTAACTTTATATTTTTGTGATTTTTTCAGTCTTATAATACAGCTACAGGCTTATTGCATGGAACTTTTTCACTTTGTACTACATTTATTCAAATGTTTTCGCATTTTGAATTCTTTGAGGCAGAAGGTTACTACCAACTTGGAAAATTTCCATCACCAAAGCCCGTTATGTAAACATCAAATTCCGATGAAATTTTCGATTAACAATAGATGCTAGGGGAATACCTCTACAGTGTTGGAAATACATCTATTGACGTTTATCTCAAGGAAGTGTGCCATGATTGTTTACCAGAGAAATATTCGTGAATATAATATCAAGGGGTAAAATTCTTACCGGTGAAAGTATTTTTGCAAAGATTGCGATTAATTCATAATTTGAAATTTTCCTGATTTTCAGTAATCCGAGGCCAAACACGAAAGTGAAATTTCGAAACAATGGATTACACTATAATCATCAGATCAAAATGAAACTTTCGAGTAGTTTAGTAGCATGGTTAGCACTGTAGCTATCAGTAAATTCTCTGAATTTCATTTTCCGGAAGCTCTCTGGAATTCGTTTTGAAAAGCACAGCTTATAAAAAAAATAATTCCAATATTTATCACGCTTTTCTATTTTCCACACCAGCAAAATATCAACAGAATTCAAGTTATTTCGTTTACCGCACTTTTTGATGAAAATATTGTATCAAGTTGAAATATGCAAGTTTGTTAAAAATTTAAAGAGAAGGAGGTTGAGGTTGAAAACTTTATTTCACTAGCTTTGAATTTTGTGATATTTCTTTTGTGAGACGTTATCATTCCTTGCAATTTTTTATGAGCAGTACTGAAATCAGCAATGTTTTCAAACTAACTATAGTTTTTTTTTAATTATCAATTTTTGCATACTGTTACCTATAGATATAAACTGGTAAAATTTTTTGGAGAATTGTAAGCATTAGGGTTAAATTTCACCAAATGCTGTTTATCTTTAACCCGTTGGTGTCGATTTTAGTTTTACTGATATTTTCCATCAACAAATGACTTTGGAAATAACGAAGTTTGCCAAATAAATTTTGAATAGGTTTCAAATATAACATTTTGTAAATTTTTAACCTTATATGTGCGCTAAGTGCTTAAAATAAATATCGGAAAAATTTGAAACAAAAATTAGAATTGCTATAACTTTCGATAGATCTATCAAAACAATATGAAATTCACAAAAAGCAATGATGTTTTCAAGTTGTCGACTTGCGTAGATTTTTATGAACGTGCTGGCAACCCTGTAACTAAGCCAATGACTGAGTAAGAAAACTTTCAAATCATCGATCTAAACCTAAAAATATTTCGCTTTTTAGAAAAACAAGCAACTCATAGATAAATTGCATACAGCCAAAGAAAAACTTTCGAAATTTCATATCGGACAAGAACGGTAGCTCTTCCGCAATTCACTTACATTTTTAGCATCCCAAACTTCTGTTCACGGCAACTGACGACCCAATAATCAGATCCAACTGAAATTTCAGAATGGATTGCTCTCAAACAGGAACCAGCTCTGATAGGAATGCTTTTGAAATGTGAGCAACCCTGTGGCAGTCTTGCCATCTTGAAAAAGCACAGAGAAATAAAACTGCTTTTTGGTCCGTAACTTCCGATTGAGCCAAAAAAATTCTAAGGAAATTCACATGGTAGCTGGACTTTATCTAAGTTACTCTTTAATTTAAATTTGATTAACAAATTGGAATAGTGCTGCCAGCTATGGTAATTTTTGTCTCCTAAATCTTGTAAATTTGCTCAGCAAAATAAAGCTTTTTTTCCTATAACTTTCGATCCAGTCAAGAAATCAAAACGAAATTCATGTAATAAATCAAACTTATTGTAAGCCAAATTTCGTAGGAACTTCGTTCAAAAACCATGAAAAGGTTGCCAGCTATGGAATTTTTTACATTATTTTTACATTTCTTTACCAAGCGATGTTATCCTTAAATTTTCAAATCGGGAATGATAATGCAATCACAATTTGCAACAAAAATTCAGGTTTTGAAAATTTGTTTAGAACATTTTTTTATCGAAACGAAATTCACAGGGTAGATTTAACATAACGTGAAGCAGATTTGATATATTTTTGGCTGTATTGCTAACACAGAGTTGCCAGCACCAGATATTTTCGTAAGTATTGCATCAACAGATGCTTCCATAATATATTCATACGCAAAGAATTTACATGAAAAATAAGCCGTCAATGTGCACATTTTCCGAGTTTTCAAAATTTTTCGGATGGCAGCCCCAAACATCGTTTTATCTTTGCAAATTTCAATGAAATCCTCAGATGAAAACGAAATTAAAAAAATAGGTTTATTATATAATAGGTTTACATTGGAAAAGTGTTGCCAGCACTGAACATTTTCATCATTTATGTTATAGCAGATGCTTTCACATATGTGCTATATGATAAGCATCCGACAATGAAAATAAACAACAAGGGATTTACTTTCTTAAATTTTTAAATTCATACGAATGGTTACCATGGAAATATTTCTACCCTTTGAACTATGATGCAGTCATCTGATGAAAGTCATACATGGCCAATCTGCTTCGAAAGTCAGTTTTCTAGCGATTCCAGAGCGCTGGAGTTTTTTCACATATTTTTATTTTTCATTGACAGTTTTTGTCTAACGTGCCAATAACACTCCTACACACTATGCTACAATACTCGGGTTATCTGAGCAGTTCTTGGCTTAAAAACTACTTTATACTACAATTAGACCTAACTTATACCTAATTATAGTTAACTTAACCTAGTTCTTAGATCTAGCTCGTCTTATTCTTGTTGGCAGGCCTACATAACTAAATAGGGCATCCATGAGCTGCCGTTAACATACTGTCTTTGCAGGGCGCATAAATGGTTCATCAGAGCCACCTCTGCGTCCAAGTGACCGCATTATTCCTTTCTCATGTCTTTCTGTCTGTCCGTAGAATTTTGTCGTTTATTCAACAACTCGATCTCTAAGTTTTGGAAATGCTCTAGAAATGCTCTTTTCTAGGAAGGATGGACAAATATTATCCCGTACAACTTCTATTCGGTACGTATGTCCAGTTGGCCTGACTTTCATGGCTCTTCCTACTCTTTTGAGGAGGAATCCTGCAATCAATCCCATGGCTAAATTCTGCCCAAATAACAGCTATCTCTTTTTATGAGTATCGACCATCGCTTCCGGAAAAATTGCTAATCTTCGGCACATCTAAGCCTGTTTTAAAAGCGTTTAGTTTAGTTTAGTTTTCATCAACACCGCAGTGTCCCGGTACCCAAAGCAGGTGCACATTATTGAATCTAGCGAAAAAGTTTGATCGTGCCCTGCATTTTTGGGTGAACAGACAGAAATCTACGTATTGTTAGCAGCAGAACTTATCTGTTACAGCAAATAGTCGACTTTTCATCAATGGCCCAATAAGCAATTCTCAAAGTAGCGCATATTTCTGCTTGAAAAACAGAAACATGTTCTTTGAGCAAGAAGGCCAACCAATCATTCGATAAAGTAGGTAAATGCCAGCTCCAGATCTAATAACTGTCTTCGAGCTGACCGCGGAGAAGATTTCGGAGTGTTCTCTAACGCAGATATATGAGAGCTCCCAATCACTTCTACTCAAAAAGACTATTCCATATCTTTATCCAAAAGTGGCTAGAAACACACGTGCGTCTAAGAGTATCGTGACTGTCGGAGAGATCTCTCGCTTCGAACCTTTAATGGAGCAATGCTCCACATCACCACTCTCTACCCATAGGCCAAATTAAATTATTCTATATTTGCTGTCGAGTGGAGGCAGATTGAGAAGCGCATCAATTGCCATAGCACCAAAGATATCTAGGAACACCGTTGCTTGTAGTGTGACTAATTTCTTATGAGCTTAAAAGAGCGTCATAAAAGTTCACCACAGTTTCTCTATGTCCAAGATTACACCTAGATATTTGACTTCATCTGAAATTTAAAGTGTTGTTCTTTTCATTATAAGACGCATTAGTAGATGGTCAATAAAGGCTAGCACTTGTAAAAAAAAAGTTGTTGTATTATCTTATAGCTAAACATTTTAAAAATATAGTCCCAAAGTTTGAAGTCAATCAGAGCAAAATTCTCAAAGTTATTGAATACTTAGTCCCATCTCCTCTATCATTGTTGCTCCGACAGCTCGGAGTTAAGTAGTCACTTTCTCAAAACAATTTTTTAAAAGTCCGTGTTCATTGCCATTTAAAAACCACATTACCGACTCATTTCAAACCTGGCACACACTTTTTACATGTAAAATACTTCCCTCCAACGATAAGTTTTAGAATTTTTTTCATGTTAAGGGGGTTTTCCACCTACAAAAAGGTGGAATATAGCAATTTTCACTTCAAATGATCACCAAAAATTTAAAAATGCAAAAAACTGAAATCAGAGACCGTTGGGGGAGGATTTGATGATACTTTGAGTAAATTTAAATGTTCTTTGATTTCCGATAATTTTCAGGTGAAATACAGTGAACACCGCAAATCACCTGTTTCCGAAGACGTTTTTGAAAAACCTTTGTCACCGGTTTGATTAAGAAGGTTATTATTGATAATTCGGAGAAATGGCTGGCATCTTTCAGCACTCAGGCCAGAAAGACCAGTTTTACCCATGCCTCCAATCTGCCAGACTTTCCCGGATTTATGAACAAAGTCCAAAATCAATTATAGGGAGTAGGAAGTACACGCAGATCACTGAAACCAAAGCATTGGCAGGTGATACAATGAACAAACGTCAAACGCCTACAAGGTGAAATGTCCTCCTAGGCGGAGGTCTCGATTCAGGATGGCTCTGCAATTTTTCCTAATCATGTTGCGGACAAATTCTGCACGCCCATTATTCGGTTATCTCTTCAGCTGGCTATTATTAACACATTTTCAAAACCGAAATAGCTCTATGACAATACGCAAAAAATTTACACCCTCTTCGTTTAAAGTTACCGTTCGGTTATTAATATAAATTAGCTCGGTCTCAACATGATTACAATAAGCAATAAATCTAATTTTTTTTTTTTCAGAACAATGAGCTCTTCTGAAACTCCGGAATATAATAAACAACATATGCTTTTGCAAATACTAACTTTTTTTGCATTTAATCTCAGGAATGTGTATTTTTCTTTTCATCCGTTTTTTATGTCCGTCGAATAACTATTTTCTTCGATATGACCTTCTGAGTCATTTTCTCATTCCAGTTTCATTACTTTTATTGATTATTTGCTAGTAAAAAAATTACATGAATTTGTTAAGAGTTTAAGTACATATTTGAATCTAATGCATCAAATACATAATGTGTCTTTTATAAGTACTATGACTGTCATCAAAAGAGGGTGCTTTCAAGGTCTTGTATATAAACTAATAGCGTTCGCATTCCCGTCTTACCTTATTAGAATCATTGAATCTTTCCTTTCGAATCGCATATTTATGGTAAAAGTCAATAACGCTTTTTCTGCACAATATCTAATCACTGCTGGGGTCCCGCAAGGCGCAGTCTTAAGCCCAACACTATACAACATATATACCGCAGATATGCCAGTAGACCCAAAGTGTGAAATCGCTACTTATGCAGATGATACTTGTTTGTATGTTAGTGACCACTGCCCGAATAAAATCATAAATGCCTTGGAGAGCAAACTAGAAAATATAATAATAATAATAATAATACTCGTAGTCTTTATTTCATGTGCATAAACTTACAGCTATAATAAATTCAAACAAAATCCTCTGAACTTAAATTACGTTTATACCTAACATCAAGAAATAAAAAATTTAAAGAAAGAAATAAAATAAGACAGAATCCAATTAACTCGATATTTTATATTTTAAATGGTGCTGAAGAAGATGCAGATGAAATACGAAGCATTCAGTTGCTTTACGCAAGAGTCGAATGCCCGTTAATAATATAGAAGAAAAAACATGAATCGTCAATTTATGGTAGGGGACTCATAAATTTAACTAAGATATAAGAGATAAGACCGTAGATAGAGAAAAATAGCAAAAATAATATTGGGAAAAAAAACATTGAGAACAAATGCAAAGGTTATATTAAGGGAATCAACAGTTTTTCAACGCCCAAGTGATCAGTAGAAAAGAGCCAAGATTTGATTTTTTTCGAAAACGTTGTCTTTCTGGACTCGCCTCTAATATTTGGTGGCAAAAGGTTAAATAGACGAGGTGCAACAATGCTGTAAAAGCGACTAAAGTGCGATTTATTGCAAATGGGAACTACCACTAAATTTCTGGTGTTAACCCGTAGATTAGCTGAATCATAAACTCTTGGTGTTTGATAACCTGAGTTCTCGAAGAAAATTCTTAGAACCTTAAAAAAATACAAATGCCTTAATGGAAGTGTACCTAGTGCTTGAAATAGATTAAAACTTGGCGTTCTGCGGTGAACTTTGAAAATAATTCGAACGGCATGTTTTTGTTTTACAATCAATGGTTCAAGCTTATTAAAATGTGTACCTCCCCAGCAGCTTAATCCATATTGTAGTTTAGACAAAAACAGACCGTTGTAAACTAGTTTTAAGACTGAAAAGGGACAATATAGGCTTAAGTGATACAATTGTCTTACCACATTATTGAAATATGCTTTCAGATACACGGTGTGATCCCTCCAATTTAATTTGGTGTCAATTAACACTCCCAGATACTTAAAACTATCAACTCTTTCAATATCAAAGCAGTATGGAGAACAACTCGCATTTTGATCAAAAGAATAAGAAACCTCATCTTCAGCTATCATTGGTGAAAAAAGATATTTTAAGCAGGTTGGGGCGTGGAAAGTCAAATTCAAATCAACACAAACTGATCTCACTAGGTTAAATATCATATATTTTGTCTTGTCACTCAGCCTTAGTTTATGGACACTGAACCAATATCTTAAAATTTCAAGGTCGTGGCTCATTTTGACGTATGTTTCAAAGTAATTGAAACTGGAGTAGGACAAGACAGCGTCATCTGCAAAAGCTGTAATTTTCCCATAAAAATTTTCAGAAAATAGTGAATTTATAAAAATCAGAAATAATACTGGAGACAGGACCGATCCTTGAGGAACTCCAATATTTAGAGTCGTTGCAGAACTCAAGATGTCATTTATTTTAACTTTCTGCTTACGATCGCAAAGAAAGGAATTATTCCTGCACTATAAAGTTTTTGCAGTAGGATGGAATGATCGACCAGATCGAAAGCTTTAGTGATATCTATAAATAATGCTCCGGGAATTTCGGACTCGTTTATTGCATTGTAAATTTCGTGACAGAATTTTAGCAAGGCACCTTCTGCGGATTTTCCTGAGGTAAAACCAAACTGACAGTCGTTAAAAAACTTAATTTTATTTAAAAACGTCACTATCCTGCGTTTGACACCTTTTTCAATAATTTTTGAAAAAACAGATAGCAGAGAGATGGGTCTATAGTTGCCTAAACTAGTTTTATCGCCTTTTTTATGTACCGGTACTACGACCGCCAGTTTTAGTGCATCTGGGAAAATCCCCCTCTGGATACTAAAATTAAATAAGAAGCACAGAATATCCGAAATTTGAAAAACAATTTGTTTTAAAATTTTGCTGGATATTCTATCATAAGAAGATGAAGCTGACGACTTTAGTGACATAATAATTTTGTAGATTTCCGAAGATGAAAAATCCTCAAAAAATAGGCTACTCAACGAGGAGAATTCCGGCTGGAGAAAACATTAACAGAAGATGGACTTAAAACTTCAGAGTTGTCGAAATTGAAATTATTTGCAACAGACGAAAAGTAATCATTAAATAAATTAGCAACATCTAGAGGATCAGAAACAATGGAATCATTAACAGTTATGCTGGAGATATTATCTTTTTTGCTTTTACTTAGAATTTCATTAACGATTTCCCATTCATTCATTTCTTACATTCCCTAAATTTGAGGCAAGTTTGTTGTTGAAATAATTTGCTTTACAAGCAGCGACATCAAGATTGATTTCGCGACAAAGTCTTTTATAATATATTTGAAGCCTTGTATTATGTGGGTGTTTTTTAACTTTAGAGCTTAGTAAGTTTTTTTTCTTCATTTTCTTAAGAAGCATAAAATTCATCCACGGCTTTAGTGGTTTAAATTTATTAGAGCGAGTGCTACGGCTGCAATTTGAAATGTGACGCTCTAGGATGCAAAGAAAGCGGTCAAAGGCAGTAGAGGGATTATCAGCCAAATATACTTCCTCCCATAACTCATGATTTAAAGCTGTTTTCAGAGATTGGAAGTCAATGTTTTGACATGGAATGTAATTATGTCCAACCCGTCCATTTCTGTTACAAGTTAGCTGAATAAAAATCAAACTATGATCCGTAATATGCAGATTATGTACCGTGGACTTGTAAAGGATAGTGTTGTTTTTGTGCAGCTTCAGATAAATATGGTCTAGACAAGATTTTGAAGCATTCAATTCACGAGTGGGTTCAGTAATTAAAGATTCGAAACCGTGGGACGCCAGATTTGAAATTAAGTAGTCAGATTCCGAACTATTCGATAAAATATTGATATTGAAATCTCCTAGGATTATTACATTTTTACTGGTTATTGATTCTAAAAAATTTGAAAACTCATCAGTAAAAACACCAGAGCTAAATTTATGAAGTCTGTAGACACAGATGAAAACATATGTGGAACCAGCAATTACACAGTTTAGTGATATTAGATCGCAAGAGGTTAATCTGAGATTGTGAATATCACACTTTAGGTCATTCTTAAAAAATACAGCTACGCCTCCAGCAGAGTACGAATCATTACACGTAGCGGAAAAATTATAGCCAGGGATATGAAAGTCAGATATTTCGGAGTTGTATATCCAAATTTCAGATAAAAAGATTAAATCAGGAATATGATCCAAACTAGCGATATGTGACACAAAAAGATCAAAATTTTTTCGCAAGCTTCTAATGTTTTGATGAATGGCTGAGAAGTTTGCGTTGATATCACCGTATGGGTGCTCAACACAAAGGCAGTTGAAAGAGTTAGAGTCAGAAAAGGAAGAAGAACTGGCAGAATCAAATAATGACATAGTAGATGTATATTTAAATGTTTAAAATATCTTGACGACTCCTTATTATAATTGGAGAATCTCCTTCTTTTTTCTGACTAGAATGGTTGAATTCTTAACCCAAACATATTTGCATCTGTTTTTTTGTTTTAATAGTTTTGCCTCTCTTAGCAGCGATCTGTTATAGCTAGTTAATGAATCGTTTATATAAACGGGATTGTTTTTATAACTATCACCAAAAATATCAGCCTTTAGTTTTATTTTCTCAGACCGCATCTTGTTCATTATCCTATTTTTGGAAGAATACGATGAAAATTTAACACAAACCACTTTCAGCGAATCGGTATGGTTTGTTTTTTTAGCGAAGCAGCTTTGTATTTCATCCGCGCTTACCTCAATTCCAACCCCAACGGTACAAAGTTTAGAGATGTTATCGTTAACCGTCGAGCCGCGATCAATAGGGATACCAACAATATCAATTGAATTCTTTAACATTTCTTGTTCAAAATAATTAATTTTAGATTCTAAATTACAAACAGTTTTTTCCAAAATATTGTTTTTCTCCTCTAAACGGCTTATTTTAGCAAGAGCATCCGAGTTTATTTGCTGCAGCTTCAAAATTTCTTTGAATAAAATTTCCATCGTCACTTCAGCTTGAACATAGGTATTCGATTTCGCCGGCATGCTGCTAACGGATGTATTCGATGTCGACGGCCCTCTGTTAACATATATATCGACGGCGCACTGTTAACGGATGTATTCGATGTCGACGGCACACTGCTAACGGATGGACCTGGTCTGGAAGCGATGTTGGTCGAGCAATCAACGGATGCCGAGGCAGCTAGCGGACTCACTGCATTATCATGAAGCTTTGAATCTCTACGACGGTTCACACAGCAACTACACTTATATTTCTGTTTGCACTTTTCTAAATACTCGATCTCTTTGGGACCGATTTTTGCACACTTTGCATGCAGAAAGTTTAAACAAATCGAACACTGCACTTTGTTATCTAGTCTTTCGACTTTATTTTTGCACAAATCGCACTTCATTTTAAGAGTGAATTCTGACACGTCTGACCTCACCAACGTTTAAATATGAATATTTACCAATACTGCTTTAGATGGAAAATTAAAATTAATTATGCAAAAACAAGAGCAATCTTCTTTACTAGGAAGAGGAAAAATATAAACCTTCCGACTCGTCCTCTTAGCTTCTTGGGGCAAAATATTCAATGGGATGATGAATTAAAGTGTCTTGGCGTCACATTCGATATAAGTCTATTATTTAAAAAACATGTAGCCAATGTTTGCAATAACATTGCGTTGTCAATAAAAACTCTCTACCCTCTTACAAATTGAAACTCTTATTTGACTGATTATAACAAATTACTCATTTATAAAGTTGGCATGCAAACAATCATTTTCTATGGGTCACCTGTGTGGAGCTGCTGTGCTGTGTCTCATATCGCAAAGCTACAGACTGCGCAAAATAAATGTCTGAAAATGATGCTCAATAAGCCCTGGCACTTCTCCACAGCTTCACTTCATCGGATCTCCAACATTATGATGGTAAACAAACTGGTAAAGAAAAACACTGTTTCTTTCTATAACAGGCTGCAGGAGTCTAAGTGACTAAAGATACGCCAAAAATATCTTTGTTGCATCCATAAGTATTTCCAGCAGAGACAAGGGAAATTGTTCATTTGTCTTTGGACAACAGACGAACCAGTTGAATTTCAAATATTTCAAAATAGCAGACTAGCCAACCTGCTTCAGCCAGGCAACTGTGAATAAATCATTGACAAAATGTCACAAAAAACTTCCACATGTCTTAAATGTAATAGGATTGTGCAAGTTGGTAACATATTTTTTTTATCTGTGATTGGACCACGCTTGCTGATGCTGTGTTTGTCAGATAAATGGCCAAGTTCTGCCGGTCCGATAAGACATTCATTTGATTTTGCGAGGTGTTTTTGTTGCGATGCAGTCCAGTCGACCTGTGTTGTTTTGTAACCTAGCTATCGAAATGAGGTTGTTGATCTGTTCTCTTTAAGGCCAAAATGTGGCTAGCCGGCCAACTATGCTAATTTGACGGTTGCAAACAGTTATCGAATTTTGAATTAAATTTGTTTTTTAGATATGCCATGTGAAATGACCACATTTTTTTGTAACATCGCTTCAGTCAGTTGGTTGCTAGCTTGTCATCTTTATCTGGTCTTAGTCGCCGTTTTAGCTTCGGAGATTTAAGTCAGAAAGCACTCATTCGATGGATAATCGTCTGGCAGATAGAAGTGAATCATAGATTATGTAAATGTTTGTTGTTCAGTTGGATTATTCTTGGGCGATTCACAAGATTTTCAAACATGCTTGATCTTGATCTCAACTGATAGTCCGTTAGAATTTGCTTTCGAGAAGACGAGGTGGGCTCTGGCGGATCGAAAGAAATGAATTCTTGTTGGGAACGTGAATGCCGTTGATTCTAAATTTGTCATGCATATGGAAATAGAAGTCGCTCAACATGTTGATTTACATAGGCTATAGAGCCAATCAAGGTAACGGGTAGGTGCAGTTTGTGAAAAAAATAGAGTGGATACATCAAGACTGCATCATTTTACTAGATGAAAAAGAATTATGATATTTCCAAGTTTGTTATTCTGTAACGAAGCAATAATGGCATGAATTGCATCTCAGAGTTATTATTTTAATAATAATAATAATAATAAAATTTTATTCATTACGATGTACAAAGATAACTTAACTAAAGGAGTATTTAACATAAAATTACTTATACTTAGCGGCTATCCTATTTTGGCCTGCTGGCTCTTATTGGATTTTTATTTTATTTATTTTTTATCATTCATTTATATTCCGATTTACACTTATTAAATATTACCCAGGTAGTACAATACCTGGGGTTGACTTAGCACTATAGTACTAAAATACTACCTTAATTTACTAAACTAAATCTAGCTTAAGTCTAAATACAATTAGCTTAGCCTACTTAGACCTAAACTTAACCTAGGTCTTAACTATCCTCTCCGATTCGTCGGAAGGCCAACATAATTGAACAGCATGTCCATGAGCCGCCGCTGTCCTGCTATTTCCGCTGGACGCATAAATGGCTCATTGGAGCCACTCATACGTCCGATAGCCCGGATCAGTCCGTTTTCATGGCCGTCTGTCTGTGCGTAAAACCTTGTCGTCAGTTCTACAACCCGGTCCCTAAGCGGCTCAAGACCTATCTCCTGATATAGCAGAGAGTTCCTCGGCTACTTTTCAGTTACCGCGTTGTAGAACCTGCCAGTGCAGAAACGGAGAATTCTCCGTTAGAACATCTCCGCTTTTGCCATGACAGATTTGGAACAGGTAATCCAGAATGGGGATGCGTATGTCAGTATTGGCCGAATGAGTGTTTTGTAGTAAATTGATTTAGCCTTTGTCGTCATGCCCATCTTTTTGGCGAAAAGATGTCTGATACGCTGAAATGCAAACCTGGCTACTTTAATTCTATGTCAAACATAGCGGTTAAATTTCAAGAATTCATGCATATCTACTCCAAGGTAGCGCAATGTAGGACTAAGAGTGATTCTAGAAGTTTCTAACAAGACAGCGACTTTTTTGGCCTTATTTCGGATGGTCTGCGATCCCCGATATTTGGAAGGGTTCCTGAATACAATCAGCTGTGTTTTGCTACTATTTAGCTTGATGCCCCATTCATCAAAATAAAATTTTAGGTTGACCAAGTAATCTTCAAGGCTCTTCGCAGCTTTGAGCGGGTCTTGGCTCGACGCGAATAAGAGCGTGTCATCTGCATATTATAGGACTTTAACTTGAGGATTGCCCGCTAGAAGTGAGAGGTCAGCAATGAAAACGGTGTATAAAACAGGTCCAGTGACAGAACCATGTGGCACTTCTGATGCCACAGGTCCCCGGAGTGAATTTACTCCCTTAACGCTAACATAAAATTGGCTGTTACAAAGGAAGCTTGCTGCGAGTCATATTAATGTTTCTGGAAATCCAAACTTCCAACACAATTGAATGCCTTCTCGATATCCAAGGCACAAACAGCCGTCGGAGTGTGTCGCTCATTCAGGTGTGACACAATCTGATCGTGCAAGTACGAGATAGCGTGCTGGGTCCCATGCTTACGCCTTAAGCCAAATTGATATTCTGGTATAATATTAGCGAGCTCGCAGTAGGTGGAAATCATTTTCAACCAAATCTCCTCAAAGAACTTTCCCAAATTAGGAAGCAGAGAGACCGGGCGGAAATTGCTGGCCTGATTATTTTTGCATTTTTTGTGAATGGGAACAATCTTAGCGATTTTCCATGTGTCGGGAAAGTAACCGTTGTTCAAGGCATTATTGAAAATTATAGAAAGTAATCTGAGCATAAAAATTGGAAGATGTTTAACAATAAAGCTAGACACCCCATCACGCCCAGATGACTTTTTACTTTTTAGACCACCTAACAAGTGCACCAAGTATTTACTATTGACAAAGTGAAATTGGTCACTTGAGAGTTGCGGATCATCCGATGGATTTTCGGATGAAAATGTGACCAGCGGCTCGTTGTGACTATTGAGAAACGAATTAACTTCCTAGAGTACATTTTGGCTATTAGATGCGGAGAAGTAAAGGCGGCACGCGATTCCTATTTCGGAAATTCTTCCTGAACTCAATTGCTCCCTCCAATTGATAGCTGATAAAAACGTAATCTTCGTAAGCGACATCAATCTATGCTTGCTAAAGGAATGTTCGACCTTAGACGAGTACCAAGCAATTATGTCCAGCTTTGTTTTTCAGCAGTTGATAAATTCTCCAACTCGAAATAATAGCTGCCTAGACCACATCTATTTCCGTTCTAGAGATAATCTACATATACCATCCAGTAAAATTATATCTTCAGGTAGAAGCGACCACGATGTAATTGTCTGCAAATTACCCCTTAATATAAACAAAAGCAAAGCTATCAACCAGCATATTAAAAGCATCACAAAAATTGATTATTCGCTATTAAAAGTATGCCTGAACAATGTAAACTGGTCACTTATATATAATGAATCAGAGGTATCAGTGCCTTTTAATTATCTAATTGACGAACTGCATTTGTGTATTAATCAAGCTACAGTTTTACGGAAAGATTGTATTCAGCATAGAATTTTAAAACCATGGATGACGCTTGAATTGTGCAAGCGTCAATCATTTAGGTACCTCTTATATAAGAAATGTAAACTGAGAAAAAATGATAAGAAATTGCATCGATTTTACGATTCTTATGCTGGAAAACTGAAGCAGAATATGCTGGAGCATAAAGTTAATTACTCCCATAGTTTATTTGAAAAAAAGCAAAGATAATGTTAGAAAACAGTGGGAGACAATAAATGCCATTCTAGGAAAGACAGAAACTAGAAATGATGGACCTAAAGTGTTTTCTCATTCACAACCAGATGTCCTACAGTCAAATCCTTTAGATGTCAATTCAATAGTTTTTTTTATTTCAGTTATAGAAAATATTAGAAAAAATCTTGATGCACCCACTGGTCTTAGTACGCTTGAATATTCAGAAACGTTTCCATGGCCATCAGTTCAAAACTCTTTTTTTTTGTTTACCGACATCCACAGAGGAGGTTAGAAGTGTGATTAGTTCGTTGGAATCGAACAAGACTCCTGGTATTGACGGTATAACGGTCAGCTGTCTTAAACAAATAAAAGGTATTATTTCATCAGTTCTTACTCACATAATAAATTTAAGCTTCGAAAAAGGAGTATTTCCGGAGATTCTAAAAACTGCAGTAGTGATCCCTCTTTTTAAGAAAGGTTGTCGTACAGACCTCAATAACTATAGGCCGATTTCTCTATTATCAACGTTTTCAAAAGTTATTGAAAAAATAATGAAAAGCCGAATAATAAATTTTTTAATGAATACTAACTTCTTCTGCAGTAACCAATTTGAATTTATTGAGAAAAGATCTACTGAAGATGCTCTGTTAAGCCTCTTTATGAATGTGTTTGAAGGATTGAACAATAATAGATTCGTCTGTGCCCTTTTAGTTAACATAGCTAAAGCCTTCGACTCGATTGACCATAATATTCTGTTGAATCGTTTATACGATGCTGGTATAAGAGGCAAATCTCTAAACTGGTTTCGGTCATACCTAACTGGGAGATACCAATGTTTACGTATCTTAGATTCTACAAGTTTATGTTTGCCCATTTCATATGGTGTCCCTCAGGGATCTGTACTAGGGCCTATTCTCTTCTTAGTTTACATTAACAATCTCTGCTCAGGCAAACTTGATGGTTCTCTTACAAGCTTCGCAGATGATACCGTCTTATGTTATTCGGCAGAAAATTTAACAACTATGAGGTCCCAAATGCAAAATGATTTCAATAAACTCAAATTATGGTTCACTATAAACAGAATGGCTTTGAGCATCGAAGCCAAGTTTGTTCGTTTTTCACTTAGAGATAGACAAGATGATATAGGCAAATTATTTTACAAATGCAAAATATGTCTTAGAAAATGATATTTGTCATGAAAACTGTATCGAAATAGATCAAGTTGATAAAATAAAATACTTAGGAATCTCGGTTGATGAAAACCTAAACTGGAAGCACCACATTGCAGGTTTAAAAAAGTATATGAATTCGTGTTTAAGAATTTTCTATTACTTAAGATATATCTGTCCTATCTCCGTACTTCGTTCTGTCTACTACGCTATAGTTCAGTCGAAATTGCAGTATGGCCTAGCACTTTGGGGTGGAAAATTTTTTTCTTCGATTAAACCTACTGTCATCTTGCAAAACAAGATAGTCAGGGTAATAGTGGGAGTTAGCAGATACGAGAGATCTTTTCCTATTTTTAATATCTTGAAGATATTGCCTCTAAGGAATTTATTTGTTTATCGTGTGGTACGAGTTTTTTAAGTTTTTTATGTTAAAGGGGGCCACATGAGAAGTAGTGCTAAAGTGTATTCGAGTAGGTTGCAGGCAAGAAACCAAATTTCAGTCCCTTTTCCTAGATTGGAAGCTTATAAAAGATCTTTTAAGTTCTGCGCATCAAAATTGTTTAACTCCCTTCCCAGCTCAATATCATCTATAGATAACGTGAATCAATTTCTAAAACATTTAAAATTTTGGCTATTCTCTATGCAAGACTTTGAATCATTTTTCCTGAGTACTGTGGTGGGACAAGCTTGATATACTTTTGTTAAAACGTAATATAGAAGCCAGTAAAATTTTTAAATCGAGTAATATTTTGATCACCTGTCACCTATTGCACCTTAAACTATAAGAAGGTAGCCTCAACACAGCATTAGCTAAGAGGTACCTATCCATGTGCATAACTAGTATTGATTGAATATTGGTTGTACTAACTATTTAGTGAATTAGTTTATTTAGTAACAGTTGTAATATTAACTGGAATTACGTTATTGTTCACTATTTGATTGTACTTAATATGCATTATGGAAATAGATTTATTATTATTACTATAAGTTGGGTGGAACAGCATTTAATTGCGATTGAAATGTTTCTGCGAACAGATCAGAGTTGCACACAGAAACATTGCCAGTCGTTACCGCTCTCTCCCGGTTGATGTTTTTACCAGAAAGCCAATTAATTTCCTTATACATGTCGAGGCCTGGCCAAATAGCAGCCAGCCGCTGTGCAAGACACTCACTGCGAAATTTACCATCCATTTCAGCAATAAGCTTGCTGAGACAGTTGATACTCGAAGGGACTGACCTGTACAGCGGATGATCCCTCTCATGTCTATAAAAAATCCGCTTCAACTTGCAACGCCCAATATGCCTCACCTTCATGTGCTTTACAATATCCGACGGTAGTTTATGACCCTGATACTTATTAAGTTTGATCAAAGTGGAATTTCTGTCAACAGTAGAACTTGTGATGTCGTTGACGCTAACCAACAGGCTATCAACTTGACGGTTTGATATATTTTTGGTCTCCCACACATCAAGATTCCCTACCAATATATCTATGTCGCGTTGAAAAGTAACCCAATCGGTGTTTTTGAAAGATCTTACAGTTTTTGGGGGTCTCTTCATGAGGCTGAAATAGGAGCGGAATTGAATTTTTAGCCTCACAGTAAAGTGATCAGACATACCGGCTTGAGTCCAGCAGTGTGGGCGATCAATACTGCTGAGCAGATCATCTGACAGGAAGAAAAAATGTATTATTGAGCTACTACTTGGTCTGATCGGAGAGTTAGGAGCAACCACTTGCAATGGAATAGGAGGACTACTTTGGTGTAGCCAATCGAGCAGGCAATCCCCACTGAGGGTGTCTCGAATTCAAATCACCACCGATAAGCGGGTATTTAAATTGCGGAACATGCGAGTTGATTGCTCCGAAATCATGTAAAAGATTTGATTTTCATGAACTGCATCGAACATATAGAGAAGCTATTCAAGCTTTTCAAGCTTTTTACCACAGCAGCAGCAAAGGAACAAACTTGCAGATCGGGCGAGCTATTATTTAAAATTCAAGCGATTCAAGCTTGGGAAAAAATTGAATGGAAAGATTTTATTAATGCTGTCTGACTCTGTCGTATAAAGTAATGTGTTTGTAAATAGGCTTGACATTACAAAGCATACGCTTTGAAAACATATCTCTTGGAAAATCATGTGATTAGTTTCTGAAATATTCACGATTAGCTAGGTTTTATGATCAGTAAAGCGCTCTAATTTCTCACATATCCAATTACCATGTCAATTGATTTTTACGATAGTGGATTACTTTGGCGTCAATGCCTGTCCCTTAAGATCTAATGTCCCGACATTTCCACCCATTCATGACAAAAATTAAATTTAACTATCAACTCCTTAGGCTGAAAAGGTTTCCTATCCAGACTTCCGAAAAACAATCCGTAGAACAATCACGAAACACTCATTCAAACAATACAAAAACTGGCACAGAATATCACATAGCAATACTCGTCCGAGCATATTCAATCGAATTGTTTTTGTTAAGTTAATTAATCG
The DNA here is from genome assembly GCA_963978885.1 of Nemotelus pantherinus. Taxonomy (NCBI): domain Eukaryota; kingdom Metazoa; phylum Arthropoda; class Insecta; order Diptera; family Stratiomyidae; genus Nemotelus; species Nemotelus pantherinus. Next base: position 22,789,225 of record OZ022265.1, read on the forward strand.
TCCTACAGCTAATCGAAGGATAAAGATCAAAACTAAAGACAACTCCGATTAGAATAGTGCTGCAGAGACAATTGGACTTCATATTATCCTTCCATTTCAATTATCCTTGACCAGCCAACCGAAATTACTAAACTATCTTTCTTTCCAAGACCCAAACAAGATAATGCAAATGCGAAATGGCTTTTTGATTCGAAAATGAGGTCTTCCAACTATTCGTTGAAATCAACTCCGGAATTAACGAGAGCCAAAGCAGAAAACAAAAGACATTTATGAAACAAAAACAAAAAAAAACAGCAACAAAGCACAAAGGATCAAAGCAAAATATCACTGAATTTCCCCAAAACGGAAACTTATCAAGCATCATTTTTAATGTTGGAATATTTTCACGTCTGATATTCATGATTCGACTCATGTTGCCTTTTCACAGCTGAAAGGATCAAGACATTCTAGTCGAGCATGCCAGGATTAATGAATGCGAATCACTTGGAAAAAGTTATCACTTTTCACGTTTAAATTATGGTGACAGAGAATATATGATGGGCACGCATGTTGGATATGGTCTTAAGAAATATTCAGTTTGATGATATTGTTATAGTTTTGTCTGGAGCTTTGCCCGCATTGTTTATACGTAGATTTTATCCGCACAGTTTGTCGTCAAGTTATTTGATGTTGAAAGGAATTTCATTGACGTACGTTTCTTTCATACGGACAAAGTGTACAAAAAAAGTATTTCGTAGTTTATTGTGAACTAAAGTTTTAGGAATGAAATAAGATTTCTGGATGTTTATGGTTTATGGATGTCTTCGCTTTGGATATAATTTTACGTGCAATTTTAATTTTACAAAACGTCATTACCTACAAAAACTGAAAAATTATAAGAATTTTGCTCGTAAACCATTTATATTTAACTTGATTGTGCTTATTCCATTTACGAACTTTAATTGACTGTTTACTTAAGGGGTTACCCCCACTTGTAGCGCAATAAAATAGGGCATTTTCATGAATTTTTTTTGACAAAACTACGAAATGTTTTTAAACGACTGTTATATTTTCTTAAAGTACATACTTTGAACACCTTTCAGTATTTTTTTTATTGAAAAATATTACATGATTTAATTACAAATGGCCGTCAAAACAATGGAATTTTAATTTTCACCTTTTGCGGTGACCAAAATTGTGTCGAACTGGATCATCTGAAACAAAAAATAGCGATGGACTTAGTTAAATAACAGTATAAACTAGTGTTTGATCGAAGGATTTAAAACAACATCCATTTTTCACAAAATGGCGGACAGTCAAAGTTAATATTTCGATTTTCACTTAAAAAAATGGTCGTCTTTTGGCTATAAAACGGCCATTTTTTATTTAAAAAAAAAATCGAACGATCAAACACTACATTTTTATGTATTAAATAAGCCTGCTAAGTTTCAAAAAGATCGGTTCAGTAGTTTTCGAGTAATTTTGGTCACCGACTTCAAAGATGTCATTTCGAGAAAAACGCGTTTATAAGTATGAGTAACGGTTGTATACGCAACAGTTTCTTCTCTTTCAACGCTCATATCTCAGTTAATTATGTTTGGATCGACTTGAAATTTGAAGGACGTATTCTCAGATAGTTATAATTAAAAAAAATGCAACAAAAAAAAAACGAAAAACTTAAAAGTTACAAGTGGGGGTAACCCCTTAACACAAAATGGTAGTGATCAGTATATTAAAAAAACAAACATTCCTTTATGTCTAATTAACTTTCTATCAGATAAATAAATATTCGATTTGAACTCACAAAGTTTCCATTATAAATTTTAAACTCTTATGACACTATGCATAAACTAAAAACAAAAGAATATTAATGCCGTCTAAGTTCCTGCAACTGGTAACATTTGTTTACTGTGTAGTACGTAGGAAAACAAATCGACAATGCTTAAGGTCATGCTAAGTTTAATGTACATAATTTTTTTAATATGTCGATTAGATGACTGACACAAATTATAAATATATTGAAAATCTGAAATAGGGATCAGTTTTCAAAATTATCTGACACTTATGTTCTTTTAAGTACACCTATAAATAGATCAGTGAAAGTACTGCCGCATTCTGTGCAATTAATTCTGCAAATTCTTTATTATCTTTTTTGTCCTTCACGTTACATACTTTAAGGTAAGTCTGTTGGAACTGCTCTTCACGTCCTCATTGAGCATGTCAAGGAATCTCTTGTTCTTCGATATCGAGTGGGCCGCCAACAACGTAAAGTCTGACGCAATTGTTGAAGCACTCTTGGTGCTGCATGTGAATGATTGCTTTTATCGTGCCACTTCTTAAGAAAAGCGTGGTAATCTTTTCTATGCTCGCGTACGACGACGGATCAGCACGGTTACAGGTCAGAATGGAGTCTTCTCTTTCCTTCTAATGAGGCTGGACAGTGCCGGCTGGAAAATGATTGCTTATGCGGAAAAGTGGGAAAGTATTTATCTACGCTATTGGTGAGGTTAAATCACAAGAGCACGGAAGCCTTTCAGTGCACTTTACTGCTGCAAAAGAGCCATGGGGGCGATTTGGAGATTGCAATCTCTTACTATTGCTTGGCTTTATACCGCCGCACAGTGGTAAAAAATCCCAAAAAGCTGGCCAAAAGTCGATAATGTCGTCTAATTTGTCTAAAACTTGACACTCAGGGGTTTTCGAGGTCGCTGATTACGAATTCAATATTGAATTTGCCGAAAACAAAATGGCGAATTCAAAATGGCGGACGACTTTCAGAAAATTACAACAGATTTACTCTTAAAACTGTATACCGGGGTTTTCGAGGTCGTTGCTGAAGAATTTGACATTGAAATGAAGCTGGAACATCAGCTTTTTTAATTGAAGGTTCTTGCAATAGCTCTATCGCTTCAGGTAACAACGATCTCATTTTTTTCGTAGGCAGTTTTCGTAGGCTTGAAATGAGAACATCGGATGTAACTACCAACCTACAGAAAACGTCTTCCATAGTTTTAGTCCTGCTACATTTTCGGGTAAAATTTTGTCGGAACTTTTTAATAAATTTGTTGCAAGGTTCCTGGGCCTCTTCAGACATTTGTCCTATGGGCAACAGGGACAACTCTATAATTTGTGACCCATATATTAAAATTTTATGTATACTAGTCGGCATGTAATACCATGGATACAGTTCAACGAATCTTCGCGCAGTTGACACAGCATACTCTTCAAATTTTACTATGTTTATATCAAAGCCACACGAAATCACCTGAAGTATGACATGGAACCTGTCAATCAAATTTTGGTCTATTCCCGTAATGGATGCTGAGACTCGAGAATTGGCAAAGAAACGGCGCGCTGTATTTCCGTCATTAGAACGTCCATATCCCGGTTTTGGAACATCTACTAACAATCCTAATTGCTGCCGAAAATCAGTTTGAATGTTTTTTTTCCTAGCTTCTACTCTTACTTTGTCATCTTTGCGACACTGCCAACTTTTGACATCCAATTTGTACGAAATATGCAATAAGCACTCAAAGAACCGAATCCATGCATGTAACGACGAAATTCCAAATTCTACATTTTCGCTCTCGAAGTTTTTTTTGCATCATTTCATCAATATTGTTAAATTGTTTGGAAGTACATTTGCAGAGAAAACAACGTTGAGCAGAAGTTGTTTGTGATAATGAATTACAAACTTTTCCGTCAATGATTGTAAGTACAATTTTGTAAGAAACGTTAATTTGTTTACCGTCAAAAATCGTTTGGAAAGGATGCAAAATTTTTTCTTGATCTTTGATATGGTCAACTTCTGCTCTCATTGATTCAGCAGTTTCGTGTAAAAATTGTAATTTTATCGGCCTGCAAAATCGTGGAGATGTAGGACGGGGATTTTTCCACACAACTGCATTATGATTATCAACTCCATCTGCAAAAACGAGCTGCAGAGGTACCAAAGAAGTAACGAAAATATTGGCATCGGTTTTAGTTCCATCATCATCGTGAAACTTTTGCTTAAACGTGCTTTGCCCCGAAGTACCATCACACCCCCATTTACAGATTAACTGAAAATTACATTTTTTATCTAATGGGAAACTTTTGATAACTTCCGCTTGCACTAATAGCAAGCGTCCGACTATGTGATCTAGCAATGGTTGTAATTTGACTTCTGCGCTCGATTCAGTGACAATAATTTCCGCTGGTGAAGGATAACACCTTTTTTTAGCTTCTAGAACCTGATTGTAAGGGGGGTACAAAAAACATTTTTTTCCAAGACTTATAGATCGTATGCCAATATATTGGCCTTTAGATAAATTATTGTCGATCATGAGCGCGACTGCTTCGTCACCAGAAAGGGTTTCTTCTGGTTTCTTTTGGAGATATTTCTTATATTTTGATGCTTTCGACGGGCTCCCTGCTGTGATATCTTTTACAAATTTCGCTGCATCCACTTTTCCTTTGGCTCGGAGGCTCATCTGTGCAGCAAAACCTCACTCTTCGTGATCGAATTGCTCACGAATATTTTCTGTCCTTCTTCGTTTTGTCCGGTCACTTAATTCTCGAAAGGAAGATTTCGACAAGGGGCGACCAGTGCTTCCTCTTGAAGATCGTGACCCAGAGTTGTCGTTGCGTGCATCACCCTCATCATCATCACTTTCACTGGTGAAAACAACCTTAGATTTGAGCCACTTAGCATTTTTGAACAAAAAATCTCGTTCCGTCCTGTGAGCGTCATTTCACCTTTTTTTTAAGTCAGAAAATAGTTTTCTGAGTCCTTTTTTACACTCTGCGTCTAAGGTGTATGGAATTTCGTGTTTTTTGGAAAACGAACGTTCAATAACAACGAAGCAGCTATCAGAACCCTCAGAAATCTTGTCTTTAATTAGTTGAAATAATTCATTTCGGGTTAAAAAAATTCGCTGTTTTGTAACTCCAGCTCCATGATAAGTATCTAGAATAATATTTTTTTGTCAATTTTTCAAAGTTTATGCTATATCATTGAAAATTCTGTCAAATAAAATTTTTAAATCTTTAATAATATTTTAAACTACTGCATGAAGCTATGTAACAAATATTGCATTATTTACAATCCTAATATTTCATGCATTATTTAATTTGCATTTAATACTAATGAATAGGACACATTTGTTTCAACATTTAATCAACATTTTTTTATTATTCAAATAATACGTTTTTTCAACGGACAAATGTCTGTTTATTAGTTGAAGCTGATAAAACGGTTGAAAAAACAGTTTACGATGTTGCAGTATTAATAACGTGCACTGTACAAGGAGCGTTTCGGAGCGCATCTGTACATTACATCTGAAATAATGGCTCAAAGTCAAACCGGCAACTTTCGGCAGCTAATTTTCAGATATGTGATAAGTGAGTATATATTGTTTCATCCGTAATTCAATACAAGGCCCGATCTAGTAAGATTTTTTTTAAAACTCTTTTTTTATCAGCGTGAAATAACATGAAAATCAAAAAACTGCAGTCAATTGTTCAATTATTTACAACCTTTAAATTTGTCATATTTATTTATGTTATACTATTCTTGAAAGTACTTACATTCACGAGAACAATCCGTTTTGTTTCATTGGAATTGGTCACTTAATTGAAAAACACTACACTTTTTCAGTCGCGATGTACACACGTGTCGATGCGTTTAGCATCTGTAAAGGAGAAAGGAAAAAACAAATTTAGAGGAGTACCTGCGTTCCGCTATCGATCTAGAACGATGCCAGGGCTACCACTTCACTCATTTACATCTTAAAATGTGTCTTGAAAAAAATTTTTTTTTTTGCATTATGGCCAGCTTTTTGGGTTTTTTGACAACTGTGATTGAGCCATTTCTTTTGTTTGGGATAGCGTTCTGGTATCAGGCTGCTTTTAAGCTGCTTTTTAAAACCCGTAGTTTCTTGACATGCCCCATTGTTCCTTTGCATTATTCCTAATTTTTTTCTATTCGCTTGATAAAGGCTGTTTAAGGATTTTTCCTTTGCTCATGGTAATACCCCTTGTTGAGTTTTTTCATGTGACTTCACGGCTGATCAGTTGCTGTTTTAAGTCTACAGAAACGTTGTAAAAGACTAAGGGAATTTCAAAACCTTAACTCCGACTAAGTACAAAACTAAAACAGCTCAAGTCAGTCTGGTAGATTTTTAGTTAGCTATATTTTTTAACTCTCATCTATGCCTTTTGTTGTAATATGAATTTTAGACACCTTGATTAGATATTAAAATAAAAATAATAAAAACTATGGCAATCATGAAGCAGTATGGAAATACTAATGTCGTAGGCTAAAAAGGAAATGTTTAATGTCTAAGATTCTGCGTGATTGAAAAAAAAACTATATATTAGGTTGTGATTATGGTGAAATATTTTCGAACCAGGGAAGAAAATATTTCATCAGCCCATCTCACTTAAACTCCACATAGTCCATAAATGACGATTTAATAGACCCATTTTTGGTGAATGTCATTGATTATTATTATCAAGACGGAAATATGACAGTAACTTGGAAATCGCATTCACGCCAAGTGACTAATCTAAAATAATAACTCATTAAATGATCCATTCAATTCAAACTGTTGTAAGCGTCGTCGTTTACCTCAACAACGCCAATTACGTCGTCTACCAGTTCGAGATACCTCAGCTAATGCGATTGGACGTTTACCGTTTTTATTGGAATCGATCCAATTTGTTCTACTCAATAAAATAATTTATTACGTCTGGTTGTATAAATATGTGCATCCATCATATTCCGCATCCATAAGTGGAAGAATGATTTTAACAAGAATGGTGATTTTTTTATGTGGTGCATAATAGTTGAGTTTTTTTTTTTTTGTTGGTTAGAAAGCGAAGCTGAGTTTTAGTATGCAATTAGTGGTTCTCTTGTTTTTTTTTTCTAGTTTATCGTGGCGGATAGTCAAAATTAAATTGAGCATTTGGGATATCAAATCAAATCCGCGATTTAGCATTAATAGTTTTTCACATTTGATATTGTATACAAATTCAACAAAATATAAATGTTTGATAAAAGTTTTGCGAAACATGATTCGTAGGAGAATTTATAAAATTTTTTGCATATTTGACAGACATGTAACGCAGTTACAGTAAACAAGCCAAATGCTTACCACTAGTGATAATCAAAATATTTATCAAGAAATATATCCTGAAAATAATTAATTTGACAAAAAATTGGCACAATTTTTCCTCCAAAATAATAAAAAGAGTCTAGCGCATCAGAACCGCTAGAAAACTAATTTTCGAAGAAATTATCTTTGAGTGACTTAAAAATGTATGAAGACGTAAAACCCTTCTTTGTAGAATCTTATGAGCAGCAATAAGTCTACGATAGCATACTCGTGCTTAGTCAACCTATCTTTTGAATTTCTTTTTCATCCAAGGATATCATCGAAAGGTTCAGCGATTAAACTATGTCTGGGGTTGCCATCCGAAAAATGTTCAAAACTCAGAGAATTTAAGCATCGGTTGCTTATTGTATTGTAAATGCTTTGTTTATGCATACAAAATGGAAGTATCTGTTGGTGCAATGTTAACGAAATTGTCTGGTGCTGGCAATCATGTGTTAGCACCATAGCTGCTTCACGCTGTGTTAAAGCCACCCTGTGAATTTCGTTTCGATTGATTGACTTCGCTGGAAGTAATAAGAGTGAATAGAATTTTAGGGCTACCATCTTCAAAACTTTTTAAATTTTCGAATCCTAAATATTTGTCGTTAACTGTCATTGCAGAACCATTCCCATTTGGAGATTCAATGACAACATCGCACGATAAAAAAATATCAATAAATTATGAAACTCATCAAAGCTGGCAGCCCTTTCATAATTTTGCAACGTAATTTGTACAGAATTAGAAATACAACAAGTTCCACTTATCACATGAGTTTCGTTTCGCATGTGATCACCTTTATTTTCCTGAGCAAATTTACAATATATGGGAGACGAAAATTGTCATAGCTGGCAACCCTATACTAATTTTTCAACCCAATTTCTACGTGATCTGTCTTAAAGTAAAGTTCAACTACTGTGTGAATTTTGTTAAAATCTGATGGCTAAATCGGAAGCTATAGGCCAAAAACCAGATTTTTTTCTCGGTGATTTTTCAAAATGGCACCACTGCCATAGTGTTGCCCGTATTTTAAAATCACTTCTATCAGACTTGATCCTAGCTAATAACAACAAATTTCATAATGATCGCATTATCGGGTCATCAGTTCTCGTGAACAGAAGTTTCGAGTGCTGAAAATAGAGGTAATTTGATCACGGGTTGCCGTTCTTGTGCACCGTGGAATTTTGAAAATTTGAAATTGACATGGTGGGCAAATGTCAAAATTTATCAATAACTTCAAAAATCAAAAAATTTTCAGGCGAGTCGGTGATTTGAAGGATTCTTTTTTCAGGAGCCTGCTGTAGCTACAGGGTTGTGTTAAGTCCTATTTTGCATCAATACGCTCTGCTAGTTTCACGATGATCCATAGTTTTTCTTAGAAGTTATGACGAATCGAAATTTAAAAAAAAAACATTGCCTACTTTTAGGCACTCAGCATCCACAAACATAAAACATAATAAGTTTTCATATTCAATATTTACTTTTGGCAAAAATGCATTCTGCATAGAAATATAAGAGTACTTGAAAATTCACTAAAATACCCGCCGCTGCCAAAGGGTTAAAGATATCTTAATTCCAACTGTTGCAGCAACTTCTTAAAATAAGACGAAATCATTTTTCAGCACATAACGCCACTAGTGACATCTAGTTGCACTTAGTATTATATACAAATATTTAAAATCAAATGGAATTCTAAGATATTATTTTGTCTACTGCTATGTATATTAAAACACTGAAATATAGTCTTAATTAAAAGTAAAATCATATATCAAAAAATAAACTAAATATCGTTTGTTTTTTTCAAACTAAAATTGGCGCCTTAACATCATACACAAAAACATATGGGAAATGAAATACATGAGAATCCGCCAACTTTATGGTAAAGCGAAAGTGGAGACCAGGCCGCCATTTATTGTGTGAATAAAATTATGGAACCATGAAATTTTATTCAAATTCAGTTAAAATTATTCAAATAATATGTCATTCATTTGATAATCAAGGAAAATTAAATTCACCAATTTCTGAGATAAGAATGTAAGAGGTTCAAATAATAACAACTTCAGATTTAATAATTATTATCAATGTGGAGAATTTCCCCACTCAAGATGGAGAACAAAAAAAACGCAATAAAAGGCAGAGCCGACTCGACAATCGTTCTATTTGCGATTAGACTCATCAAGGCAACACATTCTTCAAGGTATTGTGCTTTAAACATGCTAATTGCTTCTTCCTATCCTCTTACTAACCATTTCATAAGGAATTTCGAATAGATGTAAACACATGCCGATAAGGCTATCTTTACACAACATTCAAATTCCAACTTACTCACTTATAAATTTAATAAAACAAAAAAAGTGTAGTAAATAAGACAATAGCAATACATGTGTAATAAAGGTTGTGTAATACTAATGTACGGTACACCCAGAAATTACCGTGTCGTATGGTAAGTTGACATGCTACAAAGCTCATAGAACATACAATATAACAACGGTAATTTTAATCCCGTACCATTTTGATATTTGTGATTGAATGAATTTTATTGATATTGTAAATTAAGTTATCGTTGTAATTTTTGGTTAAATGGAATTGAATTTGTTTACAATAAAGTTTGTATGAATAAGGAACTAAGTGATATTTTTTTCATACCGCTACACACCTCAATTATTTCGTATCCAAGGATACTATTTCTGTGCATTGGTGCATGAAATTTGTGGAACATTTTCTGGTGGCTCCATATTTTGTGCATTGTGCACACTGTTGGAACACCAACAAATCATGGACCTACCTGTTATATACATCTATGTTCCCCGAAAGTTTCATTTCAATCGGATCAGCCACTCCAGAGATTATCTCCCTTAATCAATTTGCTGATATATATATATATATATATATATATATATATATATATATATATATATATATATTATATATATATATATATATATATATATATATATATATATATATATATATATATATATATATATATATATATATATATATATATATATATATATATATATATATGTATATATATATGATGAATTTTCGGCGAAACGAGTTTAATACTAATTTTCTTCGAAAATCAGTAAAAAAATTGAACGCCTTATGAAAATGGCATGTTGGCTTCGTTGTCCAATGAAATTGCATTCATAATTCTGAATAAATTAAGATAATCTGAAACCTCAAAAATCATCAAACGTATCTCAATCCGATAATAATTTCAAAATTCGTTTAAGCTTGCTTAAGTTTCAAGTTCTTTTTGTTTTTATTCGACCATTGAATTTAAATATTGATCCCAGAAAGCTGCATCTCGATGAATTTCACAAATAAATAAAAATAATCATAATTAAATTCAACATGTGCAACGGCTTGTTTACCTCGAAAATATGCAAGATTATAAGATTCAATAGAGATCCTATCACAAATCAATGGTTTATGGCTGATGAAAAACGGGTCATGCGAAAAAACGAAAATCAATTTTAATGCAATCATGTTAATAAAATTTTAATTTGGTGTGGGATTCGCATGTCGAAGTAGAATGTGTTTTGAAATTTCATTTATTATTGCGCTTTTGGATTTCAGGGCGCAACAAATTAAATAAGACTTTAAGGTTGAATGAAATGTGAAGTTTCCTATAATCGAAGAGCAATGCATAAAACTCACGATAGAATTTACTTGTCAATTGGATTTAGCTTAATTTATTCAACTCATTTGATATCCAAGGGAAAACGGAATATACGCATTATTTATAAACCGAGCTCACGCATAAAGGAAATATAATTTTACATTCGAAACTGTTGTTGATTGTGAAAATTAATTTATTGCGTATGTTTTCATTGGAATTTATGCGAAAAATCAGTAAACGACTTGGACCTGATGAATATTCAACTTATCACGGATTTCATTTAGCTTCCATGCATCGTGGAAAATTGAATTTCTGAAAGTTTGTGGGCGTATGTTCGCTAAAAATCAGATAAAACCGTGTTGTGTGATGCAGACGAGTTGATGAAATCATTAAAAGTCAGTGGGGTAGTGGTGGGAGAGGTAAAAGCATTGTGAAACAAGGAGATTTTTCAGAGTGTTCATGCAATTAAGTTTTAGGCTTAGGATCAAGCTAACATCGGATTTGGTATTATATCAGATGGAATTTATTGTTTGTATTTTGTGAAATAATATTAATATGATGATTTCACCGCAAAATGATTTCAAAATACACGAAAATGATTTGATAGCTTTGTTTTGATATTCGCCTCAAGTGAAACTCAAGTACATGAAAACGGTAGTCCACATTGACTTCCAGAAATGAACAAAAACCGAATATGAACGGAGTAAACTAAATGCAACAAAACGTAACATGTTTGTTTCGTTGAGCTGTACTTTTCAAGTGCATATACACTTTCCAGAAAAAGTCAGCGTTCACTTGCCTCCAACCAGTTTGTAGTATTAAAAAACCTTTAGCGCATCAGAACCGCTAGAAACACTAATGTTCGAAGAACAGTAGAGGATTTGTGCAGATTTTGAGTGTGTATTCTACCACTAGCTATTTTTCCTACTTAAGACTAATACACCCTAAGTAATAATATACCCTAAGCTTATTTTAACTTCGATGACTTCATCGAAAGTTACAGCGATAAAAACGTGATTAGGGCTGCCATTCGAGAAATGTCCAGACCTTAGAAAATTTAAACATTGTTTATTTATTTTCATTGCAAATGTTCGCGATGTAAATACTTAAAGCAAACATTTATTGGTACGAAAATAACAAAAACGCCTCGTGCTGGCAGCCCTTTGTTAGCACCGAAGTCAAAAATATTTCACATCTGATTCACGTTAAAGTCAATCTGCTCTGCGAATTTCGTATTGATCCGATCACTACATTGGGAGTTATAGTGATACAAAGAAATTTAGGGTTACCAGTCGCAAAAGTTTTCAAATTTTCCAAATTTTAACATTTGTTGTTTATTGTCACTATAAAATCAATACCATTTGAAAATCTTATGGTAATATCGCTTACTAAAGGTATGGTAAAAAATATATAAAAACAACCATTGCTGGCAACCCTAACATGGTGCTCAACCCAAATTTCTACCGAAAATTGCCTACAAAAAGATCCTATTACCAAATGAATTTCATTTTGATTTGATGACTGCACATTCAGTTATAGGGCAAAAAGCTTTATTTGCTTGAGCAAATTTTTAAAATTCAAGACACTAAAATTAATATAACTGGCAGCTACAACCTATGTTCTCAACCACATTTCTACTTAAAGTGGAAAGGTTCAGCTACTGTGTGAATTCCATTAAAATCTGGTAACTGAATTAAAATTCATAAGGTAAAAAGGGGTTTTTTCTTCGTGATATTTCAATATGGCTTCACTGGCACAGATTGGCACATATTTTAAATTTATCAGACCTCGTTCTACTCAAAACCAATCCATTCTGCTAATTTCATTTGTAGCTGATTGTCCAGCCGTGAGTTCTCGTGAACAGAAGTTTCTGATGCTAGAAATATAGGTAAATTGGGGAAGGGTTACCGTTTTTGTTCGATGTGAAATTTCAAAAGTTTTACTTTGGCTTTGCAAACAAAGCATTAGATTTATATAAGAGTTGCTTTTTTATAAAAAGCGACAATTTTTCGGGAGATTCGAAGATTTGAAAATTTTTGGAGGTCAAAGCTACAGGTTTGCCAAAATGCTCATAAAAAACAACATGTGTTTACAACTTAGTAATATCAATATGTCCTATAAGTTTCATAAAGATTTGATAGTTCTGTCAAGAGTTATCGCAATTCAAAATATTCAAATTTTCCCGATCTCTTTTTAGGCACCTTGCGCACGCATAGGGTTAAAAACTTCTAAAACATTATTATATTCACATTTAAAACACGTTCGAAATTCATTTCGTAAATTTAGTTTTTGCAAAAGTTATTTGTTGTCAGAATAAGAGGTATATTTAAAATATCACTAAAATGGCCGCCGGTGCCAAATGGTTAAAGAAAATTAGCATTTGGTGAAACCCAGACCTATTCTGCATATACATCAATGCATTTTGAAAATGTCAGCGAAATCGGATGGCGCGTTCTAAAGAAATAGTCACGGATTTTTTTTGATGATATATATATATATATATATATATATATATATATATATATATATATATATATATATATATATATATATATATATATATATATATATATACATGGAATATGAATTTTCGGCCAAATCGATTTAAATACAAATGTTCTTCGAACATTAGTTAAAACGTGTAGCCGAAAGAAATAGCAGATTCTGATGAACAAAAACATCAATATCTAAATGTCATCGTGAAAATGGGTAAAATGGGTCTGCAATCGTTTGATTGTACATGTAATGTATATATATATATACATATATATATATATATATATATATATATATATATATATATATAATCAAAACATTTCAGTGAAAAAATCGCAGGAACACGCCATCTGATGCAATTGAAATTTTCAGGATACATTGATGTATATCCAGAATAGTGCCAGGTCTCACAACAATTTAATAATCTTTAGTCCTTTGGCGCCGGTGGCCATTTCAGTGATATTTTAAATATACCTATTTTTCCGTCAATAAATAACTTTCGCAAAAATAAAGTTTATGGAATGAATTTCTTAGTGTTTTAAATGAAAATATGATAGAATTTCTGGAATTTTTAACCCTATGTGTGCACTAGGATTGGAAAAATGAGATTGAGATTGGAAAAATTTGAAAATTTTTTACTTGTGATAACTTTTAACCACCTTATTAGGTCATTATGAAACTGAAAGGACATATTGATATTACCAAATTGTAGACTCATGTTGTTTTTTATGAGCGTGCTGGCAACCCTGCAACTACGGCAGGCATTAAAAGTGAAAACCTTCAAACCATCGACTATCCTGAATCACCTCATATAGAAATCTTATGCTTTGTTTATATAACCAAAGCAAAGCTTTTGAAATTGCACATTGGACAAGAACGTCAACCCTCTTCCAATTTACCTATATTTTAAGCATTAAAAGCTTCTGTTCACGAAAATTCACGACCCAACTATCAGAAACAGATAAAATTCACAGAATGTATTAGTATTAAGTAGCACCAGGTCTGATAGAAGCGATTTGGGAATGCGATCAACTCTGTACCAGTGGTGCCATCTTGAAAATCATAAAGAAAAAAAACTGCCTTTTGCCCTATGAATTCTGATTCAGTTAACAGATTTTTAAGAAATTGACACAGTAGCTGAACCTTAATCTAAGCCGTGTTTCGTAGAAGTTTGGTTAAAACTGGTAATTTTGGTGTCTTGGGTTTTGAAAATTCGCTCCGGAAAGTCAAGCTTTTCACCCTATAACTTCCAATGCAAAACGAATTTCACATGATATATGAAACTTATTATAGGCATTATTCAGAAGGAATCTGGTAAAAAAAAACATTATAAGGTTGCCAGCTATTGTTGGTTTTGTATTTATTTGCAATATCTTTATAAAGCGATTTTATTGTAAAATTTCAAACGGTAGTGATCTTGTAGTGACAATAAACAACAAACATAAAGTTTTAGAAAATTTGAAAACTTTTGTATTTAACAAAACCCTAAATTTCTTTGTACCCCTATAACTTCCAATGCAGTCATCGGATCAAAACGCAGAGTAGGTTGATGTCAATGTGAGATAGGTGTGGTATATTTTTGGCTTTGATGCTAGCAAAGCGTTGCCAGTGCGAGGCGTTTTTTGTTATTTTTATATCAGTGAATGCTTACATTAAGTATTCATATCGCGAACATTTACAATGAAAATAAGTTACCAATGTTGAAATTTTCTCAGTTCTAGAAATTTTTCGGATCCAAATATCTTTCGTTTTTTGATCCTAAACATCTTTCTTTCCCTGTAACTTTCGAAGAAATCATCAGATAAAATCGTTATTTGATTTTGCCATGGTGGCCATGGTGGGAGACTTTTAGTTGCAGTGCTGGTAAAGTGTTGCTTTCAAAGTTTTGCAGTGTTTGGCTTTCCTAAATCTTGAAATTCCTGAAATGTTTTCCACCCTATCAGTTCAAATGCATTGTTAAGATCCGAGTGATTTTGCACTCCAAACAGGTTGGAGCACGTGTGGTAGAATATGTACACAAAATCTGCACGATTCTTCGATTGTTCATCGAACAGTAGTATTTCTAGCAGTTCAGGTGCGCTAGAGTTTTTTTAATTAAAATTTGAAATGTATAACAGAAACTTTTGCTAATTATGTCTATCCAAATAAAATCATACGATCAAAAGATATCCATCGAGCATCGATGTACTGCCAAAAAAATCCATATTTCAATTTTAAAGTTATATCATAGAAAAAATCTTGCATTTCAATGAGATATTCTTCTGAATGCGATATTCTTCTGATTAACATATCCTCGACAAAAGACTATATTTATTCAGGACTTAACACAACACATATTTCAGAATATATTTCATATAATGATAAGCCTAAACTATCTTGAAGCACCTGGTGACATCATTCAGAGTCACAAGTCAACATATATGTGTTAAACCAGTTGAAATATTCGTTATAAACAAAGGTTTATTGGATCGAAAGATAGCGCCCAATGTGGGTCGACTTAGTAACTCAGCCAAAATTTTTTTTATTTATCAACAGCGTATGATAAGTTAATTTTTCGAGCACTGTAAGCTAAGAACCACCATAAACTAGTCTCAAAAAGTCTCAAGATAGGTAAAATATACATCAATATGCAACAAGAGCCAAAAACTAAACAACCATCATAATCGCTTGTAACAAAGCATTAGGCTGATCAAATAATTTACCTAATCGCGGAGTACAGTGCGTAACAAAACCATCGTTTTGTGTACAAAGTACAATGAAACAGTGGCGGCTCGTGGCCTAATTTTATGGGGGTTCACAAATCGAAAACATCTGTATTGGGCACATGAATATTTACCTTGCTATACTTTTAAGAGTTGCATTTATTTTAGTTAATTTGCCGAAACATTGCAATACTGCTATAGAACGAGTTAAAAGAAAACTATTCTAAAAAACAGAACAGCTTATAAAATCTTTCTAAAGGCGATTTAAAAATCTTGAACAGCCATATTTTAACAAGACATTTAAGATGTTAGATACTTATATTTCCAGTGAACCTGGTATTCTCATCAGAAACCCTCATGGTGTCTTGACCGTGACGGGCTTAGCATAGTTTATTACAAAAAATGTATGCACTGATATCAATAAAAAATGTTTCACCTTTTACCATAATTCCGTGATAAAGTAAAACTTTCTAAATGCAAATATTATCATATAATATTTTCCAAACATATGTTTATTAAAAATTACAATTTTTGATAAGCAATGAACATGATCATTTATGGTTGCTATGTAGTGATGACTCCAAAGTTACTGCTGTAAGTCGAGATGACCTCAGTTCGTAAATTGGGATCATTAGAAAAACAAATACTTATCACGGTGATCGGAAGACGACTAATAACAGGGTAATTTTACTGAGTTGGAAGTAAATACAATTGAGCATGTAATATGCTCAGTGTATTTACAAGCAGTCTTAGGTAAACATAGTCCCAAAATTTATAAAAAAAAAAACGAGAAAACCCTTCTTGCATAAAACTTTTCATATATTTACACCCGAAAACCTATGATATAATTAAGTGCCCAGACTATCTTTGCATAATTGAACCTGTCAATACATTCAAATGTATTTAGTTTTATAGTTCTTACCATCATAAAAGGCCAGGAATATGCGACAAAACATACTATCAATCAAATCATTTCCAAGTATTTACTTTCTTCCAAGGATAATCTTCTAAAATACTGAATACATTTTACAAGTATTTAACAGCGAAAATTTCAGAAAATTTATATATACTGCCTTACTAGTCATAAAGGTTCTATATAAATATTAGTACTTTCTAGATATTCAATGATTTGTATTTTGATTTGTACTGGAGATATATGGAGAGTGCATTTTTCAATATTAATTTTAACATACTTCCACAAAATATAGGTTTTTCAAATTTTGTAGAATGATGCAATAGAGTATATAGATTATAAACTCAAAATTATACTCAAAATTGAGAAAAATGCAGATAGAATGTTTATGCTTAGTAGAGCAGTATACTGCCCTACTAAGCACAAAAGTGATATCTAAAAAAAATCGAAAAGTTCATTTTTATAACACTATAAAGCTTACAACAATACGCATCTAATGAACTAAGCCTTTTAATGGTATAAAACGTATAGAAAACACCTTAAGAAAGTTTTTTAAACCTAAGTACCCAATGTATCCAAGAGCGAAAGACCGCTTGTTTCGATGCAAAAACGACTTTCTTTTTCACCGAGAAAAGTGGAGTAAAGAGAATCCTCCACCAGCTCCAAACGAACCCTGTTTCTCGTCGTTTATCTCAGTTTTACCATAAATCACTAAGGGAATCAGAGATATATCAATATTACTACTTTTACAAAACTTCAATTATCTCGAAACTCGCTTTCGTTGAGATACCGCTTTTGCGCTTATACATGGATTAAATTCCAAATGTGTCTTGAAATCATACGGACACAAATAGAGGCAATTGCTAAAATTATCCCTAATAGTTACAATAATCCACATAAAAAGCTCGAACGGCAGCACGAATCAGCGCATGGAACTGACCGCCGACAACAATGTTTGAATACATCAAATTGGTTGTCGATCGCACATTCTGAGTGTGAACCCCCAGCTAGTACTGAGCCGAGCTAAATGGATGCACCCCTCGCTTCCTCGCACGCTCCTCTAGCCCCCTAATTCTAGCCACAAAATCGCACGTGCGATCGCTAGTACAAGAGGTCGTGGCAATATCTTCGCTGGGTATGAATGAAATAATAATGCTGAGAATGATCGGCAGGCAACATTATGAGCTGCCATAACAAGTATTGTTCAATGTGTATTGTTCAATTGAATCATTGATTTTTTTGTGGGGGTTCACGTGTGAATCTGCACATAAGAACGAGCCGCCACTGCAATGAAATAAAGTTTTCCAAAGCCTGATTGAACTATAGTTGTGTGACTTGACTAGTACAAAAACACTGAAATGAGAATCAAACAAGTTGCTGGAAAAGTTTGACTCGTCATGGAACACTAACTTCTTACTAAAATTAGTAGAAATGACGAGGTGGAGATGATGAATTTTTGTGGTATCTTTGTTAGCTTTTGCTCCCACGAAAATTGAAATCAAGTCTTTTGACGAATTTGACGGGGCACCAAGAATTATCACCTTACACTTTCAGGTACAGTTTCTACTCTAGAAAAAATTTGTTTTGGATTTGTTCGAAGATACCTTTTGCCAATGCTTTTTTATAGATCACGACGTTAAATTAAGAAAATGAAAAGGTCTAATTCAACCTTTCATACTTTCACTTTTTGAACCATCTTAATACTCTGTTTGATGTCTGTGTGCTCAAAAGTAATAGGTCGTACAAAACACAAACATCTCCCTCCTTGAGACCTGATGCGTAAAAGTATTTTTGCACTTCACAGAAAATTGTTTTTAACTCGCTTTCAATGAGCTGTAACAAAATTAACTCAAGTCTAGCAATGAGATTATTCAAAAACTCACAAACTTTTCTCTCAGTCAAATGAAAACATACAATGCATAAAAAACGCATCCTTGGATGCACAAGAAATATTTTCATAACCGGGTGGTATGAAAACTCACAAGTGCTACAATTTTAATATGAGTGCAACATAAATCCACACAAAGTAGATCTATAAGCATCATTTTAAAATCGAGGCACGTCACTGAGCTTGCACTGCATAGAAATCCGAATAATTGAAAGAAATCCACATCCTACAAGTGATTCAAATAAATTGCGAAATAATTAAGACTGCATGGCTTATGCTAATTAGTATCCTTGTGATACTCTCAGTAGTTTGTCGCAATCGAGCAACTAACTAACCAAAATAATTCTCATCGTGTTTGTTAGTATTCAGGAAACATAGTCCTGCACGGACATATAATTTTCAGGTGTAATTCTTGTAATTGTCATAAAACTCCAAGCTCATTAGTATGCTCGTCCCGCCTCAGCACGGACTAGCTGTATGTGTATATATGTATATAAAAACATCATATCTGAACGCGGCTGACGACATTAAAAGCATACTCGTACATATGTATATTTCGAGAAAAGGCAAACCAGAATATGATCTGGAGTACTTGCCTATCCAAACTCGATACCCTATATATTTCATACTTCTTTTCACACCGTCCTGTCGAGCAAATTGACTTAATAAAAGGCTTCGAAACAAATTGATAACGGCAAACGCCCCGAATAATTGAGTGAAAAGTTCTTGACCTTTTTGGAGAGGTAGATTCCACTTTACGGTGCTACACAGCGTAGGAAACTTTCTTGCCTAGAAATATCAAGCGTCTAACTAAAAATTATCTTTCAAAATTTTTAGTTAGACGTAACATCTCACGACCTTGAAAAGATCGAATGCGTAGGTTGACTGTATTCAAGAAATGTGAATTTTTGATGCGAAAACGGGTGTGATGGAAAATGTTCACAATATTCTTCGTTAAATATAATCAATGGCTACCGTTCATTTTTATTTTCGATTGCGTTGGCTTGTTGATGCTATATTGCTGCTGTCATGGGGAAAAGACGTACTTCCAGTATGAGAATATTTATCAAGAAAAACACCATTTATTGGCAATTTTTTGCACGAAACGGTAGCTTGAGTAAAATTTATTACATTATTATCGAAAATTTTCTTTGTAATGGATATCATGTTGATTTCGAGAGGTCTTTATGTGAAGCTCAATACATTTTGCAAAAAAAAGGTGTGCATGAGAATTTTACCAAATATTACCTCATTGAGATTTTGCAAGCGTAAATGGTGTTGAATGAGTGTTATTTGCGCTACCTGATTTCATTAGTCAACCGTTAGCCGGAAAATCAGTAGTGCGAGAATCAGTTTTGAGAGACGGAATTATTGATCGTAGTTGAATAGGAGATTTAGGGGGGCGGGGGGCTGGGAAATAGGTGTAGACGCTTAAAAAGCTGTAATTTTTTTCTTTCATAAATCGATTGCAGAACCACTCAAAAGAATATGCTGCAAATTTCAAAGTAACATTGCAAACCGTTTAAAAGCTACTGTGAGTGTCAAAAGAAAGTGTACACCTATGTGTAGCATATTCCAAACCTCATAAAATAAGTGCTAGACGTCGGATTTTAAAAGTGTTTTGTGTTTTGAAAAAGTTTTTCTATTTACTAATAACGAAATAAAAAATTTGATGATAAAACATTGCACTAAAAATTCAACAACAAAATAACAAAAAATACTTCATTTTTTACGCGTCAAAAATAAGTGTACAGTAAACAAATGAAGCAAACATCTGCAAATTAGTACTTAGTCTGCTTCCCTTTCGCCTTTAAAACAGCTCCTAGTCGTCTTGGCATTGACTCAATCAATTGTTTAGTCAAACTGACTGGAATTTTCTGTCATTCTTCGATTAAAATGGACTTCAACGACTCTTCGCTTGTTATATTCCGTTTTCGGATTTGTGTATCGAGATAATCCCACAAATGCTCGATGGGGTTAAGGTCCGGGGATTGCGGAAGATGATCCAGCTGCTTAGGTGTTCGAATCAATAACCATTCCTGCACTAGGTTTGACTTGTGCTTTGGGTCGTTGTCCTGCTGGAAGACCCATGATGTATTTAACCCTACTTTTTAACACTAGGTAGTAAATTTTCTTTCAAAATGTCCAAGTAATCATTTTTATTCATCGTAGTGTCAATAAAGACCAGATTTCCAACGCCTGATGCCGCCATACACCCCCAGACCATAACCGAACCACCACCATTCTTTATGGTTGAACTTATGTTCTTCTGATCAAATTCGGCGTTCTTACTTCTCCATATTCGGGGTGATTTCTTGGAACCAAATATTTCAAATTTACTTTCATCACTGAAAAGTACGTTTTCCCAGAATGACATATGCTCTTTTTTATACTTTTTGGCATAAAGCACCCGGAGTTTCCGATTCTTTTCAGAAATGTATGGTTTTTTACGGGGTACTCTTCCATGTAACCCATTCCTTTTAAGTATTCGGCGGACAGTACTTGCGCTGGCACTGACCCGAGAGTCTACTGTTATGTTTTGCGCAATTTTCACTGCACTCACTGTTGGATTTTCTCGCACTTTCCTCACAATAAATCGTTCATCACATACGGACAACTTTTTTTGGCCTACCGGAACGAGGCCGATCACTGACGTCTTTGAACTTCTCGAATTTGTCCAAAAGTTTTTTCACGGTGTTATGGCTTCCACACACCACTTGTGATATTTCCCGTAACGATTTTCCTTCCGTTCTTAATTTTACAATAAGTTTTCGCGTTTCAATTGCACTTTGCTTACCCATTTTAGATAATGTAGAAACTGGATCATTCTATGGTGCAAATAAAATTACGAATGTTTGAATGATCGCGTCATGTCAACCAAGTTTGCATTTTTGAAGAACTATAAACTGAATCGAACGGAAGTTTTCCCGACAAACACATCAAATACAGGGTGTGCTGCAAGCTGTACACTTATTTTTGACGCGTAAAAAATGAAGTATTTTTTGTTATTTTGTTGTTGAATTTTTAGTGCAATGTTTTATTGTCAAATTTTAAAAATTAAATAGAAAAACCTTTTCAAAACACAAAACATTTTTAAAATCCGACGTCTAGAACTCATTTTATGAGGTTTTGAATATGCTACACATAGGTGTACACTTTCTTTTGACGCTCACAGTATGTGTTTCGGTCTAATGGTTGGAGCGCGTGGCATTTCCAAACACTTTTTTCTCGAAACCATTTTTTTTCGAATTTGTGTACACTCTAGCTCGTAGAGTTTTTTATCAATCACAGGGCGGTCTGGTTTTCAAAATCTGCGGAGTTATAGGGTGGTCAAAAATAAGTGTTTCGGACCTGTATCCGGACTCACTTTAATCGTTATACCTTGAAAACTGATAATCACAATGCAAAGTTTTATTGCTTGTTTTTTATGGAAGCAAATTACATTTAATTTGATGTAACATTCTAAATTGTAACTGTACCTGATTTTGAGATATTTACTTCAAAATACAAAATGTTGGCACTTTTACCGCGAAAACTTTGTGTTCAATGTTGTTTTTTCTCAGAAAACCTCATGAAAATGTGCCATTTTATTTTTTTATACGCCATATTATTGGCTACAAAAGTTGCATACATATTTATGACTAAGGTTTTACCATTTCGCAAGTAGTTAGCGAAAATGCATATCGCTTAAAAACTTAATATGCCCTAAAGTGACCCTCGTTGTCGATCTACACTCTTTGCTTGAACTGAAAGAGTTTAATAATGATTTTTTTGCTTCATTTCAAAATATTTGAGCTACAGTAAATGTTCAAAATGGCCACCTTCATTTTGAATACACGCTAAAGCTCGTTTCGCAAGCGTTCTTTTCGTATTCATACTTCTCAGCTGCCGCCTTACTTCTGTTGCAGCCGCATCGATCCTGGTATTTAGGTCTTCCAGTGTTTATACTTCCGTTGTGTGTTCCGTTGTGTTCATCCGTCCCCATACAAAAAAAAATCCATAATTGTTAGATCGGGAGATCTCGCAGGCCAGTATATTGGTCCATTTCTACCGATCCAGCGATTGGTATGATTGGAATTCAACCAATCTGTGACTGGTCAGCCATAATGAGCTGGAGCACCATCGTGTTGGCAAAACATGGAAGCGAATCGTTGCAGGGGAATATCCTCCAATAGGTCCTGCAGATCATGTCTTAAAAAATGTAAGTAATTAGTACTATTTAAAGTAGACGGGAGCCTAATAGGTTCAATTAAATCGTTACCAATCACTCCTGCCCATAAATTTACGCTGGATCTATGCTGAAATGATGAACTCCTTCTCGTGTGTGGATTGCTCTCAGCCCACGTAAGTAAATTGTGAAAGTTTGTGATACCGTCCCTGGTAAATAAGGACTCATCATTCCAGAGAATGGTGTTCAACAAATGCTCGTTGTCTAATTGTTTCTCAAGGAGCCAATTACATAATTCCATCTTTTTCGGCAAATCGATCGGTAGCAGCTCCTGCACTGGTGTGTGATGGTAGGGATGTAAACGCGCTGTTTGTAAAATACTCCAAACTTTCTACATAGACACGTTAAACTGCAACGCCAAACGTCGAATACTGATTGATGGGTCAGTTTCCACTGCATGCAGTATTTCTTCATCGGTCCGTACAGTGATTGCAGGGGCCTAATAAAATACTCATTTAAAAGCCACGCTTAAAATTCTATATGGCGCTCGAAATACTGCGTTTTATCTGCTTTTAAAATGCTTAAAAATCCACCAGAATATTTGAAATTATACCTTTTGCATTAATTTCATTAACATTGTTTTTATATACATCAAGTTTCGGTGACACAAAGTTATTCATCGATTTTCCTATAATAATTCCTTCCTAAAGCTTTTTTGTGCAACAGTTCAAAAACATTGTTCAAAAGAAAACTTCGATTTTACAGAGCGGAAATAGTTTGAAAAATATTGTTGAAAAACGAAAACTACAGTTGAAGTTTGCGAAATTTCAAATGATACTCCCTTCGCCTTCATAATTTTGGTTGCTCACATCTCAAACATGTTGAAATAAGGTGAGATCATTGAAGACAAGAAAAGGCATTGCTTGTTTATGACCCTGAACCGTAACAGATACCGTTAGAGAAAGAACTCTTAGTTGGTTATAGTAGACTTTTATGGAAATCTGTCTGAAAACTTTCTCGAGAATATCGAGTTTTAAACTATAGTTTGCATTACAATATTAACTGAGACCATTGAAAAAGTTGAAGGGATGAAGGGAGTACATGGCTGACTTGTTATTTGCTCTTTTGGACAGTACGTTGACTTTTCTCTTGTTCAAAACTTCTGACTACTTAAATAGTTTGATTCAAACATTATTCATGCAAAATCATCATGCAAACAAATGTCCTTCCCAGCGTTCAACTTGAAATCCATTAATAAACAAGTCACAAATATTCACAAATATAATGTTGCATCCAGTTCAAGGTATCCTAACTCGACTTCAAATACTGAAAATCTTTGAAATATTCTGACGTAGGTGACGCTGATGAATGTTGTAACGTATTCAATTATCTCGAACAGACCGCTCAGTCCAACCTACATCCATGCACATACCGCGTGCCATTGGATCTTGGTCCGATTAAATTATCTAACATTAAGTGCATCCTGTAAGTAAAATGCATGTTCGCTCTATTGCCGTGACTATGTAAGAGGATACTTACTATAGCTATGCTACCACTTTTCTTTGAGCTGCAATGCAACGGCTAAGCACGAGTTAGCTTGCGTATAGACACGTGAATGTGAAAACATATAAACATGATTCCTTAGAGAATCCAGGATATAATCTTGGGATAGATGTCATTCAGCTTTCTTAGTGATGATATTTATTGAATTCCGATGGTAATTCTTTGAAATATGACAAATTGAAGAGTATGTAAGAGTATAATAACCAATTTTATTAAAGAAAGAATGAAAAATCATTGAAAATCATTGAAGTACGATTGCCGGAACCATTCACTAGTCTGCAAAATACAATTTCATATCAATTTCAATGTTTCCTTTTGAAAGAATAAAAGAAATGGCGAATAGCTGCTATCGTGAGACAGACAAAGATAGCTATTTCAATAACCAGACTACGGAGCGATAATTTATAGAAAAGTTCGGTTGTTTCAATCCAAGATGAGCATGTAACACATTACTTTGGAGTGACAACAAGCAACGTGACTTGTATTTTAACCCCGTTGCGAACGATTTTCAGCCTTTGTCGTGAATTAGAATCTGATGGAGAACGACAAGGAATACGCTACCAGCTTTGAAACTTGAGTTTTTGAGAGAAATTGAATCATAGTCTTGATATTACAACTGACAGAAGAAACGAATAAGGTACAGGATTAAAGTTTCCGCCGGATTCAAGTTCTCTTCCGATTCAATAACATGTTGATTGATGTTGACAGTTATTACGATTGTGGTAGTGAAAAGCAATTATGAACCTCCAATTTATATAATTTGTGGGGTTTCAGTGAATTATTTAATTTTTTTAATTTAAAATGAATCATTTAGTAATACTTAGAGTACTACTAAATGAATCATATCTAAAAGGTTTAATAGTGTCAGTAGTTAGTAGTACAAGGTGCAAAATACTGTCTTCAACAAATTCGTATTTTTAATGCTTAGGTATTCCAAATTATAATTATTTACACCTTATTCTTTAGTCAGTACTCAACGAGTGTAGACGTTTCGTGATAAATTTCAAGAGCAAAAGATCATAAGTCACAAGTGTCGGTGCAACACTGTGTCGGTTCTGGGTTTTGAATGGCACGCTCGCTCGAAGTGAGGTGCCATTGAATCACTAGCAGTGATCATTGCATCGCGGATAGCCATAGTTGAGTATTTAAGTCATAATATCGACACACAAAGTCTCTAAGAGCTTACAAGCATTCAGTGGAAGCCAATATTTCAACAAAAGGGGGCGCCAAATTGATCGAATAAATTAAACAAGTTTTTTTTATTTATTCTCGTAATGCCTGATGGGTATAATAATAAAAATAAAGACGAAACCCCCAAAGTTGTCGGACATGTATGAATCGATTTTCGAGAAAACTGCAGCATAAAAAGTTGCATTGCTCGAAACACTATCGAAAACTATCAACTATCCGAAACTGACAAAAAAGAGTTCACGGACAAAAGAACAGGTAATAGTTTCTTCCACTCAGAATTTTCCATACATCCTATCTCAATCCAGCCATAAAAACCCCCAAGATTCTTCGAAAAACAACCTATAAGATGAACATTCCGTCCGAAGATCGTTATTGAGCTTCAGGCTCAACAAATCAGGGTCAAAACTAAAATTATTTTAAATGACAGATCCACTCATCTTGTGTGTAGCTTTCAAGGAACCCGAATTACTTATCATCCGCGGCCTGCAAAGAAGCGTTTATTCTTTGGATAATCAGTTTGAGCTGGTGTTATGGTATCCTGAATTGAAGCTCAAGTCCATAATACACTTGGTTAGTTGAATGGAATAGGCTCAGAAAGTTGCTAGCACTCCGGCATCTTGGGTCTACTGTGCTCCTTGTGCGTTATGTCCTCTAGGATATTCAGACTTTTTATGATCCTGTATATGTTTTTTGACGGATTGCTATGTCCCTGGTGCCAGGAAGAGCAGTAATCGTCCCGCTCCTCACCTATTCTGTAAAGGTACTTTTCGCAAAAAAGATTACTTGTCAATGCTCCACATAGGGTTCTTATGCCACTTTTGCAAAGTGAAACTACTCCTGCTATCGAAACTCATGTATTTTTTTTTTAATGTGAAGGGCGTATTCGCTCCTTTTCTGGCCTTGTCTTTGTTTCCTTGGTGCCCTTCATGGCCAGGCATCTATCGAAGCTACACTGTACTCTGATTTCATTTAGGCTCTGAATTAATGTGATTGCGACTGATGTCCTTGAGAGCCGCTTGGCTATCCGATAGGGATCTTAATTTTAGCCCTATTAGTATTTTTAATCTTTATTATATGTGTATGGAAAATAGTTCTCCTTTGGGAGACAGAAATGCATTTTGCACTTGGCTCTACGATCGCTGCTCCTATTTGACAAAAAATCTTTGAGCCGTCCGTATACTACATTTGCGACCCTTTATACGAAGGGGTGCGTCATTCTTGTATTTGTTTCTTGATGATTTCGTGACCTTGAACCCTTTTTCTAGTCTTTTTTTGATCACTGAAGCTCAGGATTTCCATTATGGGCCTAATTTCCTCCAGCATACTAAGGTGGCCTTTTAGATCTCCTGATTTGTATCTGTAGGCCTATTGTAGACTAATAACCTGTTTTGATGATTCCTCCGAAATTTTAAGGGTCAGCGGTGCAGCCATTTACAAGTTTGGGTGCAGTGGTTTAGAAGTTTGGGTGTAATTAAAAGGCAGGCTACTCTTTAAAGCCTGCTGATCCTGTTTTTTGAGAGGCTTTCTTACACCGCACTGCAGCTCTATATAGAAAGATAGGTCTCATCTTTATTTGTACGAGTATATCTATGGTGTCTGCCTTGGAGATAGTCCCTAATTGCGTCCAGCCACTTGTTGTGTCACCCAAAATTCTTTTGGAGGCTTCGCAGTAGTTTTGGTTAGATGATTGTCCCAGGAGAGTTTCCTATCTAGGTGGATTTAGAGATATTTTACGTCTTTCCGTAGACATGCAACTGTGCTTTTAATTTTTGGGGCTCCTATTTTAATTTTTATTTTTCTGGTGAATAGTACCTTGCTAGTTTTCTAAAGGGTTATGCATAAACCCTTTTCACCACATTATTGTTTTTACTAATGTTCGAAGAACATTAGTATTAAAATCGATTCGGCCAAAAATTCATATTTCTATATATATATATATATATATATATATATATATATATATATATATATATATATGTACAAAAAATTTCAGTGAGATAATCTCGGGAACGCGCCATCCGATTGAGCTGAAATTTTCAGGATATATTGGTGTATATGCAGAATAGGTCCAGGTCTCTTTAAATGTCAGTTATTGTTAACCTTTTGGCGCCGGCGGCCATTTAAGTGATATTTTTAATATACCTATTATTTCGTGCACAAATGATTTTCGCAAAAATAAAGTTAACGAAATAAATTTCTAACGTGTTTTACATATGAATCGGATAATGCTTTGGAATTTTTTAACCCTATGTGTGCGCTGGGTGCCTAAAAAGAGGACGGGAAAATTTGAAAATTTTTAAATTTCGATAACTTTTGACAGAGCTACTCAATCATTACGAAATTTTCAGGACATATTGATATTATTTAGTTGTAGATTTGCGTAGCTTTTAATGAGCGTGCTGGTAACCCTGTAGCTAGGGCAGGCACTGAAAGTGAAAACCTCCAAATCATCGTCTCTCTTGAAAAAATGCCGTTTCTTCAAAAAACAGCCATTCATATGTAAATCTTGTGCTTTGTTTATATAACCAAAAAAAAAAAAAAAAGTTATGGTATAACGGGCACGCCTGGTAACCCTTGCCCAATTTACCTATATTTTTAGCATCAAAAACTTCTGTTCACGGAAACTCACGATCCGATGAGCAGAATTATTTGAAATTCACGGAATGTATTGGCCTTAAATAGGACCAGGTCTGATAGAAGTGATTTTGAAATGCGGGCGATTCTGTGCCAGTGTTGCCATCTTGAAAAACCACTAAAAAAGATAACTGTTTTTAGCCCTATAAATTCTGATTGAATCGTTCGATTTTGACGAAACTCACACAATTGCTGGACCTTACTTTAAGCCACGTTTGGTAGAAGTTTGGTTGAAAAATTCGGTTGGAGCTGCCAGCTATGATAATTTTGGTGTCTTCATTTTGAAAAAAAAAATTGGAAGTGAAAACATTCAAACCATCGAATATTCAAAAAAATGTCCGTTTCTTACAATAAAACCAATCTGTATATAAATCTTATGTTTTATCTACACGTTCAAAATAAAACTAAATAAATTTCATGTCGGACAAGAACGGTAACCCTCTCCCAGTTAACCTATATTTTTAGCATCAAAAACTTCTGTTCACGGAAACTCACGAACCAATAATCAGATACAGCTAAAATTTACAGAATGCACTGGACTTAAGTAAGACCAGATTTGATAGAAGCGATTTTGAATTGTGGGCAAGTCTGTGCCAGTGGTGCCATCTTGAAAAATTACAAAGAAAAAAAACTGCTTTTTGCCCTATGAAATGTGAATAAGTTACCAGATTTTCATGAAATTGACACAGTAGACACACCTAACTCTAATCTCTGTTTGATGGAAATTTGGTTGAAAAATTTTATTGGTGCTGCCAGCTATGGTAATTTTTGTGTCTTTGGTTTTGAAAATTCGCTCAGGAAAATAAAACTTTTTGCACTATAACTTCCAGTGCAGTCATGAAATCAATACGAATTTCATACAATTAATGAAACCTGTCATAAACATTATTCAGACCAAATTTGGTTGAAAAGCCACTATAGGGTTGCCAGCTATTGTTGGTTTTGTGTTTTATTGTAATATCTTTATTAAGCGGTTTTATCGTAGAATTTTCAAATAATAATGATATTGTAGTGACAATAAACAGCAAATATTAAGCTTTCGATCATTTGAAAAAACTCGCTGCAGGTAACCCTACATTTCTTAATACTCCTATAACTTCGAATGTAATTAAACAACGTGAAGCAGATTTGATATTTTCTTGACTTTGATACTGGCGAAAGGTTGCCAGCACGAGTCGGTTGTGCTACTTTTGTATCAATAAATGCTTACAGTTAGTATTCATACCGGAAACATTTACAATGAAAATAAATAACCGATGTTTCAATTCCCTAAGTTCTGCAAATTTTTCGGATCGCAGCCCCGAACACCAACTTCAGTTACAGTGCTGCAGACACTGAGCATTTTCTTCATTGATGTTATATGAGATGCTGCTTTCAAAGTTTGGTGAAATAAGCAACTGATAACGAATATAATTAACAAGTGTTTTTCTTTCATAAACTTTGAAACCCATGCCAGTGGTAATATCTGAAACCTTCTACCATATGAGTTATAATGCATTCTAGAGACCAAAGTAAAACGTGGCATTTGAAACAGTTTGGCCGTAATAAGCAGCACATGTGGTGGAATATGCACTCAAAACCTGCACGATTCTTCTACTGTTCTTCGAACATTAGTGTTTCTAGCGATTCAGGTGCGCTAGAGTTTTTTTTTAATTTAAGGCTTTTTGCATTCTTGATCTCTATCATCACCCACAAAAACGGGGAACTGTGTAATTCGGTAGCGTCTAAACAATTCAGACTCCAGACCGTGCACTTCATTGCCTCAGAGTTAAGTGTATACCGTTATATAAATACCGTTCTCTGGCAAAGAGTGACTTGAGTGAAAATCCGGAACTAAGGAAGCCTGTAGTGTTAAAACATCCAAAATGAACATGTAGCAAGTAACAGTACCATCAAAGCAGCAAAGTCTACAGATGTCAACTGCGGTCTAAATTGTTTCGCAGGCAATTATCGTGGATGTACTGCATATAATAAAATGGTGGCTAGGACCGAAGCGGAGATTATTTTCACCCACCAGGCTCAAAAAGAAACTCCTTGCAATGGTAGAAAAACAAGTGCGTAGCAAGATGTCACACTAAGGGTGCCTAAAAATAGCATGAGGAGGAATCCGTAGAATTGTATCTCTGTAGATGGCAGCCAGACTGAGCCTGAAAACCCACCCGGGCTGGGCTTGCTCAATACTGCAGGAGTTCGGATACTGTATGACTCATTCTCATGCCAGATTTCAATGCATGACTCTAGTTGCGGTGGAAGATCACAGGCTACCATTGTGGAAGGTCTCATGGCTAGCGAGTTTTCCAACCTTCTAGTTGCCTCTTTTATGGTTATAAGTTCCACAAAAAAAAAGTTTCAAAAAAAATCGACGGAATTTGCACACCTTTAGGAGAAACTAACGCCAGGTATAAGGACCCTAGAGTTCACCTGGAGAAGCAAGAGAAATTGTGCATCTACATGGTGCTTGTAGAAGATTAAGAAAATAGACAAAATTTGGCAAAAAGTGGTGATCATCTCTCATTTTTGAAAAAAAAAAAAATAGGCACTGAATTATTATTATTTGACTAAATATTATTATTTTTTATTATTATGTTTATAAGAATCCCATGTTTCCTCCTCTGTAACTTGTTTTTCTGTCTAAATGTTTGTCGTCTTTGTTGTAGTATTGTTTTAACTTACGGACCGGAGCATGAAGATCAAGTTTTTCCCAAAAACCCCCGCCTGGCTAAAACGTAGCTATGACGGAGCTACGATAAACACGGTCTTAGAAGAATCCTTGAGGCCACAGGTAATCAAAGTTAACTTATTGATGGGTTTTACTCACTAGCTGACTATAGAGACACATGGGTATAAGTTTTTTTTCTGGAAATGCTCTTATTTTCTTTGAACAGCTACTATTGATCAGTTTACTCTCAAGGGTAAGCATAATATCATTTTTAGATAGGAGGGAATGATTTTCGACAACGGTGATTCTATAACTAAAGTGGGAAAATCAACATTCGAAACGAAACAGTCTGTACATTATATCCTAAAGTATGATACGTCATATTTTTCAACAGCATCTTGCTTCGTGATATTATATAGTGTGTGATACTCACTTAAGGAGTGGTTGTGGGTTCAAACTTACATGCCTGTGAATTGGATGCTCATGTATCATATTCTGGCTGATAGCGTGTGAGGTCCCAAATACAGACCGATCTTTTAGTTGACCTAGCTCTGAATAGTGGTAAATCAGGAGCAAAGTTAGGTGTGATACTCACCATCGCATACTCAAAAAAGTTCGATTAAGAAAAAAGAGCTCTAGCAACTCAGAACTCTGAGTACCAAAATAGGTAATGGTTGGATACTTTGTCTGATCTGTAATATCATAGTTTTTCGAATAAACTGAGTCAATTGGATGGCTTGGTCTTCTTTCTCTTCAACCTCATGTTAAAGAAAGCAATCTGAAACTCTAACACATCAACAAGGAGGGCTATAATCTCCAATTCCTTCCCCCCCAAAAAATGGCGAGTAATTTAACTACATTAATTTTGATAACAAAATGAAGGAAGATCTTCACTAGTTGCCAGTCGAACTCAGCCAAAATTACTTAAGTTCATAAGTATATGAAGATCCTTTAAATCTCGAAATCCAATCCACCATCACTTATGATAGACAGCTGAAAGTAAATTTTTAATGCAAATATAGTATCAACTTTTTAAAAGAAAGTTAAATAGACGAGAAAATTATATCTTCAAAAATAATTCAACAATGTCATTATCTAACTTCACCAAATTTTCAGCAATTTTTCAACATTCGTTTCAACGAAAAATTAATAAGGTGTCAGAGTTGTCATAAATGACATCTTTCATTATCTTATTTTCAGTCCCTCAAATTAACACAGACTTAAAGCTTTGAAATAATTTTCAAAGGATTTCCTTTTTAAAGGACTCATCATCGTTTGACATTACATTTTTGGTTTCTTTTTGTGACTATTTTGCTTGGAACTAGGTAATTAAGGACGATACATATTTCCATCTAGCTTGGTCCTCCGTCCCTTTTAATATTGTCTCCCCAACAAATCTCGAATATAATGACTTCATCATGACATCTGAATGTCTGAATTCTGATTGTACTTTGTGTCTAAACATTTTAATTGACAGATAGGGAAATGAAAAAAGAAATAAATTAAAAACTACTTTGCTGAAATTCTGTGACATCATCAAAAGTAGTTGACGACATATTTCCATGTTTCAATGCACTTAAATGTTCGGAAAGTTTTTTTTTTTGCTTTCCTCAAACGAAAATTTATTCAGGTTTTCAGTTGTTCTCTTTTACCCAACACCATACTCTTGTATAGAATTTTCCGACTGTCATCGAAACATTTCAAATGCGGCAAATAATTTCAAAGAAGTTTTCACGAACTTTATAAATAAATTTTATATATTTTCTCGTATTTCGTGTATTTGGAAAATGAAACACTAAAAGACAGTAAGCCATATAGCAGTAAACAATTAAAACAGAAAAACAGAAATGGAAAATATATATGTATGTAGATATCCATACAAGTGTCGGTATTTAATGATATGCATAACAAGTATTTGGAATTGATTTTTTTTTTATTGGAATTTTATAGACTTTACAAATCCGATAAATTTGGATAGATTGGAAGTTTGTATGATATCTATTTCTATTTATTACCAACCGGTTCCTATGAATTCGATCCGAATGTATAGATTATGCATGCATATGAAAAAATTGGAAATTTGTCCGATTATTTTAATGATATTTGTCGAATGGAAATGTCCATGAAAACAAAATTCGAAACCAAGTTGGAATGCTTTGGAATTTTTCGAAAATGAACTAATAGAGAGAATTGTTTTTTTTTGTCTCTCAATACAAGGAAAATGATTACAGATTTATGGTTGAAAATTTTTGTTTGTGCTTTGTTTTTTGTTTATTGATGAAATTAAGTGGGTAGAATGATGAAAATTCACTGAAGATGCAAAAAATGGAAAACAGGTTTTTAGAACGGTTTTATGATATTTATACCAATCTAGAGTTAAAGATGAACACGGATTGGACTATAATCCGTAACTTTAAGGCTATTTATCCAAGTTGCAGATATGAGATTTTCATCAGTCATGCAGGAAATTATTTTCTATGAAGATCAATCTTAAAAAATAATTTTTACTGAACTTCTGCTTTCCGTATGATATACGATGTTATGGACCAAATTTTAGTCATAGGAGCGACGAACAACATTCATAAGCGGAGGGAACACTTTTATAAGTCTAAGATCACCATCGTATTAATACGATACCATGATAAGGTTGAGGTCGTTCAGTGACCTCCAGATAGCAGAAAGAATTTTATTACCTAGTTTCGATTTTCATCAAGCTTGATAGATACAATGATCCAATGATGATTATATATTTATCTATTTATTTCCAATAGCTCAATTAGGTATAGAAGAGCGATTGGAATTGTAATGAATCAAGCCGAAAATATACCCTTGTGGCTGTCATTATTCAAATTAACCGCCTTCACATAAAATACCTTTGCAAATATTTCTTTACCAACTGCCAACCTCCATCGCTCGGAGCGACTTCGGTGACAACTAGCTATCGAAGGATACGTGCAGTACGGTAATCAGTTCTGTCGTTGTACTCCGATAGGAGTATTTTTACTCCGTTTTTAGTTGTCTAGTTGTTCACTTGCAAAGTATTCCCTTTTCATTGGGAAGATTTTTCATACTCGTACTGTTTTCAAATACCAAATTTCAAACATTGTTGGTTAGTAAAACAATTTCGACGTGAACTTTTACGGCGTTCACTTCCTATTTCTCAGACGAATTTAGTGTGGAGTGTTCTCCCGCGTGAACTGCTCTTAATTTACGTTATGAATTCAGTGGAAAGACCGCCCGTTGTGGCAGGGTGAGGTAGAGTGTTTTGGCGTAGACGTAATTAAGTGTTTTGAATCTTTCTTTGGCGACACCATTGACTATTTCTTTGTTTCATCGCGTAAACTGTTTTACCTCTAGTATGTTGCAAATTTCTATGAAGAATATTTCAAATGCCTGTTTGAAGTGAGTGATGAAATCAACGGTAAGTTGACAAGATTATTGCACACAAACTTGCAATGAAATGCTCGAATTTTCATTTGACCTCTACTTTTTGTTTCACAGGCAGTAATTTATCGATACAGCTCACGTCTCCAATTGCGTTCCCGCATTTTTTTTCAAGTATTTCAACGGTAATTTGGAAAGATTATTATCACAGACTTGAGATAAAATGTTTTAATTTTCAGTTTTATAACAAGTCATTTTTTCCATCACCAAACACGCTAGTATTTTTCTTTTCTTTTTTTTGTTGGGCCACACACAATTCTAACAAAGCAATGAAACGATTGCTTTATCAGATAAATTTAGTTAAAAGTTTAGTTTTACAGATTTTTGATTAAATTGGATAAGAATAGAACTTAAGGGCTCAAACCTGCGTTAAATATGAAAGGCAGTGCGACTAATGATAGGAGGGTTAACATAGAGTTGGACACTGACGACTCTAGTTTAGGATTCAAATGCGAGGCCACAAAAATTTCTATCAAAAATCAAAGACGATATCAAAGACAACGAAGTATACTGATGTCAGTAATTGAATTTTAAAGGATAAATCGTGTGAGCAAGTAGCCAAAGTTTTGAAAAAAATGTATCTCTTATCATTGACGAAACGACAGATATAAGTACAAACAAATGTTTGGCCCTAGCTAATTTCGATATTTTGACTTAAACTGGGGAGAAGTTCACAATAGGTTTTTTGGTCTTTTGGAACTCTCTTTGTTTTTGTATTGCCTTTATTAATTCGTATTAACTCGTTTAACTCTGAACGTTCAAAATCTGCACAACTAAAAATGCTCAACTCTGGATATATACAATTTTTGAATCAAATTCATTGATTTATGGCACAAATTCATAATATTTTTGAGCCTAATTAATACTTTTCCAAATCAAATTCATAAATTTTCGATACCCCTTCATAATTTTTCGATTGAAATTCATAATTTGTTTGAGCTGAATTCATAATTTTTTGAATTCAAATTCATAGCTTTTGTTAGGCAAATGCATAATTTTCGCAGGAATACTTTATATATTTTTGAGTTAAACTCATGCATTCTTAAGGTAAGCTCATATTTTGCGCATCAAATTCATAAATTATGCTCCTGAAGTGCACAAATTAGAATTCTCTTTGAAAAAATTACAAATTTGAGTCGAAAAACAGACGAATAATATTAGTTTAAACTATGAATTTGGCTAAACAAATTATGAATTTGATTCATAAAAACTATGAACTTGACTCAAAAAAATTATAAATTCAACTCGAAGGCTCGAAAATTTATGAATTCGGTTTGAAAAATTTGAAATTAGACTCGAAAATATTACGAATTTTAAGGAAACCATGCTACTCCTTGAAAGTTCAATCTTTGACAACAGAGTAAACTCTATGATAAACGACTCTTTCCAAAATTTTGAGAAATCAGAACAGGGAACATTTGCATTTTCAATGTCTCCCGATTTCAGTGTCGGAAAAATACAGAAAGATTTCGAATACAAATGAAAAACGCCAGTATTAAAGCTGTGGCCATAAACAATGCACAGAGGAACACATAATAGGAAGATAAACATTTAGCAGATACGTTTGGCATGCTATACGGACCGTTGCTGCCACAAGAATCTAGGAATGATTTGATGTGTCTAGGTAAGAGGATTTATCATAATTATATCAACAGAAGGAAGTACTCATAGGGTTGAACTGTGAAAGGATTAGGATTAAGATTGAGGACATAGACACACTGACTGAAATATCATTTATTCAGAATATTTCTTTGCTATTTGTAGGCACCGAGAGTAGGACCAGAATGGTTCAGGGTGTTTTGAAAAAAAAGAGGAATGAATTAGTTACTTTGGGCCTCAGTGGTAATTATTTTCGCAATCGAGCATAAACTACGATAACGTTACCACGCATCGACAGTGTGAGAGCGAAAAATAGCGTCATGCGCCTGATTTTTGTTAAAGAGAACATTCTAGTACCGAGGTCGCAGCTGGTATATGCTCTCAGTTAGCTTTGAAAAAAGTGTCTCCAGACGATGCAGCTTCTTTATTACTCAAATTTTGAATGGGGCTTGAATTTAACCAAAATTAACATAAGGAAGTGAAGAAGAGGAAAGTTCGAGACGATTAGGGAAAATTTGAAGAGGATTAGGTCCAAAATGTATTTGTAAGTTTCTGGACAGATTCAATTCAATTTCATTAATTTTTTTTATTCACTCTCATAGTCAACAGATTTATATTAAAACAAAAATAAATACAAGAAGACATTTCAATGAGAAGTTTAGACCCGCATACCCAAAAGGCCTTGTAACATGTAATATATGAATATCTAGGTTTTGAATCAAATACTACACCCTTAAAATTGTTAACAGAAACGAACGGTGAGCCAAGAATAAAACAAGAAAGGTAACAAATACCTTTTATAAAGAAATAGAAAAACAAATGACTAAAAATCGAACTTTGCATTCATAAAGAAAATGAAAAGTAAGGGGCCAAGAATCGAACCTTGCGAAATACCAGAAATGGAATAAAAAAGAGAGGAAACAAAGAGTTAAGCGCTAAGAGTAACGAAGTGAGCACAATCACACAAAATGAAGAGGGAAGTGGACCCAAGGCATAAAACCTATTCAGCTTTGAGAGAAAAATTGTATGGTTTACTGAATCGAAAGCCTTGGCAAAGTTCGTATACATTACATCCACAATATCAGTGTTCATCAGTCCATGTTGCTCAGAAGCAAAAAAAATGTTTGATTATCGGGTATAATTTAGTTTAAAAATTTTCTTTGAGAGACATAACAGAGATGCGGCAGTAATAAGAAACTGTTACAAAACTTTCGAAACGAATAGACGAAATAGTCAGGTTGCAAAATAAAGAAACACTCAGTGATAAGTAGGTTAGGTAAAGTGAGGTTTTCCTGGCTAACACAAGTTCAGGCGTAGACCTAAAGGTACTTAACGATTCTAGATCAAATGATCTGAGGCTTAAATGTTCAGTCCAAGTGGCCATCAAAGGCCCCAGACCTTTTTCTGAATTGAAAAACATTCTCCACGTTCTGCTCCGTCACGTGCATGAGGTCCAACAGCCAAGTTGCCAATTCGTCACCAAAATTGCCCTGTATGGTTTTCCCCAGTTCCAAACAGTGATACAGGTTGATACAGGAGATGTTGAATTATTTCTGAAACTCACCGCTCGTGACACTTCATACAGTTGTCATCAATTGAAAGTAACAAATTCTTGGTATGTGTAGTTAAAAGACAGTGGCCAGTGATGATGCCAACAATATATTTGCAGTCAGCCAGGGTTAATTCAAGTAGGCTTTTAGAAGCAGCGAAATTGTGTGACCGATTTATGATTTGGTAGTCTTGCAGGTCAGAGAAGCACATCGCAACCTACATCGTATTAGAATCAATCAGACCATTAACTGTTTGAATTCAGATATCTGCCAATACAACCAGGTACAGACTGGCTCTATGCTTGGGTAATCCACCCTCTTCCTAGTTTTCAGCAATGCCTCTATGGCCGATAATCTAAAAGATTTTGACTCTTCTAGTGTTGCCTAGCGAGAACGCACTTGAATTTATGTGTGTGAGACATCAGTGCTTTTACTGCCGCTTGACTGTCTGTCAAAATGTTAATCGTAGCTTCTGCAGTGTTTTTAACGTATATTGTTTCTGTGGCTTTTTGTATAGCAAAGACTTTCGCCTGGAAAATACAACAGTAATAAGAAAGCCTAAACGCTATAAAAAGATATTGCGGTCTGCAAAGTAAGTTGCAGCACTTACTACTGTAGCCGTTTTACCGCTGAAAGAAAAGGATCTTGACTCGTAATGTCCCGATTTCTTAAACTTCCTCCAAAAAAGGGGTCAAGTAGACGAAGATGAAACAGGACGTTCAACGTAGACGAAGAAGTCGTAACTAAGGATTTGTAGTACAGAAAGTCACCAACCACTGCACTCTGTTTGCCATGTTTTACAAGGGATAAGAAAAGTAACTTTGCAAAAATATTTATTAAACCATAGAGACCACAGTGGGTACTTCTTTCTAGATTAGCTAGTAAACATTCTATTTCCAAAAGACTAATACAAAACAAAGACAAACTTCCGTGGACGAAAGAGGACAAATCAAAAGTAAACGTGCAACTATGAAGGGAATGTAGAACTGTGATGCAACTATGAAGGAATGTAGAGCGTGGAACTATGGAAATGTGGAACAGAAGGTATATAGGGAGATTTTTAAAGGAATGAATATAAGACCCGAAGGGTTTTTGATGAAGGATGAAATAGAGGCTTTATCCGAAAACAGTGGTATACACTCATCACATCTTTGGTTAGATAGTAGACGGAGTACTGGCTACTGATATGTGGAGATCTTCGTTTGAATCCAGATATAGACGGATTTGAGTTCAAATAGCTTTGAGTATAATCAGGGCTAAAGTGAGACGTAATCACCTCCACTTCCCAATATCTCAAATTGGTTTCCATAGGACAATTTCCCTTTCCATGATCGAGTTTTCTCAAAAAAGCAAAACCATGGCTGATTACATTAATTTAGCAAAATTATAGTGCAGCGAAGATACCTTTTTTATGTTGGCGTACGAACTAAAGCAAAGACATATTTGACATGACTGCAAAGCTCAACTGCTTTTATACTAAGAGGTTAGTATGCGCTAAAGTATTTTTGGCCTTCAAACTGTAGACATGTAGCAAAAACCTTAAGTTTGAGTAATTTAAAAAAAACCAAACAGTTATCAGTGGATATATGCACTATTTCACACCTTTACTGTACATAAAAAGCAATTAATTTTCCGCTACTCACTAATTTTCAAAAAGCAATTAATTTCCCGCTGATTGAACAGTGACGCTTCTTGAAAAACAATCGTGTAAAGTTAATAACAGCTTGTCTAATCGAAGCGCGAAATTTATTAGGTTTTTAAAATGATTGAAACTAAAAAATTTGAATTTAGTATATCGTCAATCATGAGTCGCACTGCATATTTTTTTACGTATCTGGTCATTATTGCAATCATGCTATGTCAACTTGCACAAGCTGCAAGGCCTGTAAGTATTATTTACATTCTTTAATAAGAGACTTTTTAAATTTTCGCAAATATATAATCAAATCTATTTTTTAACCTATCATAGCAATGCAAAACCAACTATGATTGTGCGTTAAATTGTTTCTGCCATGCTACCCTAAATTGTTATTGTAATTATATTCCAACTAGCGATGAAATGACGCCATGAAAATGTTAGTGATGACATTTAATATGTGCATGAATATGTATTAAATCATGTAACAGATCTAATCACTGTGTTTTATTTTATTTTAAATCAAATGACAGGAAAAATTTAGCTACCGGTATATACTTGGGGCCTTTCTGAATTCACGTCTTCGTCCTCATCTTCAGCTTGTGGTGATAGATTGTGGCGTCAGCAGAGTAGCTAAGCTATTCCAACAGTTTGAAGCAGACCAAGACAAGGTGTCCGAAATCTATAGCTTTGCTTCGTAACATTGCCTGAGAGCACCATCAAGCCATCGAAAAGTCAAATCAGAATGTGACTTCGTCAACTGCTGGAGAAATACATTTTTTCCAGCCATAATGGAGGTTTCTTATTCCAGCACCGTATAATGAAGAAGGTTGCGTCAGGAGCGAATTGCGCACAAACCCCTCCATTCTCGCATCATTTTTAAATCACTACTATTCTACAGCTTCTTTAAGCGTCCCAAACAAATGAAAATTGTAGGGCGATATTTCCAGGCTATGAATTGGATGACTAAGCGCATTTGGTTAATTTTTCAAACTGTTATGGGGAAGAATGACATCTCGGATCATTTGTTTTCGCCTAATTCACCGATTCAGAAGTACACTGGTTCTGCGAAAAATGCAGGAAACACTCCATGGTATTTTACGCCTCCCAGTTGCGTTCTGCGAAATCGGCTATCGACGTACTCTTTCGTTCCATTTCGAAATTGACAAAAGATTTGCGTATAAGTAGCAATGAAATTGATGAGCCGTTTCGTACAGCAATTATCGAGCAGTCTTCTGCGTCACCACATGGAACGCCAGCTGTCTACTCAGCTGTTACAGCCATTGAATGCCCACCTGAAACTTCTGCTACCACGCGAACTCGATCGAACCTTCTCTCTGTATAACAATTTTCGAACATTCTCTCTGTATAAGTTCCTTGTAATAGTTCTTGCGTTGTGTACGAAATTTTTTTTCCTGAGATATCTTCTTACCTTCATGTTTTTATATCTTCTTACCTTCATATTTTTATTTTTAACACTATGTGTAACTTGAATGATCGTATTTTTGACCTTATCCTTTCTAATATTCTCTCTTTTGCCGTATCTGTATCCACCACCGTGTTTCATCTCTATGTCACAGTGGACGGTCACAGCCTTCTTTTCCTTCTTTGCGTCCCACTTCAGAGAAGGGAATCTCAGTTGCTTCTCGGTACAATTTTGCCAATGCTGAATACCCACGAATGGCATCAGAATTTGAAAAAGTTAACAGGTTTTCGTTCTTCCGTGGGTTAAATATTGATAATTCACTTTCCAAATTTTATTTCTTAATCAATGCTTTTATCTCTACTTTTACACTTACTTTTTATCCTCGTAAATCTACAGATCCTTCTTGGCTCACCCTACGAGTTTTGAGGGCAATCCAACTAAAAAATGTTGCTCGGAAAAAGTTTCGAAGATCGAATTCTGCCTCTGATCCTGCCATATTTTGGACCCTGCGATCCTTGGCTAAAATTAGACTGAAGCAGACAATGCAGGATTACTTTGAAGTCATTTATTTCTTCTAGTCTGGAGTTATTTATTTCTTCTTGCAATATTAAACCTTTTTGATCATACATTCGGTCTGTGAAGAAAAATACTTCCGTCCCAAACCAAGTTTTTTTCAATAGCTCTACTTCCTCATCTCCGCAAGATGTAGGTGAGTTTTTCGCAAACTTCTTTTCTTCCTCCTTGAAAACTATTCCTCTATTGTACATTCCCTTGATTTGCCTTCTTTTCCTTCTTCTCTTTCTCTAATCCATGCTCAACCGATTGAAGTTGAGAATTTATTACTTAGCCTTGATCAGCATTCCGGTGGTGGCTCTGATTGCATTCCCAATTTCTATGCGTGGTCTATGTCTTCCTCATTGTATATCCCTTTCTATATCGTCTTCAATTTCAACCTATCTTCCGGTGTTTTTCCTTCTGCCTAGAAAGTTTATAATGTTTATCAAATTTTGAAAACTGGCGATGTTTCCTCCGTCTTCAATTATCATCTTATTTCTTGTATCCTTTGTTTCAGTAAAGTTGTTGAAAAAATTGTCTTCTCTAGAATGTATCCCATGATTCATCCTATCCTAGCTTAGGAACAGCATGGGTTCGTGAGGGGTAAACCTACTGTCACTAAACTCATTCTCTTCTCAAACACACTTGGCCTTGCCTTAGATCGTCAGGAACAAGTGGACGTAGTGTGCTCAGATTTGTCTTAAGCTTTTGATATTGTAAACCATAGCATATTACTGAATAAAGTTGGACAGTTTGGCTGTTTGAGGTCACTTCTTTCTTGGTTTTCGTCCTACCTCAGTAACCGTGAGTGCAAAGTTACTATTAACAACTTCTCTTCTTTTTCCTTTCATCTTTCTTCTGGTATTCCACAAGGGTCTATGCTTGATCCTTTACTTTTCTTTATTTTTATTAATGATCTTCTTTCCATAATCGATTCCCCTTGTCTACTGTATGCTGACGATTTGAAATTGTTCCAAATCATCATGTCTGCTAGTGACTGTAATTTTCTCCAGAATGATCTGTGTGCTCTTTTCAATTGGTGCAACCGCAATCCCCTCTCTTCAAATGTTAGCAAATGCAAACATATGACTTTTCTCTCAAAGCATCTCCTATTTCATTCTCTTATTAATTTTCCACCAACTATCTGTCGTCCGTTAATCAATTCAAAGACTTGGATGTGACTTTTGAGCTTAAATTGAAATTTAATTTCCCTGTTACGGAAGTCACCTCTAAAGCCTCCCGCGTCTCTGGATTGGTACTTTGCTCTGCCTCTAAATTCCTTGACATACGTGCATGTGTTCGTTTTTTTTAATGTAAGGTCGTTGTGAATATGCTTGTCAAGTGTGGTCTTCACGTATTCTATACCTTTCTGAGGCCATCGAGTGTATGCAGAGTTGGCTCACACGCTTTTTATTTTTTAAATATAATATCCTTTACTCCTCATATGTTTCCCGCCTGTCTTCTCCATAATTTCCTTCGCTGGAATCAAGCTGACTATTGCTTGACGAGTGCTTCCTGTTAAAATCACAGCAGGGTATTATATCTGGCTTCTTCTCCCTAGAAAGGCAATTATCATGCTTTCTTATATCTTCAACATCTGCCTAAAATATGGACACTTTCCTTCGGCCTGGAAAAATGCGTCCGTTGTTCCAATATTAAAGCCTGGTAAAAATCCTAAGCACCCTAGTAGCTATCGCCCAATAAGCTTACTGCCGTCATTAAGCAAACTATTTGAGAAAATTATACTCTCAAGAATCCGATTATCCATTGAGCAACAATACCTGATTTTCAATTCGGATTTCAACCCAAGCTTTCGACAACGCATCAACTGTGTAGAGTAGTGAAATAAGTGCAAAATAGCTTCAGTGACAATGGATCTACAGGCTTAGTTGCATTAGACATCGAGAAAGCATTCGACACTGTTTGGCATGACGGACTCATATATAAGCTTATAAAATCTTCTGTTCCTATTTACTTGTGCAAGATTATCCAATCCTTTCTTTCGGCCAGGACCTTCTCAGTTAAATCCAAAGCCTTCTCCGATAAACACGTAATACCAGCCGGAGTTCCTCAGGGGTCAGTCTTAAGCCCCACTCTCTACAACATTTATATGTCCGACTTAGAAAAAGCACCCCAATGCCACATCGCCGTGTACGCTGACGACACTGCCATATTTGCTAGTGGGCACAGTCCAGATGTGATAATTAGCACCCTGCAACAACAGCTTTCAATTATTAATAATTTCTGCATCAAATGGAAAATAAAAATTAATTCGGACAAGACTCAGGCAATATACTTCACTAAAAAGCGAGTATTAAGACATTTGCCGAATTCCCAGGTAAATATTCTGGGATCCACTATTTCTTGGGAAAAAGACATTAAATATCTTGGCATCCAACTCGATCAGAAACTTACTTTCCACGCCCATGTCGAAGCAGTAAAGTCGAAAATTTTGAAGAGCATTTACTACTCATATCCGCTTATTAATAGGAAATCCAGGTTCTCAACTGCGAACAAACTGCTGGTTTTTAAGTGTGCAATGCAGCCAATCATTCTCTATGGGTGCCCTGTATGGAGTAACTGTGCCATATCACATATCAAAAGTCTACAAATATTACAAAACAAATGTTTAAAAATTATTCTTGACAAACTCTTTTATTACTCAACTAATCGGCTGCACGCTTCTGCAAAGCTCAAGAAAGTACTGGATATATCTAAACATTTGATCCAAAAAATTTTCAATCAATGTGCAATATCCAATAATTCTCTGGTCGCATCTCTGATCGTTAATTTGTAACTACAGCAACTGTATATGCAGTTGGCTTAAGTCATGAATCTTAGTTTTTAAATTTTATTTTATTTAGGTTAAGCACAACATTAGGTTTTAAGCTTGTTTTTCCTATTGTTGCAGCAACTTCTCAACATAACACAAAACAATTTGTCATCACAGTTGCAATTAACTATACATACAGTCCATTAAAAGTAAAATTGTATTATAAAATAAACTAAATATCGTTTGTTTGTTTTCTTTTTTCAAACTGAAATTGGCGCCTCAAAATCATATGAGAGATGAAATACATGAGAATCCGCCAACTTTATAGCAAAGCGAAAGTGGAGACTAGGCCGCCATTTATTGTGTGAATAAAATTATGGAACATGAAATTTTATTCAAACTCAATTAAAATTATTCAAATATTATGATATTCAGTTGGTAATCAAGGAAAATTAAATTCACGAATTTCTGAGATAACAATATCAGAGGTTCAAATAATAATAACGTCAAATTAAATGATTATCATATATGTGGAGAATTTCCCCACTCAAGATGGAGGACAGAAAAACGCAATAAAAGGCA
Source organism: Nemotelus pantherinus (assembly GCA_963978885.1). Lineage (NCBI taxonomy): Eukaryota > Metazoa > Arthropoda > Insecta > Diptera > Stratiomyidae > Nemotelus > Nemotelus pantherinus. Next base: position 22,833,745 of record OZ022265.1, read on the forward strand.
GAGCCAACTCGACAATCGTCCTATTTGCGATTAGACTCATTGAGGCAACATATTCTTTCAGGTATTGTGCCTTTAAAATGCTAATTGTTTCTTTCTCTCTTCTTACTAACAATTTCACTAGGAATTTCGAATAGGTGTAAACACATGCCGATAAGGCTATCTTTACACAACATTCAAATTCCATCTTACTCACTTATAACTTTGATAAAACATAAGAAGTGTAGTAAGTAAGACATTAACAAATACACGTGTAGTAAAGGTTGTGTAATACTAATGTACGGTACACCCAGAAAGTACCGTTTCGTATGGTGTGTTGATATGCTATAGAGCTCATAGAACACACAATATACAAACGGTAATTTTAATCCCGTACCATTTTGATATTTGTGATTGAGTGAATTTTATTGAAATTGTAACTTAAGTTATTGTTGTATTTTTGGTTAAAAGGAATTGAATTTGTTTGCAATAAAGTTTTGAATAAGGAACTAAGTGATATTTTCATACCGCTACACACCTCATTATCTTGTATATAAGGATACAATTTTGCGCATTGGTGCATAGGTTCAGGAACATTTTTTGGTGGTTCCATCCAGGACAATTTAGTGCACTGATGCATAGTTTGTGAACCCACACCTATATTACTATACTATGCATCTCACAAGAAAACTTTCTGAAAAAAAAGCTAATTTAAAATCAAATTTATATGTAAAGACTTTGTCTAAACACTATCCTTAAGATATTGTACCACACAACACATAAACTAATTCAATAAAGTTATTATTATTATTATTATTATTATTATTATTATTATTATATCTGGCTTCACTGATTCGTTCCGCCCTCGCAGCTTGTTACGTAGCAGCAGGTCTCATGGAAGTCTTCACTGTTCCGTTCGCGAGTACAAATGTGTACTTCTCTTCTCCGTTTGTCAGCATCCCTAGACGTCATAATGAATTGGGGCTCGGATCTCTGCCACAATTGTTTTTTTGTCTTTAAAAGATTTTTAAAAGTATTTATACTCGACCTAAGCGTTGGGGCACTAGATTGTTGAATTGTTTTTTCTTTTATCTTTTTGTTTACATTACTCTTTATTTTTATCTTTTTTTTATTTCATTAAATAATTGTAATTTCATAAAAAAAAATTCATAATAGGAATTTGTATTTTATTGCGATGAATTTGGTAAATAAATATACAGCATATGCTTAGTTCAACAGATTGCAGTAGTATGCAACATTGATTGTGCGTCGCTTATGCAAAAATTCAATGAGCAATATGCATCGATGGTTGAAGCAGACTGTTGCAAGAACCCTGCTAGCTGAGAGTCAAGTATTGGCTTTCACTGGAGTTGCCGGCGCACTGTCCCTTTTTTCCGCTATTCCATCTATTCGACTCGAGAGTTTAATGATGGACCCACGTTTTGCTACAGGTGACGATTCGACTCAAAATGCATCACCTTTTTCAGCAAATCTTGTTGTTAGAGTCCGACAAACTCCAAATGTCTCAACTCCTGATCTTCGGTCAAAATTCGAGGGACAAATTTGGCACACACTTTACGGAATGATCAATGATCAATTGACAGTTTCCATAGCTTATTTAGATCTTCTCTGCAATTTCGGATGCTCTGATTAGTCAATCGTTTTCAATAACATCTTGAATAGCTCGAATGCTGTCGCTTACGATGCTGGTTCGAGAAAGGCGATCGTGTTTCTGATTTTCCACTTGTTTGCGTCTTTCCTTGAACTCTTTATGCCAGCCAAATACACGAGTCCTTGACAGTGTTTGGTCTCCAAACTGGGCAGAAGTTTCTGTCGTTTTGACTCCTTCACGAGCACGAAATTGAATAATTATGCGTTGAGCAACAGAGGGCTATACCTGATGATGGGACAAATTGGTTGAATTTGTAAATTGGGACAATTGATAGCCCGAGTTGAAAACGTTGTTGACCTTGGTGTTACCTTGCATGAGAAACTCCGCTTCACCTTGCACTATGATAAAATACTTTCCCATGCAAACAAACAGCTAGGGTTCATCAAAAGACGTTCCAAGGAATTCCGTAACCTGTGGGTCTCTATCTGCTGGAATCCGGCTTTTGAAATCCACAGTAACAGAATCGAGTCCATACAAAAACAGTTCTTACTTTTCACATTGAGAGAACTGTACAATCCTTACGATTTTAATACCCTTCCTCCTTATGAGTTTCGACTGGGTCATCTAAACTTATTGACACTTGCATCCAGAAGCAAGATGATTTCGGTCTGCTTCACATTCGACGTCATTAGAGGCGTTATCGAAATTGAATTCCTGAATAGTAAAATGGTATTAAATAACCCTGTAAGAAACACCAGGTCCTCTCGTTTACTTAAGGAATATCCACATTCCACTACTCACGCAGCTAATGAGCCGGTAAGTAGATGCTGCAGAATATTTAACAGCATAAGTTTTCTGTATTCCCCAACGATCCCCAAATTCTCCTTCAAATCCTCCCTTTTCCAAGTCATCCATTACCCCTTATCTTAAGCTATATGACAATGTTTTATTTGTTTGTTACTTATCAATTGTTATTGATTTATTTGTTAATTATTTAATTTATTTAATTTTTCGTTTACACATATTTATTTCAAATATTTTCTTTGTATTGTTTATACTTTGTTTGGTTAATAAATAAAATAAAATAAAATAAAATTATGGAACGGCCGACGCTCTCTACTCCTAATAGCTACATTGAAGCAAACTCGATGCCCAGACTTTGTCCTACCAACTTTAGTTGCTCAGGAGAGAAAATTCCGTTTGTATTACATTCACTATCATATAAATTTAGAAACTAAGTTTAGGAATTGAGAAACTAAAACACACTGAAAAAAGACAGACAATGTTTTATTCCTTACCATTAAATTAAATCACATAAAATGGAAATATCTTGAGAGAATTTGGCACTTTAACTATCTAATTTCACTAAATTTTCAATTCGAATCTGGTCAACCACATAAATACCGAAAATAAATAGCACTACATTTTCCTTTGTGTCAGTTAGTACCCGCAAATGTTTAGGGTGAACCTTCTTTACCATTCATTTCAGCGAAAGTTTTTTAAGATGCCACAGCTTTCTATAAAGAACGTCTTCCATTGTCTCTTTTATAGTCTCTCGTCCCCATTTGCATACACCCGACGCTTTGAAATCCTTTTCAAAACATTAAGTACTCATCAACGCATGAAATACCATTTGCGAGATTTTTTTGTGACTCTCTGCTTTGGACAAGATAATTAAGGACATACAATACCATTTAGCTTAGTCCTCCGTTCCTTTTAATATTGTCTTTCGAACAAATCTTGAATGGAATAACCGCATGCTAAGTGAACGCCTGAATTCTGATTGTACTGATTCTACTTTGCATCTAAGCATTTAAATAAATAAAAGGTAAATGAAAAGAAAAGTTATTTAAAAACTTGAAATCATTTGGCCAGACGTCATCCAACGTATTTGGCAACATCTTCTCGTGTTGCAATGCACTTAAATGTCCGTATGCGGTTTTTTTTCCTTTTTCTCTCATCTATTGGTCAACAAAAATTACTTTAAGTTTTCTATTGTTATCTTTCATCTAACACCATACCCTTGCGTGGAATTGTTCGATGATGTTCTGAACGCAGAAAAATAAATCCGCTAAAAATAGATTTTGCACGAACAACCAAATGAGCCTTAAGGCAGGCCGTATACCAAAGCTGCATGTGCAGCTTTTCGTCACATGTCGCGTGGTAATATGTGTAGCAAAGCAGCACATGCCGTTTTGCTCTTTGTTAAAATCATGCAAATTGAGTTGGTAGCCGTATACTGATCATGCAACTGCAGCATAGCTACATGTGCCGCTTTTGAGCAAATTGCACGCACTGCCTTTAAGCAAGTTACACGTGCCGCTTTGAAGCAAGTTGCACATGCCGCTTTGCGTCAGTCTTCAAACGAATAGTAGGGACATACGAAGTTCGAACCGGAAAAGTTTTGTGAGTGGAAAAATAGTATAATAAAAATCGAAAGATAAAAATTCTGTCAGTGGAAGTGTATTATTTTGCAAAATATTATTTATTTGAAGGAAAAATGGATGAAAGGCAACACAATGTTCAATTTGTGGAGTGCGTTGAGCGGTATCCATGTTTATGGAATTTCTTACTGCCTCAATACAGCCAAAGGAATGTAACGGAAAAGGCGTGGGAAGAAGTTTCTCGGGAAATGAAGGAAACAGGTGTGTACATTTTAATTTTATTTATTCGCTTAAGCATTCTTAAACCTAACAATTCAATTTACATGAAAACTTAAAATCGAACACTTGCATGAAAACATAATTTGAAATCAATAAAACAAAAACGCACAAATTTTCAAGCATATTTCCATTGAATAGGAATAGATCCGGCACTGGTCACAAAATATTCTGTTAAGTATTCTCTGTTTCTCATTGCGATTGTTCTGGGATTGTAACTGTCTGCAGGACAGTTTAATAACGGTACCTGTTTTTCTGTGGCAAATTTATTAGCTTGGCCTAACACACCTTCTTTCATGCGAATAAAATTGTGCAATACACAACCAGCTTTCACTATATTTATCACAGTGTCTACGTTTTTGGATATAATAGGCTTATGAAATATTCTAAATTTCGAAGTCAGCATTCCAAAGGCACATTCAACTGACTTTCGACCTCGCGACAATCTATAATTAAATATTCGTCGCTTTGGATTTAATATTTTTTGAGGATAAGGTCGCATGAGAAAGCTCGTCAAGGGGAAAGCCTCATCACCAAGAAAAAAGTAAGGAATTGCCATTCCATTCATATCATTTTCCAATTGTTTATCGTTTGGTATTCCAGAATTGTTGGATTGTATAAATTTTAATATATTTGATGAACGAAATACACTTCCATCGCTATTGCGACCCATGTCACCAACATCTATCATTGTAAACATACCGTGTGCATCTGCACAAGCCATTAAAACTAGTGAAAAATATCCTTTATAATTAAAATAGGCAGATCCAGTTTTGGGAAACTTGTTCACTCGAATATGTTTTCCATCTATTGAGCCAAGACAGTTGGGAAGATTACATATATCATAAAAATCTTTTGAAATAATTTTCCATGCTTCTTCGTTTGGAATAGGCATGAATAATGGTTGCAAAGTATTCCATAAAACTTTACAAGTTTCTTTGATAATTTGTGCAATTGTTGTTTCTCCTCGGTAAAATGAATATGTTAAATCTCGAAAACTCCGTCCAGTAGCAAGAAACCTATAATGAAGTTGTTGTGATTAATCCCTTTATTTCTAGCCTCAAACTGTCGTGAAAGGTGGAAAAATATTCGTAATGGATTGAGTCGATCCTTAAAGCCGACAGCAAGTGGAAGTGGAGCGAGACAAAAGAAGGAATACTACTTGCTAAAGCATTTACAATTTTTAATGCCGTACATGCGAAAAAATCCTTCGACCGGAAATTTAGATAAAGTCAATCCAAACATTCACCAAGAAGGAAATATTGAATTGGAATGCAGATCTGAAAACATGCATTCGGAAAATGAACTAGAGGCATTTGTTGCGCAGAATACATGTTTGCTGGGAAATCTTTCTGACCACGGAGAAAGTGAAGAAGTGAAATTACCAGAAGAGTCGAATACTCAAATTTCCAATTTGTTAAAAAAACACGACAGCGAAGAAAATAAGCCTACGAAGAGGAAAATCAAAAAGCAAAATAATATTAATGAAGTGGATTCGGCTTTCATTGAATGGATGAACTCAAAAAAAGAAAAAAAAGAAAATGATAACGCCAATTATTACTTTTTAAAAAGTTTGCTTCCATTTATGGAAGAAATGACTGCCAAGCAAAATAGAAGATTTCGGCAGAAAGTTGTTAAGTTGATTGATGATATTATCGAAGACCAAGATGGGGAAGAAAGGATAACAACACCTGTGCAATCATCATCATCATCTACGTTAATGGACTATGCTGCCTCTCCTATTTTCGTTTTATCACCAGAAAACTGCTAATGAATTTATAAAAAATAAAGTTACATACCTTAATGTTACCAAAAGTTTCTCATCTGGTTTTATCGCAACCTTGTAATTAGTATCCTTTTTCCTTAATTTAGCTTCAACTAGTTGGAGTAATTCAGCAAAATTGTTTTTGTTCATTCGATAATATTCTTTGAATTTTCTGTCATCCTGTTCCAACTCTTTAGATATTATAAATGAGCTATGATGTATATTGTTTTTCAAAAACGGATGTGTGCCGTATTTCCTTTTCCTGTTTCTTCTTTTTCTCAACAAATACCAAGCGAAAAGTACGTCGTCTTCACTAGAACTCATTTTGTTCTTTTGACATATTTCATCTATGCAGCTTGTATATGCGGCTTATGCAACAAAGAAGCAGATGTCGCAAAGCGACATGCTAGCGGCATATGTCGCCAATAAGCTTTTGAAGCTTTGGTATACGGCGTGCCTAAGACATATTTTCATAGATTTCGTAATTTCATAAATTTAAAAACGAAACACTAATACGGAATAAGCCTTCTAGCAGTCACAATTAAAACTAGAAAAATAGAAATGGAAAATACATATCTATGTAGATATGTAAAAAGTGTGTACGAGTATAATGATATGCATAACAAGTATTCAGAATTGATTTTTTTTTTATTTGAATTTTATGGACTTTATAAATCCGTTAAATTTGGCAAGATTGGATATCTGTATTGGATATCCGTATCTATTTATTGTCAACCAGTTTCTTTCTTTGTATTTGATACGATTAGATAAATATGCATGCATATGATAAAAGTGGAAATTCGATCGATTATTTAAATGATGTTTGTCGAATGGAAATAGCCATAAATGTACAATACAAAAATAAGTTGGAATTCTTTCGAAGAGAGAATCGTTTCGTCCCCTTTTTTTTGTAATTACAAAAGAAATGTTAATATGTTTGTAGTTTAAAGTTTTAGTTATGTTGCAATTCTGTTGCTAAAACCAACTGGATAGAATGAAGAAATTTTGCTCCAAATGCAAGGCAAAGCTAGAGAATAACTTTTCAGACGTTTTGATGGTATATATTCCATTTTCAGTTTCTAAGTAGTAAAATATTAATTTGAGCTGGATCATAACGCATAATGTTGCCAATTATTTGTTTAAGCTCACTTGCAGAGAACAGATTAAAAATTGCCCGAAGTCTATTCCGGAAGTGCTGCTTGCAGGATGTTTTTAACAGATCCTCGTCAACTGAACAACCTTCTGACTGCTTCATCATACGAACAAGCTAGAAAGGTTTAAGGTCATTCATTTTGATTTTCCCTGAGGGATACCGCAATTCAGTCGAATTGTTGGAGCTTAGAAAAAATCAAACGACTCTAAAAAAAAAAATGCAGGAGCTCGAGAAAAAATCATTGGAACTTACGAAAAATCAAAAGACTCCAGAAAAAATACTATGAGTCTAAGAAAAAATCACAGTAGCTTAGAGAAAACCCACGAACTCTAGAAAAAAGCCTAGGAGTCTGCGAACAAATTATAGGAGCTTAAACAAATCAAGGGACTCTGGAAAAATTCTGAGTCTTCGAAAAAACCATGAGAGCTCAGAAAATGTGAGAGGACTCTAGAAAAAAAAACCCTAGAAATCTGCAAAAAATCATGCAAACTTAGGTACAATCAGGGGACTCGAAAAAAAATTTTGGGAGTCTGTAAATCAGAAAACACGATAATAGAGCCATCTTGAAGATCTCGTAAGATGTCTTTAGCCCAGAATTCCAGATTATATCTCCGGCCGTCTGTGTGGAACCCAATGAAGAAACCACATAATTATACTTCGTCACCGATATCACTCACCGTTTGTACACTGTTTTCGTCAATAAGCTAATAAAGCTCAGTGTGTCAACAGCACAACAGAAAACTAAGGTTTTGTTTCCTCCTGAGATTTTTAAACATATGATAGGTGGCAGGGTTTAATGATTTTAAGATGCTTTTTTGAATTTATCAGCTCAACATGAGTCCTTAGAAGGTGCAAATTAGCTCGAATGGAAGAAGGTGAAATCTAAGAAGGCGAAAAAGAGAAAATTAAGATAAAAGGCTGGGTACATTGATTCGTTCATTGTCAACTTTTTTACGTCTCATTTTCTGCATTTTGACTGATATTGTTTTAAAACTCGTGATTAGTGAACAATTTCACATATTACGCAATTGTGTTACTCTATACGGGCTTTTACATTGTCCATTCAATACGAAAAAAATCTTCTCGATTCTCTTTTGAAGTTCGTTTTCCCGTTTACACGAATCAACAAAATACTTGAATTAGCGTATTCTTTTACTCGTATTCGTCATCAATTTTGTGAACACTAAAAACTTGTAGGGAAATTATGCATTTTGGCAACCTCCAGCAGCACGGGTGAATAATACTATTATAATTTTGTCGCGAAAAAAAATTACTCATCTAAAAGGGTGATGGTAAGTAGATAGAGAATGCCAGTTCTAAATCCTCATCCTCATCCTCCTCCTCTGAGGAGGGTGACGTCACTGAGGAGGATGACGTTAATGTGGAGGATGACGTTGATGTGGAGGATGACGTCATAAGTGGAGGATGACGCAAGCGAGTATCGGTTCGCGCATGATGTAAACGATCATCTTTGAATTGATAAACAGCTCAGTTAAGGAGGATAAACAGCCCTGTTGAGCTGATAAACAGCTCTGTTGAGCTAATAAATAGCCCTGTTTAACTTTTAAACAGCCCTGTTGAGCTGTTTATCAGTTCAAAGATGATCGTTTACGTCATGCGCGAACCGATACTCGATTGCGTCATCCTCCACTTATGACGTCATCCTCCACATCAACGTCATCCTCCACATTAACGTCATCCTCCTCAGTGACGTCACCCTCCTCAGAGGAGGAGGATGAGAATGAGGATTTAGAACTGGCATTCTCTATCTACTATGGTACACGAACCTACTTAGCTGGCTCCTTCCGTTTAACCCCCATCTTTTAAAATCTTGGTTTGAATCTTCAAGTGTAAATGCAGACTACGCTGTCAAAATTTCAAAATCTCTAAAACCAAAGAAAGTTTCTGATACTGTAAGCATCAACTGAAGATTACTTTTCTTCACATTTTGTCACCACATAATTTATTTATTTGGATATTTCCAAAAAATGTGTAAATAAAATTCAAAATACAGAGTGGCTGATGAAAAATATTACCAAAAAAAATTTGTTTTGTGTAATTAATCGTTTCCATTTTTTTATTTTCCAGATTGGTCTTTAAATTTAACAAATATTCAGACGCAGAAAACTACCGATGCCGTAGCTACCGCCAGTCTGCCATACAAGCCAATCCTAGAATTTCAACAAGGATCTTTTTTGCTCAAATGGGTATTAGTAGATAGTTCTCCATATACATTTACACTTTTTTCCTTATAAATTCAACTAACAAGGAACTAAAAGCAGCAGAATTGCCGATTCACTTTGAACCCAAAAGATCATTCAAATGTTGGAAGAGGATTAAAACGTTTTGAGCTGTAACCTTATCTCTGACGAGGCCCATTTTGATCTAAATGGCATTGTTAACAAATAAAACTGTCGAATATGGAGTGACTCTAATCCACAGAGACTCCATGAGACAGAATCACATCCACTCTGAGACACAGTGAGGTGTGCAGTTTCATCCAGCTGCATTTTGAAAATTTCAAAATTACACGGTGGAGAAAGGTTAAAATTTGTCAATAATTTGAATGTTTTTGCTAAAAAGCAAACATATTTCACGGAGATTGATGATTTGAAGGATTTTTTTCCGTACCCTGCCGTAACTACTAGATTATCGGACAGTTAAAAAAATTATGTTTTATACAGCTTTAGTTAGCATCAATATCAACGTTTTTGTCAGAAGCTATGTCATCTCGAAATTTGAAAAAAAAAGTCCTTGCCTACTTTTAGGCACTCAGCCGCCCTAACGTGCCCGAAATTTCCAGCTTTTTATCATGAGCAAGCATAAAATATAATAAGCTTTCATTCCCAAAACTTACTGTTTACAAAAATGTACTCTGCATAGAAATATAGGGGTTCCTTAAAATTGACTTAAATGTGCGCCGCCGCCAAAGGGTTAAAGATATCCTAGTTTTAACAAGTTATGAACCTACTCCCTATATACATCTATGTCCTTCAAAAATTCCAGCTCAATCTAATCGGCCACTCCAGTGATTTTTTTCCCCTAATCCTTTTACTGATATATACATATATATACATATACATATATATATATATATATATATATATATATATATATATATATATATATATATATATGTATGTATATATATATATATATATATATATTATATATATATATATATATATATATATATATATATATATATATATATATATATATATATATATATATATATATATACAGGTTGTTTCGTAAATAAGTGCACTGCTATATGCCATCGTGTAGGTGGTGATGTTGCAAGAAAAAAATTGTACAGGCACTTTGACAGGCGGAGCTTGGTTTGGGAGGAAGAGGGTGCTAAACGATTTTGTAATTGTTTAAGACCTGCCTTCCTTTTTTATCTCGTAGCGTCTGTAATACACATTCTAAGGCAAACACTCAGGTGTCCCTTAATAGAAAATTATTTTTAAATCATAAACAAATTCCCTACCCCTCTTCTATCAAAAGCTACACGGTTTCAAAGATTTAAGTATTAAATTTTACTGAATTTAACGCCAAAATCCTATAAAATTGTACATTTTTGTTTTCAGATTTAGATTTCCTAAAATGTCACCTTAATTTTGATACCTAAATGTTTATACCTATTTTCTAAGATGCCAAGTGATTTCCTCAAATGTAACTTATAGATAGAGAGCAAAAGCGGAACTTTTCAATTAACCCTTAACGCGTGGCTCGTATTACTCGCTGTAACTTTTTATTTCCTGCCTGTTTTGGGGTATTTTTTAACGACTATTAAAAAGACAAAACAAAATTACAGGCAGATATTCATTTTTTGTTTTTTTAAGGAAGTGATAAAGAACCTATCACTTTGATTATTTTTTCTTTAAAATTTTAGTACATAAGAATGTACAACATAGATAAATAAATAGGTAATGCAAAACTGTTTGTCCGAAAATTCCGATTCTTCTCGATTAAAAAAACATATAAATAAATGCAACAACAATACATTTAATCCTCTTGCAGATAAATTAAGCCACAATTTTCTATCTGCTAAAAGTTTCAACTTTCAGACTAACACGGACGGGGCGGCATTTTTAAACAATTGTAGGTAGGTTTGCGTAGTCATAATTCTTTAAAAGCAAGCAAAAATCTTATTAATTATCAATTACCAAACAGTGAGTTAGTGAGTTAAATAGCGAAAAAATATTATAAAATAGTGATCTTGTTCAGATTTGTACTCGGAATTTGTGGTGTTCTTGTGAATAAGTTCTTTGTGTTTAGAATTTAGAAGTGGTTAGAATAATTTTTTTTTTTTAAATGTTGATTTCTCACGAGGAAAATGCGGACATACATTTAGTGTATGGTGAAGCTGGCAGAAACGCTGCATTGGCTAGGCGGATTCACCAGGAAAGGTTTCCAAACCGAAAAGTACCTAATCAGCGAACGTTCGAAAACGTTAGAGAGAGGTACATTCCAGGCTCTTATTAGAGATAGAGGAAGATCTAGACAATCAGATTATGAAAATATCTTAGATTCGTGCACGCGGGAACCAGAATCAAGCACACGAAGAGTGGCGGCAAGAATTGGAGAATGCCACGACACTATTTGGTGGGTTTTTCATGTGGAGGGTCTACATCCTTACCATTTTCAATCAGTAGAGGAGTCAGATCCTTTCGCCAGGCTTGCCTTTTGCAGATTTATACAACACAATAATCAGGTAAATATATTATTTGCTCATAATATTTTATTTACAGACGAGGCAATATTCACAAGAGATGGTAATTTTAATATTCATAATTTGCATACATGAGCTAGTTCAAACTTCATGGTATTTTACAAACGAGACACCAAAGAGGGTTTTAAATAAACGTTTGGTGTGGAATAGTTGGGAATTTCCTATTAGGACCGTACGATATAGGGATCATCAATGCAGAAAATTATTTAACATTTATAAAGAACGACTTAGAAGATTTATTGGATGAAAATATTCCATTGGCAATTAGAAGAAATATGTGGTTTATGCATGACGGCGTTCCACCACACTTTTTTAGAGCTGTGCAGGATTATTTAAACAATGATTTCAGAGAAAGATGGATTGAACGTGGAGGACCTGTATCTTGGCTTCTAAGCTCACCTGACTTAAATCTTCTTGATTTTTACTTATGGGGCCACTTGAAACATCCTGTATCTAAAAGACCTATCGAAACGAGAGCAGAATTATGGACTCGAATTCAAAGCGCTTGTGATGAGCTTCGTACGAACAGGTGGTCATTTGCAAGAGTTTGAGAAAATTTCATTCGTAGGATTGGATTGTGCATTTAAGAGGACGGAAGGCACGTTGAACATTTATTGTAAAATAATTTTCAAAAAATGGTTGTTTCCTTTTTCCAGGTAAATTTTTTGGGGTACTCCTCTAAATCGCTTCCACGTGGTGTACCCTGGGTAACGCTGAAGAGTTAGCATATAGTGGCAATTAGTCAAATTATTGCAATGAAATCAGAATAACTAAAAAGCACAGCTGTTGCTCTCTGTTACCAGAACCGTTATAGATAAATTTGGGGCCCTGGGCACTTTAAGATAAATGTGGCCCCTAAGACAGAGGGCTATTAACAACAGGATATAGAAAAGGACAGGAGCAGGTAAGCAAAATTCTAGATATATTTATCTGTTATTTTTATACATTCAAAGTCACATGAAATCATTTATAATACGGAAAATCTTTTCAACGCAGGTTAGTAGTTAAAAAGTCTATGTTAATTGAAGGGGTATCTTTCTAGATTTTAGATAAGCAAAATGATTAGTCACTTTTTTTGAGCACATTACATTATATGAATATCAGCGACAAACTGGTCAATCCTTCTTGAAGCATTGTGCTTCTTAATACATTTTTTATTCTTTTCAATTTTGAGAAGGAGCGTCTTCCACTGCAGTTAATTACCATCATGCTTAAAAAGATTCTCAATGCAATTTCTACATTTGGAAACGTGTCTTCAATTTTGTCTTCTTTCAAAAGATGATATATTCCTGAAATACTAATAGCTTCTTCATTTTCACTAGTCTGAACACTTTTCAAGCATTCTGTTAAATGCAGACATTCCATTTCTAACTTTTTCTCGCTAACGCGGCTATGATAGATTTTAGTGAATTCTTTGCAACTTTGTCTCAACACTTCAGGACTCAAAGCTTTCAAGGAAGGTAAAATCCGCCGCTATAACTTCAATCTAAGACCCTTACTGCATAAGCTCTGCTCCAGCAGACCATCTGGCTTCAAAAAGACTATTAAGAATTTTTTTTAAACCAAAATATTCAGTCGATGTATTCCATCGGTGGGTAGAATCCAAAAAAAAATCTATAGTTTCTGAACCGTTTAAAAAAATAATTATCTCTCATACACACCCAGCGGCATGAATAACTACCAAGTTTAGAGAATGCCCCGCATATAGTACAAAGGTAGCAAATTCACATTTCTCCTTGAGTCTAAAATTAAAAATTTTGGACTATAATTTTAATCATTGTTCATTTAACGAAGAATTAGCCTATATGGGCTACTTCATTGAATAGCGGCCAGCCAGATGATGTTTTCAAACTGGCGCTGACTACAATTGTTTCCCGGATGCGAAATAAGTATTTAAAAAATGTCCCAGTGCTATCAATCACATTGGTAAAAACCAAACCAAAATTATGATAAAGAAATAACAAAATAAAAATTCTACATCGATCACTCAAAATTCTAACGTTTCTATAGATACTCACATAAATTAACCGCTTCAGAACAGGTTAGAAAAACGATCAGTGCCTGGAATTTGTTTCCATGGAAATTTGCATGGCAATCGAAACATTCACCAATACTATCCGAATATATCGTCGACAGATTCAAATAAATTTCAACAGGATCAAACAGCACCCGAGCACACCGTTACAACTCAATAAATTTAAACTTGCAAAGAACAGCACTGTGAAACACTGAGAAATGCAAACTTTCAACTGATGTTACCGATTTTTTTTTCACAATGTAACCACTCTTTTCGAGCAACTTCAATTACAAACTCGATTTTACCATCGAGGACACATCGATTCGAAGCAATCAAATTCAAATTTCAACGTGTCACACTGACGCGTGACTCGTGACTATAGGGACGTTTTACCGAAACGAATCACGATTTACTTTCCGAGGACAGCACATTCATCCCCAAGGATAACATCACTGCACTAGGCACAACTCAGCACGCACCGGCCGTGAATAAAACACTCCGACGAACGAAAGTAAGTTAGGTTTTCCTCACAACGGTCCGCGGTCGGAATTTTAAAAAGTAATGGCATGCCACCCAAGGGTAACATTCCAAACAAATCTTTCAAAGAAATTCCAATTTCAAAGTGCACAGGGTTGAAGTCTTAGTTTTTTGCCTTTCGTTCGGGTTAAAAGTGAAAATTGTTTTTTTTTTTGTCACTCACACACGATACTGGCCAGATGAAATTTTTCGAAAACTATCTGCGGTGACCGTTTGATAGACACTGGTAGTACCGAATCTTGAAATGTTTATATTCACCTTCTTTGAAAAGAATTATGAATATTTATCAGTCACAGTCGAGTTTTCATCTCCGAAGAATTACGAACTTAAGATATCTTTAATTAGTTGATAGACAAGCAAACTAATTAGCTTCACCAACGACAGACTTCAAAGCCAGCGAGCAAGTGGTCATGACAAAACCAACTTCGTCCAAGAACTGAGCCAAAGCAAGCCGGTATCTGGAAATTCTTTCGCTGCTAGTCTACCACACATATTGTGACATGGTCCATCGTAAGCATCCCATGCACGTATTGCCACTATCACTGTTTGATTTAACAGAATCCCTACAGAAGCAGTTGTCGCTATCAGTGCTATGTAAGCCGCAGCAGCAAATACCTCTACGGATAACATGGTCCAAGCTAAGCTTTCTCACGCCCACCACCCACCGCCTACCAGATACCGGTTGTGCAAAAAATGTGACCTCTAAAGCTTCCGCGTAGTACGACGACAGAAACAAATAGATGTGATAGTAAAGCTCAAGATATTTATCTGGAGAAAGCGAATTCGCCGCGAAAGCTTACGTGAGTATGGAGTGCAATAGATAGTGTCTAGTCCAAACGAGCTTTCAGGTGAACAATGTTATTTCTCAGCTTGTTGTTGCTTTGGACGTTAGTTTGGCTTGTAAGTGACTTAAAATGAATTCTCATCTGCATTTACACTTCTTCTAGTGATAATTCTCTGTGGATTCTTGAATGTGCATTAAGCGATAAGAAACCTGGATTAAAGCATATTATGTCAATGCAACGTATTTAGGTTCGTTAACCATATGAAGAGGAAAGTAGATAATATTTCATAAAACGTTCGCATGATTTCGAAACTGTATTTTGATTCTTCCGTTCAATTTTATTTATTTTCTTAAATGCATTAAATAACGGTTGTTTTCAAAATTTCAAAGTTCGAACTTGAAAGCGAACTTAAATAATCTCAGCTACGATTTACAAAATTGTACATGTTATTAACTTTTGATTTGTTTTTTTTAGGTTGGTTGAAATATTTCGAGGTTGAACAGGAGGAAGCTGTTGGGTGCACTAACCAGTAACTTTGCACAGGCCAAATAAAGGTAACGATGGACCCTGAGTGGATGGTTCGATGGTGAACGTTACCATCCTTGAAATTCAGCGAGCATCTGATGCCTAGATGCCACATCGAAAGTTCCTACCGGAGAAACAGAACGCTTATTGGTGAAATGAAGTAGAACTAAGGTGAGTTTAGCGTGCAGGCACAGGGCACAGCGATCTATTGGTGTAATAGAATCGCGTTCACTTATCCATTATTCCGATCCAAAAGAGACAAACCAAAGCTGTGAATGGCTATGGACAGAACAAAATAAATGTAGCAAACTCTCAGCGTACAGATGAACGGGGACTCCTAAAGACCAGGCTACAAAATACTATTGGGCAAGCTTGACAGCGTGGGCCGCGATCTACCGTTAGAGGCGTATGTTCTGATGCATATTGTAATCGACGTTAAAGTAGTCCTACCAGTGAGATATCCCTTTGATCGCTGAAGAAGAGCTGCGCCGCCAGAATGAAGAATTGAAAAGTCCCGGGCCCGGACAACATTCCACCGGAAGTTCTTAAAGCAGTGGTAAAGAGACACCTGTCAATATTGCTACGATTGTATTATATAATGTTTGTTTGCTGACGGGTGACGGGTGACTTGCTCTAATTGTAAAGGAAAAGTGGGACCCTAACAAAACATTAGCATACCCTTTTGCATGCCTGATACTTTGAGGAAACTTCTACAAGCATTGCTGAAGCATCGGCTAAAGGTCGCTATACAAAGGACTGATAACCTTTCGAAAGGCCAAAAGTTATTGGCGCAGTATAGCGTACTGAGACCTTATGTCAGAGCTATCATGTTTTCAGTGACGCTGGATGTCCGTAACACTTTTTACTCGCCCATATAGGCAGACATATTGGACTCTCTTCAGTGATATTTTCAAGCAAAGGACAACTTGCTACCCATCGTCATCGTAGCACTACAGCCCCTCTCGGGCCTTGGCTTCTCGCAGGTGACGCCTCCAGTTGTCTCGGTCCAATGACCACGTCCTCCAATTTCGAAAACTGAGCAGCTTTGCGCAGTCTTCGTCGACAGAGTCAGACCAGCGTTTTCTGGGTTTTCCCACTGGTCTTCGACCCTCGGCCCTTCCGTCGAATACCTTCTTAGGTACTCGATGCTCGTCCATTCGTTGCGCGTGACCAGCCCATTGCAGCTTCCGCAGTTTGATTTTTTTTTTTTTTTTTTTGGGAGCGGATGTCAAAAACCTTCAATAGGTATCTTGCGAACTAAACAAGATTATGTGAGATTCTTACTCAATAAAAAACGTCACCCACCGACCACGGAGGTCCGAGCCAGAACCGCTTTCGCATTATTTCAACTCGGCCGTGCTACTTCCACCCATCAGGTGTCCTATTGGCTTACTTCCGTTCTGTCAGGCTTTCAGGATTCTATGAGACATCCTTCCTCTTTTTTTAAGCGCAATACCAGCTCCACATATGCTGACACAGCTGACCATGCGTCTTCTGACTGTAGCATCATCTCCACGATTGACTCCGGCGTCACAGGGCCAATTGCAGAGAAAAGCATGTGTTGCTCTCTTCTGAAGCGGGCGCAATGGAAAAAGGTATGCAATCCGTCATCACTTTCCTTCCTGACAGAACTCCGTCCTGACTTTCCCCATTCTGTGAAGGTATTTCCTGAAGTAGCCATGGCCCGATAGGAACTGGCACAGGTAGAAGTTTATTTCACCGTGGTCGCGATTAAGCCAAGGTTTTAAGGCACGAATTAGCCTAATCGTCCATGCTCACTTCGAGCTTGTAGCCCAGTGCTCCTCCCAAAGCTCAATTGTTCGCGCTCGTGCTTGAGATTATTGTAGCAACCTCTGGCTCAACAAAAACCTCGTACAACTCGTGGTTGTACCTTATCCGCCATTGGCCGCACTCTTGTTTAGCTCCAATTATACGCCTGAGGACCCGTCTTTCGAAGGCGTTCAGCATATTTGCGTATGCTTGGGTAAGGGTCCAAGTTTCACATCTATAGCACAACACAGGTCTGATTATTGATTTGTAGACGTGGAGCTTCGTCTTCCTGTGTATGCAGCTGGTCTTCAGTGGGGCCAAAACGGAGTAAAAAGTTTTATTAGCGAGCTGTATTCTCCGTTTAATTTCATCAGTTTCATTGCCTTTCGCTGTCAATTTCGAGCCTTAGTATATAAATTCATCCACATTCTCTAAATTATATTCGTCCAGAATTATATTTCGTCTAATGGAAGTCTTCTTTCTTGTTTGCGTCATGATTTTTGTTTTCGTCTGATTGATCTTCAGGCCTGCTTCTTTGGCTTCCTGGTCAAGTTTCATCAGGAGTTCTTTGGCGGAAGTGAAGGAACGTGACAAGATGTTAATGTCATCTGCGTAGGCCACTAATTGGTTCCACTTATACAGAAGCGTACCCCCTATGTCGACAGGAATCTTCCTTATCACGTATTCAAGTGCTAGGTTGAACAGCAGAGGGGCCAACCCATCGCCTTGTTTTAGTCCGACATTTTCGAGCACTTGCTTGACTGTGAAGAGCTGATCCGTAGTTGATCGACCAGACCTAAAGCCTCCTTGGTACTCCCCAAAGACATTTTCAGCGTATACATTTATTTGATTTTTTAATATTTTCTTCAGTATCTTATAGGGCGTACAAAGTAGCGATATGCCTCTGTAGCTTTCGCACCGCAGTTTGTCTCCTTTTTTGTGGATAGGGCATATGATGGATTTGCACCACTCCTGCGGTATTTTTTTCTTGACCCCAGATGTGCTGCATCAATTTGTGAATGGCTTTTATATGGCAGCTTCCACCGTACTTGATTAACTCAACCAGAATCTCGTCAATGTCCGGCACTTTATTGTTTTTCTAGCTTTTTTCTGTGCTGGAGTTCTTTTATTATTCATATAGATATCATGATTATATAACTAGTCGCCTAAAAGCAATTTAATTAATTCTGTCGTCCGAAAAGTCTAATGTTTTTCACATTTCAAGGAAATCATGAAATTCCAATATGTGTAAACAATATAAACTATTAACGCTTGATGATGCAATTACACCTTTTAAAAGCGGAACCAATGAATTTAGTCGTCCGATGGTCTCGAATAACTATGAAATTTTCAGTTGATTCGCAGCTATGGCAAGTGCTTGGTTAGTTTTCACTATTCTCGTTATTCTGGCATTTCTGACTATTTACGTTGAAGCGCAACTCGTAAGTTTCTTTTTGATCAAGAATTCGTTGATTTTGGGCTTGATTTCAAATTTCGTCCGAAACCTTTTCTTGTTTTAGCGTTGTCGCCGAGATTCAGACTGTCCGGAAGGCTGTAAATGTGATCCGAAACCTCTCTGCTATTGTAAGATGAGATAATCTTCAAACTTGAACATCCTGCATTGGCGATTCTGATATTTTGATTGCAATGAAATAAAGAGGACATTTGGATTGGGGTTGTAGTTGAAAGTTATTTAATAGCCTCCTGTGGAGTTTTAGCTGGTGAAATCTTTTGTTTGCAGCATTTGGAATTCGAAGAGATTTTTCGAATGTCCTTATAGTCGCAAACTGAAGACTGTATCTTGTTAGCTTCAGATTGCGTTAGTGGCAAAGAAGTGTTACATTGCTTTTTTGAAGTGCTAAATTGGACAGCAGGAAGCGATGTGTTGAATTTTCAAACTGATTCCGCTGCAACCTATTTGGAGTTTTCAGGATCGGACGCAGTAGAAAATACGTTTTACCTAATCGAAATTTCCCAGAATGTTAAATGGTTAGGCTCATGCATCATTCTGTCGCTGATTCAACGCAGGTGTCTGCATAGGGCTAGGTCAGCTCAGAGCTTGGTGCGCAATAGTCCGTCCGCACCTGAATTCAAACCTTGGATCCCATTCGCTATGATCTTGCACTTGCTATCTGATTTTTCAGGTCACTAAACTTTATTTTGTGGATTTCTTTGATCATTTAGAGATCATATTTCTTTCAGTCATAAGCTTCATTGAAAATGATATAAGTGGATGGTACCGGACAGAAACCTGGGCTGAAGAGACCTCCTTCAGTCATATCAACTTCTTTAATTATTTTTAAACTTTTCATCTAACCTAAGGCCCAGTTCTTTGTGGTGAATTAACTACCAAAAATTAACTTCAGATGAAAAGTGTCGTGAGTTTAGGTTTTATTAGTAATTAAATATATACGAGGCTTCATCCAAAAAAGTGATAATCAGCTATTTACAGTTCGCATAAAATTTTTAAAAAAATTGTTTACTACCTCATCTACCTACTAAGTCAGCTTAAAAAAAAATCATATAAATAAGCCACGACTCCAGGGAGATGCATTTAACACTTTTTTGAGTCTCAGTAAAGACGCAGCAAGAATCGGATGCGTTTTGTACTATAAAACATGACCGATAATACGGAAAACACTAAGCTGAAGCGAAAACTTACAACACCGCCGACACTTTCAGCTCAAATGGACAGTAAGAAGACGAAAACCAAGAGAATTGTACAAACTCCAGTGTCATCAGCGGCGGAAGACACGGAAGATGATAATAATAGCTTATGCTCAGTGGATATGGAGATTCAGGATGCTCTCCCATCAGCAAGCGAATCGCGGGCTGAAGAGGAGTATCCAGCACTTCCATTTCCAAAACCTATCAAGGCAATGAAACCGCTGACGACACTAAACACAGCCATGGCCTCACAAAAAACTAAAACAACAGACAAAACAGATCAGACACACACAAACAACCCTGAACAGAAGAAGACGACAGTATCTGTGATCATACGAGAACCTAACAAGTGAACGCAAATTAGTAGGTCACTGAAAGACCTAAAAATAAATTATGAATCTGCTGTTTTTAGGTATCCAGGTGATTCCCTCTACGCCAATAGACCATAAAAAAACTGGCGAGGTGCCTCACAGGTGAGAAAGTGCAGTATCATACGTACTTTCTCCCAGAGGAAAATAATTTGAACGTGGTGATTCGAGGTTTTCATGGCCTCACACCAGAGGATATCACGCAAGATCTTCAGACTCAGGGTTTCCACCCGCTAGAGGTCTTCTTTTTCAGATTGAGGAATGGGACCTCAAAGCTGGTCAAGATCCTTCTCCCGAGGGCGGAAACAAATATTTATAACATCAAAGCAGTATGTCACCTCATCTGCAAAGTTGAAGCTCAGCGACTGAGGGGAGGGCAATCGCAGTGCCACAATTGTCAGCAGTTTAGTCATGCGGCCAATAATTGCCACGCACAGGCGAAATGTGTCAAATGCGAAGGGGAACACCACTTCTCCAAATGCACGAAACAACGCGAAAAAATTGCCAAGTGTGTGAACTGTGGAGATGACCACCCGGCCAGCTATGGGGGATGTCCTAGAAATCCCAAGAACCTTAGGAAGACGTTTACACAGCTGGCAAAAGCAAACCTCCCATCCCCATTACCCTCACCCACAACCCAGCCCCCCCCCCCCCCCCCAAACCCAAATTTAACAAACCTGCAGCGCAGCAGACCCTCGCAACGTCCCACAGCCGGCTATCATGGCTCAAATGTTTTGCAATATGCAAGAGCAGTTTCAAGCCATGATGGAGAAAATGGTGCAGGGAATGCTCGCGACATTCCCAGCCCCAAAATCTAACAAAAAATATTAATGTCATTCCCCAACCACATGACCATTCTCACCTGGAATGCAAATTGCATCATCAGCAAGACTGGAGAGCTGAGGCAATTTCTATATGATTATAGGGTTGATATCATACTCATCCAGGAAACTTTTCTAAAACCAGCTGATCGCCTCCACATCTCTAACTACAATCTATATTGTAGTGATATATTGACAGGTAGAGGTTGAGGCACTGCGATCCTGGTGAGAAGGGGCATAAACCACCTTCACCTCCCGATTCCCACCCTTCAACAAATGGAAGCGACTGTCATCAAAGTGCACACGGATTTCTTTGAATTCATGGTGACTTCTGTGTACATCCCTCCTAGAAACACCTACTTTGGCCTGGACTTAAGCAAACTTTTCAAAGGCGAAGGTCTTCTCTTATCTTATCTTATCACCGCCACTAGGGAGACGTGAGAAGCAATCAAGCTGGAATCGAGCTTCAAAGATTCAGCACGGATAACTGCATAAGCCTGCATCTCCCAGACGAACCCATACACTTTGGTACAGTTCATAGTTATGTCCTAGATATAGGACTCTCGCAAAATTTCCACTATAAGTTGCGACTGACTGTCCTTGATGAACTGTCATCTGACCATAGACGTGTTGGCAGATCAATGAGTGACCATCAGGTATGTAGCTGAGATCAGAGTGATCTCGTTTTTCAGTGTTCAAAGAATCGTTGCCAACGAATTACATATGAAGACAGACTCTGCGCGTTGGGTGTCGAGAATCTTAACCGACGAACAAAAGAAAAAACGAGTCGACATTTCGACGGTGAATCTCGAAAAGCTCCAGGCAGATCAGGAGAATTTTTGTCACGTTTTTGTTGAATTTTTTTGAATTTTTGTCACAGACATATATCCACCATTTTAATCCAAAAATCAAACTGCAATCGATGACCTGGAAGCGACTCTCTTCACCGAAGCCGAACAAATTCAAAGTGCCGAGCTCGGCGGGGAAGGTTATGTGAATTATTATTGTGGAATATTTGGAAAAAGGAGCTACTGTGCCAGACTTTTACTACGCAGACCAATTGAGAAGATTGTGGGAGGCTATTAAGGAAAAAAGACGCGGCAAACTGCGAGCCGGAGTGCTGTTTCATCAAAATAACGCACCGGCTCACAAGGCTGCAGTTGCGATGGCTGCAATTCAGGAAACAAGATTGAACATCCCTATTTGTCAGAACTAGCTCACAATAACTTCTACCTCTTTCCTCGGCTCAGGGGCAGGAAATTTGAAGATGATAGCGAAATGATGGCCGCTTTTGGGGCGTTTTGGGAGAGTAGAGACAAATCATTTTTGTCTAAGGGTATCTTGGATTTGTAAAAAAGATGGACTGAATGTATTAACTTGTTAGGAGACTATGTTGAAAAATAAATATATCATTTAAGTTTAACCATCTTGGTTTTTATTCATTGTCATTACTTTTGGATCAGCCCTCGTACTTACATATGTTCTTTATGCCGAATTAGATTGGACGTATTTATATGCTAATATGTGAAATCAAAAGTTCGTAATCAACTATAAGTGAAGTCGAGAAAAAAGTTTCTTTTATGAGTGAAACTATTTCCGATTTAAAACCTGAAATTAATAGGGATCGTGAAGTATTCAAAAAAAATCATTCAAAAATTGATTCGAAAAATCATTTTCTTTGATTACTATTTATCTACTTGTGTAAAATTTTCCGGTGCTATAACCTCATTTCTTAGAGAAGAAACGGCATGTCATTAGTTATGCAAATAAAACATCCTAGCGCAAAAGGCATCATCATCATTTACTCAATATTCATGTTCAAGCGAAATGACAAAAGGAATCGTTCTTGTTGTTGCTCTTAGCACTCCAAAACAAGCTCTTACAAAGCTCGTTGGTTTATTTTCATGGAGTATTTATTCCACATGGTACAAATCAACCTAGAACGTGGTATGCGTTCTATTGCCAGGTCACAGTACAGATCTTCGAAAAAATATTCTATTTTTCGCAAGAGCTGTATTCAGAATATTCATAAGAAGGCCAGCCAAGCAACTCAGCATCGCTGCATTCCTCAAAGGTCGAGGAGATACATATTTCTCTTAAGACAAAATGTCTGTTTTTCTTTTTCGGAAGTATGTTTCGAAGAAATTCGAGTAGGCTGGCAGCCAGATGAATGAAACTCAGGAGAAAAGTCCTGTGAGTAGGCACTTTATCTTCTACGCTCTTTATTTCATTATCTCCAACATCTGGTCTGAGTTTTATTTTTCTGTGTTATTTTATGCGTGAAATGTTGCGTAGGCTAACATTCATCCTTTTCTAGCATTTACGAAATATTTTTTCCTGTGAATGAACTCGAAATTTTTTCACCTACAACATGCAAGCGGAGATGATTCCAAGACTTCGTTTTAGCAGACAGATTTTTTAAAGGTCAGGTGTTCGAATATGAATTAAATGACAAAAATTCTCGATTTTGAAGGCATCATTCGATGCTTTAAGCATCTGAATTTTTGAACTTTTATTAGGTTTGTAGGAAAAATAAATTTGTTGGAATTTTCGGAATTACACGATTGACTCGTAGCTTTAGGAAAAGCTTGTATGAATGGAGTAATATTTCGTGAAAATATGCATTCCAAATTAGGTTTCGAAGGATTTACGATGTAGGATGATGATAAATAAAATCCAGTAGGATGATAATAAGACTTCTCTCTTCTGCTTTTTATGTGCTTTTGCCTGGGAAGAATTCAAAACTGAATAAGCATGAAAAAAGGTGAAGTAATAACAAATGATCATCATCAGGACAAGATTTAAAAAAACCCTAGCGCATCAGAACCGCTAGAAATACTAATGTTCGAAGAACAGTAGAGGATTTGTGCAGATTTTGAGTGTATTGTTATATATTGTTGTTATACTGTTGTTATTGTCTTATATATTATATATTGTACGTATTGTCATATATATTGTTATATATTGTATATTCGCGATGTGAATACTTAATGCAAGCATTTATTGGTACCAAAATAACAAAAACACCTCGTGCTAGCAGTCCTATCTGCCTCACGTTGAAGTCAACCTGCTCTGCGAATTTCGTGTTGATCCGATCACTGCATTGGAAGTAATAGAGATACAAAGAAATTTAGGGTTACCATTCGCAAGAGCTTTCAAATTTTCTAGATCTTAGTATTTGGTGTGTATTTTCACTACAAGACCACTACGATTTGAAAATTTTATGATAAAATCGCTTACTAAAGCTATTTCAAAAAATACAAAAACAATCAAAACCCTATCATTGTTTTTCAAAATAGATTTATACTGAATATTGTCTACAATAATTTAAATTTGTCATATGAATTTCGTTATGATAGCATGACTGTACTGGAGGCTATAGGGCAAAGAGCTTTATTCAAATAAAATAACATTATATAAAAAAACTTGATGCAGTTGCACCAATTTTTGACGATTCTAAAAGCATATAGATATATAACTTTGAATGCTTTGCTTTTATATGATGTTTTAGTGCTTTTATATAATCGAAGTCGTTTGTCATAAATTATGCTTACCATAGAAGGGGAATGATGCAGATGAATAAACTAATAAACTCGGTTATAGGTTCAAGTAACAAACAATAAAATTTCCAAAGCTCGGAATATTTAAATATCGGTTGCTTATTTTATTGTAAATAGTTTGCTTATGAATAGAAAATGGAAGCATCTGTTGGTGCGATATTTACGAAACTGTCCGGTGCTGGCAATCATGTACTAGCACCATGGCTGCTTCACGTTGTGTTAAACCCACCCTATGAATTTCGTTTCGATTGAATGTCTGTGCTGTAAGTTATAGGAGTGAATTAAATTTTAGGGTTACCATCGTCCAAACTTTTTAAAGTTTTGAAACGTAAATATTTGATGTTATTTGTCATTGCAGGATCATTCCCACCTGGAAATTTTATGACAACATCGCTCGATAAAGAAATGTCAATAAATTACAAAATTCATCATAGCTGGCAACTCTTTCATGGTTTTTCAACAATTTTCAACAATTTTCTACAGAATTAGAAACGCAACAAGATATGCTTTTCACACAAATTTCGTTTTGATTTCATCACGGCATCGGAAGTTATAGGAAAAAACCTTTACTTTCCTGAGCAAATTTACAATATTTAAGAGACAAAAATTGCCGTAGCTAGCGTCCATATACTAATTTTTCAACCAAATTTCTATGAAGTCTATCTTAGAGTAAGGTTCACCTACTGCGTGAATTTTGTTAAAATCTGGTGGCTAAATCGGAAGCTATAGGCCAAAAACCAGTTTTTTTTCTCAGTGATTTTTCCATATGGCACCACTACCACAGTATTGCCCGTATTGAAAAATCGCTTCTATCAGACCTGGTCCTAATTAATACCAACATGTTCTGTAAATTTCATATTGATCGCATAATCCGATTGTCAGTTCTCGTGAACAGAAGTTTTGGGTGCTGAAAATAGAGGTAATTTGATCACGGGTTGCCGTTCTTGTTTACCGCGGAATTTTTGAAATTTTTATTTGACTTGGTGGACAAAAGTCAAAATTTGTCAACAATTTGAATTTATTTTCAAAAATCAAAAATTTTTCAGGAGACTCGATGATTTGAAGGATTTGTTTTCAGGAGCCTGCTGTAGCTACAGAGTTGCCCGCACAGTCTTGAAAGTCCATGTGTGTTAAATTCTAGTTTACATCAATACGCTCTGCAAATTTCACGGTGATCCATTGTTTTTCTTAGAAGTTATGATAAATCGAAATTTGAAAAAAAATCCTGGCCTACTTTTAGGCACTCAGCGCCTAGACCTGGCCCAAAATTTTCAATTCTTTATCATAGACAAACTACAAACATAATAAGTTTTCATTCCTAGTACTTTTTTTTAACAAAAATTTACACTGCTTGGAAATATAGGTGTACCTGAAAATTCACTTAAATGCCCGCCGCCGCCAAAAGGTTTAAGATATCTGAATTCTAGCAAGTCATGGACCTACCTGTTATATACATCTATGTTCTCCGAAAATTTCAACTCAATCGGATCTGCCACTCCAGAGATTATCTCTCTTAATCATTTTGCTGATATATATATATATATATATATATATATATATATATATATATATATATATATATATATATATATATATATATATATATATATATATATATATATATATATATATGACGAATTTTCGGCGAAGCGATTTTAATACTAATGTTCTTCGAACATTAGTAAAAAGAAGTTAAAATTAAATCTGCGATGAACAGGTCCCCATCAAGATCCCCTAAACCAAGCCGCATACTTTATGCAAAACAGCTTATTTTAAAGCAAAAGTTCCCGTGAGTGTCGGTCTCTTGCCTTTAAGATTCACTGGTTAGTGAGTGATATTTCTGATGCATTTGAAAAAAGAAATTGTGCGGAATGGTTAACGATTGTTCCTTGAATTTGCCATTTTACATATTAATGACTTTTGTAGGAAGCCTGGTTAAGATGGCCTTCCCATAATGCGTTATTTAAATATGACGTAATGTCACTTAACTTGACAGAAACATTCAAGCACTCTTCGAAAAAAAGGAAAGACAGAGGTGTAGGTCGGTGACAAAATTTACGAAGGTATTGGAAGACCCTTACTAAAATTGTACGCAAACGATTAAAACTTTACGCCCATGGACATTTCCGATAAGTATTTAGCCTCACCGCCCGATGGCACCACTATCGCAAAAAAAAATTACTATCGTGTAGTACATTTTCGTAGACGGCTATTGTCAAAATTTCAACCGAATTGGACTCGTAGTTTTGTTTTGACCGCGTGTGGAAGCGGGCGTGCCCGCGGATTTTAGAAAAATGGAAAAAGAGCAATATTGGTCGGTGATTCGATTCTTGTTTTTGGAAGGGAAATCGTGCAGTGAAATCAAAGAACGCTCAAATACTGTGTACGGTGACTCTTCTCCTTTGATGGCGACCGTCAAAAATTGGTTTAACGATTTTCAACGTCGTCGCATGTCAGATTTTGATGAGCCACGACCAGGTGCCCCGAAAATTGCTACCACGGAGGATAACGTGACAAAATTCCACGATCTCGTATTGGCAGACCGCCGATTGAAGATGCGCAAGATAGCTGAGACAGTAGGCATTTGAAAAACTGCGTGGGTCATATCCTGCATGAAATTTTGGGCATGAGAAAGCTCTCGGCGCGATGGATGCCGCGTTTGCTCATCCCGGACAACAAGCGCAACCGTTACGCTATTCAAGCACAATTCGACGAAGTTGCTGTGACCGTCGACAAAATATGGATCCACTGGTACACACCAGAGACCAAAGAACAGTCGAAACAGTGGACTTCACCCGGCAAACGAGCTCCGGAGAAGGCGAAGACTGTCCTATCGGCCGGAAAGGTGATGGCCACCGTTTTCTGGGATTCACAAGGTGTGATCTGAATTGACTACCTTAACAAGGGCAAAACGGTGACACGGCTTTACTATACTGAATTATTAGGCCGATTCGATGCCGCATTGCAGAAAAAACCGCCTCATTTAGCGAACAAAAAAGTGTTCTTCCACCATGACAATGCATCGGTTCACACCTTTGCCGTCGCCACGGCCAAATTGGTCAAATTGGGCTACGAACTGCAGTCTTATCCACCGTATTCTCCAAAATTGGCCCCGTGTGACTTCTTTTTGTTTCCAAACTTGGAGAAGTCACTCGCCGGGCCGAAATTTGTTATCGCCGCCACGGAGGCGTACTTTGCAGACCTCGAGAAAACGTATTTTTCAGGCGGGTTAAAGAAGTCGGAGCATCGCTGGGTTAAGTGTATCGAGCTAAAAGGAGACAATGTTGGAAAGTAAATAACCACTTTTTCAAAATTTTCGTTTTTCTTTTGTAGGCTAAGTACTTATCGGACCACCCTCGTAAACTTATCCAGCAACCCCAGGTCATGTACAACCTGGGTAATATGCTATAAGTGTGAGCAAAAAAAATAAATAAATAAATGATAAAAACAATTACAGTGTAACCTCCATAATTGCAACCCCCGATAATTGCAATACTCGAAATTTGCAACAGTCAATATTTTTCTATTGTAGACTCTAAAGTTGCAACTCTTGTTGCAATTTTATAGTCGAAATCAAATCGAGACTGTTACTTTAAAGTTTCTTACCCTGTTGTATGCACTCACAAGATATTTATTGGAAGTCTAGTGGCAGAATAGTATTTTCCGGTACATCCCCCAATACGCGTGCTTGCCATGTGATTTTCGTTTATATTTCGTTTTCTTACGTCGCACGTGTGGTTTATTTGAAAATGTCGGGTACAAAAGCACATAAGTTTTCATCATTTAAAGATAAAGCGCAAGTTATAACAGATTTTGAAAGTGGTTCATCTATTGCCGCTTTATCTACCAAATACGGCGTCAAAAATGCGCAACGATGCGCCAGTCTGATTTTCCGAAAATGGAGGCTGCGCTGCATAAGTGGTTTTTGGATCAACGATCAAAAAACATACCAATGTCTGCGGAATCGCTGAAGGAAAAGGCAAAATTTTTTCACAACAAAATTCCAGAGAATTCGAATGGATTCAATGCAAGCAACGGTTGGTTCATAAAATTTAAAAAGCGACACGGGATCCGGCTTCTCAAAATTTATGGAGAAAAGCTGTCAAACAATGCAGCTGCCATTGACCAATTTGTTGAAAAGTGCCATTCCAAAATCAAGGAATTGCAATTGAAGTCAGAACATTTATACAACGCAGATGAGTCTGGCGTGTTTTGGAAGCTTCTTCCAGAAAAAACGTTGGTGAATTTCCGGGAAACTTCAGCACCTGGCCGGAAAACTAGTAAGGAGAGGATAACATTTCTAGCATGTACAAATGCAACCGGAACGCATAAAGTTAAGATCCTAGTGATAGGAAAAGCCAAGAATCCCAGGTCATTCAAAAATGCTGGAGATCTTCCTGTGATGTACAGAAACAGTGGCAACGCTTGAATGATGAGATGTTTATTCGACAACTAGTTTCATCACACATTTGTTCCAGAAGTAAGGTTTTCAATTTCCCAAAATAAATTTATTGATTTCAATGGACTTTATTTTGCTTTAGGTCCGCAGATTCCGAAGTGCTCAGGGACTGCCACCAAAAGATGGCCAGCTTGAAAGTGATGACGGTATGATATTTCTTCTCACCGAACTGCACTGCAATCATACAACCTATGGACCAACACGTGATAAGGTTGACAAAACTTTTTTACAAAAAAAGCTTGTTGGCCCAAATTGTAGGTCCTGTGGAATCGGAAACGGAGCAAATAATTAAGGGAATAAACTTAAAACACGCCGTATGTCATTTATCTGGAGCATGGCCGAAGGTCAGATCACACGTTATTGAAAAATGCTGGGAAAAATTAATGACAACAGTCTCTGATTGGATGGAAGAGGATGACGTTCCGCTGAGTATCATAAGATCAGAAATGCAGTGCATGAAAGATTTAATAGACCCAATAAGTGATCTTTTGAAACAAATTGGGCCTGATGATAATTTGACATCAGATGATGTTGATAACTGGATTGTGGAAACTGGAGCTGACATTTATTTTGAAGAGATAGACGACGATGAAACAAAGTCAGTTGACGAAAGCACCTTGGAGATAAGAGTGAACAAGATAAAAAATGAAAACGCAGTACGAAGCTTCAACATTTGTTTTGAATGGGCTGAACAGAATAACGAAAATCTTCAGGATATAATCGTTTTGCAACAATTGAAGGAGAAAGCTATTGTGAAGCAAGGCAAGAGCCAGCAGCAGGCAACACTTTTTAACTTTTTTGAGAAAATCTGAATACATGCGTTTGAAAAATATAAAGGTGTAAGAAAAGTTTTTGTTGCACTCATTCTTTTTGAATTACAATATTTTTTTCCAATAAAAATTACTTCATATGTGTTAATTGGTTGTTTTTCTTCACAAAAAGTACTGACCCGAAAATTGCAACATTTCGAAAATTGCAGCAGGTCTGTGTTTCTATTGGTAGCAATTACCGAGGTTACACTGTAATAACTAAAATCCGATAAGAGCCAGCTGATATAATGTCGCCTCTACACTGTGGGCCATCATATGGCCCATTGTGTAGACGGGCGATGGCTTGCTGTGACTGACAGTGGCGAAGCATGGAAATGGCGATGGCCGAGGATGGCTTTCGGAGCGGTTTTTTACACACATCAAAGCGGGACATCATGCGCAACCAAAAAATCATGACTAGCCCATCTAGTGGCCTAGTGTGTGGAGGCGATTTTATGATGGTGGCCATCATTGTGACCATTGCAGTGGCTGATGATGGCCCACAGTGGCCATACATAAGTATTAAACTCGCTTCGCCGAAAATTCGTCATATATATATATATATATATATATATATATATATATATATATATATATATATATATATATATATATATCTATATATATATATATATATATATATATATATATCTATATATATATATATATATATATATATATATATATATATATATATATATATATATATATATATATATATATATATATATATATATATATATATCAGCAAAATGATTAAGGGAGACAATTTCTGGAGTGGCTGATCCGATTGAGCTGAAATTTTCGGAAAACATAGATGTATGTAACAGGTAGGTGCATAATTTGCTAGAATTTATATATCTTAAACCTGTTGGCGGCGGCAGGCATTTTAGTGAATTTTCAGGTACTCCTATATTTCCAAGCAGTGTAACTTTTTGTTAAAAAAGTACTAAAAATGAAATTTTATTATGTTTTTAGTTTGTTTATGATAAATAATTGGAAATTTTGAGCCTGGTGTAGGCGCTGAGTGCCTGAAAGTAGGCAAGGATTTTTTGTCAAACTTCAATTTATCATAACTTTTACGAAAAATAACGGATCATCGTGAAATTTTCAGTGCGTATTGATGTAGACTAAAATTTAACCCACATGGAATTTCAAGACAGTGCGGCCAACTCTGTAACTACAGCAGGCTCCTGAAAAAAAAATCCTCCAAATCATCGACCTTCCTGAAAAATATTTGATTTTTGAAAATGATTTCAAACTATTGATCAATTTTGATTTTTTTCCACGGAGTCGAACAAAAATTTTCAAAATTCCGCAGTAAACAGGAACGGCCACCCGTGATCAAATTACCTCTATTTTCAGCACTCAAAACTTCTATTCACGAGAACTGACGATCGGATAATGCGATCAATATGAAATTTACAGGACATGTTGGTATTAACTAGGAGCAAGTTTGATAGAAGTGATTTTGAAATACCGGTAACACTGTGGCAATGGTGCTATTTGGAAAAATCGCTGAGAAAAAAACTAGTTTTTGGCCTATAGCTTCCGATTCAGCCATCGCATTTAAACAAAATTCACACAATATTTGGACCTTACTCTAGATAATATTTGCTGAACATTTGGCTGAAAAATTAGAATAGAGTTGCCAGCTATGGTGATTTTTGTCGCCAAAATTTTGCAAATATTTCCCTATAAGTTTTCCTTATAAAGCTTTTTTGCCTATAGCTTCCGGTCCAGTCATGAAATCAAAACGATGTTCATGCAGTAAATGGACCTTAGCGTAAGCAAAATGTCGTAGGAATTTCGTAAAAAAATCATGAAAGGGCTGCCAGCTATGACCATTTTTGTATTTTTTTGGAATCTCTTTACCAAGCGATTATGCCATTAGATTTACAAATGGGAATGATCCTGGAGGGAAAATTAACAGCAAGTATTAACGTTTTGAAAATTTGAAAAGTGTTGAGGGTGGTAGCCCTAAAATTCTTTTCACCAGTATAGCTTCCAGCGCAGTGATTCAATCGAAACAAAATTTAGTGGTTGGGTTTAACTTAACGTGAAGCAGATTTGGTATATATTTTGCTTTGCTGCTAACACAGGGTAACTAGCATTAGCTATTTTCGTAAATATTGCACCAACAGATGCTTCAAATTACATACTCATATGAAAAGTATTTGCAATAAAAATAAGAAACCAATTTATTAATTTTCCGAGTTTTGAACATTTTTCGGATGGCAGCCTCAAACAACGTTTAACCGCTGTAACTTTCGATTAAATCCTCCGATGAGAACGAAATTCAAAGAATAAGTTGATTTAAGTATGAACTTGTTATGGCAAACTTATTGCTGCTTCGTTGGGAAAGTGTTGCCAGCACTGAACATTTTCCTCATTTGTGTTATAGTTGAGTTTTGTTGCTTTGGATAAGGAATGGTTGATATGATTCTACAAAAAAGTATATTACGTCTTTCCACATTGTCACTCAAAACCGATTTCTTCGAAAATTAGTTTTCGAGCGGTTCTGATGCGCTAGACTTTTTTACTTTACTTTGATATTTGAACTTTTTCCCATCATCATCTCTTCTTCCCAAGCCGTCACTGTAAACATTCCTTAAATACCTAGTATATCATATCACATCCGGTTCTTGCTAATATGTTGTACTCTGTTTTCTTATCTTGAAATTTTCGCATCAAGTCGATATCTCGAGTACTTGGTATCATTCGAAATAATTAAATTATTTCAACGCGTCACTCATTAAAAATTTCGGTTCACATTTTTTTATCAAAGTTAAATGTACTCTTGACTTGACTTTTCGTCGTAGTATGCTGAAACGTTGAACCTAGTTCAAATATTTATATCCATTCATAAAATAGTTTGAGAAAATTCTCGCAGATAAGTATATTGTTCAAAAGAATTCAACCGCGAAAATTCCAAACACATCATATATAGTAACTGGACAATGACTTGATAATCATCTGTTGAAAGTGATAATTTCTTTGTATGAAAGTGAGGAAGAAAGTGATAGGAAAGCTGGTTCGCACTAAAACCGCAACAAGTTGATATATTAATAAAAATTGTCAATTTCCGAAAAGAGATCGTTGGCCTAGAAATTATTTACTTGTCTTTAAATGAGTCACTTGAAAAGCATGCAGTAAATTTATAATAATTCATTTTAACCTCTATCCGTTTTGCTAGAGGCAAAATAAACAGCAGGATTGTTTTGCGTTTTTATGAAACTATTTCCATTTGAGCCACATGACCAGTGGACCATGTGATTTAATCCTAAATGCGACACAATTTTCACTCGTCATCGTCACAAATTCTTAAAGTTGAGGTCAATGTGTTTCAAATCGTGCTATGGTTAGTACTATTTAATAGCGATTTGTTAAGATATGATTCAAGAGAGCAATTAAATTTTTTTTTATTGTGAGCCGTTATGGTTGATCGTTATATATTTTCAATTATTTCCAGATCGAGAATATGGTTTTAAAAAGTGCGGTAGCAGACTTTATGACGATCTCTACTTTTAGAATTTAAAATGTAGGTTGAATGCCATTAATTTTTTTTTTCAATTCCCAAAAAAAATACGAAATCAAAGTAAATCACTCTGAAAGATTTTGCAGTCATGTTGATACGAGCAACTACGAACATGACTACATAAAAAGTACAGAGTTTCCGAACTGAGTTTGCTATACCAATGCAATTGGTGGATGCACAGTTTGATATACCAATAGAACCGATTTATCACTCTACAACGGTTTTAAAATTGCAGAGTAATGCTTAAAAAAAAAACCGAAAAAATGATTCCAGCAGCTTGAGCGACCAATCTATCAATCAAATCTGGGCTAGTGGAGGAACAATTATATTCTTAGGCATTGGTATGCTTGAGTGCTCTGGTTTAAATGTTTATTCACACAAAAACCGGCTTGAACCGGAATGAAAAGCAAAAATATATTCGCTATGATTTTAAAAATCATCCATCTGCTTGCGGCAATCAATAATTGCAATTTTGAATTATGATTCCGTACGGACGTTCGATAAAATGTTGAGAAAAAAATGCATATCTGAACGGTAGCAGAAATTGTAAAATCGGCAGAAAAACGAAAACAGTTGTGTTTGTTTGTTGTTTGAAAATAACGTTACATTCTTCTTATTTTTTCGCATTCAATAGCACAAATAAATATTACAAGCACAATTTTTCACATTCCAGCAAAATATTTTGCTTTGTGTCGATGAATGCATCTTTTTACCTTGTAGACATGAATATCGCTGTCAAGCTTTTGAAATTCTTTACAGTTAAATTCGTTCGAAAAATTCAGACTAAGATTTTGATTTTAGCATTCTAAGATTGATCATCACGTCAATTTTATAACTATATCATTTTCTGTCAAAATTCTCATGAAAAATTTAGAAAGATTAATAAATATGATAATAGAAGATATATAAAATAATTAAAAGTGTAAATTAATTTTTGAATTAAACATTGTAGCCGGCCGATTCAGGTATAAAAGTTAATTGTTGGTTTATCGATTTATCGATTTATAATAAATTGACAATCGATTGTACCATCTTCTGAAATATTCGAAAAGGATTCCAATGGAGCGCTGTAGATTGGAGGTTATGTAATTTGATTGCCTGGACGTGAAAAATATACACGTATCGTCAGCGAATAGAGATATGTTTACTCTATTGGAGGTGGGAATATCTGCTATGTACAAGTTGTACAAAATTTGTGAAAAGGGGGACTCTTGGGGCACTCTGGCTGCTATGAGACCCTTGGAGGAAAGTTGATTTTCTATGCTGGCTTGAAAGGCTCTGTTTTATAAAAAGGGTCGTACGAATTGTATGAATGAGGAAGGTATATTTAGGCTGTTTAGTTTGACAAAGAACCCAGCGTGTCAAACTTTGTCGAATGCCTTCGCGACATCAAACATGACTAGCTCTGTAGATTGTAGATTGTTTAGATCAGTTCTTATCTGCTACACTACTTGAGATCATTGGAGCTCAGTAGAGTACTGTGCTTTAATCTTAGAATGGTACGGTAAAAATTTTGAATGATTTTAGGTACATGTTTTTACTAAAAATAAAAAACTCTAGCGCACCTGAACCGCTAGAAATACTAATGTTCGAAGAACAGTAGAAGAATCGTGCAGGTTTCGAGTGCATATTCCACCACATGTGCTGCTTATTACGGCCAAACTGTTTCCAATGCCACGTTTTACTTTGGTCTCAAGAATGCATTATAACTCATATGGTGGAAGGTTTCAGATATTACCACTGGCATGAATTTCAACGTTTATGAGAGCAAAACACGGTTTAATTATATTCGTTATCAGTTGCTTATTTCACATAATTTTGAAAGCAGCATCTCATATAACATCAATGAAGAAAATGCTCAGTGCCTGCAGCACTGTAACTGAAGTTGGTGTTTGGGGCTGCGATCCGAAAAATTTGCAGAACTTTGCGAATTGAAACATTGATTATTTATTTTAATTGTAAATGTTTCCGGTATGAATACTAACTGTAAGCGTTTATTGATACAAAAGTAGCACAACCGACTCGTGCTGGCAACCTT
The DNA here is from genome assembly GCA_963978885.1 of Nemotelus pantherinus. Lineage (NCBI taxonomy): Eukaryota > Metazoa > Arthropoda > Insecta > Diptera > Stratiomyidae > Nemotelus > Nemotelus pantherinus. Next base: position 22,869,543 of record OZ022265.1, read on the forward strand.
CTGCCAGTATCAAAGCCAAGAATATATCACATCTGCTTCACGTTGTTATATCAGATTCGAAGTTATAGGAGTATAAAGAAATTTAGGGTTACCTGCAGCGAGTTTTTTCAAATGATCGAAAGCTTAATATTTGCTGTTTATTGTCACTACACTATCATTACCATTTGAAAATTCTACGATAAAACCGCTTAATAAAGATATTGCAATTAAACACAAAACCAACAATAGCTGGCAACTCTATCGTAGCTTTCCAACCAAATTTGGCTTAAATAATGTTTATGACAGGTTTCATTAATTGTATGAAATTCGTATTGATTTCATGACTGCACTGGAAGTTATAGTGCAAAAAGTTTTATTTTCCTGAGCGAATTTTCAAAACCAAAGACACAAAAATTACCATAGCTGGTAGCACCAATCAAATTTTTCAACCAAATTTCCACCAAACAGAGATTAGAGTTAGGTTTAGCTACTGTGTCAATTTCATGAAAATCTGGTAACTTATTCACATTTCATAGGGCAAAAAGCAGTTTTTTTTTCTTTGTAATTTTTCAAGATGGCACCACTGGCACAGACTTGCCCACAATTCAAAATCGCTTCTATCAAATCTGGTCTTACTTAAGTCCAATGCATTCTGTAAATTTTAGCTGTATCTGATTATTGGTTCGTGAACCCCCGTGAACAGAAGTTTTTGAGGCTAAAAATATAGGTTGACTGGGAAAGGGTTACCGTTCTTGTCCGACATGAAATTTCCAAAGTTTTACTTTGAACGTGTAGATAAAGCATAAGATTTGTATACAGACTGGTTTTATTGTAAGAAACGGACAGTTTTTGGAAATTCGATGGTTTAATGTTTTCACTTCCAAATTTTTCTTTTTTCAAATTTAAGACACCAAAATTATCATAGCTGGCAGCTCCAACCGAATTTTTCAACCAAATTTCTACCAAACGTGGTATTAAATAAGGTTCAGCTACTGTGTGAATTTTGTCAAAATCGAACGATTCAATCAGAATTTATAGGGCTAAAAGCAGTTATCTTTTTTAGTGATTTTTCAAGATGGCACCACTGGCACAGAATCACCCGCATTTCAAAATCACTTCTATCAGACCTGGTCCTATATAGGACCAAAACATTCTGCAAATTTGAATTAATTCTGCTCATTGGATCGTGAGTTTCCGTGAACAGAAGTTTTTGATGCTAAAAATATAGGTAAATTGGGCAAGGGTTACCAGGCGTGCCCGTTATAGCATATCTTTTTTTTTTTTTTGGTTATGTAAACAAAGCACAAGATTTACATATGAGTGGCTTTTTTTTGAAGAAACGGCATTTTTTCAAGAGAGACGATGATTTGGAGGTTTTCACTTTCAGTGCCTGCCCTAGCTACCGGGTTGCCAGCACGCTCATAAAAAGCTACACAAATCTACAACTAAATAATACCAATATGTCCTAAAAATTTCGTAATGATTGAATAGCTCTGTCAAAAGTTATCGAAATTTAAAAATTTTCAAATTTTCCCGTCCTCTTTTTAGGCACCCAGCGCACACATAGGGTTAAAGAATTCCAAAGCATTATCCGATTCATATGTTAAACACGTTAGAAATTTATTTCGTTAACTTTATTTTTGCGAAAATTATTTGTGCACGAAATAATAGGTATATTAAAAATATCACTTAAATGGCCGCCGGCGCCAAAAGGTTAACAATAACTGACATTTAAAGAGACCTGGACCTATTCTGCATATACACCAATGTATCCTGAAAGTTTCAGCTCAATCGGATGGCGCGTTCCCGAGATTATCTCACTGAAATTTTTTGATGATATATATATATATATATATATATATATATATGGAAATATGAATTTTTGGCCGAATCGATTTTAATACTAATGTTCTTCGAACATTAGTAAAAAGGCAACATTAGTATTATGTACATTTTTTATTTAATCATTAAACATAAAAAGATTATATAGCTTCTAGCCTCAAGGCAATCAGAGTGGCCAACTGGCTGATGCGCGACGAAATGTATACGGCATGTGAGTAAAAACTACTCATCGGTACTATTCCAGGGTTAAAGTCAAATTATTCTAGGGGCAAGCAGTTGTTTTGGGTGGCAATCTCTTTGAACCTGGAAAGAAAAATGTGCTCTGCCAGTTTGGCTATGGATGAGAGTAGGCTAATAGGGCACTGATTTTGCGGAAAGGATAAGTATTTGCCGAGGTTAGGGATCACTATAATGGAGGCACGTTTTCAGCAACTAGGAAATTTTTTTAGATGAAAAACGGTGTTAATCGTGTCTACAATGTGCAGTATAGGTAGATGGAAAAGGCAGGTGTTGATTTTATCTGACCAAGGGGATTTCCTTTTTGCTGGCGTGTTTCAACAGGAGTTTTACTTCCTCTAGTGGTGTTGGTGGTATTATACCCCCTTTTGTACTCTGTCGAGAAAAATATTTGATACCGTCTGCTCAATACGATACTCCTCATCAAGATCGTTATCTGAGTTATTGTTCTCTTGAAATTGGAGCTCAAAAGTGTCGACAAAGCCTTCCGCTTTGTCTGGTTTACTAAGTTTTGTCAGGTAGCTGCATGCATAGGTGGCATGATCAGCTTATTTCAAAAATCAAAAATATTTGGACAGTCTCCATAGTGAGCCACTTTCAGGATCAACACTGTGCATAAAATGCCTCCACTGCTCATTTTTGAATTGCGGGATCTGGACACGAATAACACTAGTTAATCGATTAACTCCGTGCTTTAATCTGGGATCATTAGTTGACCTGGCTCATCTCCAAATTTGATTTCTTCATCTTATCAAGATTTTGATGAAGAGTGCAAGCTCATAGGGATCTTGATTGGTTTTCAAGAGACTTTTGAACGTGCAGTTCTCTTTGACCTCGGAAATTTTGTTGGTGAAAATCTTTATAAATAACCGGTGAGTGGAGAATATTTTCGCTGGGTAAAGATCTGTGGAAGTCCTGCCAGTCAGTACCGGATTTTTCTGCTCTGTTTTTATATATAGCTGTGTTTAATGAGCACGAAAAAAAGGCAGAGCATCTCAAGGCAAGTTATAGTAGTGCGGCTGTCAAAAAAAGTCGAGCAAACCAGAGCAATTGAGAGGCAGAAAAAAGTCGAGCAAGTGAGAGCAGCTGAGAGGCAATTCTCAAAATTCGTTACTTGTCAGAAGGTCAACCTGTCAATTCACTAACAAAAAACTGCACTTCAGTAACAATTTTTTGTCGAAAGTCGGTTCCGTGACAGTTGGAAAACAGCTGGTTGCTTGCTCGAACTTGCTCTCCCAAAAAAGGAGAGTAAAAATCGTGTTCTAAAGTGCTCTAGTTCAACTAAGAGCAGACTCATGAAACACAAATCAGAGAAACTTCGGGCAAGTTAGAGCAGCCGAATTGCTCGTTAAACACATTTCGATGAGATATCTCAACCTAGCTCAACCTAGAGCAGCTCATTAAACACAGCTAGTATTTCAAAATACGACCTCTATTTGAAACATTACAGGCTTATAGTTGGAGTGAAGTTTAAGAAATATTTTGATAAACGACCAAGAAAATATAAGGAAGGCGATATTGTCTTGACTGAAAGGAGCAAAGTAGCTCCTAATTTGAGTAGAAAACTATTACTAAAATTTAGTCAATTGATGATAAATCAGCTCTGCCCAATGATAGATATGTTTTTGGTGATATGGAAGGGACACATCGTACAGTCGATCGAGTGCGAGCATGGTGTATGTCGGGTGGTTCGTCTGAAGAAAGGGGAAGTGATAGTGAAGAGGATGGAGTAATCGTAACGGATCCAGATGAAAAAAATTCGGGACGAGTTGAAAAACCAGGATGGCCAATTGTAAAGCAATTTTTGAATAAAAAATACGAGTAGTAGCCGGTTCAGTTATAAATGTTAATTGTTTTTTTTTTCGAAATACAATCGATTGTAAAAATCCATTTTTGAAGTGTAAATGTATAAATATTTAAATGTGAATAAGTTAAGTAAAACAATAAAAAAACAATAATCGAAGAAAAGAAATGAGTAGGCTCACTAAGTTATTTTAGTTTTTTTTTTTTTTAATTAGTTAAATTTTTCGTGGTTAAATTTGTACAGTGTATGAAGTGTAGTTTAGCGTTGCGGACGAATCTTTATTGTATTGATTTACCCGGAAATGCGGGAGAGGCAGCAGTTGCGTGCGTGTTGAACGGTTCAGGTGACGAGGAGTCGCGGCTTTTGCCTAGAAAGTATTTCGAGGTCGCCAGCTAATTGGATCATGGCCATCGCTCTGCAAACCCTCGTGAATTGACAAAATTTAGATTTATCTTTTTTTGCAGGTTTTGAAGGCTTCTCGGACAGATATTGTCCTTCCCTTCCTTTGAACAGAATATTGAAACATGATATTCTGCGTCTACTTTGGAGGCATCACAAGAAAATTGCTATGAGTAAAATAACACACACAACCACCAACGTCTTCCCTATCACACAAAACCCTTTACATTCATGCAGCACTCAGAAGAGACGATGTCACCACCACCACTCCCAGCTGTCTACATTCCACGGTAGATTGTAAGCGGCAAGATTTCGGCCAAACAGTTTCAAACCTATCAAAAATCTTAGAAAGACTAATTCCTCGAAAACTCCGGTCTTATATAGAAGACAAACAAATCACACTACCTGCCCACTTCAGCTTCAGAGCTCAGCACTCAACTTACCATTCTCAAATTTCAGTGCGACACTTTAAATGCACTTCAGTCCAGTCAATCAACCACAACATGTTTTCTAGATTCTGAGAAAGCCTTTGGCTCTGTATGTATAGATGGAATCATTTATAAAATCCTACCACACAACTTCTCAGCTAACATTGTCAAAATTATTCAAACATTCTTCGAAAACAGATACTTGTTTGCCCAGATAGGAAATTCAAATTCTTCAAACAAAATTATCTCAAGGCTCAGTTCGAAGTGTCATCTTCTTTAACATCTTTACTGCGGATCAGCTTTGCGAACCAAGCTTAAACACTTCTGTACGCTGATGATTCTCTTAATTGAGCAACACACTACCACAATTCGGGTCCAAAGAAAAATATATTCTCTTAGTAATTACTATGATTAGTGGGGGATCAGATTGAACGTGACAAAAACTGAAGTTATCCTTATCAAACCATCTGGCAGCAAAAAGGAATCAATGGCCCTGACAATAAACAGTAAAATATCTGGGAGTCACTTTTACCAGTAGGAATATGTTTCATTGACATGCGAAAAATACGCTAGTGAAAGCTCAGTACACATATCACCAACTCTCTCCTCTGATGAAAACGTCATCTCCACTTTCTCAAAGGACAAAGCTCCTCATGTAATAGCAGCTGCTCAGACCCACCATCAGGTACAGCTTTCCCATCTGGATGACCATGTTTCAAAGCCATAAATAAGAGCAGCCGAAATTCGAAAGAAAAGTCCTGTGCTCTTAAACAGGAAACTATTTGAAGTCCGAAAACCATTATTTCTCAAACACAGAGTCATATGCAGGGGTAAATATACCTCGACTTCAACAATACCTATCAGAACTTGGTGGGAAATTCCTGGCGAAATGCCAGACCTACTCAAATCCACAAATTCGTAGCTTCTCCGGAACCCTTAGCATTATCTACCCTTCGCCATACGAGGCCTTCTTGAATATAGTGATTGCACGTAATCCCCGTGAAAACGATATTTCTACTTATCTACTTTCAGACTGAAGCCAGCGATGCTCATCAAAAAAAGCGTGACAAGGATCTCGTGGGAATTCATTAATGTAGGAATAAAACCGCAAGCCAGAATAGTCCTGCGCAGCAGCAAGAAGATATTAACTATGTATTAAATTTTAAATTTCAAGTCAAAGAGTACTAGTCTAAACGAGAAAATAAAGCCTAAGTAACAGCCTCAAGCATTACATATTTATAGCATAAGCTGTTAAATTTAATTTAAAAATATATTTTAAAGAGGCTGAATAAAATTATTATATTATAATAAGCGAAAAGCCATTATCACTTCATTCGCTGACATCAGAGCGTCCACATACTTGAAACTCATTGCTACAACAAACAATAATAGAATTGCTGGAGGTTCTGTTGTTACTAAAAATATATTGTTATTTGTAAAAACTTTGTTAAAATAAAACTGAAATTCATCTTAAATATATGTATGAAGTTGAATCCTCTATTTTACTTGAGAACTCAATTGCAAAACCATCCACTGAGCCCAGTACAAAATTGGCGCCCAACGTGGGCGAATATTATATGAATAATAATATTTTTCTAATAACAACATAACCACCAGCGATTCTATTATTGTTCCGCTTTCTACGAAAATCTTTGCTTCCTGTTTCGAAAAATCCTTAAAAAATTAACTGTACGCACTAGTTTGTTTGCTGTTTCAATGAGTTCCAAGTATGGATTCTTAGATGCCAGTAAATGAAGTGGTAATTACTCTTCGCTTGACTGATTAAATAAGAACCGGTGATTTCCTGGTGCTGGTGTGGGCTTTGCACCCTTATTTCACTTTTGGCAGTGTGTGGTGTTGCGCTCAGCTTCTTTAACTAGCCGTACTGTGTGTGTGTGTGTTTAGGTATATAAATACGGTAAGACCGCCCTAATTTGTATCAAACTATTGTTAAGGTGAGTTATTGTCAGGTTTTCAAAGGACTATTGGGGTAGCGAATGTATTTGTCGACTGTCTCGATTCTTAAATTGCTATGAATTACACTGCTCCTGACTTACCAGTGATCCTAAATATTTTTCATGCCGCAATTTTTTGGCTTGGAGTTTTTTCATGTTTGTTTTGGTGGCTGGTCCGAATACTACGCAGCCGTAAAGTGATTTATGTAGGTTTACAACTTCCTTATAGAGAAGGGCCCTATTTGAGTTACTTAGCTGGGATGTTTTAAGAATAAGATAAAGGGCGTTAATAGTGCTGTTATAGAAATTCCGTTGTTGGCTATGTGTGGAGTCCACTGTAATGTGCTGCCGAATGTAAGTCCTCAGTATTTGGCCATCTCTTGTCCATCAATTGATTGTTGATTGTCCATCGTTAGTGAGCATGGTATTTGACGTATTTTGCATTTCATTAAAATTGCTTGAGTTTTCAACGTGTTAAGTTTGATTTTCCACATCGTAAAATATTCCATAAGGAAATCGATGGAACATTGAAGATTTGAGTTAATGGCTGCGGCTTGTCTGGACTTGTGAAAAATGCATGCGTCGGCAAGAAAAGAGATATAACTCTGCTTGTTGTAGAGATAACTAAGTAAAGTAATCCCACGATAACTCTTGTACGGGTCTAGGGGTTGAAGCTGGTAGAGAGCTTCATTACAATTTTTTTTAAGACAGTGTGAATACGAGTGTGGAGTGATTAGTTCCACGACTCATTTTACCCCTGATTTAAATCAGGTACCTAATCAGAGCTAGGTAAACCCGAAGCTTGGTACGCGGACTCTCGTCCGAACCTGGTTTCTAACCAGGGACCCCACACGCAAAAAGCCAGTGCTCTACCCACAAGGATACTCAAGCGTCTCTACAGATAGCTGTTATATACAAATTGTACAAAACCGGTGACGAAAAGAGGACCCTTGATGAATCAATTCTGACTTGGAAGGCTCTATTTTGAACGAAAGATCCAATAAACTGGACGAATGCAGTTGGTAGAAAGAGATTATTTAGGTTGACTATGAGCCCAACGTGCCAAACTTTATCAAATGATTTTGCGATATCGAACATCGCGAGTCCTGTCGGTTTCCTTGTATTGAGTCCTGTTCTGGGTGGACTACTTGAGCGAGCAGCAGATTTGTGGAGTGAATTTGCCGAAAACTGAGCTGCTCCGCTAGCAGAGAATTATTAATTAGTGGTTACCCTTTTAGACGAAAGAGGAACACGTGTTCCGTGAGTTTAGCAATGCAGGAAAGACGACTGATTGGTCGCCAGTTTTGTGGGAATGTTAAGTCTTTTCCGGGCTTAAAGATGACAAAGACTGTGGCTAGTTTCCATTAGTCAGGATGCATTTTGAGGTGAAAAACGTTGATAATATTTGAAACTGTCTACTCTTCACTTGCAAATTTTGCCACTTTGTATAGGGAGCAATTTACAATAGTAATGTTTACAATCTATCGTACAATGTAGTTGTCCGAGAGCGGTGGCGATGACGTCACTGCTACGTATTGCATGCTAAATTCAAATGCAGTCGGCTGTAAATGGTAGCGATGACGTGTCTTCTTTATATTGACGGTTGTATGTGTGTAATTTTGCCTGGTGTTACACCTAGCGCTACACTGGTATTGGTAGCCTAGAAACCCTTAATTGAGAGTTCCGTCTAAAATCAGCTGTTCGCTGGTATACGACAGCAATTCCAGCATATGATGCAAGACATGATGGCCAAAATGGTCCAAAGCATATTCAATGCACAATCATCCCTCCCAACGTCAAGCGTCGCCTCACATTATGCTAGGAAATAATCAGAGACCAATCTCTATCATTTCTTGGAATGCCAACTCTCTTATCAACAAAAAGGGAGAGCTAACACAATTCCTGCTTGATCACAGAGTTGACATCATGCTAATCCAAGAAATTTTCCTGAAACCCTGTCATCAATTCCGCATTCCCAACTACACTCTCTATCGCAATGATAGATTAACTGGAAGGGGAGGCGGTACAGCAGTCCTCATTAAAAATATAATTAATCATCATAGTACCCAAATTCCCATACTACAAGAACTCGAAGCAACAGCGATCAAAGTGCTAGGGAACGCTCTCGAATTCGAGATTATTTCAGCGTATAAACCACCAAGCTCAAAAAACTTCATACCTGATCTTGGAAAACTATTTGACCATCAACGGCCACTCTTCTTAGCAGGGGATCTCAATGCACTACACAGTGACTGGGGTGCGAGAAGAAATAGCAGAGCTGGGACCATGCTATGCAAGTTTGTTGCAGACAATCACCTGGCCTTACATACCCCTAGTGAACCAACACGCTTTGGGCCACATTCAAGGGGAACAGTACTGGACTTAGCAATATCAAAAGATAGGCATTACCACGTATCCATAACAGTGCTCGATGAGTTACCTTCAGACCACAAGCCAGTTCTCTTCACCATTCAAGAGATTCACATCGACAATCCCCTAAGACTCCGAAAATCCACAAATTGGGAAAGCTTCCATAACACACTGGCTAACATATCCTGTCCACTAGGTGCAGAAAACACTAACATAGACGCCATGAACAGCACATTAACTGGAAAAACACAACAGGTCCTTGAAGAAAATACCTCAACCACAACGGTAACAGGAAACAGTCCATATGAGCTTCCAGGGTATATAAAAAATCTAATTCGAAAAAGAAATAGAATTCGAAGGAGATCTAGAAGTTCAGGAGATCCAAACCTCAGAAGAGAGTCCAATCGAATCACGAACCTCACTCGGCTGAAAATATATGAATTCCAAAACGAGCAATGGGGCAACTTCCTAGAAAGTCTTGAGCCAGGGGACAATAATTTCTGGAGGCTAACGAAATTTTTTCCGAAAAAACTCTAAAGTAGCCAAGGTACCTATTCACGGTACACAGGGACTCCAGTACTACAAGGAAGGAAAAGCAGAAGCCTTTGCAGACACACTAGAGCTACAGTTCCGTGAAAACATCTTTTCAGACCAAGATTCAGAAGAGGAATTATTCGAGAGGAGAGTACTTAGGGTCAGTAATAGTATTCTAAATTCGACAGCCCCCCCCCCCCCCCCCCCCCCCAACTTCATCATTTCAGAAACTAGTACTCAGGAGGTAAAGGACACAATAAATGGGCTCAAACTCCGCAAAGCTCCCGGCCGAGATGGCATTAATAATGACTGCCTAAAACGCCTACCCGATAATATTATTCAAGCCATTGCTGATCTCATAAATACAATGTTCGAAAAACAAGAGTACCCTACAGCCTGGAAAATGGCAACAATTACAGTCATCCCCAAACCTGGGAAAGACCTTACTTTTCCACAAAACTGGCGACCTATTAGTCTACTCAGCTCTATAGCAAAAATTGCGGAGAGAATCCTTCTCTCGCGCCTGTGTCAGGAAATCTCCAACAGGAATATAATCCCTGCCGAACAGTATGGTTTCAGACCGAATCATTCCTGTGAGCTCCAACTTGCAAGAGTAGCGCAAGGCATTATAACTGGATTCAACCAGACAAAATCAACGGGGCTTATTATGTTCGATGTATCCAAGGCATTTGATAAAGTCTGCCATGCAGGACTTATCTTCAAAATGCATGAACTCCAAATTCCTCTCCCACTTATTAAGACCATTGCGTCTTTTCTCACAGGCAGAAAATTTCAAGTTCGAGTTGACGATCACCTCTCGAACGAGTGGCTAATTGAAGCAGGCGTCCCACAAGGATCTCCACTTTCACCCATATTATACACATTGTATACAGCAGACATACCCACCCAACCGAACAGGAATACTAAACTAGCCCTATTCGCAGACGATACGTGTATATTTCATACATCCCGATCAGCACAGATCATCTCGTCGAGTCTACAAAACTCAATTAATCTACTCTTAAACTATTTTGGAAAATGGAAAATTAGAATCAACCCCGACAAAACACAAGCAATATTTATCACAAGACGAAGAAGACAGCAACCAACAACTATACAGGTAGACGGACAAGAAATAAGTTGGTCAACAACAGCAAAATACTTGGGACTCACATTCGACAGAAGACTTAATTGGAAAGAACACATTAGAAAAAAGAGAGCTGAATGCACTTACAAAATCAATTCCCTGATTCCCATGCTTAAAAACAAAAGGCTCAATGGAAAAAACAGACTGCTCATCTACAAACAAATTATAAGACCCACTCTACTATACGGTAGCTCAATAATTCAACAAACATGTAGAACCCAGAAACACCAGCTCCAAATCTGCCAAAACATTTCCCTTCGTAGGATCTTTCAATTTCCATGGTACGTAAGAAATAAAGAAATTCACAAAGACTTAAGAATTGATACAATAGACAAATACATACGAGATAAAGCACTGAAACTTTTTGACACAATAGACCGACACTCAAACCCCACCATGAATCATCTTCAGCTCAGGAATGACACAAACAAAACTTACCCCGACCTAAGGGATCTTATTTAATTACAATGTTAAACGTTTAACCAAATTTTGTTGAGATGCTAGCCGAGTGAATAAAACACTCGCCCAGAAAAGGGAGCAAGGGTGTTCAGCACCAGCTCCAGGAAAACAAAGTTCTCAGTCAGCCATGTCAGGGAGATGATAGCGATCGCCAGCCTTTAGTAGCTAATGCTTTAATGATGAATATGACAATGAGAATCAGTTGCAACATTTGTTTTACTTAGCCTCTTCATGTAGTGCCTTGAATTAAGTTTTCAGTGCATTCAGCGCAACTTCCAGTACGTAATCAAGATAAGGAACGTTTTTCGATGGTATGAAGGAATCTCTCATGCTGAGCAAATATAAAATGATGCCTTAGTCTATAATAATGCACACCGGTTGTCGTACGATATAGAAAGATATTCAATAGATATTCAAATTTCAATGGATTAGTACTAATCAATGGCAGGGTAGGTGGAGTAAGAAAAAAAATTATAAGAAAGAAATTTATTGAATTATTTGAAAGAAGGAAGAGAAAATGATGCATCAAGATACGTAGATTTCATAGTCTGCATATGTACACTTAAAAAAATCCACATAGCACGTTGTCCTGTCTAGCATAGCACAGCACTTAAAGTCGCTCAAACTTAACATGCTATGTATTTTACATAGTATCCTTAGCTACGGGCCAAAATTCCCGTAAATTATGGGCTTTTCTGTTATGCACGTAGTCTCGACTTCAATTTAACATAATCGCGACTCCTATGTAATATAGCCCCAAATACTATGAACATAATCTCGGCACATATCATTAAAGTCGGTTAAATAACAATATCATTTCAATAAGCTCGTATGTTTAGTGAGAAGAGTGTCACCTTTTAGTGTATAGGGTCGCGGGTTCGATTCCGAATTCGAGCGAGAAGTATTTGTCACAATTCAAAATCAGTTAATAAAATTTCAGTTTTGAATATTGAAATTTCTAATAACTACAATTGTCAACATCCCGAAATTGTTTAAAACGGGCACCGTTTCGCTTTTGTTTTGCTTTTAATCAGGGCTATATACATTACGCTATATTGCTTGACATTACAGCCTATACGAGTAATATATAACTACACCAATGACTTCATTTGCATGCATTGTGATGTCAGCTGCTATATTTTATCACGACATAGCGCCAGAAGTATATAAATTATGGTCGCTGAAACTATAATTTGTCTCATTTTAAACGCAGCCAGAAAGTGTAATGATATTTTTGGGAGCTGTCAACTTGACGTCCACTGCAACAATGGCATCTCAGCTTTCATTGGAGTATGATCTAGTTGGTGCAGAAAATAAAACCATGAACCTAAGGTTTGTATCAATGGTTTTGTGAATAAGCACAATTACCATTTCTGGAGTGGAGTGAATCTACAAGAGACTCATGAGACATTTAAAAAGGTGTACTATTTTGATGGGCTCTACATTTTAGTGGAATCGTAGGGCATTCTTTTTTCACAAAATGAAGCCGAGTTTTATGTGGCAGTTATTAACCAACTTCATCGGTTAATCGCTAGGCTTTATTTATTGAAAAATGTGAACTTGAATCGTGTGGATGATATCTAGTTCCATCAGGTTAGCATCATACTCCTCCGAGCCCTATTATCAGAGAAACCCTTGGCTTATTGATCATCTTATCAAATGACATAATATACTAGCATGTTGGTCAAATGTTACAAAATACGTTTCAACAAAAAAAAGTCGAATGTCCAACCATGTCTAACCAACAAAAATACTATTAATATATAATAATAATATTAAATAAACCAGATTTAAACGAAAAACAGTGAAATAAAAAAATTTAATAAGAAAAAAGATAACTTCAATATCAAATCTCTCAATTTATTCAGGTTGATTCAAATCCTTGGTGACAATGTTGACACTCAGTCTCGAACTAGGTTGTGAAATTTTCAAACTCCAGGCTGCTGAGGATACAAACCACACGTTAAAAATAAATTATACTCATATCTGCATGAGTACACGTAGTATGTGCTCACTGGATTAGATGATTTTAATTAAAGTCATGTGAACTGCCTGTGTACCTAGTAGTTGGAATGAAATCGAGATCCGGGTTGTTAATACCTTGGTGGAAATTGTGTTGGAAGGAAAACAAGCAAATATTTAATCACGCGGATAACATTTCGTAAGCATGCTAGTTTCACGTTACGAAAAACACGGCAGATGTTCTTTTACTTGGTATTAAGTTTCTGAGAAAATTTTAATTAGTCTGATATGTATATCCTGCAAGTGCAGTGTTCAACAATTAGATTTTCAGAAATGATGTAACAGTGCAATTTGAAAAACAACTATGAATAAATACATAGATTCTATAGAGCGAAATACTTAGTACGACCACATTTTGTACATCAGCATTGAAACTTAAAGCTGCAATCTAATGCTTTACCATTCAACTTCAGTCCTTGAATGTTAAAATGCGTTCACTGGTCTTACTGTCTCATGATTTCGAAAATATAGGACAAACGCTCTATCAACCTTCCGGTCCCAAATGTCCACTGCAGCCCTGAACCGATTTCCAATCGTCTATCGTCTCAGTTTGCGGAAACTTTACACTGAAATTAATTTCACTACAAGCCATAATTCTTACGAGCTAACAACGATATGCTCGAACTGGTCGCCATGTTCGTGATCTAATTCTGTCAGATGCACAAACCTCATAAACTTCCACTTTTCCCCATTCAGTTCATGCCACGAAATGCTGGCTCTCCCGAAAACCAAATAGAGAATTCAAACTCGCGTGCCATTGCTGTCACCGTAAATCTTTTTTCTCGTGTGTGTTTTCGTTAATTGAAGACTTTGTACTTGATACCGACGACCTGATCCCTTTCAACCCCAATGAATCTTTTATCCTTCGGTTTGTGAAATTAACGGCTTAATGTGATTGTCTGTGATTATGTTGTGTAAAGGATCGTCCTAGCTGTGGATTTGACGTGTGAATGAAAAAAAAATATTGTGCTGCTGCGAAGTCCTTTAGCTCAAAGAGAGGCAGAGATAAAATAAAAATTCAATTTTGCTTTTAGATAAATTCAAAGGCAAAGGACACGTGTTGGATGAATGTAAGTCAAGTAGCTACTAATGGAATCTAATACACATATATATTTATTTATTTATTTACAAACGGACAGCTGTCCATAGAAAAAAAATTATACAGTAGCTGTATATGTAAAATTAAATTTAAATTAATGCTAGCAAAGATAATTACTTCATTAGGTCTAAAAAGCAAAATCGTTTATAGCAAATCCAATATACATTTTTTTAATCTACACTTATTTACATTAAATATATCCAGTTGAGAAGCAACAACGTTTCCGATAGCTTTCAACCGTTCAATTGGTGAATTTTGCGCATAATTGGTCCTACAACTTTGAAGGTGGAAGAGGTCATTAGACCTTGTACATCTTGCTGGTACCCTAAGTGAGATTTCCTGCAAGATATCAGGAGCATCAACTACCCCGTTAACTATGTTCCCCAAAAACGAGGCATCATAGTAACATCTACGAGTCTCGAGTGTATCCATTTTTAAAAAAGACAAGATGCTGGGATACTCAAATGCCTCAGTAGAGATGTGAAGTTTATACCCAATATAACGTAAAAATTTGCGTTGAACCTTTTCGATTGATAGGGAATGAGTTTTATAGTAAGGATTCCACACAACAGAATCGTACTCCAATTTACTACGAACAAGCGAAAAAAATAGAGATTTTAGTGCTTGAATATTGTTAAAATGATGTGTATTCCTAATTATAAAACCTAACATTCTGCGCCCTTGTTCAGTGATATCATTAATATGATCCGTAAAACTCAAGGAAGAATCCACTAGAACTCCTAAGTCTTTAATCAAATTAACTTGAGATAAAGGTACTCGATTGATGGTGTAAGTATGTTGAAACATTGATCTAGTTTTTTTTAAAACAATGTATTGACATTTAGATAGATTGAGAGACAAGCAATTTTGAACACAATATGTGTAGAAACTATCCAAATTAGACTGCAGGATCGTTATGTCGTCATAGGAAGAAACTGCTCTAAATATTTTGCAGTCGTCAGCAAAAAGTAAGAATTGTATATCCTGGAAAACCATATGTAGGTCATTGATAAAAATCAAGAATAAAAGTGGTCCCAAGTGTGAGCCTTGAGGAACACCTGAAGTAGAAAGGATTTTCCTAGAGAAATTATTATTGACATTTACAACCAAAGACCTATTTCTTAAATAATCATCTAGCCAACATAATAAAGAGCCGTGAAAACCAAAATTACTAAGCTTCTTGTAGAGAAGATTTAGATTGAGTTTGTCGAAAGCTTTAGAGAAATCTGTGTATATGGAATGGACTTGCGATCCATTCAAAAAAGATTTGTAAATATAATTATGGTAAGATATAAGATTAGTAGAGGTTGACTTACCAGTGCAAAAGCCATGCTGATTAGATATAATAAGTGGGCGAACAAGAGGTGAAATGCAATCACAGACAAGGCATTCGAAAACTTTAGGTATAGCAGATAAAATACATATGGGGCGATAGTTCGTAACGTCAGCTTTATCACCTGACTTGAAAACAGGTATCACAAAGCTGGATTTCCATTAAGTTGGAAAAATTCCAGATGACAAGGACCTATTAAATAAGATTAGAAGAGGCAGAGCTATACTTTCGGCACAATTTTTTAAGAACACAGAAGGAATACCATCGGGTCCACAGCTTTTCGTAGCATCCAACGTGCGAAGCTTCTGTAAAAGGGAATCAGAATTAATAGTGCATTGTGATAAATTTAATGAGGACCTTTGAAAAAGGGGATCAAATGTACTGACGTCGCTACTATAAACTTTTGAAAAATTGTCTGCAAAAAAGTTCGCGATATCACACGCGTTGGAACTTCGAGTTTCATTAAGGTACATGGTATTTGGTAATCCATAATTCGATTTACGAGAATTAATATGCCTCCAAAAGTACTTAGAATTCAGTGGCACCTGGGACTCTAATTTGTAAATGTAGCGGTGAAAGTCAATGCTTGATTGCTTTTGACACTGAGATCTTAAGCTAGAAAAAAAATTGTAGTAATATAGTTCACCGGTAGATTTAAAATTCAAATGGACAATTTTTTTATCATAAATTAAACTTTTTAGTTCGGAAGAAAACCAAACAGGAAAAGTTTTACCACTCAGAGTAACACAAGGAACGTTGGAAGATATTACGTCTTTTAGAATATAGTAAAAGAAGCTAACTGCTTCATTTAATGGCATGCTATTCAAAATACACCAATTGACAGTGAGCAGAGTTGCATTTATGTTAGTGAAATCTGCTCGATGAAAATTTAAAAAGCTAATCGGAGCATTGCTGGAACTACACTGTTTTACAGATTTCAATTTAATATTTATATCTAACGCCGGATGATACAAATCAATAGGTATAAAAGGAAATGAATTACGTACAACATTAACATGGTTAGCATTAGAAAAAACTAGATCTAATAAGTTATTACTAATATTTTTAACCTGATTAGATTGTGTAAAATTTAAAAATGAAAATGCGTTGATAATGTCAATGCTCTTGGGGTTTGAATTATTTACAGACCAAGAATGAGAACTCCAATCTACATCACGGAGATTAAAGTCCCCCGTGACGATAAAGTTTGCCCCAGGGAAAGATCTCGAGCAATTCACAATTTCATCCGCATGCTGGCGGTAAGAATCAGCAGACTCATCAGGGGCCAAGTAGACAGTTGAAATAATAGTTCGAGCTGGTTTTGTATGGATACAAACAATCACTTGTTCAACATCAGTATACTGGCATTTCACCAATGTGGATTTGAGTGAATTTTTAACCGCAATGAGAACACCGCCGCCTTTTTGCATATTCGTAAAAGATAAGTCACGGTCTCGTCTATATATTGTGTAGTCGTGCAACCCAAGCTCGGACGAATAATAGTTTGGTTTAAGCCAAGTCTCAGTGACTTCATATGTTATCGTAGCCAATGCGAGTCGTAAATCGCTAAGTTTAGAGCAGATTCCGCGAGTATTTTGATAATAAAGTGACATATTTAGTTTTTTGCGGTACGGCTGTGCACAATACGAGGAATGCCGTTTATATATGTAATAGTGGCTTCTGGATTGTTTTTGTTAATCTCATGAAGCTGTCATCTCTGAAGCTGTGAAATGTATAGGACATAGAAATGTGATAGAAAAGTTATGGTAAATTTATTTCTTAACTAGAATAAAACCTAGAAAATCCTTTTTACATAACAGTGGCTCTTTTGTATTCAATTTTCTACGATAGATATACACTGGTCACGTTTCAGTAGCAGAAGCAAACTTTTCAATATCTTTCTACCATAATAGAAATATTTCACAAGCTCGAAGATAATCCTGGATGCTACAGATCGATATTCGAAATCCTGACTTCGAACGTTACTAATATAATTCCATTCATAGCGACGATAAATTATTTTCATATAACTTGGCTACTGACCGTTCTAATTTAGCTTCCTGTCGGGCATATTCAACGGAAAAATGATATCCGGCTTGTTGTTAGCGTTTACTTTTATTGTTCCCAACTGTTCGTGCTGGTAAAGAGCATTAAACGACCGAAAGAAACTATTTCATATATGTTTACACAAATCATATCGATTACTGTCCCCTTGGAGTTCCACTTGTGATTATGCTACAGCTATGATTACAGTGTCTTTCCGCAGGAGTTTGTGGATTGGCGTCGTATTGCATTAATGTTTGTATTTGGAGCCCAGCTAGGATTTATAAGTCTTTATGGTAAGTAAAAGTCCTTATGATTATGCTGTTCATGTATTTTGCTGAGAGGGTAAATTATTTATTGGTGCCGGGAAATAGATTGTGGTAAGGGAGTCAATAAGCAATCTACAGATTAATGAATAGCTATTAGAGGATATACCTATATTATAGCATCGTTATGCTGGCCAATATGAATCAATAAATCAATCATTTTGTGATTTAAGGGTGAAAACTTATCTCTACAGGATGCTGAGGCCAGGGCCGGGGCGAATGATTTCTGCGCCCGGTGCAAAATCCAGATGTTGCGCCTATGCAATACATTCAATGACTAAAAGAATATACCTCATGGTCAATCAACCAATACTCGTATGTGTGAGTAAATATAATATATACACATGCTAATATCCACAACACAGGAGGTAGAACATTAGACCCGTTTAGAGGTTTCCCTAGTAGGCCTAGTCCGTATAACCCATAAGGTTATACTATATAATATATACAAAAATAAATATTTTAACAATAAATAAAATTTATAAAACTCAACAACTAAAAGAATGTTTTCAATTTTTAATAAATTTGCATAAAAATCATAGGAGTTGTAAACCCAATTTAAAATTCACTTTGACATTAAATCAATGATAAGAGAAAAGCTTAACTTAATTCGTACTAGCTAAACTGTACCCTTCTTGCTTTCATTTTCGCAAATTGGTCTATGATTTGATCATAATTTAGCTATTCCGAAAAATTCTCTTCAATGGCTGTTGTTGCTAAGTCCACTAATCTTTCTTGAGACATAGTTGACCTCATGTAATTCTTGATCAGCTTTAACTTAGAAAAACTACGCTCACCGGGTGCGGCTGTAGTAGGAAAGGTTAAAAATATTCTCAACCCGCTAACTGCATTTCGACACATTGTTTCCAAATGTCTATCAAAAATAAAAGACAGCACTTTCGTTGGTGAATGTTTAGGAAGCATAACAACAGAAAACATTTTTATCTCCTCAAAAAGCTCAGATCCACTTATATCAGATTGACTATTTAAAATCAATTTTTCCTCCAAGCTGAGACAGTCTTGGAAAAAATATCTGGGGTATATTGAATTTTGCTAATATTATGTAAGCAACTGAGTATTTAATTATGTACAATTGTTTGATCGAACCTTTCAGAAAATGATTGTAGTGCCTAGTCCAGTATTTTAAAATAAAAATCAATTTTGAACTTTTCCTGAGGATCCAAAACCACTACATCTCTACCTTTGTCATGAAAGAGAGGTCTTTTTCACATTGATCTTAATGCAGATGAACTTTGAAATTCATAAGGAATATCCAAGTCACACGCAATTGATATTGCATTACCTAAAAACTTTACAAATTCGTTCTCTGAACGTAACTGCTTTAAAAACATCTTTGTAGAGCTTAATATTTCAACCGCTGTCTCCAAGCAAATTTCAGGACTCTGCAAACATTTACTTGCAATATTTACACTGAGAAAAATCCACACAGCGCCCAGAGCCATATAACATAGCGCATTATTTATGGCCCCATACGCCATGTACATAGTACTCTGAGCCATGCAATATGGCTCCCAGCGCCATAATGTCAGAATCTACATAGCGCGTGGTCCCATGTTGTGCCACACGCTATGTACATAGTACCCTGAGCCATGCAGTATAGCTCCCAGCGCCATAATTACATGGCGCAGAAATTATGGCCCCACACGCCATATTACATAGTGCCATGAGCCATGAGCCATGTAATATGGCTCATGGCACTACAATTATAACTCGCAGCCATGCTGTGTGAGGAGATGTATAAATATCACCAAGCTTCTTAATGTCTTTGATGCAGTTGGTGATAGGTGAATTCCATCACCTATCATCAACTGCTCTACCTTCAGATGCTCAGAAGGTATAAGGCTCGTGGCCTTTTGTTGGCTGGATCATCTTCATGTAGAAAATACATATTAGCCGAGACCACCAACATGTGGACGGCATTTGACAGCTCGTCACGAAATCGCGTTGGCCTCTGCTCAAACCCCACTCCGATCGGAAGTCGCACGAGCGCCGGCGGGACCTGTTAAAGTCGCTTGTCTGGACCGTCCCCACAATCGGGCTCGCTAGCTTTCGCCTGGGCTCGGCAAACATATATTTTCCACATCAGATGCACTGAAAAAACACATAGCGCCAGACGCCATAATTTATAGACTTCTGGCGCCATGTACATGGTCGATTTGTGATAAAATATAGCACCACACGCCATAGTACATAGGAGCAGACGCTATGCTTATAGCCCTCCACGCCATGTACTGTAGTCCTCCACGCCATACAGTATAGTCCTCCACGCCATACAGTAAGTCCTCCATGCCATACAGTATAGTCCTCCACGCCATGTAATATAGTCCGCCACACCATTGGCCGTAGGCCTATGTACTTTTCGCCATGTATTGTGGCGTGTGGCGCTATATTTTATCACAATCCCTAAATCGACTATGTACATGGCGCCAGAAGTCTATAAATTATGGCGTCTGGCGCCATGTGTTTTCTCAGTGTATTTTGTTTAAAATGTCTACCAGATCAAAATGCAACCCAAAAATTGGAATTCTATAATTTTATTACATAAGCATTCAGCGGTGTGATTGAATTTAGTATCATCGCCTCGCGAAAGTTCGACAAAAGCCTCGTAAACTTTGCCTTAATTGAAAGCCAAAGGTCTAAGTGCATTTATTCTACTTTCCCACCTCGTTTCACACAACGGTTTAAAGGCCAGCGACACTATATACTTGTTCAAAACCTGCTCTAAGAGCCGGTTTCGTTTCCTATTTGCATTACCCGACAATTTTCTGGTAACAATCGATGACATTCTATAGTAGATAATCAATCTTTCATAAATATAAAATACAACAACAAAGCAACACAACTACAAAGGCAATAATTTACCAATAAATGTTGTTCAGATAAATCAGCTAATGCAAGCACTACTCTTAACATTATACTAATAACACTATACTCTTGGTATTGCAAAATACCGTTAGCTAACATCAGGAAAAAGAAAAGCAAATTTCTTGCACAATTGTTGCCAGTACATACGGAAATCTTTTATAAATTTACTCCCGTTTTCATATATAATCCCCACATAGATATTTTATTTTAATCTTAATCATTGAAAAAAATGCATCAATATTCAACCCCAAAATTCATTACTAAACCTACAAATCAATATGCATTTCTAAAATTTTCATTAACATTTACCGAAACAACTCTTCATCACAAAATACTTGCCGAAATCCCCTGAGTTGCATACCATAGTAAATGGAGCAATATTGGGATCTTGCGCCATGCCCACGTATACGATCTTCATGAAAATTGCTCGCCATGTAGAAAACTTCATATAAAAAAAAAATTCTGTGGCGCAGACTTCGTCCAGTGCACCATTCGCTGCTGATCGATCGATCGATACATATCTTTGTAGGCATAGTGCTTGTATGGAATATGTATGGAGCAAAATGTTCTGGTGCTACTTTTAAATAGTGCACCATTGCGTACGGGTATTAATGAATAATTCAAATCCCAACGAGAAAAGTAATGTCCAAGAGTATTTTATGTAAATTTTCAATTTAGGATGGAAATATTACAGCAATATTATTAGTTTAATTCTTTTTTATCGAGGGATGTCATCGGCTGGTAACGGAAATGATTTTTGTGGAAAAATAAATAGTGTTTTCTTGCATTGCCTGGAATGTGTAGGCAGTTCTTATTATTGCATGTGAAGGCAGGGTTTACTGCAAGTAATTTACATACATATGTACATATATCATCAAAACAGCTTTCAACCATTATACGACTGCATTGCAGGTAATGACTGCATCATGTATAGTGATTTCATATATTGCTTTGCTTCCTGATGGGATTGTCGGGTAAAAGAAACTATTTTTTGAGAGGAGTTGAATTTTTAAATAGAAAAAGAAATTCGAGCATATTTTCTTTAAAACGGCAAAAATTAATAAGCACGACTTAAGCGACTGATAACTTAGGATCAAATGTTTGAAGGCGAGAGGGTAAATTTTTAGGTTTGATTAGTTGCGCCCGCTTTTCGCCAGCGCCCGGTGCGACTGCTCCATATGCGCCTATGGAAGCCCCGGCCCTGGCTGAGGCAGCCAGTAATTAATTTCCTATAAATTCATCATAGCTGTAGAATAAACGATGAGCAGTTGAAACTTGAAAAAAAAGTAGCTAACGCTATACTAAAGTAAATTATACACTACACTAGACTAAACTAAATATATCAACATTTTTCTTATTTTCTTGTTCATAATTCTTCCTGTTTAGTGTCATTACTATGGAGTTTGGCCCGCCGTAAGGCATAAACCATTGGATTCAATAACATTCTTGAGAGAAGCTAGACTGTCTTTTGTATTATTTAAATGTTTTTGTTTTCATCTTTGGCACCCACATCCAAACGATATGCAGTTTGTTCGGTCCATTGAAGTCCAATGGCAAGCGATTACGAGAGGATATTACGTATAAGGAAGATGATACTAGAAAAAATGAGACTGGAGATGATTAAAACACACTTATATCAAAGAAAGTAAATCAATTACTCTTATTAAAAAAAAAAGGTTAGCGCATCAGAACCGCTAGAAAACTAATTTTTGAAGAAATTATCTTTGAGTGAATTAAAAATGTGTGACGACGTAATACACTTCTTTGTAGTATCATATCAACCATTTCTTACTCAAAGGAACAAATATCATTTTCTGACAGCATTTTCTATAACACAAATGATGAAAATGTTCAGTACTGGCAACATTTGTCCAATACAGCAGCAACAAGTCTACCATACATGCTCGTGCTTAATCAACCTATCCTTTTAATTTCAGTTTCTTCTAAGGATATCATCGGAAGTTTCAGCGATTAAGCTATGTCTGGGGTTGCCATCCGAAAAATTTACAAAACTCGGAAAATCTAAATATCGGTTGCTTATTTTATTGTAAATGCTTTGATTTTGAATACAAAATAGAAGCATCTGTTGGTGCAATATTTACGAAATTTTCTGGTGCACCATAGCTGCTTCAAGTTGAGTTAAGGGGGGGTATGGTCAGAAAATCGATTTTTGTTTTTGTTTAGTGACTAATGTATAGTGACTCAGGAGTGTCCATAAAAAATTTCAGGTCGATCGGAGCAAAATTAACGAAGCTATCGGCTTAACAATACAAATAACTCAAATTCATATTTCCGCGCAAATCGCGTTCCTTTCCTGCTTTATTAGCCGCGCGCAGCTCTCATATACGTGATAGTAGAGTCTTCCCACTCTATCCACACCTGTCTGTGCTATATTTGTGTAAAAACACTTATATATGTGACTTGTAGTAGTATACATTCATTTCATCGAGCAGTTACGGTACACGTGTTTTGTAATTTTTCACGCACTTTTGTTGCACAGTTAAAATTTTAAAACGCGTTTTTTGAGGAATTTTATTTTTCAAGTCGGTGAGACATGTAACTCGAAGACTACTCGACCGATCTTTCTGAAACTTCGCACACTATTTCTGTAGGCAATTTACTGGATAACGCTGTCAAGATATTTTTTTTCTTGCTTTTTTTTATTTATGGAACTTTTTACAACTGAAAACAGAAATTTCGAAAATAAATTTCCGTTTTTTTCGTTTTTTTGACTTCAAACTTATACCAAAAATTAAATAATCTAGATATTTCGAAAATCTCGACAGCTTTACCTCAAAAAACTCATAAACTAACGAAACATTTTTGATTTTTTTGTTTACGATGATCCAGTCATTAGTTTTGTGTCTCACCGCAAATCAACTCTTTGCCCTGAATGAAAATGTCAAATTCATGTCAAGAGCTTAATTTTCGATATTTTTGAATAAAATTTTCTTTGAATACTCTTCAAAGGTTGTTCTTTACTGTAGGTACTATCCCAATCAAATTACTATTAACAGTTTTCTAAAAAACAAAATCTTGAAAATGGGTATAAAATGTGCTGCTCTGACCAGATTGTGATTGCAGGATCATTTCCATTTGGAAATATAATGACAACATCGCCCGATAAAGAAATGTCAATAAATTACGAAATTCATCATAACTGGCAGCTCTTTTTTAAAATAAATAATATTTTTTTTCAAAATAATTTTTATTGGGTTATTGGGTACTTTTCTGTTTTTCTCTCTCCATTTTTTTTCAATTTTTTTTTAATGAAAACTGCTCCAAATGGGTTAAAAAGTGTTACTCCACAAGAATTGAGATGGAAAAATGCATTCAAAAAAAATTTTTTTTTCCGGTTTTAATTTTTTTTTTTTCATTTTTCTGCGGCAGAATGAGTCTTTTAAAAGTTAATGTGTTGTTGGCCTACAACTGGGACCGAATATGCTTGTCAAGTGTGGTCTCCACGTTTCGTATATCTTTCTGAGGCCATCGAGTGTGTGCAGCGTAGGTCCACACGCTCTTTATTTTGTAAATATAATATCCTTTACTCCTCATATGTTTCCCGTTTGTCCTTTCTTCAAATTCCTTCCTTGGAGTCACGCCTGCCGGATTTTCTTTTATGGCAATTCAGATTAAAATTTTGAAACTATAGCGGACCAGGTCTTTTAAATTAATTATATCACATTAGCTGCATAGTTCTGCATACTTGAATATTTAGACCGAAATCAAAGCGAATACTTTCTAAGAAAATGAATATTTCTGCCTATGATATTTTCGGGCTGAATTTCATCCCTCAGAAAACTAGCTATTATTAAAAATATGTTTAAAAAATTGTTTTTGACATTATCGGGTTTGTCAACAGTTTTGACGGTAAAATTTTTCCAACCCAATTTTCTCGGCCAAAGATCATTAAATATATTCTTAGATTTGACGAAAACAATTTTCAATGCTAACAATAATACAACGTGAAAATTCGATCAGGTTTTCAAAATTCTGGAATTTATCAATTCTGAAGGAGTGATATACACCTAGAATGGTCGGCAAAATCGATTTATTTTTTATTGCAATTTCGTGAAGATACAGGTCTCAAAAATATCTGGTGAATACACCAAGTTAATATTTCTATAAATAAGCTAGTTACAGCCGATATAATCAAACGTGTTTTACGAAGTATGATACGATAGTTAATAACATTCATTAGGCTGCTTCAAGTATTGTTCAATTGGTGTTAAAACAAGCTGTAAAAGAAGTACAACGGGAAATAAAAACAAAATTCGAGTGCTGGTATAACCAAACTAACCGTTTTTGGAGATAGTACGGGGCGAAAACGCGGTTTTACCTCATTGTAGGGAGTTGAGGTTCTCATTGGACAGTTTACAGGAAAAGTTTTTGATATTCTTGTAAAATCTTCTAATTGTGCTAAATGTAACTATTGGAATAAACTCGAAAATACTGAGCAATGTGAGGAATGGAAATCGAATCACGATGGAAATTGCCAGGCCAATCATGATGGATCGGCAGGTAAAATGGAAGTAGACGCCATGAAAGAATTGTTTTCACAATCTGCCGAAAAGTATAGAGTTATATACACTAATTACGCCGGGGATGGTGACTCTAAGACGAACACGGGATTAGTGAATGCGAAACCGTATGGTAACGAGATTGAAATTACAAAAAAAAGAATGAGTGGGTCACGTTCAAAAGCGATTGTGAACGAATGAAAGAAAAAAGTCCTGGAATCAGCAGCAAAAACAAATTGAGGGCAAAGTTTATAGATATACTGAAGATTTACTATGGCTTAGCTATTTGCAGAAACTGTGCCTCCAAGGATGAAATGAAAAAAGCGATACGGGCAACATTTTACCATTACGGCTCAACAGACAGCAAGCCTCAACAACATGTCTGTCCCGAAGGCCCCGAATCGTGGTGCCAGTTGCAACGAGCAAAGGCTAAAGGAGAACTGGAAAATGTTCATCACAATTATTGAGCATTGCCAAAAATGGTGTTAGATATCATCAAACCAGTAAACGAAGACCTCAGCAATGAAAAATTGTTGGAACGCTGTGTTGGTTGATATACCCAAAACTGCAACCAACTTATTTGGACAATAGCCCCAAAAACGATGAACAGCGGGGCCAAAATTGCAACATGTACATTCAACAATGGTTTCACCTCATCGCTGGAAGTCATGAATGTGTTAAGAATATCGTTCGGATCGGGAGCGCTTTTGTACGCAGCGCAAGAAGACGAAACTTGCATAGCGAAAGCCGAACTGCAAGCGCAAGAACAGACGAAAGAAGGTTGAATACGGCGTCGGCAAGACAATTTAGAAGCCATGAATATTCCGTAAACAGTAAAAGACTTACACTATGGGCCTGGTATCGATGATTTCATGTTAGTTGACAAATTTAATGATTTATTCAGTCTTCAATTTTCAAACGCGTTTTTCTTAAAAACACGTTTTTCAAATCGCTACCCAAAATTTCTCGAAAACCAATTAACTGATTACCTTAATTCTTTTTGTGATTATTTTATATAACATTATCTAGTACTTGTCATAGGATTTTTTTTTCGTTACTTAGTTTTTGTTTTATAGCCAAAATAATATCTAATTTTTGGTCAAAAAATCACTATTCATGTTCAAACGTCCGCCATTTTGTCATTAATCGATATTTTCAAAATCGGCTATGACAAGAACTAGATTATAGTATCTAATTTAATAATCTTTTTCCATTTTTTTCTTCAGATAATTTTTGAACAAATGCCAGTGGGTACCGTTAACGCTGTTTTTTTTACAGCGCTCCAAGGATCATACAATATCCTAGTATATTTTTTATATTTTTAAATAAAAAAAACTAAGCATACTTTTGAATGTGTATACTTTTAGATAATTAAACTCCCAATCCGATATTTCAAATAGTTTTCCTTAAAAAAATGCACAAAAATGACCGTTTTATCCGGCTCCTAGGTGTATATATCCCCTTAATGCAAACTGTTTAACTTTTCGAATAATGTTTCCATTAACTTTCTTGCAAATATCTACTGATAATTTTAATAATATAATCGTTAAATCGAAACGGTGCAAAGCAAGACATTCAATAACATCGCTAGCCTCCTGTTGGACGCCATATTTTTCGAGAAACAAACCATGAAGGTTTTTTGCAAGAATGAAAAGACTTGTAATAAGATATTCTTGGCGGTACGGCTACTTCGTCTGTCGAGGCTATACGTTTTATTTCAACATACAGTGGCTCACAGCTTATTTGATACAGTGACTATTTAAAAATGCAAATCACTGTAACTTTGAAATAAAGAACCCTATCCAAAAAATTTAAACGTATTTGACTAGATGCATGTTCAACGAATACAATGCAAACAAAAAAGGTTCCAGCAATATTCTTCGGCGTCCGGTAAAAGAGAAATACCACTGGCGCAGAAAAATTGCAGCTCACAGCTTATTTGATACAGACACTTCAATGCGAATAAACTTCTATTTGTCGCGCCGTTAATCTGTCTTGTTTTTGTTTCTTGAATTTTTGATTGTGTTAGACATTGGCTTAGGTAATTTTTAGCAAGATCTTGTAAGCTGAAGTGCCAAAATGAGCCAAAATTGTAAAATGGGTCATCGCACCGCAATTGAACAGCGCGAATTGGTATTAAGCCACTTTAACACTTTTCTTGCGGAAAACAGAAATCACAGTCCTCAGTCCGCCAATCGTTGTATGCGGGTGACTGTGATCTCAATTGACAAAATACCGTCCGCTGTAGCGGGATAAGGCGATCACAGTCCTATTTATTATCTTGGTAAATTTATATTTTACAACGCCATCTCTTGATTTTATAAAAAAAAAAAAAATTTCGTTAATATTTTTATAATATATTTTCTGACTTTCGATTGCATTTATTTGTTGTTCAAAACTTTTAAACATCGAAATATATTTTTTTATTTAAGTCCAAGCATACATCGGTTAGTTAAAACTTTTTGGCTGTGAATCTCACATCTGTTTTTGCGAAATAACACGTGTTTGTCAAGACCGAAACACGTGCAAATAAATGCATCTCGATACTGTCTAGAAACCATATGTTTTTTTTATGTAGAGTCCTTTGAACGATTCTTTGTTTACTTATTGAATCAAATTAGTTTTACTTTAGAAGCCGTCATGCGTGGACTTGATATTTGTTTTCGTCTTTTTTTCGCGAATTTTAAAAATTTCAAAAGCTTTATTTTTAAAAATTAAAAATAAATTTTATAGCCCTGCGAAAATGACTTTGAACGACAATAATTCGGATCGTTACGTCGATGAAATACTCGCAAATAGTGATTCAGATTACTCAATCGAAGGCAATCTTAGTGATGATTCGGACAATGAATATTCTAGTGACAGTGACATTCCAATTCGAAGAAATCATCCTAGAGCAAACCGTATAAGTAGTGATACAGAAGGTAATACAGACAATGATTTAGATTTAGAGTGATCGGAAACAAATAATATCCCTGTTGTAGAACAATTTGAAGGAGATTCAGGAGTAAAAGTTTCGCCTGTTGATATTACAAAAATTATAGACTATGTGAAATTATATATTGGGGATGATTTATTTGCCTATTTTGTAAATGAATAAAATAAATATCATGACCAAAATCAAGATAAATTTAAAAACAGTGCAAAAACAAGAAAGTGGAAAAATATAGATGTAACTGAAATGAAAAAATTTATTGGACTTATTTTGATGATGGGAAGAGTACAGAAAGATACCCGAGATGACTACTGGACAACAGATATCGGCTACACTACCCCGATTTTTCCCCAAACGATGAGCAGAGACAGATTTCGTCAAATATGGCAAACTTGGCATTTCTCTGACAACGAAAATATAGCCAGCAATGACAAATTGGCTAAAATTAAACCGGTCTTGGATTATTTTTCGCCAAAATTTTTAAATGTCTACAAACCGGCACGAGAGCTTTCACTCGATGAATGCATTGTTCTATAGAGAAGAAGGCTGTCTTTCAGAACATATAATCCTGGAAAAATTATAAAATACGGGATTCTCGTGAGAATGGTCTGTGAGGCTACTACAGGATACATATGCAATATGGTTATTCACACTGCAGATGGCTGGCCTCTTAAACAAACAATTGAAAACGCTTTACAACCACATTATAACTTGTGGCACCATGTTTACATGGATAATTTTTATAACAGTGTATCTATCACAGAAACGCTTTTACAGCATAAAATTAGAATTTGCGGAACAATCCGTGTGATTGCCTGCGGACTTGAAAAATTGTAGATTGAGAGAAAACGAGATGAAATTTCTCAGACACAGAACTGGAACGATGATCCAAATATGGAAATCAAAGAGAAATGTCCAAATGATCTCAAATATACATTCGGCGGAATTTGTTGATACAGGAAAGCTCCATTGGGCGACTAAAATGCCAATAATAAAACCTACTTGTGTTGTAGAATATAATAAATTTATGAAATGGGTTGATCGCGCAGATCAATATTTATCGTATTACAATATTTTGCGAAAAACCGTAAAATGGACTAAATGCATAGTAATGTTTTTACTCAACTGTGCATAGTTTAACGCGTTCAGAATATATACTACAAATCCACAGAATAAAGTACACTACAAGAGGTTTATATATCTTGTCGGCAGATATTGGGCATTGGAAGAACCGAACATACAAAGCCACCCTTCGATATCTGCTACTGCGAATTAAATTTCAACGGGATTGCAGCAATCCTCTGGATCTACCCAAAGACAAACACATGTTTGCGATCATCCATTGAGACTGTCAAAAGATTTCCGACAACATAAATTAGAGAAAATTATTACCAGCCAATCCGTGAAATATCCTACTCGAAAATGTCGTGTTTGCAGTGCACATAAAAAACATGGTGAAACCAGATACATTTGTGCCTTTTGCAAAGTTCCCCTTCATAAAGGAGATTGTTTCTCGCGTTACCATTCTTTAGTTAAATACTGATTTTTTTGTTGTACATTTTAAAAATTAGTGTTTATTATAAAATTATCAAGTGTATGTGGGAAGTTACTTCATAAATACATCGGTATAATCAATGTGTTATTTCTATTTATTTCTATTTTAATTATTTGATAAATTTGGAATGATAAAATGTGTTTTTTACGATCGCGTTTAATTCGTTACACGAGCGGTATATACCCGCGTGACTAGTCAACATTGACTCAACCGCCCCCGCATGAAATGTGTTAAAAAAGGACAAAGAGTTCGAAAAATTGCTGAAAGTATGAATTTGAATGTCTCTACAGTGCAGTAAGTAATTGAGTAATTGAGCGCTTCGTACACGAAAATCGGGTAGAAAATAAGAGGAGAAATGCGCCAAACAATATTTTCACCGTATCCGACGTACGATACATTGTAAGGAAAGTGAAAGCAAACACAAAGATTTCCGCTCCAAAATTGGTTACTGAGGTTCATCGTGAGTTAAGGAAGTCATGTAGTGCTGAAACCGTCCAACGAGTGCTTCGCGACCATGATTTCAACGGGCGAGTAGCTCGTAGGAAGCCATTCATTTCCAAAAAAAATACAATAAGCCGATTTGCCTTTGCCAAAGAGCATGTGGGAAAGCCATCCGCGTTCTGGAATACGGTTATTTTTGCGGACCAGTCCAAGTTTAACATTTTTGGCTCCGACGGAATGTCATATGTCTGGCACAAGGCAAACACTGAGCTAAACAAGGAGAACCTCAAAGCTACTGTGAAGCATGGTGGTGGTAATGTGATAGTTTGGGCCTGTATGTCCGCAGCCGGAGTCAGAAATTTAAAGTTTATTGAGGAAACAATGGACAGTGCTGCCGCTTCAGAACTTTCATATCGTATCCAAATTCTACAAAATTAGTAAGAATAACGTATCCATCGTATCCACAATTTTAGCAATGTGTATCAAATTGATACCTTGGTATAATAGCTCTGCATGGCTCTGTACAGCCATTTTTGTCGGAAATATAAAATGTCATTTTCGACATTTAACATAAATCGGCGATTCATGCCACAGCATATTGTAAAATCGAACATTTATTTTTAAAAAATATCAAAATCTTAATCAAAAAATAACATTCAGCTTTTAACAAATCAAATGCATAAAACTCGGCAGAAGCTAAAAATATTGATGTTTCAAATTTTCTGCTAATAGTTGATAATCCACGGAAGAAAGGCCCTTTTCATTATAAATGAAGAAGCACTGCTGGTTTTAGATGCCCTGTAAGGGCGTTATCAGATACGGAGTCGAGAAATTGGCTCTACGGATCTGTTGAAGGGACAGACCAACGATCCGATAAATTTAAAGCCTGACTCAAAATAGGTGGCTCAAATGACTGAGAAACTACTTGAAGAGGGGACTGTCGCCTGTCTGAGGTCAATGTTTGAGGAAGAATTGGATGCAGAATCCTCTATGCCGATGGGATCAGCGTCGGGACTACCTCCGAGTTGGGTAGCTGCCTGGACCTCATGACTCTGGACACAGAAGAATGGGCTTGGGCAGCTTCTATGTCCGAGGGGGAGGATCTCGACCTAACCCTTATAAAAAATGAATGATGGGGAAGGTACTGCAAATCTCCACACCATACCAAAGCAGCATCAGCTGCCTTGCTTCTCCGCTTGTCTAGGACAAAGGAAGAGCTAATCCTAATCCAACAACCATGGGTTGCCAACAACCGGTTTGTGGGTTACGTACCAATGTATGCAGACTGATAGTACCCGACGGCTTACACAAGCCACGTGTCTGTATTGTTGTCAAGAAAACCACTAACGTCCTTTTACTATACAATTTCTGTGACAAGGATAATATGGCTGTTGCAGGATAACATGCTGGTTCGTTTCCTACTACATGGCATATGATCATGTCACTAGCCATCTATGCGACATTGTCAAAGGTGTTGTGGCTGAAGCCATGAAAATTGGTGAACCTTTTTTTCTGAGCGCTGATTCTAATGCTCATAATGAAGTAGAGGGTAGCTCTTACTCAAATAGCCGAGATGAGGAACTTTTTGATTTCATCATTGCCCACCACCTTTTCATTGCCAATACTAGCAGCGAACCAACCTTCTTTTACTCAAACCGTAAAGAGGTTCTTGACATTACCTTGGGAAAGGGGCAGCACTTGCATCTTCTCCGTGACTGGAGGGTTTTACAAGAGTGTTCATTCTCCGATAATAGGTTCATATCGTTCAACGTGGCTGGCCGGAGATCATGGAGATCAGCACCCAGCGAAGAGAGGGTAGGAAGGATTTCAATAGCTCGAAAAATCGAATGACTGGTCGCTGTATAAAACGAAGCTGAGGGTTTTTAAATATGCCGTACTCAAGGCAAAGAGTATCAGCGGGGCAAATCACCTTCGTGAGGTTTTAAGCACGAAACCGAAGACTATGTAGTGCATCATGAACCCTGAGGGCTTTTAGACTAGCTCGAGCGCAGGTACTCTAAACGTTCTTTTGGACGCACAAATGGAGCAATCTAGGAGCTCAACACCGTCATTCAGAATATCTAATTCTCAACTGAGGAGGGCTATTAACTCGTTTGAGCCGTTTAAATTCCCGGCCCCTGATGGCGTCCTTGCTGCTGATATCCAGCAGACCATGGAAGTATCGCTACAAGGGCTCAGAGAGATTTACAACCCTTGCCTGCGCTTATCGTATGTTCCATAAAACAGGGAAAGTTTTTAATGTTAAGCCAAAGCACTATCGTCCAATAAGTCTTAAATTTGTCCTGCTTAAGATTTTGGAAAGGATTTTGCAATTTTCCAACGAAATCATTCAAAATTCCTCAAAAACTGCTGCATAACTCTTAGGTAAGATGGGAAATGCATTCAATATTAGAATAAAATATGTTTCAGCAGTGGCCTATGTGTTTTGAGGGTTAGACGAATTCACCTATTCAGCTCTATATAAATTATTGTACATTATAAATTATTATGTATTATAAATTATTGTACATTTTTGATAGTTCCTGAGCTACTTTCTTTCTTGTCCGTTTCTTGAGTCACATCATGCTTATACCCATTTTGAATAGAACGTCAAACTTTTTCGAAAGAAAATACTGCTACTTCCATTTATATAACAGTATGATAAAATTGTGCAATCAAACTTTTCTATTTGAAATATAATGTAATGGAAATTGAAAAAAGTGATGGTTATGAACACACGTTTTTGCGCAGGTAAATTAAAATTGAGAAAAGTATCCATTTTGGGGACAACGTATCATAGTATCATCCAGATTTTGTTAATTCGATTCGTATTCAAAATGATACGAAGGTATCCAAAGTGGCAGCACTGACAATGGACCAAACAAAGTACCTTGATGTACTCAAAAACAATTCGCTGCAAAGTACTGAAAAACTGGGTGTTAGCAACCAATTTCGGTTGTACCAAGACAATGATCCAAAGCACAAGTCGGGAATTGTGCAGTCCTGGCCAATTTGGGATTGCCCTTATTTGATGTCTCCGCCGACACAGTCACCAGATATGAACGTCATTGAGAATCTGTGGACTTTGTTGGATAACAACATTAGAAAACACAAGATTTCTAATAAACAAGACACTGCTAGAGGTATGGCAAAAAATTACTCCTGACATCACAAAAAAACTCGTTGATTCACTGCCGAATAGGCTCCAGGCTCAGCTTAATGCTAAGGGCTATCATACAAAGTATTGAAATCAACTGGAAACCTCATAATTCACAACAATTTTAATGTTTAATCAAACTGTATCAAATAAGCTGTGACATGAAATTTATTATTACTTTCAGTTTTTTTGTTTTTTAAGATGTAAAACAGCAACTTTGTAACAAATATAAACTTGTTTAATAAACAACAAACAATTGCCTTCAAAATGGTGTTCAAATTTTTTTGATATTGTTATTATGTTTTGAGTTATTGCAACTTAATTTTTTAAAGAAGCACTGTATCAAATAAGCTGTGAGCTACTGTACATATATAAGTACATACTGATCAAAAACAGGATTTCTTACCGGTGCTGTGCCTTCTGCGAGAATTAGTTTTTTGGCTTATCATCGAGTTGATTGCCTCGAAGCCAGTATTCATAATTAAGATTCCATTCACACCACTCACTGAATATCACTTTAAATATTCTAATAACATAAGGCATCATTGTTTCAATCCTACTTTATCACTTAACATTTTATTCCTTTCGAGTATTTTCTATGCCCGTTACATTGTCTGATTTAATTAAAAGGATGGCAAACCTGTTGGTTAGATAGATACAATCAAAAATACTGTTCAGCAGTATCGGAAAACTTTAAAAATAACAAAAATGTCAATTACATATTAACTACTGACAAAACGTCACATACAACTAGTGACAGGAGCAGGACAGGAGTGTAGTTCAACTTCAAAACGATCTAAACCGCAGAGTGTAGATAAATTCTTCCTAGATTACAGCTCTGCCCAAAAGTACTCTCCCGCTGCCTGCTAAGCAATCCGTGCTGAAGCGGACGGAACAGAGGCATGCACGCAGCTGCATTCACCTAGCCGACAAGTTGATGCAGTACTACGATGGGGAGTAGGAGAAATGAGCGAGAGAAGGGGAGAATCCAAGTCCAAGTGACTCTCATAAAGTGACAGAACTACTTATTTTCGCGCGCAAATAGAAAAATATCGAAAGGAGTAGAACGCTGAGTGATAAATTGTGATTAAAACAATTATACTTAATGATATTAGTATATGTACACTATATTTAGTGAGTGGTGTGAAAGTGTACTTAGTTATGAATATTAGTTATAAAGTGTACTTCGTTATGACGGAATACTGGAGGACATACAAAAAAATCATCAGAAGGCATAAGACCGGTGGTAAGAAATCAACTCTTTGATCAGTACGTACTATGTACGTACGTATGTATGTCAAAATAAAACGCATGCCCTCGAAAAAAGATGTAGTCGTATCGCCAAGAACATCTTATAATCCTTTCATTCTCGGAAAAAAACCTTCATATTTTTCGACAAATATGGAGTATAAAGGAAAGCTTCTGCCGTTATGGAATGTGCAGACTTACCTTGCACCGCTTCGATTTAACGATTATTTTATGAAAATTATAAGAAGATATTTAGAAGAAAATTGATAGAAAACTTAATCGAAATGTTATCAAGTAGTTAAGTTACTTACTAATTACTACTCCAATTTCTTCGAAATACATGCCACAATCATATCCACAAATTTCCTAATATATTATTTTTGGATTATCAACATGAAATTTTGAATCAACGTTTATACAACATATAAAATTGACTTTATCTACAAAAATTATGGTTGGTACTAGACTACGTGCACAGTTCGCAATTTAAACTCCCGAAAGATTCAAACTTTTGATTGTGAATTTGTATGCACCGTAGGTTTTACATCTTTCTTGATTCCATACAAGATAAAGTTTTTGAAGTTCAGCCTGGAAACTGCCTGGTATATTCGTGAATAAGTTCATGCTTATCAGGCTGTCACGTAAAATAGTTTCAATATTATATTTGAGACTAGATGGCGAAAAATTGTTACATGAATTAAATTTGAATGCGGCATTCTCTTATATTCGTGGCATTTGTAGTTGCGGCCGTTAGATTCTTAAGTAACATGAATTCATTGAAAACTACTTTAAATGAATGGGAAGTGTTCGTATTTTTCAGTTTCTACATTGTTTTGCGGTTGTAGAAAGCAAAAGTGTTTTTATAGTCTTTTGAATTTTCCAATGCCTTTTAAATAATTTCAAGGTAAAAGATTTTCTTAAAAGAAAACCTTCTCTTACAGACTATTGCAATAAAACAATAAATATTTATTATCAAACATGGTCCGTTTTATTATCACCTATCTAAAAATCGCAGATACAGCAATTTTAATAATAAATACAGATTAGTAAACACAAATCATATAACGTTATCTAATGAACGACAACGAATCAAATACTTTTCATCAATTTTATATAAAACTTAGGTTTAATTGGTTAGCGCATCGACAATTTAGACAGAATTGGTTGGATTTAGTTTGTTCTTTAACCATTGACCGATAATATCTTTGTTTCCTTCCAACCATTGAATATTGTTTCGAACTGTCTCGATTGCTTGTTTCCGAGCAGCTGCACCGGCACCAGCTTCCGGATATTTCGCAAAGAAATTTTCGATTTCTTCAAGTTTGATTTGCGATGCAAAACGTCCAGTTATCGATGGAATCATTCGGCCCAGGTAACGTTCATTCAAACCGAAACGATTTACCATGTGTGGCCAATTTTCGCGTACATAGTCCCAGACAAGAGTTTCGCCCATTGGGTTAGCCGCAATACTTTGCATGCAAGTGAAATAATCCTGTTGACGAATATTACTATCGTCCCAAGCCAAATCAATGTATCTGGAATATTCAAAGTATGAGACAATAATTAAATAGGTACCAAAAATTATCAATGGCTTTATTATGTGAATAGTTTATTCGAATCCATTTCATAGACTGACAACTTACTTTTGCAAGATGAATGGAATCTTCACAGAAGCCAAAGCACTCATCAGTTTTGCCTTCTCGTTTGCATCAGTTTCGTCTAAGAACAGAGACCAAACTTTAGACCATTCAGCTTCATCCTGGATTGCTGCCACACCTTGTGAATAAACAAGGGTACGTATATCAGGAACTGGCCGAATGCTAGGATCATTCATCCATAAGGTAAATCGTCGTACTGCCTCGTCCACACATGGTTTATAGTCCAATGCACAGGCTGTTTCTAAGATAACAATTCGAAGACGACTGAAAAGATTGCGAATCAAATAACTTTCAAACTAAAAGTTCCAAATGGAAGACCAACGTTTTTCCTTCAGATTTTAGATATGCTACAAATATC
The DNA here is from genome assembly GCA_963978885.1 of Nemotelus pantherinus. NCBI lineage: Eukaryota > Metazoa > Arthropoda > Insecta > Diptera > Stratiomyidae > Nemotelus > Nemotelus pantherinus. Next base: position 22,906,278 of record OZ022265.1, read on the forward strand.
GAGAATGATCACTCTTATTTATCTAACAAAAAATTAAAATAAACATAGCTTCTAAAAGAATAATTGGCCTTCTATTCAATTTCACTTATTCATCAGTAACTAAATATTCATACTTCTGCAAATGATTATCCTCATCCGGGGTCCAGCCAACTTCTCCATAAATATCCTTGATAAGATCTTGTGCGAACTTCATGTACATTTGATAATAATCCACACGACGAAGACGATTCCGCAAAGTAAGAAGAGCAGATGATGCAACCGACCACGGGACAAATTCAGTTTCGTGTTTCAGATAGTTCATGAAATCGAAAGCGATATCATAGTCCAGTTGCTTGGCATCGGCTAGGGCCTGAACATCATTTAGTAAGTGACCTCGATCGGAGATGCTCATAGACTAAAATGAAATTATTAAATCAGCTTCTAAATCGATATGCAGGACATTTTCAAAATACATTAACGTTATCGTCCAAACTCATAGCCAGATCTGTCCAAACTTCGCGCTCATAATTCACACGATAGTAGCCAACTTGATCCTTGTTGAATTTGACCCATTTGGCAGTAGAAGGAACATCATCGATAATCAATTCTGGCACTGTATTGTCAAACCATCTCGATTTAACGTCGGTTGAATTTTCGTTGGTGAAATAAGTGATTGGAATGTACCATCGGTAGCTGAAAAAATGATAGTTATGATTAATTAATTTAATCTGATTCAATTTTTTCTAGATTTCAGAACAATATATTTTAATAAAGAGGCCAATTTTGTTTTAGCAGCTAGATCTGTTTCAATTTGTTTAAAAATATTGATATTGCAAGATTAATATACCCTCGTCCTAAGTTTCTGCCAGAAGCTGATAGACGCTAAAGAAGAGGTCATATTACCCTCTAAAAATCGATAGCTATCAAGAAATTGAAATATATCTAGTTCCTAGAGGAAAAGACGATATTTAATTTAAAATATCCATGTATGATAGAAATGAATATCTTTAGTATTTAGATTTTAGATAGTGATGATAAAAATAATAAAGCTTTAATGAAAAAAATTGTTAAGCTTTCGCATGTACGAGAAACTATTTCTGAAGGTTGAACCTTTGCATTTAAGTTGCAGAGGTATGCTATGACAATGAAAGTCACTAAGGCACTCTGGGCGACAAAACAAATATTTAGACGCAATTGGAGACTACCTCCAAGGCAGACCCTATGGGCATACAAACAAATTGTGAGACCTATCCTCCTATATGGAGCTGCAGTGTGGTGGAAGAAAACCATACAAAAAACTGCTGTTAATAGGCTCAGCAAGCTTCAAATGATGGCCTGCCTGCTGATTACAGGATCTATGAGCTCCACCCCAACAGGAGGAATGAGGACCATTCTAAACCTAGAGCCGCTACAGCTCAAAATTCAGGAGGAAGCAGCGAGACAAGCCATTAGCCTACAACAGGTCTACTGGTATAGATCAGGGGGTCCTTAAAGGCCACCTAAAAATCCTGGATGACGTCAGGCCCATAATGGAAATGTTGAACCTCAGCGACCAAATAAAAACCGAAGCAGTATTCGGGAAGAGGTTCAAGGTCACAACTCCATCAAGGGACAAATGAAAGGATGGACCACCTCCCTCGTACAAAGGAGCGCAAATGTGATATACGAGTGGTTCAAAGATGGATTGTGGAGTAGGAGCAGGGATCGTAGATCTCAAGTGCAAAATGCATTTCCCTCTCCCAAAGAAGGCCACGATCTATCAAGCAGAACTGTCTGCCATACGAAGAGCCTCACAAACAATAAAGATAAGAAACACTAAAAGGGTCAGAATTAAGATCCTATCGGATAGTCAAGCGGCTCTCATGGTTATCAATCGCGATCAAATAAATTCAGCTATACTCTTAGCGGTGAGAGAGGCCCGAAATGAAATAGGGGCACTGAACAGTCTCGAGTCGATATGGATCCCCGGCCATGAGGAGCACCAAGAAAACGAGGAAGCTGATACCAGAGCTAAAGAAGAAGCAAAAATGTCCTTCATAGGTCCTTCTCCGGACTGGGGTTTTACAAAGGCAGATACGAAGGACAAGAAAATTAAAACATGGAGCAAGAAAAAGATCGAAGACTACTGGCTTAATATTGAGGGTTAAATACCCTGGCTTCGATAACAAAAGAGCGAAAGAAGCGGTGGCTCTCTGCAAAAGTGGCATAAGAGCTCTATGCGAAGCATTGACAGGATACCTTCCTTGTAAATAGTTTCTCCACAGGATAGGTGAGGAGCAGAACGGCCGCTGCAAATACTGTGGGGAAACGACACACTCTGTCCAGCATTAGCGAGAAAAATATTCGAGCTCCTTGGCTCTGCTTTTCCCTCCATCAGGGACATCACAAATGTCCCGTCAAGGAACATATCCAGGTTCATTAGAAGCCTGGACATCATATAGGACATAACGCAGAAGAGGCACAATAGACCCAGGAGGTCGCAGTGCTAGGGTTCTTCTGGACCCACTCCAGGCTATCAATACTAGATGAGATAGGTATAGATTTATGTGTAAGTCTGTTTTATTTAAGGAAACGCTTATCAAACCTTATCTAACTTATGATAAAAAAACTGTTTAAAACTTAAAGAACGAATCTAAATCCTTTTTTTACGGGGTGGAGCAGGGTATTATTACAAATTATTACATTTTCTAACGAAACTGTGGTAGCTATTTGTTCAGCTAATCTGAAAATATATTTGAATTTAGCCCGACTGTGTCGCGTTCAATAGATGAAAAGTTTTTTCATGATTATTTTTAGGCGCTTGTTTTGTATAGCAGGATACCGGAAAATTATCCGGGGTTAGACGTAGTGGAGGAGACGTTCGTGCCTAAGCTGATCACAGCTAAGATGGCGGTGCCACACTCAAACGTTTCTGAGGCTCTGTTTCCCGGTCTCTCTTAAAAAAAAATAAGAGCTCAGATCTTAAGGTTTCCTCCTGGAGATTATTTCAGGCGGTTCAACATAAAGGTCAATCGGCGGATCGTGATCTTATTATCGCAGGTAAAACAGTGCTGGCGACAGGTATTGATCGGGAGTCCGCGGATAAATCACAGACCAACCAAGGGTTGAACTTCGAAATGAAGCGGATCTCCATTAAAATTGGGGTGGACAAGGCGACTATGGGGTTTCGAAGTGCGAGTGGTTCAAACAAATGCCACAGCAGAGCGGTGACGGCCAATCTGGTTCGGCACCTTAGTCGAGGCATGATAACATCGCGCTGATACAGATACTGCTTTTAAATAGGAAGGTAGACTGTGGTTTCGGCGCGAGTATCAAAGTGTTCCAGGTACCATGTAGGGACCAAACAAGGATTTGTACTGTCCCCAAAAAAGAACATAATGTAATTTTGCCTCCGCGGCTTTGTGACGGGGATAATCGCGGACGACAATATGCAGTGCATCCTGCTGTTGGCAATCTATCTACCATACAAAATGGGCCTCATCACACCTGGACTGAGAAGAGTGGCAAAAGCAGCTATGAGGGCTGATGATATCATCAGCTGTGACGCAAATGTTCACCACTTGATATGGGGAAGCACCAACATAAACGACAGAGGCTGATACTTACTAGAATTTTTTTATTTTAGCAAACCTTAATATTCTCAATACAGGTAATAAGAGCTGAGGTAGATCAAGAACAGCTGACAGATGTCTGACCTGCCGACACTATTGCTGAAATATCAGAAATTCTTAAATCTTGTGCAACAAAAATTCGGAACCTAGGAACAGCACAATGAGAAGTTTACTCCTGAAAAACAAAGAAACATTTCTGGGTGCTAGACGACATGGATCTGACGCGCCCGAGATGAATTACCAAAAAAGTGAGCCTTTTATCAGGAATTTTTGTGTCGGATTTCAAAGACGTATGCCCATAAAAGATTATAATAGGAAAACGCTACCCAATAGCGGCGAACTTATGGAGGCTAGAGGCCGCACAAGAAGGGCGTTTAATAGCGCAAGGCGATCCGGAAATGTTGAAGACTGGAACCAATACATGCAGAAGTTGTCGCTCTTCAAAAAGAAGATTCGACTGGCCAAACGCAACACATGGAGAAAATTCTGTGATAACATTGAAGAAAGTACAGAAGCTGCCAGAATCAGGATAATAATAAGTATAACTCCCGGCGTGCCTACGTTTCTACGAGGAGGAAACGGGGATTAGGCAGAGGACTCGAACGAGTGTCTGGACATGCTATTGAAACGGCTACGACATCAAGGACTGACAAATTGTAGACAACTCACAGGCCCTACGAGCAGTGATTAAGGAAGTAACAGATGAGGTCAAAATTGAGCGGAGAACAGACACATTTCGACCTTACAAAGCCACAGGAATAGATGAGAAGATAGGACCATTATTCCCATATTGCGGGATATTTTCGCCGCATGCCTCCGTATCGGGATAGTGCCCGAACAATGGAAAAAAGCTAGAGAAATCTGGCAGTTTGAATCACCATATTGTGAAGGATTTCGGACCAATTAGCTTAACATCTTTTTGTGCTCAAAACACTAGATCGTTTAGTAGATATGCATATTTACTGCTCGTTTGATGTTGTAGGACTCTGTGTTAATCAACAAGTGCGTCTGGCGGGCAGATCAGTGGAGATGGCAAAACGAGTTCACGTTGGTAGCTTTCTCAGACAACGAGAAGGCTTTCAACAATGTCACTATTGCGAGTATCATCGACGCACTAGTTTGATATGGAGTGGATAAAACACTCACGACTTGGGCATTAGACTTGTTCTCCTCTTTCTCGGGGCAGAAGTGATGAGAATAGTTGGCGCAAAAATTTGAGGGGCAGCAGCTTTGGTGTGGTAGCATATGCCAACCACATTATGGTACTTGTGAGAAGGACGTTCCGACAAAACTACTCGGACCTTATGCAATTGGCGCTGGACAACAACCAAATATAGGCCAGAAAAGTTGGTTTTAGGTCAAATCCGAAAATAAAACCGAATTTGTACTCTTCACAAAGAAATACAAGGCGCCGGCTCGCCACACTTACTTTTAACAAAACAACATTGAAACTTGTGCAAAAAATGTTAAATATTTGGGCCTTATACTATACAGGAAACTGAGCTGGGAAGCTATTGTGAAGAATTGGCAATGCTCGCGCAGCACTTATCGTGTGTTGATCTGCTTACTCTAATACTTGGAGGTTTAAACCTCGGCCGGCCTACTAAATATTCACATTCGTAGTGAGGCCTATTTCGGTGTAGGGAGTGATCGTGTGGTGGAAGGCAGCAGAGAGCAATATCAAGGAACTAATAAGATTGCAGATATTAGTTTGCATAAGTAGCATGGATGCATTAACTACCACCCCATTGATTTTGGGGTTGGTGCCTATGGATCGGTTCGTCCTTAGAAGCGGCAGTACGCGCGAAAAGTTCAGGTGCAATGCAAATCAAGGTGGCCATTCTGATATTCTAACAGAATGCTGAAGACGGTATGGTCATGTCGCTGAGGATACGGACCACATAAGCAAAATTTTCAGGTCCAGATACCTACAGGAACAAGCTGCAGGAACACTGCGACGACGGCACTTACACGGATAGATCAAAGCCAGACACAGGTGCCGGCTCGGGCATTTATTCAACCGATTTGAACCTTCACCTGTGACATAGAATGTCAACCCATGCTACTGGTTTTCAGTCGAAAGTATACGCCATACGCATGACACTTGAGTCCATTAGCGGAACATCAACAAAACCGACGATGATTTGCGCCGACAACAGGACAACCATTCTCGTTCTTGCGTCTTACTGATGATCTTTGAGAACTGTTAAAGCGTGCAGAGTCGCTGTTAACGAAAAGGCAAAGCATACTCCTATCTGGATTATGTGGGTGTCAGGGCATAGTGGTGTCCCAGCAACGAAAAAGCCAATGGGCAGGCGATTTAAGGTTCAGGAGCCAGAAACAGCCCCTGTATTATCGCAACGCGGTCACTTGCTGACTCCACAAGCAAATAAGATGCGCCCATATGGGCAAAACTGAAGTCCGAAAGGATGCAATAGAACATATTTTTTTAAAGAAGATTAAACTTAAGTCACCCGCATGCTAAACTCCAAGAAACAAAAATATACTTACTTGAATGGCGAGTCCTCATGTGATATATTTTCATCGGATGGATTCGAGAAAAATCGTTTCTGTGTCAATCGGTACTGATTATTCGCCAATTTCTTCACCTCGACAACAGGAAAGCCCATTTGCATTGTAAATGTTTCCATCACATGCCTATGAAAAATCGAACTCATGAAATATGAATAGAAATATATTACTTTCAAGTGTTGCTTACTTGACATCGAGACCAACTACCAAATTATCTACTTCTGTCAAGAAATCATCAGTAACGGCATTCGAGTACTTGAATTTATTCAAATAGTTTGTAACACTTTGCCTAAATTTCTCTTCGCCAACAAAACCCTCCAACATACGAATAACCGAGGCACCTTTCGAATATGTAATGGTATCGAACAGTTCGGTTATCTGATCTGGATTTTCGGCCGGTTGAACGATCGGATGCGAGGCAAGAGTAGAATCCAATTGTAAAACGCCATGCAAGTCACTAATTAAGAATTGATGAAGCTACAAAAGATTTGATAAAATTAATTTAAAAAAAATGTCGAATTATTTGCAATAATTTCTTACCATTCCCCAGGAATCGTACACTGCATTGAGACCTTTGTATGTAATATAAGTAGCGAATCCTTCATTTAGCCACAAATCATTCCACCACTTCATGGTAACTGAAATAGTAGAGTATGTAAGATGAAAGGATCAAATTGAAGTTTCGATTTCAACCTACCTAAATTACCAAACCACATATGAGCCAATTCATGAGATACAGTTGAAGCGACACGTTGTTTGTTGATCGCTGAGCTGAAATCTGGATGATAGAGTAAGGCAGTTTCACGGAATGTTACCAAGCCCCAATGTTCCATTGCACCGGAGACGAAATCAGGAATTGCGACCATGTCTGAAATTTAAAAAAAAAAATGAGCGGATTAGTTGTTGGTCATTGAAGCGATTTACGATTAGTTATTTATTTAATTTATTTACCAAACAAGGCATTATACACAACAGCAAAACATTAACAATTCATGATACAATTCATTATGACAACAACAAAATACATATTCTTCCAACACATTAGAAAACAAAATACATTACAACTTTTATTTTAGTTACTTTACTTTATTATATTTTATTTTAATTTAAGGAAGTTTGATGAGAAATTAAGTGGGATTAGGATGTTGATAGGGCCTTTGACAAATTTGTTTTGATAGGGTATTTGGAGACCCCCGAAGCGTAGTTTCTGCTTATAGAGTTGAATATTCTACAACTATTTATGGGCTCGTTACATGCATAGGTAGTGTGGTGATTGTACTCCTTGAGCAGAGTTGCATACCTAGTGCGTATTGGTTGGTCATGGAAAATAAATTTTTTTGGAGAGAACTTCAACATTGACTGCACCACTTATAACATCAAAGGTTAGGCAAGCGCTTAAAAGTATTCTTCTAGAAGAGAAAGGCATTAAATAAAGAAGGCTCAGTCTGGTTTTGTAAGATGGAAGATATTGGAAGTCTTTTGGATCATAACAGATTTCACTCCATCACTATGTAACTCAAAAACTGGGTTCCATATTATGCAGGCATATTCCAAAAGAGGACGCACCGGAGTGATATATAATGACTTGGTAACCCATATATTCTTGAACTCTTTAGCACGTCTCTTAATGAATCCGAGCTGTTTAATAGCCCTGGCAAGAATTTTGTCATAGTGGAGGTTGAAGCGCATCTTGTTGTCCAATACTACCCTGAGATCTATAATATGATCAACCCTATTCAAAATGGTGTTGTTAAGACAGTAAGAATACTTTTTGATCGTATTCTTACGAGAAAAGCTTATTACATGGCACTTGTTAATGTTAAAATTTAGTTTATTCTCATTGCACCACTGTTCGAGAGATTGAAGCTTGAATTGTAGAAAAGTTGCGTCAGATTGCGTGTTTACGCTGTGGTAGATTTTTAAGTCGTCTGCATAAAAGAGATGGGGTATACCAAGCAGTGTCTCAGAAAGATCAGAAATGAAAATGTTAAAAAGTAGGGGACCTAAATGACTGCCTTGCGGTACTCTAGAAAATGCGAAAACTCTTTTAGATAAGTGGCCGTGGAACTTAACAAGCTGAATTCGATCGCGAAGATAAGACAAGCCAATTAAGAAGGAACCCTGATATACCAAAGTTGCGAAGCTTTGTATGCTAGAGTTTGGTGGTCAACCCGGTCGAAAGCCTTACTAAAGTCCGTATAGACTGCGTCAATTTGACTTCCTTTTTCCATTTCATAGAGCACATCAGAAACCAGGATCATGAAACTGATAGAAGTCGATCTACCCTTAAGAAATCTATGTTGTTGCTCATTGCTCATTTAGAAGAGGGTCGATTATCATCTGTTATCCTCAAAAAGAGGATAACAGATAGAATAGCGATCCCCCGATAGTTATCGACTGATCGTTTATCACCACGTTTGAGAATAGGCGTAAGGTGTGAAGATTTCCAGAAAGATGGAAAGAAACCTAGGGACAGGGATCTAAGGTGTGATCAATTGGTCCGCAAATTGAACGACGAAGAAAGGAGAAACCAAATCAGGGCCTGGTCCTTTGCCGATCTTTAATTCATGAATAGCTTCAATAATAGCCTCTTGTGTAAGGACAAACCCGTCGATAAGAGATCTTGCGGTGATTCTAGCAGATATAGTAGAAGTGGAGGTTTTTGGCAAGCAAAAAGTATTTTGAAAATGATCAGCGACAAAGTTACATATGGCTTGTGGGCAGGAAGAAACCATGTTAACACGTGACATCGAACAAAGATAGCCGGTTGTTTTACGTTTCAAGCTAACGAAATCATAAAACTTCCTGGGATCACTAATGATTTTTCCCCCCATTGAATTCACATAGAACTCATATGCTTCGCGAGATTTGATAGAAAATTCTTTGGATAGCTGATCGTATAATCTAATTAAACCCTCATTTAGCAAGCTTTCATTTTTAATTGCTTTGTATAATTTATTTTCTGATAAATAAATAGAGAGTATAGAATTAGAAGATTTCCCGGGGCTGATGCCCTTAAAATGAATTTTTGCGTTCGAATTTCCGCCAAATATTTATTAATAGGGAGAATCCGCGCAAGATTGTGCAATTCCCTGGTAGAAAAATAAAGTGGTTTGCCAAAAATCATTTTGTGGATCTTATTTGGGTTGATTAACACCATGGAAAATTATTATTATTTATAGTTGATTAACGCCATGCAAAATTATTGGCTAAAATTTCGCCTGCATGATCGACTTTTTGTTTTGTAAGCTGAGCTGAGAGTTACGGTTTATTAGGGGATATAGAGCAGGAATACATTTTGATACTATTAGACAAGTATTTTCAATGTGGTTTTTTAAAGTAATATTTTCTTAAACTTTCTAGTCACACCAAGTTAGATTAATTCATTTTACCGAGGTAATTTTTTTCTGGAAAAGTTAATTCACCGGCAAGGGAAATTAGTTCGTGTTTTTTTGGTTTGATATCCTTGTTACGAGGAGCATTGAATAAACGAGCCTTTTGCTATAAGAAATTTATTTTACATTTAAGAAGAAAACCCACTTTATAGTTATGTTTCTAAATTGTTATCCTCCTTAGTAATGCATTTTTCCCATCGAACAGGTAGTTGATTCATGCCGTTTTCGAAGAATAACTTCGGGTGGGTTTCCAATCAACTGCGCACGAACTGTTCAGCCTGTTGATCGTTCGCAAAACGCACTCCTCCAATTGCTTCTTTGAGAGGCCCAAACATATGGAAATCGCAAAGTGGAAGGTGAGGACTGTAGGGAGGATGATCAAGTGTAGTCCAATGCATTTCATCAAATTTTTGGGCTACAGTGTGGAGTCTTGCATTGTCGTGGAAGAGCAGGACGTCTCGGATGGGTTTGTGGCGCTTTTCGACCGATATGCAGCTGGAATCTGGTCAAGAAATTCACAGTATTAAGTAGCGTTTATTGTGCGAAATCGAGTAAAACTCCTTCAGAGTCCCAAAAAACCGTTGACATTACCTTACCGGCTGACAAACGAGTTTTGGTTTTCGATGGTCCTGGCTCCCATTCTTTTCTCCACTCCATAGAGGCTCTTTTTGAGCTCGGTACACAAGGCTTTCACTCGTGGCCATGAAACTCCAGTCTCCCCGAACTGTGCACATACTCGGTTTCAAATTTCGGCTGGTTTAACGCCTACGCTCGTTAAAAACATTACTACAATGCATTGCGCAACTGAAGGATGAACCTCTCCTTCGCTTCATTGTGAGGACAACTAAACAAACCAGTCGGGCGACCGGCTTGGCCTTGAGTCATCTAGATGGGTTTTTCCTACCTTTCCTGACGCTCCGCCTACCTTCGACACGCTTTCTAAGTCCTCAAAAGTAAAAGGCTCGTTTATATTTGAATGCCCATTGTAACACGGAAAAGTTGGGGTTCTTTTTTTTAAAATTAAATTGAAAGTGCGGGAAGTTATTATTTCTTTTAAAAACAGAGAGCAGGCGATTTTGAAAGAAGTAGGCAGGTAGATAGGTAGGTTGAAGTGACTGTCACTCAACATAAGCCTGCCGAGAGATGCACATAGGCACAAAAGAAGCCCGTTGTGATGCCACAGCAATTTTTTTCCTCCCCGAGTCACTAAAGTCAGGAAATCATCTGCTTCCTTTGATAAATCGCACTATCTCCTTGGACCAGAGATAGTTCGGTTAGATTTGAGAGAAAGGGTCCACCAAGTGCCACCACCTTTCTCCTCGCTAAAGCCGGGCACTGGCAAATGAGATGGAGGAGGTATTCCTCGTCATCCTCCAGTCCACCGCTCCAACAGAAGTCGTTGAATGCTGCACCCAAACGTTGCGCATGCCGTCGTAAGAGGCAGTGGCTTATAAGAATGCCAATAGCACATCGCAGAGTGTTTCGAATTAAGCTTAATAGCTGCCTGGTGCGATGCGCGTCCATGGAGACCCAGGACTGCCTTATTAACGCACAGGTTAATTCATCTGTCCAGGACTTCCTAGCGTCCTCAGGGTATTTTTGCCTAGTGGCCAAGTTGACCGATGTTATCGGTATTCGCATTGAAAAGGAGCATGAGACCTCCGGTAGCAAGGTACCAAGCCTCGCTAGTTCATCGGCCTTACAGTTGCCCTGAAAATTCCTATGTCCAGGTACCCAAATCAATTGTACTGCCGAATGTCTCCACATCTTCATAAGAGATGCACAGCATTCAGCTACAATCATGGACTTAATAGTCGCTTGGCTATCTGTTGTTCAAAAAACTTACCCAGAGACGGTAGTAAACTTATGGGCCTGTAACTGTGAGGGCTACTGGTCTTTTTATTTGCTTTCGGAACAGGCACAACATTTGCTTTCTTTCAAGCTGATGGGGAAATATGACAAAACCAAGCAAGCGTTGAATATGAAATTTAAGAGGCTACCAACAAAGCACAGTCAATACCTGGTGCTTTGTTGGATTTGAGAGCTTTGATGTATCTTTCTATTTCCCTAGGCTTGTGAAGTGCACTATATGGAACTAAAGGCTTTGACGGCAGCTCGTCGGTCGACTGCTGGACTATAAAGTTACCCATATATTCGTTGTTATGGTGAACCACTTCAAAGGACTCACTAATTAGCGTTGCATTAGTTGGATCTTCAACGACAAAGCTGGCCGTTTTTGCCTTGAAGAGACTGTGAGGTGCATCTTTGCCCTTTCCGAAAAATTTTGTTTACTCTTCCAATAGATTTTGCCTCTAGCTGTAAAAAGCATAGAGTTCCACATCATATTTTCCAGGCATTTAATTTTCATTGGCTGCTGTGAATATTGCAGCCCCGTATCTATCGACATCATTTTGCGCACGTTGCCACTTGCGTATCAAAGAATTTCTTAAACGTATTAGGTGCGTTTTTTTGCTCCGATACAGAACAGAATAGAACTATGCCGCAAAAACAACGATATAGTTCAAAACAGCAGTGCATTCGCTAAGACTGACATAGCTTGCTGTATTCGCTGACATAGATTGCTTTATTGCTGCATTAGCGGAGTACCCTTTAACCGACCCCGACGGATGCTGTGGTGCCGCTTTGCTGGCTCGCTGCGGCTGGTATGGGTCGATGAAGAATGGAGTCGGTTTGCTCTCCGGAAAACAGGATGCTACCTATAATTCATCCGTCATTATAGAGTAGCCGCAAACTGGTATATAAATATACCTAAGGGAATAAAAGGCTTGATTCCGTTAAGGAGTCCACCCGTGGCTCTGCTGCATGGGCTGACAAGCCAGACCCAGAGCTCGTGACGACGTACGGAGCCAACATGAAAATTCTGAGGAAAAAGGGAAGAAATACTGCCTCTTTTCCGCAGGAATCCAGGTGAGGCAGACAACCCTGGGCCCCAGATAGTGGCGGAGCCCTGACCACTGATAGTTTGGTGTCCTCTACCCACTGACAGTGGCCTAAAAGCTAAAAAAAAAACGCAATAAGATAAGTGACAAATGTTCCTCCCTTAGAATTTTCATGTTGGCTCCGTGCGTTGTCACGAGCTTTGGGTCTGGCTTGCCAGCCCATGCAGCAGAGTCATGGGTGAACTCCTTAACGGAATAAAGCCCCCTATTCCCTTAGGTATATTTATATACCAGTTTGCGGCTACCTTATAATGACGGATGAATTATAGATACCCTCCCGTTTCTCTTGAGAGCTAACTGACTCCATGTTTTTCATGGACCCACCCCAGCCGCAGCGAGCTAGCAAAGCGGCATCCCAGCATCCGTCGGGGTCGGTTAAAGGGTACTCCGCTACAGCGGACGAGGAGCCTTCACGGCCATTTCTAGGGTACCCTGCTCTCGGGGCAATTCTTTTTTTTTTTTTTAATTTTTCTCTTGAATGGCAACAGCCATTTCACTTCCGACCTTAACACTCTTGGCTCTGGACTTCGGTATGGTCCTGAGTTTTGCTAAGGTATCCTCTCATGCATACAATTCACTACAATACCATCCCTAATTTGGCTTCGGAATTGATCGATGAATTCGTAAATTTGTTGAGGAGATTTATTCTTGTTGAGGTTGAGTCAGTTTAATTCTAAGCTCTCATTGATGCACTTATGGTACTACCGCAAAATTTAAACTGTAACTTTAAACCTGCTACTGTATATTGTCCTACCGGTGCTTATGTATGGATCCCAGACTTGGGCGCTAAAAAAAGGTACCGTGAAATCATAGCCACGATGGCCAGCCAGCCCAGCTAGTGGGGAAATGACGATTGTGGCAACGCTATAACAATGATTTGTATGTGATCTAACTAGGATGAGGTACAGTGACAAGAATATAGCTCGGTAGGCTGCGATGGTCTGGGCACTTCGATCGTGAAATTCAGAAGAAGCAGACGACATTGGGAAAGACCTTGCTTGCGCTGGAAGAATAACGTTGACCAGGATGCTCAGAAATTAACGAAACCTATCCAGATCAGGATCGGAGGAGAGACTGGCTGTGGGAGACCAGCTCCGATGAAGATGGTGAAAATGTTATTAATTTGCTTAAAAATTGATTCACAATAATACAAAGTACTATTTTTACATTTAAGATGATTATATTTTCAATTGAACAATACTAAAAATAATGACGAATTCCCATTTTGACAAAATGTATACGGCTTCATTAAAAATTGCAGTCTTCTCTCACTATAATCCGTGAAGATCAACAAAAATATTACTATGCTACCAATTATATATTTTCAGCCATGCATTAACTACGTCAAACACAGATTACGCATGCTTAATCTGCATTCTACACGAAAACAACAATAAAATGAAAGCGAATTGCATTCGCATTCTGAACAAAACGATAATACAATGACCTTTAAACTAAATTATTAATAGCTGCACAATATTTTATCAACAATTTAAAACTGAACAAGTCTAATAAAACGTCAGTAAAATTATATTGTATTCTATCTTATCGCGTGCGCATTCATAGTAAATTTAATTTATTACTCAATGTAGATAACATATAGATTACGCGTAATTTCCTTTTGCTTCTCTATTGTTGAATTTATTGAGGCACGCGTGAATTGCTGGTGGTGGCACCATTTTAACGAGACAGTAAGTGTAAAATCACGAATTAATTGAAAGAGTTTATTTTAAAGCACAAGTTTATTTGTACGAGATACTATATATATAATGCCTAGCAACTGGAGATGATAGATTGTTTGAACAATAATTTTCTTTTCATGATATGGTTTCTGGTTTTATTAGTATACAAATATACGTACAAAGGTAGATTAGATGGAATAAATTGTGGATAAATGAAGCAAAATTACTATTTTAACGTTTCAGGAAATTTGTCACATGATGTTCTTAAATAATTTTTATTTTAATTATCTATTTTCGCAACGACTAACACAGAAGCGGAAGTGTTTAATCGTTTCAAAACGAAATGCACGAGAGGACATATCTTTGGAATGCGTTAATTACGGTCACTGCAGTAAAACGCTATTTATAAAGCAGACAATATATTAATGAGTTTATACGTAGAAGTCATAGTCAAGTAATTTAATTGTCTGCATTTCACTTAACCGAATATTTCGATTGAATGAAAATCGATTCAATACGCACGAGACAATTTCGCTCAGTGATGAAGTCTAAAGTCTGTCTAATAAAAGCTATTCGATTCAAATTTAATTTGAAACGTACATATTTGAGCTTTGATCTATTGAAGTAAAAAGTAATTCAATTTTATTTCAGTCAGTTGACGATTTATTTGATATAGAAGTATTTTTTTACCGTCTGATTGCATTCAATCAAAATATATTTATTGAAAGATATCATTTTAAGAGTACGTTGACTTTCGATTTCATCATTTCAATTATGTGGGATTCAACTTTGCTAAATGATCGAAAAAGTATAATAAAAACTGCATTTTCCCCTCGTGCAAGTATTTATTTATCACCAAACAAGGTATAAAAAAAAATGTTACAAATAAATGATTTAAAAATAAAAAAAAAAACTTAACATTAAAACAGGCATAAAATACAACTGAATACAATACAAATAAATAAGCTAACATTAAATAAATATCATAAATATATAACAGCTAAATAACATGTAGGGTACAATATTGAGCACGCAAGATTATTAAACAAATTAATGCAAAATTTTAAAAAAAATTGAAATTAAATAATTAACTAGTCACAAAAAAGCAAACATAGTATTACCATACAATCTAGGTACATAAAAAGGATAATAAATCAGTAGAGAAGAAAAAATAGGATAAGAGAGCCTTCGTGGTTCTGTTTTTAAAGGGCGCTTTGGATATCGTGGGGGGAAAAGTGTTGGCTCATGCTGCTGAATATATTGCGGCATCTATTTATTGGCTCATTATCAGCATATGCAGTGCTGTATTCAACTAGCATTCGTTGGGATCTAGTGACTCTCACGGGCTGATTAACCACAAATCTTTCCTGTTTGTACCAAGCAGATAACATTATTCTTCTGGATGCAAGTGGTGGCAAGTTTAGAAGTCTAAGGCGATATTCAAATGGTGCTAGATTGCTAAATTCACAAGAATGGTAAAGATCTCTAGGAGCGAATATCCAGAATTGCTAGTGTCGCATGAAGAGGCAACCCTGGAGCACTTCGCTGGCGAGCTGTTCACGACATATCCACCATGGATGGATGATACCATCATGATCCATCGGGGATCATTTCTCTCTTTACGAAAGAGGAGCTGATCGACGTAGTGTCTAAAATGAAAAATAGGAAGGCCGCGAGTCCTGATGCAGTGCCGATCGAAGCAATTTTATTTATTTATTTATTGAATCACAGTTTCACCAACAAAATGGTTACTACAAAAAATACATTTATGAATTTAGTAAGAACAGTTAAACGGTCGAATAAGCCGACACTTGAAAATTTCAACAGTATGATTAAAGTTGAACATTTGATATGCTGAGTTAAAGCTTCGGGCTATTGCGCAGGTAGGTTCATTTAATCCATGATTGGCCTCATGAAATGGGATGGATAAGACGCTATGATGTCTAAGCTCAACGTGACAAACACGAAAGTTTAACTTTGATAATAAAAACTCTGAGTTCAGGTTTCTATTGAGCAACTTCGCAGCGAATAGAGCTTTGGAATTTTGACGTCTAGTTTCAAGAGTGACCATGGTCAATAATTGCAAGCGGCTTTCATAAGGAGGTAAACAAAAAGGATCAAAGCAGCGGAAAGAACTAAAAACAAAGATTAAGAATATTTTTTGAACAGATTCAATTCGATCAATATGCTCCTTATAATATGGAGACCACATCAAGCACCCATATTCTAGGATCGGGCGAACCAGAGAGCAGAATAGGATTTTTGTCATCCGAATGCCATTGAATTCTTTAGACCGCCTTTTTAAGAAGTCAGTTAGCTTTTATTATTATAGAGTCAATGTGGTCATTAAAAGTGAAGGCAGAGTTTAATAGAACACCTAAATCACGAACTTTATTGGAATGGGTTAATATAATATCATTTAAAAAGTAATTAAAATTAATGGGACATGATTTGTGGGAGAAAGAGATAACTGAGCATTTGTCAGCATTTAGTGAAAGGCGGTTTAGTGGAAAGTCAACTGCGACTGTTACTGCATATATATAATTCCTGTTTCCTACGGGGTCTTTCCATCGCGATGGAAAGTTGCCTGACTAGCCTTCATTGATAAGGGAAAAATAGTCTTGGCTTTGCATACAGACAAGAGGGGAGAGCTCCTCGATCGCTTACTGAGACTAAAGCAATCTGTTTGGCAGACCGCACGGCTTTTGAAAGGGATATTCAAGTGTTGACGCCATCTTAGCAGTGATTGAGGCGGGAGCATAAGAAGCATACCACAGCGCCAGACCGGTTGATCGACCTGGGCGAGAATGCAAAGAAAGTTACCTCACACGCTCCGAGTCGAATGCAATAGGAGCTATAGCTCAAGCACGTACGCGAGCCCTCCAGTTTTGACAACAACGTTAGAAAGCAGGCAACAAATGTCACTGGAGGACTAGACTGATAATTCTTCAGGACCTATGGGTCAGCTGTGACCACTGGAAGGAAAACTTTTACCTGTGTCAATTCCTAACGGGGTACAGTTATATCAGAAGGTACCTGAACAAAATATGTTAGGTGGGTAAAGCCTATGAGTATGCTAATGTTCACCATACATTCTTTGGCGACAGTCGGTTCGCAAGTTTGAGGAAAAGCCTCGAGTCCACGATTGGCTTTGTCACGCTATATGAGGATAACCGGCGCACAGTCCCAAAATACGTCGAAGAAATACTGCGCACAAAGACAAAGGAAGATTGCCTTACTGACCCACAAGCTGTGGTGGCTTCTGAAGTAAGTGGGCAACGATATGTGAGCAAATACGACTGGGCTGACCTGTAGATGCATTTTTGGAAAGAGTAGAGACAAGGAGGGAAACCAGAAGAAAAGCAGTCAGAAGCAGGAATCGATGGGTTGGTGTAAACTGTAGAGAGAAAGAAATAGTTTGCAAATATCAAGAGGTTTGGGTGCAGTAAAAGCATTAAAAACTAGGGAGTCAGAACGAAAGGGGGGGATTTTAAGGAGCGAGCAAAAGGTCAGAAACTTTTAGGGCCATTCGAGTTCAGAGAAGATTCAGCAAACGGGGCACAGTTACGCAAAGCCAATCTTTTTCCTTTGTAGGCAGATGAACCTAAACGGGAAAAGGTAGCGTCATCTATCCTGTATTGAGAATTCAAAAGGTTCGATTGCACAGATTTTTATCTTCACGAGGAATCTTCAAAACTCTCGATACACCAAAGAGCATCACGGCGATTTCGAAAGCGAAAAACAGGAGTGTTTGTCGAGATCAATTCATGAAGAATAACATAAAATTTCACACAGCAGAGTCAATATCAAGGCCCCGGAAAAAATTAAACCAATTGATGGGATTCATATCATAGGTCAAGCGGTCAGCACTACTTTTAATAAAAAGTTAAACCAACGCACAGTGGAACATTTAATATGTTTCGAGAAATTGATGAACCCATTACCAGAAAGGGAAGTATGATTGAAGTCGGGCTGCGTGTAGGGTGTTGGAGCTGGGGATAATAAAAAGGAAGAAAGTTCAATGTTAGTGAGGATTAGGACAAGGATCTTGTTACTAGAATTGGGGAAACAGTTAAACCCTGACATAACACGTGGTTTGAGGACCCGGGTGTCTTTTGTGGGTTTTTTTCGCCAAAACATATTTTAGTTCATTGATAAACATTGATATTTTGAGGGTAATCTGCTCCCTTCTTCAGTGTCTACTGTTGGCCTTCATTATCTAGAACAGACACTGAGGAAGAGGATAGAGTAGAGGTTTTTAAAGGAACAAAAGAATTTAAAATTTTTCAAAACGACGACGATACGTTTTTATTTGTGTCGAGCAAAGACTTTTTAAAATCTTCTTAGAACCTAGAAGATCACTTAGCTAATCTAATTCAAAATTTTTTGTGTTTCAAAACTCTTCCAGTCATTGGAAATCTCAAACTATTTAAAACGATGTCAAGCAACTAGCTACATAGGATTACTCCTGGCTTTACATTGCCTGGGAGTGGAATTGAGTTTTAAAAATTATAGAATTTCAAAACTTTTGTTAACGGTTAAATTAAAGATACGAAATGCGCATTTGAGTCCAAAAGATATGCCTTCGGAAAACTATGACTATTCTCGCTAAAATTACATTAATTTGCTGTCGAAATCTCAATGTAGCTATCCAAACTTATGATTTATCGCCCTGAATTTGTTAGTCTAAAACTACAATGGCAGAAGCAGATATCTTTGAAAGTCGCTGGTCCCCTGCTTTTACATTTTGTTTATTTGTTAATTTTATTTAATTACAGAGAGAGAATTTAAATTTTCCTGAAGAAGCAGAGAGTAAGCAGAATTTCTGATTATCTGGAAGATTTTTGAAATAATCTGCATAGAAAAGACAAGCTGATATAAAAACAGCCAGAAGATAATTAATGAAGAGACTGAACAGAAGTGGCCCAAGGATAGATCCTTAAGGTACACTAAATGAAGGGTAGAAAGATAAGGACGACAATCCAAAGAAGGAAGCAACAAAAAAAGTGGAGATCTAAGAAAGCAAAGGCTCGCAGATACCATAATGCTTCAGTTTGACAAGACGTAACTTTTGATAAACAGAGTGAAACGCTTTGGCAAAATCAATATAAATGTGTCAATTTAATTGTTGCCGTCAATTGCTGACAATCAGATGTGAAAATTCAACTGAACCTTTTACGAAGCCCAAACATAATACAGCACAACACAGACACAGATGAGGGCATCATAGATTCTATTAAAAAAATTAGCGTTCAAGCATTTTTGAAAGGTAGAATTGCGATAGTTCGATGCAAGGTTACATTTACCTTGATTTAAAAATAGGAATAATGCTTGATAGCTTCCAAGAGGAGGAACATTTACCAACGCAGAGATTGACATTGAATAAGATCGATGAAGGTACACAAACAGATTATGTGCAAAAAAAAATGGAAACGCGATCCGGACCAGACGAACAATTAAAGTCAAGTGAGGAAAAAAGCAATTCAACCTCAACAGAGTTAGTGACGGAAGAGTAGAGACAAGGAGGGCAAGCCAAAAGAAAAGCAGTCAGAAGCAGGAATCGATGGGTTGGTGTAAACTGTAGAGAGAGAAAAATAGATTGCAAATAGCATTAAAAACTAGGGAGTCAGGATGAAAAAGAGGCGATTTTAAGGAGCGAACAAAAGATTAGAAACTTTTAGGGCCCTTCGAGTTCAGAGAAGATTCAACAAACGGGGCATAGATAGTTACACAAAGCCAATCTTTTTTCTTTGTAGGCAGATGAACCTAAACGGGAAAAGGTAGCGTCATCTTTCCTGTATTGAGAATTCAAAAGGTTCGATTGCACAGATTTTTATCTTCATGAGGAATCTTCAAAACTCTCGATACACCAAAGAACATCACGGCGGTTCCGAAAGCAAAAAACAGGAGTATTTGTCGAGATCAATTCTTGAAGAATAACATAAAATTTCAAAACAGTAGTCAATATCAAGACCTTGGAAAAAATTAAACCAATTGATGGAATTCATATTGAAGGTCAAGCGGTCAACATTAGTTTTATTAAAAAGTTAAACCCACGCACAGTGGAACATTTAATATGTTGCGAGAAATTGATGAACCCATTACCAGAAAGGGAAGTATGATTGAAGTCGGGCTGCGTGTAGGGTGTTGAAGCTGGGGATAATAAAAAGGAAGAAAGTTCAATGTTAGTGAGCATTAGGACAAAGATCTTGTTACTAGAATTAGGGAAACAGTTAAGTCGAGAAAGTGAGCAAGAGAAAAAAAAAGGAGATAAGGCAATAGAAAGATTGCTGGTAAACTCAATGGGGAGAAAAGAGAAGTCCCATTATACAGAAGGCTTATGAAAGTCACCATTGATGATGATAGGTGACGAAGGAAAGTTACTGTTCAGGTATTTATTTATTTATTTATTGGAACCATTTCAACAGGGTTCTGCCCAATTACAAAAATAGAAAAATTAAACAAACCCAAAAGAAGAAAATAGCAAAAATTAGCAAATAATTGAAATATTGGAAATATACATATTAGAACTTCAACAAATTAAAGCTAATATACAATTCAACATCGAAGAAAGTGCAAAAATAGTACAAAATTAAAAAGAAAATCAAACATTATAAGAAGCATTGAGAATTATGTCTTTAATTTGGGACTTAAATTGACAGAACGTTAGCGGAAAAGGACCAAGCTGAAGATCATTATGCTTCCTGGGCATACGCACTAGCGGTGAGTTGAAATAAACTTCAGAACGCACGAAGGGAAGAGAGAACATTAGTTGGGATCTATCTGATCGATTGACGTTACGTATACACAGCATATAACCAAGATCGGAGAGCATGGGGCTATGGAGCAGCTTGAAAAGTAAGCACTCGTCGAGGAACACTCGTCGGGACTCTAATGAAGGAATTTGGAATAAGGAAAGACGATCACTATAACAACAGTAAGGGATTTTGAATTTAAATAACAGTGAGCGAGTAAATCTACGCTGAACGTGTTCCACTGCAACACTGAGATATTTATGACGAGGAGACCACACTTGACAACAATACTCTAGGATGCTACGAACAAGTGAAAAAAACAAATGGAAAGAGGTAGCGATGCTAGTAAACGAAGAAGAGCATCTAAGAATGAAACCGGACAGACGAGAGGCCTTGGAGGTTATATAGGCAATGAGCAGGTCAAATTTGAGCTTTGGATCCAAGTGCACACCAAGATCCTTAAAATTATCCACAGTCGTAATGGAAGAGCCGTACAGAGTATAGGAGTAAATTAAGGGTGACATTTTATACGTATAGGACATCTGATGACATTTGGATATGTTTAAAGTGAATTTTTCGAGCACCAGTCGCACAGAGTACAGAGATCGTTTTGTAGTTGGAGGGAGTCGTTGGTAGATTCAATTACTTTGAACATCTTAAAGTCATCAGCAAACAAGAGGCAGGGAGAACGGATAAAGGAAGGCGGATCATTTATAAATACTAGGAATAATAATGGACCGAGAATGGAGCCCTGAGGAACACCGGAAAGCGGACAGAAAGGGGAAGAGGTGGACGATTGCAAAGATGCAGCACAAGAACGACCAGAAACATAGGATGAAAACCAAAGCAAAAGAGATAATTCAGAAAAAAAAACACTGATCGTAAATCAAAAAGGGCATGTTGCAAGAGATATATAAAAACGCCATAAGCAGCGATAATTTAGAAGTCAAAGAGACAATAACACATTCATTCAACAGATGTTCTGGGTATAAAATCAGCAGAAATTTTTCTATTGGAACTCCGAAGGACGGCAATAAGCACGCTGCCACTGACACACTTATTAGTTGGCAAGCGATTATGGACAGAGCGGTTAACATTGTACGTAGGGAAAAATGCAGAACTAAAAATTTAATCTGTGAGACAAATTTTTGCTGCTCTTCTCATTTATCGCACATAAACGCAATCTAAGAATAAGATTGAAAATATTTAACGCCTAGCACAAATCGTAGAGCTACATATGTATGTTTAGATTTGATTAGATATAATACAGCTAGCTTTGAAGTAAATATTGCTGCTAAGATCTCAGAACACTAATTTGCATAATAGAAATTCATATGTGAGGAAAATTATATATGAGTTAGCTGAAAAAATGGTAAAGTTGCGGCAAGAAATTTTAATACGCTTTAATCAAAGGTTTTGAAAGAAACATCATTTTCCCCCTTAAAAGCTAGATATATTTCAATTTGTTGACAGATAGCGATCGTCTGAGGGTAATTTGTCCTTTTCTTCAGGGTATATCGGGCCTTATTTGCGTATTGATATGAAGAGTGGTAATAAGTGAGTGTGGAGAGTGGATCGATATTTATCAATAAATACAAACACATCTAAATTCTAATGGAAAAATGGATGATTCATATAATGTTTCATTTTATTTTGAAACCTAGAAAAAATCGATTAAGGTATATTCCATTAACCCATTATCATTAAGAAATTAACGGTATGGTTACGCAATAAAATTTGGTAAAATATACAAAAAAGCATTTCATTTCAATCAATCACTTACCTAATTTCGGAAGTGGATATTCAATTTGGAAAAATTCAATATAATACTCAGTGACTGCGACGCCTGTCTTTAGAGCGAAATCAACCTTTGACAGTTGATCAGGAGCAGCATAGACATCCATAAAGAAATCATTACCAACGGCTGCTTCAATTTTCAATCGATCCGATTCGAAATCGGAAACAATAAAACATGCCAGATAAGTACTCATCGGAACACTTTGATGAAATACTCGAATCATTTTATTATCTTCGGTGGCTGTCTCACTTTCCATATCCATATTCGAAAGGGCATGATAGCCATCCGAATTCGGATACGTTAAAGTCACTTTGAATTCGGCTTTCATTGCAGGTTCGTCGAAGCATGGGAATGCCTGTCGGGCAAATGTCGGTTCGAATTTCGATGTTGCAATCCATCTAAAATGAGATAAATGAATGATAACATTAAAATGATGAATTTGAAGGCAAAACAATATTATTTTTATGGCATTGTTTTAAATGAAGTTATTTAAAAAAGGAAAATGTTTCACTATATTTGAAGAATATGAGAGTGAAAATCACAATCGATGACAATAATTTAATAAAATTATTTAATCCAACTCGCGATTTTCGGATATTCCTGATAAAGAATAAAGAAAAAAAATATCGTTTACTTAATTTTAAAGCAAATATCGGCACAAGGTATATTTTTACTAATGTTCGAAGAAGAACATTAGTATTAAAATCACTTTTGCCAAAAATTCATATTTCTCTACACATATATGTATACGAGTATAATACATATCATCAAAAAATTTCAGTAAAAAAGTCTCAGGAACGCGCCATCATTGGATACATTGGAATGCAAAATAGTGCCAGGTCTCACAAAAAGTTAATAATCTTTAACCCTTCGGCGCCAGCGGCCATTTTAGTGATATTTTAAATATACCTATTTTTCTGTCAACAAATAACTTCCACAAAAATGAAGTTTATTGGATGAATTTTGAACGTGTTTCAAATGTGAATGTGATGATTTCTTTGAAATTTTTAACCCTGTGTGTGCGCTAGGCGCCTAAAATGAGATTGGGAAAATTCGAAAGTTTTTGAACTGCGATAACTGTCGACCGGATTATCAGATCATTATGAAACTCACAGGACATATTGCTGTTACTAAGTTGTAGACTCGTATAGTTTTTTATAAACGTGCTGGCAACCCTGCAGCTACGGCAGGCATTGAAAGTGAAAACCTTTAAACCATCGACTTTCCTGAAAAATTTTCGTGTTTTACATTGAAAACCAACTCATATAAAAATCTTATGTTTTGTCTATACAACCAAAGGAAAACTTTTGAAATTTCGCATCGGACAAGAACGGTAACCCTCTTCGACTTAACCTATATTTTAAGCATCAAAAACTTCTGTTCACGAGAACTCACGACCCAATTTTTAGATACAAGTGAAATTCACAGAATGTATTGGTGTTGAGTGGGATCAGGTCAGATAGAAGCGATTTGGAAATGCGGCCAATTCTGTGCCAGTGGTGCCATCTTGAAAAATTATAAAAAAAAACTACTTTTTGCCCTATGAATTCTGATTCAGTTACCAGATTGAAATTGGCACACTAGTTAAACCTTACTCTAAGCCACGTTTGGTAGAAATTCTTTGTACCCCCATAATTTCCAATGCAGTCATCGGATCAAAACTAAATTCGCAGAATAGGCTGATTTTAATGTGAGGCAGGTGCGATATATTTTTGGCTTTTTTGCTAACAAAGGGTTGCCAGCGCGAGGCGTTTTTTGCTATTTTCGTATCAATAAATGCTTACATAGGGTATTCATATCGCGAACATATACAATGAAAATAAGTTACCAATTGTTTAAATTGTCTAAGTTCTAGAAATTTTTGGGTTCCAAACATCTTTCGTTTTTTGACCCTAAACATCTTTCGATCCATGCAACTTATGACGAAATCATCGGATAAAATTGAAATCGATAGAGTTATTTGATTTTGACGTGAGGCAACTGTGGGAGACTTTTAGTTGCAGTGCTGGTCAACAGTTGCAAGCACTAAGCATTTTTTTTGTTTATCATATGTTATGCTGCTTTCAAAGTTTTGCAGTAAATCTTGAAATTCCTGAAATCCTTTTTCTACCCTATGAGTTTAAATGCATTGTTAAGATCAAAGTGATTTTGCACTCGAAACAGGTAAGAGCACGTCTCTGCACGATTCTTCTACAGTTCATCGAACATTAGTATTTCTAGCGGTTCAGGTGTGCTAGAGTTTTTTCTATAATAAATTCATAAGTTTTTGTTGCGCCGGATTCAGCGTTAGAGGAAATCTTTGATTTTGTTTACTCTGAGAACGCGCGCCGGACGAGTAATGATAACACAAATAGTTTCATCACTCATTTATCAAATGAGTTGTTCAAGCATTTTTGACATCTCAACTTTATTTCTAAAAAAAAAAATGATTTGTTTCTGACATAGTCAGCTGAAATGTCTTTTAAAATATGCCTAGCCCTTTCTTTTTCTTAACTAATCTCTATCACTGAGTATGCAAAATATTTTCACTCGGCATATATACACCAAAGCATCAATCAAAGGATGAATCATACTATCAAAAAACATTAGAAAATATACAAAGTACAGAAAAAGCTAAAATCGGTTCTATGAACTTAGTGAACAAATACCTAAGCTACAAAATCTAATTTCATAGCTCACTAATTTTTCCAAACAAATAAACGTGACCACCGCTGCATAACACGTACAAACACCACAAAAAATAAATCGGCTGTAATTTTTTGCTTATTATAGCGAGAATAAAACATTTCGGTGGTTTTGTTGATTCAATTCGAATCATGCTTGAATTGCAGACTTTTTTTCTCCACAAACATTTGTGGATATTTTTTTACTTGCTGCTGGATATTTTTTGAAAATTGATGGATGTTAATAAAAACCACCTCAAATGAGGTCTATAGACACTAGGGAAGAGGGAAACATTTTTCATGAATTGTCGATGAATATGTATATTTTAGTTCGAATATAAATTTCCAATCAATTGTTTGAATCCACTCTAAGTTTAAGTATTTCCCAGAAAATATAAGCTGCATTATTATGAGAATGTAATCAAATTGATTTTCCAGTACAGTCAACAGTAGCCTCTTTGTTTGTTTTGTTGCATTTAGTGGCGAAACTAGTGCTCGTCGTGATTTTAATGCCATTGATTACTATTTGTAAGACTGATATTTGTAGGTAGGCACCTTTTTCGAATAATATCAACAAGAATTCAGCTTAGATAAAAATTTGGTATACATGATGAAGAATGGTTTATGACAATACGTTACACACATTCAAATATGTAGCTCCCTCGGCTTTTTGGACGAAGTACATACATTTTGTTGGTCCGATTTCTTATCACTCTTTTCGGATACTTGCTGCTTTATATCACAAATAATGCGTTGAACCAATGCCTCCTAGAAGTACGGGCCGTAATGCAGAATGATGACGTCACAGCAATAGGACAAAATGTCGCGAAAAACACACGTAGTCTTATGGGACGTCCGCGGGAAAATGTTAATTGTACGGGTTGTGTTAAAGTGAGTGAAATGAAAACAAAGTGGTATATGCGGAACCGTGCTAGTGAACAGCTAAAACACAAATTAATGCGGTGCGTGCGGCATTATTGGAAAAATTCGCTACGAAATGTTTATCAGTTGTTAGGTTATGTGAGGTTCCGTGTCGACTTGCTATCGCGATACAATTGGTCGATATAAAATGAAAGTTATGACTAAATATTTTTATTACAACGCGTCCACGCACAAAAAACTAACGTTTTATTCATATTTTAGCTAAAAAAAACCGCAAGTGAAATCTCGGTGTGTGTCGGCACTGCCTCGTGGAAATGTCAAAATCCCTATCGCCATGACGTCACAGCGAGAACGATTACGTAGCCTGACGGCCCGTACATCTAGAAGGCATTGGTTGAACATTGGCTTCCACAGTGTGGATAGTTTGTTTATCATTATATGCCAAAAATTTTACAAAGCTTTACAAGACATAATTTAGTAGCATCAAATTGCACGAGAATTCAGAGTTCTACTTCACTTTGCAGTGACTGAATTTCCATTCTACTGGAATAACGTATCGTTTAAATCAGTCGCCCATAATACACAAGAAACAATATCAATACTCATCCTGCTTCATGAATAAAACGCATTATTAGCTGTTGGTACGAAACTAACAAAAATGCTTGGTGCTGGCAACCCTTTGCTGCTGGCTTTTGAAAGTGGTAAGAACCAAAAACCTCGAGGCGTTTATTGTTTAGGACCGGACAATCGCAGAGACTGTGCTTGATGGTCTCATCTTCCATCTCGCACCTCTTGCATAAATTGCTGGATGTCAAACCCATTTTGTTCGCATGAGATGCGGTGAGGCACTGCCCTGTGAGCAAGCTGACCGTCGCTCTCAAGTAGTTCCTGCTGAGTATAAACAGTTCCCTGCTTTTGATTAGACCAGGTAATGGCCATAATGTCCTGGCTACTCTGCAGTCCATCCTATTTTCCCATTTCGACTTTGGTTTGGCCCATATGGCAACATCTAATTTGATGGTGGTGTCAGCTATTGATCGTGATACAGTGATGCAGGGGCTATTACTAGCTCCTGAACCTTGCCTCACCAAATTGGAATTGTTTTTGCGGGATGATTAAAATTGAACAACTTTTTATTAACATTAAAAATTTTAATCTACATTGAAAATTCTATTTTGACAAAGTGGTTTCGAAAGTATGCACTGCTTCTCATCAGACTCACCAATTTATCGACTTTTTCGCTGCCTATGATTCCACTATGCCCTAGCACCCACATAATCCGGATAGGAATATGAATTGTCGTTTTATTGAGAGCCACTCTGCAAGCGTTAACAGTTTTTGAACAACATCTGTAAGACGCAAAAATGAGAATAGCTGCCCTGTTGTCGACGCAAAACGTCGTTGATTTGGCTGATTTTCCGCTATTGGACGCAACTGCCATACGCATAGCATATGCTTCTAACTGAAAGACAGTAGCATGGTCCGACAGTCTACACCACAGGTGAAGGTTCAAATCCGTAGAATAGATACCGGAGCCAACTCCTGTGTTCGTCTTTGACCCTTCCGTGCACATCCAGATGCCACCATCGGCGGTAGCTCGATTTGAATCTATCCACATGCCGGAAATTTTTACTTGCACTTCTAAAGATGAATCGTTCCAGGGCATCAGTCCCAGAACCATTTCCAACCTGGGCTTTGGGGCGGTTCTTAAAGTGCCCGTAATACATATGCAAATTAGTCTTCGCAGTCTTGTTAGCTCCTTGATGTTGGTTTTGCTCTCCGCTGCCTCCCACCACACGACCACAAACTCGTATTCTTTCAAATTGAGAACGTTTTTATCGTTAATCATTTATCGTTAATCGTTAATCAATTTATCATTAATTGGTAAGCATTTTATGTCTCCCTGGCTAATGATAGCAGCTTCACTATGCCTGAAATAGCTCTAGACCTCAATAAATCAATAGAAACCCTTATTATGTGCAGTTCCCAAACAAAAGACAAATATACGTCTACAATCTCAATTAAAGATAATCAAGATCCTTACGAGCTCCTACACTCTATCAAAATTCTCATTAGAAGGAGAAATCAAATTAGGAGACGCGTAAGGAGTACGGGAGACCCAAGATTGCGCAAAGAGGTAAAGCGATTAACAAACGTTGTACGCGATCACATGATTCGATTCAAAAATGAACAATGGGTGCTTTTTTTGAAGAGTATCGAACCCGGAAGCGACTCATTCTGAAGGTTATCTAAATATCTCAGGGCACGAATCACGAGATTTCGATAGGCGATATCGCCTATCGTCAAATAAAAACGATAGCGATTATCGACTTAGGATTGTCCGCATCATAGCCTGAACGATATGATGTATCGAAATTTTTTTTTTAACTATAACTCCATGGTAGATTTTCGTGACATTTGACAGCATTTGATGAATGGTAATGACATTTGAAAATTCAAATAGTGAGCCGCTATTACGTGATAAGTTTGTTGGTAATTTAATTCACAGTGAAAATCATTGGCAGAATTGATACTTTTTGATTCTTCATCTGAAGATGATAATGAAAAAGTGTTGCGTAGGAATTTGAGAGATTCTAGTAATCCGTTGGAGTTACCGGAACAGAAGTAAGAAATAAAGATCTTAAAATATATTGTAATTCAAATGTATTTTGTAGGTTCATTTAACGTTTTCGTGTAACGAAGGAAGCGTTTAAATATATAGTGAGCGAGTTGGATGTTGCAGGTGCTATAAGCTCCTCTATCCCCGCCTATATTGAAGGTAGCACGCACGCTATCGTTGCTGGCGGGTAGAGCGTACCAGCATCAAGTAGGCAACGATTACTTGATCGGAATGGCTCAAAGCACTGTTTCAAAAATTTTGAAAGGTGTAATAGACGAAATGGAAGAAAAACTGTGTCCCAAGTGGATAAAATTCACTTTTGAGGAGGAGTGCAAGATTTGGTTTCTAGAAAAATATGGGATTTCTAAAACATTTTCTTTCATTAATTTCTATTTTCCCTGAAAATACACTTTCCTTGAGACAAAATTTTCTAAATTAATCATAATATTTGCATTACAAAATACAAATACAAAACTTCGAAATAGACTCACTTCATGTCACAAGCCGAAGATGGATATCGATGACATATCGATAGTCGTTTGCCTATCGCCAGAGATTTCGATAGTCGCTGTCGTTTTTTGATTTTCGCGATTTCAAATCTCGAAAATTTCGACAGTCGATATCGTCTATCGTCGGTTGTGATTCATGCCCAGGACAAAAACCAAACCTACCATGCCTCCCGTCCATGGAACTACTGGACTGAAATTCAGCAATCCCGACAAAGCCGAAGCATTCGCAGATACCCTTGTATTACAATTTCAGAAAAACTACTCCTCAAATGACGATCTAGACAACGAAGTCCACATTGACCAAGCTGCTTCGAGAGTACTAAACTCAAGGACCTCAAGCGAAGACTCAATTCCTCCTACCAATCTAAAGGCAAAAAATTTTGTACGGTCTATCAACAAGCGCAAAGCCCCGATAAAACTACCAACCTCTGCCTCAGTCACTTACCCGACAACATCTTGCAGATTATAGTAGATATCATAAACTGCAGTTTTCTCCTGAAAAAATATCCAAATTGTTGGAAACTAGCCACAATAATAGTCCTCTCTAAACCCGGAAAAGATTTAACATTCCCTCAAAACTGGAGGCCTATTAGCCTTCTCTCATCTCTGGCTAAACTCACAGAGCAAATTTTTCTCTCTCGTTTAAAGGAGATAGTACAATTCAAAAACATCCTGCCTGATGAACAATTCGGCTTTAAATCGCAACATTCCACCGAGCTCCAACTATCCAGAGTCACCTAACATATTAAAACAGGGTTCAATAGACGTCATTCGACAGGTCTGGTTATGTTCAACGTAGCCAAAGCTTTTGACAAGGTTTGGCACGCAGGTCTGATCGGCAAACTAAATAATCTACAAATTCCCAAATCACACTCACAGCTTATTGGCTCTTTTTTACATGGAAGAACCTTTCAAATCAAAATAGTCAATCACCTCTCCTCGAAGTGCTACATTCAAGCTGGCGTACCTCAAGGCTCACCTTTCTCTACCGATTTTGTACAATCTGTACACAGCAGACATCCCTCGTTCCAGCGGAATGAATATATCACTGTTTGCAGACGACACATGCATCTTTTATTCTTCAAAGCAGGCTATTTATATCACGCCAAATCTTCAAAACTCAATTGATTCCCTTTTAGAATACTTTCAAAAGTGGAAAATCTAAATCAACGATGATAAAACTCAGGCACTTTTCATTATCAGGAAAAGAAATCAAAGGCCACGGTTGACGGGGACACTATAGCTTGGCAAAAGACAGCCAAATATCTAGGTCTCACGTTTGACAACAAGCTTCAATGGACACCACTTATTGCCGTAAAACGAGCAACTGTAAGGAGCACCATCAAATCCCTAGAGACCCATTTATCAACTCCAGGAACCTTAATACGACTAATCGTGCTCTACTTTACAAGCAAATTATAAAACCGCAACTACTTTATGGTTGTGTAGCCTTCGGTCAAACGACCAAAACTAACATTCGAAAGCTCCAAGCAGGTCAAGACATTACCTTAAGAATTATTTTTAATATCCCAAGATATGTTAGGAACTCAGATATACACAAAGACTTGAGATTAGATTCAGTAAAAAAAAAATACATCCGTGAAACTTGTCAAACTTTTCGACACTGTCGACAGACAAAATGATGTACATGATTTTTATTCTTCGAAATATTCGAGGCACTGAATTATTGAGATCCTTTTACTTTGCTCTGTACGAAAGTATTGCACAGCAAAGCAGAATAGTCTAGGATACTGCTGAATTTTAGTCAAAAAGTGATACATTTAAGAAGATTTTTCATTATGGTGGGAGAGATGAACTATCTGGCAACCCAGACGTCAAGCAAAACCAGCAAACACTCCCATATACAGGTTCATTGTCTCCTTTTCATACAGGTAGTACCTATTCATCATTATCTACAAGACGATACGTACTCCTCAAGACACTCACTCGACTACAGGTAAAAGGTTAGCAAAAACTCGTTTTGGTTCTTCTTCCTCACTGCTCTTTAAACATTTTGTCCCCGGAGTAGGTAGAAGATTTTGTCTTTGTATTGAAGAGCACCAGATGGCACGAGCAAAAATCCCTGGCTTGTGTGAATTGCGTTAATTTACTATTTCATTACATATACTATTTTAGCTATGTAAGAGCCAGAAACAAATTTGTGCATGTACCTAATTACCATTTATATTATGTAACATACAAATTTAATCCAATTTAAAAAAAAATCACTGTTCCACGTGAAGTCACAATGGAACATAGAATTTTGCAAAAAAAAAAAATAGGACCAATGATAGAAACCACACCAGACAGTGCACTTTTGTCAGTGTTGCTGAATTTCAAGAGCCTTTTGTCGAATTTCTTCATTCCCGAAAAGACTGTCAAAAATAACAACACGCTTTGACAGTTATCCTTATTACAAAAAATTACAGGCTATATAGGACACTAAGAGAAATAATTTGCGTTCAATAGTCAATTAAAATGCTATTAAAATGCCAATGTATTATAATACCAGAGTAAATTAAACAAATTCCTCCGTCATCAATTAATCATATAAATTTTTCCGAGAAATTCCATTAATCAATAACGGAAAATCCCAACTTTCTAGAGTGATTGACACCAAATAATTCTACTGAGATAATTCCTGTAAATAAGCACACTATCAAAGCAAACAACAATAAACAATACCTTGTGGTTTTAGTTTTCTTATCGAAGTACGAGCTCTGATAGAAACCGACTATCCGATCGGTCAGACTTCCCTCGAACGACAGCTTCATCTGGTACGTAGCGGGCTCGATGGGTTTCTCGAACTCGGTAACCCAGTACTCGAGCTCTTCATACGCGAAAGCTTGCGAAACCTTCACGGGAACACTTGCACCGTCCTTTTGCATGCGAAACACATTCGTCGACGTTACGTTCAGCCATTTCGAGTGCAACGGAATAAACGTTGTCGCCGACAAAATGTCCACTTCGATGGACACTTTGCCCGTGAAACGTTTCGTATCGAGATTCGGCTCCAGCCATAAGTTGTACAGGCGCGGCTTTATGAAATTCGGCAGCCTGAATGTTAATTTCGGTATAACTTTCGACATGCTCACGGTCATTGAACTGTCAACAGCTGACGACGATGACGACACACGAAAGGGGATTCCACCAATTTTCACGGCACTGTCACTTTCACCACCGGCGACCGCAAAGTGCAATTTACTCGGCTTGTAGACGACTTTCTGCCGCGAACTCAATAAACTTTTGTGCCAATCCGATGCAATCAACGTTACCGGTATTAAATCGTTCGGGTCGATATTATCCACGGCCTTTGGAATACGCAAAACCGATGCTTGTTCGCCGGCAACGTGTTCTTCGACGCTAGTAGCTATTGCACCAGATTCTCTTGCCGCGATGACGCTCGACGACAACCTGTCACTATCAATGCCCGTCGCTGCGAGATGAATGACCGAATTTGCGCGACTATCACGACCACTGTGGCCAGATTGGGCTATTTCCCGCCAATTGGGCTATCTAAATTTTGAATTCGCGGGACGTTTTTTCATTTCGCGGGTTGGCGGTTTTTGGGCTATCTATTTTTGTGAAAAACTATATTTGGGCTATACCGTAAAACCTACTAATCGGGACACTGTATGATCGAACCACCTGAACAATTGAACAATAAAATTAACGCATAAACTATATCTTGAGGAAAATTCATTCTGTAATCGGGCAACCTCTAGAGTTGGACCGTGAACCAGATTAGCTGCCCACAAATTTGTTTAGTAGTACTTGCTAATCGAACCGAAAACGGTTTTAAGATCAGCATGAAAAATTGTGCAAAATTGAGTTTTCCAGAAAAATATTACCTGTTCAAGGTCAAGAAAATTTTGCGAATAATTCCTGTATAACTTTCTGCTGAAAAATTATTTAATGTGTAGAATTCGGTACGTTATAGATAGCTTGAAATTTATTGGTGTTCTGATAATAATAAAATATTGATTTATTTGAGCATTGCTGTATGTTTTCCCATTGCTGTATGTTTTTCCTTTAATCTACTATGAGTGCAAAATACAATGCTAAGTGTTCGCAATAAGTTAGAAGTAATACAATCATCCGACAAACAATTGCTCGTCTAAAGAAAAACTGCCGATAGCTTTGAAATTGGTAAGAGTCAGATGCATCGCATTTAAAAAACAGAAACCAACTAAAACGGAAATTCAATAACGTTGGAAAATTTTAAAGACACTGGGAGAAAGCGGCTGAAATTAAATTTCCCATACTACCAGATAGATAAATTGTTGTATTAATGTTCTTCTAAGACACGCTGCAAAAATTTACCAATATCCGGCCAGATACTTCACAGTAAAGGCCGTCAAATCACTACAAAATTAAAACTTTGTGATTTCAAGGCATCAAACAGAAAGCTAAAATCTGTTATAAGGACTACAATATTCACTACGGCACGCTTTGTGGGGAAGAAGCTGAGGTTGATTTAGACACAGTTCAGGAATTTCAGTCAGAGCTAAGAATGTTATGTGATGGCTATGATGTTTCAAATATCTATAATCTTGATGGGACAGGAGTATTTTTTAGAGCAATACCTCAAAAATCACTACGTCTTAAATAGAAAAAACGTGCATATGGAAAACCTTGAAAGAAACGCGGGAAAATTTCAATGGAAGCTGCATAGGAAAAACGAAAGACCAAGATCGGTGGGAACAATTCACATTAAGCGAAGTTTGGGCACAAATTGGCGAGCTAAAACAAAATCTTAGATGACGGGTGCTAATGGTGCTTAGATGACGGGTACTAAAGAATGGATGCACACTTGATATTGAAATGCAAACACAAAACCGAAACATCGCCATCTTTTCTGATAAAGGTAGATGTGATAGCATTGATAATCTGGAAGACATCAAGCTAAAAAAATTTCCACCTATTTGCACTTCTTATTTACAGCCCTTAGATCAGAGGACTATACCAAACATAAAACTAAATTACTGGACTTATAAGATGAACCTCATATTGTGAACTCTGGAAAATACTGAGAGTTCTTTAGACCCAATAAAATTAGTTTCTATATTTGAAGCTCTCTGGCAATTACGATCTGCTTGGAATAAAGTTTCTCCACTTACAATTATAAGTGTTTTTGGAAATGTGAGTTCCCTCGAAATTTGAGGGGCGAAAGCGGAATCAGAGTGAGAGTTCAAATTCAAACTGATGAGAATTCAGATATTCCAGCAGACATTCAAAATTTGGCAGGATACGATCATATTACTACCACAAACGAATCTCCCCCGGAAGATTGAGTAAATGTCTATTTTAAAGGATGATGATGTATTTTTTAATTTTAAACCGAAGAAGCCATAGCAGCTATTGTTAATTCTTGTAGTGAATTCAAATCGCAGTCATTCAAAATTCTATGTTTAAAAATTATTCATTTTATTCCAAAGCACACTTCAATTTTTTTGCGAAACGTCGCTTGGAGACCCGCAAGTGAAATTGTTTGAAGTATATCTCCTTTTGATAGTATTTAAATGTCTAAACATAATGCTAACCGCTGATCGTTTAATCGAAAAAAATAATTTATTTGAAAACTTGCGTTCATAGTTTTGAATGTATGAGATCGGATGAATTATTTACATTTTAAATCAAATATTCAGCCTTTCTAGCCATTAACACTGTTTCTTATACTAATTGAATTTTTGTGCCACCCAAATTTGCAAGTTGTTTTCGCAAGCTTTTATTTTGTGTGTGAACATTTTAGGAAAGTCCTTGAAAAAATAAGTGCCCTTCTACACTTATTTTTTTAAGGACAAAATTTCCACAGTTTCTGTAATTTATTCACATTTTTTCATTTTCAAATACGTTGTGAATAATTATCAGTATATGGTATCGAAAAATTTTACTGTTTCAAACGACTTCTGTGCTAAAATTAGAGCATTTATGTTACTTCGTATGAATTTTACGGACATAAATATTATAATTTAGTTATTTGTGGCGATTTTTGGGCTACAAATAAAAAATCTTCGCTATTTTGGGCTATAAAAATTTGAAATTGGGCTACATTTTTTCGGAAATTTCTGGCCACACTGATCACGACCGACACCGGTTCGAGCAAAATTTCTGCCAACCAGCACCAATGCACACAGCAAACACAAACACAGCACGAAGAGAAATGCACAAGCGCCGATTAGCGAGAGCACAGTGGACGAAGGACGGCAACGCGATGCGTCTAGTCCGGGCTTGAACCGATTTTCGTCCGTTGTTGAGAGACTTGAACGGGGCCGGACTAGGGATTTGTGCGTTGTCGGATACATTTTACGAAGAAAATTTCAATTATTGTTTAATACGATTACAATTTGGGTTTTTATTCCGTGCTAGGTGAAATTATGTTTAAAATAGTCATTTCTTGTCGGACAACTTTTCAATGTCTATTCGATCACATGTTTTTCTAAACGAAATAAAATATTCCCTGAATTATAGTTTACAGTTCACAAACAGTATTCCAGTGCTCAACTTCTTGCCAGATAAATATTCAGGAATCAAATGAAAAACAATCTATGAAAATAACGCCCATATATCGAAGAAACAAAACAATAAGCGCACCCGAAAATAATGTTTCGAATTGTGAGACGGCAATTTAAAATTCGATCAGCGTGATGAAGTAGAACCTATACAAAAATTGTACAAAAAACATGTTTGAAAGTATCCGCAAAATTAACTGTACTTAGGATCGTTGCAATGAATTATACACTTGTATACAATTTGCTATACTCTACTCCAAAACATAATATTATAGTTTCGTCCATTTTCAGTTCATAAACGGGAAAATAATACATCGCTGTTTTCCGCATGATTTTCACGAAAACGTAAATTGTAGTTTGGGTTTTTCAATTGGCACATAAAAACCAATGCAAAGTCTTCGAAATCATGTAACATCCGGTTTTGTTATATGATACGCAAACTACCAACGGAATTCATAACTACAAATTATTTCTCAACCCATTTAGCAAATTGATAATTTACCGATGTAATGTTGGCCCCAAAATCTCACTCTACGTCAAGTATGTTAATTCAAATGAAATTGAAAATTTTCTACCTGGTTTGATTAAATTAATGCGAAAGATTTGCACATTTTATGAAATACGGTAATTTTCTTGTCATTGTCTGTGCGCGTGAAGTGATATTTTCATAACTAGCAAGCAATTAACATAAAAATCTCACGACTTTACAAAATCATGATTTCAATCAAGCAAATCTCAAGAGAGTATTTTTCAGATACATACGATCGTAG
Source organism: Nemotelus pantherinus (assembly GCA_963978885.1). Lineage (NCBI taxonomy): Eukaryota > Metazoa > Arthropoda > Insecta > Diptera > Stratiomyidae > Nemotelus > Nemotelus pantherinus. The sequence continues at coordinate 22,942,946 of OZ022265.1, forward strand.
TATGTACCAAGACTGCACTAAAGTAAATTCGCAGGAAAAGATAGTTTTTCGAAATCACTTTCTATCAAGCCGACTAACGTGCCGATCGACCGATTACGTTGTATACATGTTGATTACAAGATTAGAGCATCGTTTCGCTACGACCGCTATGTGATCATCAATCATTCGCCAATCTTGAGATTTTATTGTGACTCAGAGGCAGATACAATGCCGTCAGAAATGATGCAGGTCATGCAAAGGTTCAACGATCTGAATGATCAGACGATCAGCCAGCCGGTTTTGTATGTAGTTTGTCAATTTTAAGTGGCCGGTATAATATTTCAGTGTATGCAAATTGGGGAAACTTTTACTTTTTACAATGTTTTTAGGTAAGCATGTCAAATTTTTTGTTCATATTTGAATGCAATGTGAATTTTTAAAGCATATTTGTTGCAAATTTCCAGAAACTTAGAAGCTTTTTAGACGACTCAACTCAATACAAAAAATTCTGTTCTTTTAAAGCTGATATTACCGTTTACGATCAACTCAATACTCAAATTGATGCAATTTGCCACTTTTGTTTGTCATCAGCTTTGTAAGCACTTTTGAGAATCGAATGAAATTTTTGAATTTCGACAGCATCTAGCGGTACAAATCAGCAAAATTGTCGCAAAATATTCAAAAAAAAAATTCACTCATCCGGGATTTTAGACGCAAATGAGGCTGAGCGAAAGGAAAACGTCAAAAAGTTTATGATATAATATGCCCAAACCCTTCCGCTTAACCCCCGTAAAAGACCTTTATCGCTCATAAACATACATACTTCCCATTAGGTCTGTTCGCGTACTTAAGAAAACTGCAGCAGTAACAGAATTTGGCAGCTGGCTTCTTTTTCTGAAAAATTTGGCTTGCAGCAAGAATACAAAAACGACTTTCTGCGAATCTATTTTAATTTATTATAATAGATTCAGGTACGCGAACAGACCTATTGCAAAACGAAAAGGCTCTCAGAATCGCTTGTCGCACACCGGAACGGACCGGAAAGGCTGAGCAAATTGCAATGTTGTCGGAACGACGGAAACAGATTGAGGTGAGATTTCGTCTTTGGTGTGGTTAGTGCTATGGGTTAGTGTTATTTTGGAGTGAATATGGAAGTGAAGAGTTTAAAATAAGAAAAATTGCGATATTGTTAAAATAATTGCAAATGTATAGACAAACAACCAAGTGATGGCGGGAAAACTACAACATTCTTCTGAGATGTATGGCGAGTGAAAGTGATTATTCTAATTAAGTTCTTAGGTGTTTAGTTGATGTGTCAATATGAACGGTATTCTGCTGCGTAGTCTTAAAATGAATTTTAAAAGGATACTTCCATACTAGACTTGCACTATTGTTAGAATTTCTATTATCTCATGTGAATATATATGTGCACATACACATATGTACATGAATTTTGGTGGCTATTGACTATCTTTCTATACGAAGACGGTTTAATTTATTTTGAATGTGAATCAGCTTCGATTTATGATAATATATCACGTTATATGCAGCTCAAACAAGCTAAAAAAAACCCATATCAAACTTGTCTCCATTTAACTATTCATTCTTCACCACAAAAACCGTAGAACTGACCACTTTCGACTGTGACAGTCGAAACGAACGGACGGAGTGGATGTAATTTCCCCTTCGTCTTGACGTTTACGGAAGTAGTTGGAACGAACGCGTCGAAATGATTACAGTCCTATCTTAAATAACCCTTTTTTCCATTATATTGTGTACATTTCAAGCATCCGAGAACTTCTCCTTTCATAATCCTATCTTATTTAAAGTTTCGTGAAAAACTAACAGTTTTAATCAGGTTCAGTCAACTGTTAGGGAGACTTGAAAAAGTTTTTTTTTTAAAAGGCGTGGGCTAAACTAGTTATTTCATTTGTAACGATTTACGTTGTCGAAAAAGTATTTCTGAAATGTGTATAGTGTAGAAATAATGTAGAAACTTTAATATGTGTAGTTAACTGAATGAATATAAAACCCAAGATGTTGAACTCAAAACGAGAGGTGAAGTGTTCAGTGAAGTGATACTCGAAAAAGTATGCTACGGTTCACAGGTAAAAATTTATTTTCTAAAAATTTTTATTCTAAAAATCTAGCAGAATTTTATAATAAATTAAGAATTAAAAAAATGCCGGGAAAATAGAAAAACAAATAATATCCTAAATCATAAGTCACTACATAAAGTCCAGTTGTTATGTACACTTTCAGCGCAAAAAGTTCAAGATTTTTCAACGGAATCGTGTTCATTTTGGTATCAAAAATACTGTACCAAAAGTTCATTACGAAATCATGAGCACGAAAACAGTTGTTTACAGCCAAAAGCCACGAAAATCAATTTTCCGGAAATATCTCATTAACTACTGATTTTACGGGAATTATCGTACATAACATTTTTCCAGTATGAAAATTTACAAAAAAAAGGCGTAGTTTCGATTGGACCAATCCTGTCAAGGTATGAGAGGTGACTTGTTTGTCCAGATTTTCATGATGAACAAATTTTATGCTATGTAATTATAATTCACGTAAATTCAATAGTTGACGAATCCTTTTTTTTTTTTAAAAATAATTTTTGTGACTTTTGGCCTTGATTAACTTTTTTCGCGCACATTATTTCGTAAACCATTTTTGGTACAGTATTTCTGATACCAAATTAAAGCAAATTCCGTTGAAAAACCTTCTTCTGAATTTTTTTCCAAGATTCTTCATTAATTTGTACATCATGATTCGACTAATTTTGGCAGTCACAATTCTTCGCACGCAGTATTCTAGATATTTAGCAGTAGTGACAGACATTGGCGTGTGAAGGAGATATAATTGATCTTCTGGACGCTTCTTTTGTGGGCAAATAGTACGTGCCTGAGTGTGTGTATTGTTCTGAAAGTCTATACTCTATACAAAATTACGGGAAAATCATAGCAAGTAATGTCCTGTTATTTTTATTTATTCAGTTGTCGCCTTTTTCTTGAAATTTTATTTAGGCTATAAAAAAAGGCATTGTATGGACCAAGAACATACTTTTCTCAAAATCCGCTATATGATTTGTTAATTAAAATTCAGTTCATTCCAAAATTAATCCCCATCATTTTACGAAGAATTCGAAACGGAGGTTTAATATCTACTCTTCAGTTTTTTCTTGGTTTCTTCAGTTTTGCTTCGAAGACGATGAAGACAAAAGATAAAATTCAAGCTTTCCTTTCCTGAAATGTCAGGAACACACGGTTTGGAGAGGAAGGTTTGACGTTTATGGCTGATTACATTAGCGGGTGATGATCAAAACAAAAAGTTCAACGACACTACAAGTCTTTCACAAAAAAAAACAAAAATCAAAATAAGGAAGATGATGGAGAAGAAGTTCAGTTTATGAGCAAAGACACCGATTTGACGGAAAAATCAATTCGAAAATCATCAACAACGGCAGAAGATAATGTATCGATCAACGGTTCACGGGTCGTTAAGTCACGGAATTGGGGTTGTAGTCGGAGTTGTAGTGTTACTGCTAATTCTGGCTCTTCTGCACTCTTTTTCCGCATTTCAGACGTTCCGCAAATATTCATTATTGGCCCTTTCTTGTTCCTTATGCTCAATAACGGTCTTTCACCTCTCCTTAACTCATCCTGCAGTCTGCGTGCTGATGACGTCAAAGTTTTCAGAGTGATTGAATCCGTTGACGACTGTTTCCTACTACAAAAAGACTTGGGGATTTAGCAAGCTAAACCACTTTGCATAAACAAAAAAAAATATTTTAAATCAATATTTAACAATCAATCATTTTTGAACATCCAAAAACATAACACTTTTTTTCTTTCAAAAGATAAAACTCAATTGCCACTATGCATGAAGTGTTTCTATTTTATAACAGTCCAACTACAGAGCTTTGAAAGTAAATTTAAAGTGACGCAACGAAAACTCAAGCGTTTTACTTAAAACCTCAAGCACTGGGTACCATTCAATTTCGAACATACAGTTCATTGGAGCGCATTAAGATATACGACCCAGAACACTGAAGTGATCTTGCTACAATGCTCAAACTTGTGATTTTCGCGTAGATCTACTCAGACGCTTTAAATACATGATGCCCACAAAAACTCTGCAATGAATGTGCACAAAAAGCATTGCGGACGCTGCTCAGTTCACAGCGTCTTTGTAGATAGAGAAATTTTGGAAAACCTTTGCCCATGCACCCGCTAAATTAAAACGCTGGAAAGTAATCAGCGTCTCTGTAATGTTTCTGTTTCCGCCCATTATTTACGCTATAGAATCTACAGATACTCTTTTGTTCTTCTTCTTCTTCTTCTTCTTCTCCTTCTGATTTGATGCATTTTATGCTTTGTTCGCATAGTGTATGTACAAGCTACTGTGATGTTCATGTAGAGAATAGAATATGTAAGAATTACATTGTTTCGTGTGCCATTTACTGCTATCCTGCTCTGTTGTGATAAATTAAAACACCTTGGCGTAATCTTCGACTCTCTCACTATCAGGGTCTTTCGCTTCATCTTTAGATCCTCCAAACTTTTTGCTAGCTTTTCCAACTCTTTATATCTGTTTTTCTTCTTCTTTCATTACGTCCTGGGACATTGTAGCCAATTTTGGTGTCCTTACATTAAAGAATATTGTTAGCGGCAAGTGTGGAATATGAAAATTCTAGTGAGTATGTTTTACTCGTGAATGATATTTGGCGACATTTTAAATTATTCAGAGTAAGATAGCTCGTAATACATCAGTTGTACAGAGTGTGGAGGTCATTCTGGAGCTGTAAGCAATCTTCAATTAAATTGATTACTTTGAATATTTTAAGATTGTCTGCATATAGAAGATAAAAGGAATTTAGGGGACGAGGTAGATCATTTATAAAAATTTGGAACAATAGAAGGCCTAGGATCGATCATCGCAGAACGCCTGAGGTGAGACAGAAGGCAGCAGAAGAACAGGAGCTCACAATTGCAACATTAGTACGTTACTAAATGTAAAAACAAAACCAGGAGGTGACTATATTTGCCCAATTTCAAAAGAAGAGGTTTATGCATATTTTAGTTGACAGAGTCAAACGCCTTAAAGAAATCAGTGCAGAGAACACCTACCTGTCTTTGCTGATTGATAGCAGTAGCAATAGTGGAAATATAATGAATTCATATAGCATTCAACTTCTAAAAGATTCGTACAAAACGAAGAGAGTGCTCTAAGGTTAGTTGGAAACGGCAAAAGAAATGAAAAAGTAATACGTTGAATAGAAAGGGAGTTTTACAGGGAGCAAATGGTGGTTTTAAGTGGACCGTGAAAGTCTGTCGGAGGAAATATCGTCTTATCCGAAAATAAATTTCGGGCAAAGATTTGCATCCAGGATATACAACTAGAATCAACTTTCTCATTGTATGCGGTATTGCTCAGCAGACATATTATCATCAGGCAGCATAATCTAGCGCGCCATTATATGAAATCCTCTGGTTCAAAATGTGAATCACTTCGAAACCAAAAATAATATTAACAGAAAGACCTTCAAAATGAATCAAGCTTATTGCTTACTAATACCAAACTAGATTAAATCAAAGTTATTAATTTGCTACATTCTTTCCATTAGTGCTTTGCTGATAATATGTCTGAACTAGGCCAAGCAGAAGTATTTAATCTGCCTATCAAATTAAAATATAATTCCGTTGTGTACTACAAACCATTTAAGCACCTTCTGCTCTACAATCCGTATTAAACTACTGATACGCTGCTGGTATTGATACCATGGTATCGTCCATATCACCAGTGTATCACCCAGTTCTAGGCTAATACTAGCTCGGCAACGCGGTACATACGGGGTATCTACGTCGTTGGACAGCATTGATACCACGAAAATTTTACCCGAAGATTTTACTACCAGCAGAGACGATTTCCAGCCAGTGGTGAGTGTGGTAATTGAACTTTCCAATATAGGTCATTGATCTAATGTCACTGAATTGTTATATTTTGAAAGTATCCATACTGTGGCATCCATACCCTGGTATCAATACGAGCAGTGTATCTTTAGTCTTAGAAGGCAAAATAAAAGATCTTTTAGATGCCATCAGACTCTGAATTTGCGTGTCCATTTGTGCTAATCAAAAAGAAATACAATAATTTTCATATGTGTTTCGAGTAGAAAAAAATAGTTTTGATTGCATGAGCGGATTGTGGCACTGTATAAAATGAATGTGCTCGTTACCCAAAGTAATCTAGATCGCATAAATCATTATTTTTCGAAACATTGAATGTACATGTGTATATTCAAAACAGCCTGAAAATCTAATCCTAAATATTAGAATTACAATAACACAATGGGGTCAGCTTTATTGCAGAGCCTCTTCTTCCTAGCAGCAGTAAGCCGCTTAGTCAAGAAACAAGCAATTAAAATTATCATCATCCCCCGAAAGGGAATAGGATAGGAAAGGAATCCCAAACCACACTCTCGACACATTTAAATTGAAATTAAATTATATAATAATTAAAAAGAAAACATAAATAGGATAAATAGAGAATAAAGAAAGTAAGATAGTGTTAGTTGATGTGAAGTTAGTGGAAAAGATGAAAAATAAAAAAAAACATGCAAAGAAGAAGAAGAAGAAGCTCTTTTATAATATAAAAAGATAAATTAAAGGATTTTTAAGAAGAAAACAAAACGAGAAAGACTGCTCCCAGACAGCAACGGAGTGCTGGTATTAGGGATGCAAAAAGAAATGTTTATTAAATTTAAAAAAACACAGCAATCAGGAAAAAAACTAGTAGTAAATAGTACGAGATTTACTTTACATGGTTCTAATGTGATTCTTCAGCAGCCTTTTAAAGACGGGAAAAGATCTAGCATTCTTCAAAGAGTTGGGTAAATTGTTAAAGATTTCCATAGCTAATCTAATAGGATCTTTATGTTTTCTATTCGTTCTAGAGATATCAAGCCTGAGATTATCTTTAAATCTTGTGTGATAGCTGTGATAATCACAGTGTCTCATTGGAAATATGGAAGATTTTATATTGTTATTGAGTATTTTATATATTATCTTAGCTTTTTCCATAAATATAATATCCCTTACATTGAATTTATTTGTTTGTCTGTATAGTATATCACGTGGAGCCATTCTATCAAGTCCATGCACTGCCTTAACTATCCTATTGAGTATTCTATGAATTGAGTCAATATTCATTTCTGAAGTTTGACTCCAATTCAATATACCATAGGTAATCTTAGGCAGCACAAAAGAGTTGTAGATCATATTTTTCAGGTCTAAATCCAAGTAATATTTCATTCAACAACATAACCCAGAAAACCAACTTAGATTTCACATTACTTATGTGAGGGGACCAAGATAACCTATCATCAATAATTAGCCCTAAGTATTTAGATCTAGCCACTCTTTGTATCTCCTCTCCATGTATTCTGATGTTAAGGCAGATCTCACTCTTATTAATCTGCTTGAATACCATGTAAATGACAACTCGATTGATTGATTATGCAAATTTTATTCGTGCAGCATTCAATTAGTGAGTAAATGCATAAAGGTAATACTAAACATTTATCAATCGTTTCATTCGATTAGATTGCACACACTACCATTTAACGGTATACATTAAGAAAAACATTATTTCCACACATAAAATTTTTGCGATGCAATTTCAATGCCCTAATTAACCTCCTCAACTTCACACTTAAAAACTGATACTTTTTTACAACAGCCCGATCTCATTCCCATCAATCGCGCAATGATGTCGATAATAGCACGTAATGACGATAATAAACAAGCGACCCCTGCAGAGTATCAAACAAGCTGATGTGTGAATGCAATTTGTGTAAGAAAATAGGCTTATTGCAGTGCTTATCTTGCGAATAGTAAATATTCAGAGTCACTAATAGACCAATTTAGTTGGCACAAGAAGTGCATAACAGATAGCCTGGCAGAATAATGAAAGCAAACCATGGACTATAGCTCGTATTCAACTGAATCTGCATGTCAAGTAAGATCTATTACACAAAACGACACATGAATGCAAATAATGACACACTTTTCTTATGTTATTAACTGACATATCAGGCGAAAACTATAAATCTAACTGAGGCAGTTCCCTGCATGTTTATGATAATTGCTGCACTCATAGTACTGATTGCAGATCAAATTCACTTTCTTTTCACGCTGACAGCATGTAATCTACGGGACATTGTGAAGATGAGCACTGGAAGAATTCATAACTGTAAATTTCAGTGCTTCTAATAATAGACAGACCTGAAATTTGGCACTTCTTAAAATCTACTATTTAAGACTCGGGGATATTTTTATTTTAAATTCATTTACTACCACAGGGATACGTCACTAATATCACAATGAAAACCACTGAAACTACAATCTACACTTTTATCCCGATCATTCATTTCACTTCACTTAGTTCGAAAATCATTTTTGCTTCACTAGTTCGATCGAATTAAACCCGTTATCAAGTCACTACAAAGTCCGTCACCGTGACCATTCCGGTAATCGCGCCTATGCAAACTGATCTTCCTACCGTACACATAGCCTACTACCGTAGCGAGGTGATCGTGCCTACTCCAACCGCAGCAGTGTCAGCAGTACGGAAACATTTTCACGGCCAGAGATTTGAATGTCTATCGATTTCCAAGCTACTCTCATTTTTAACCGCCACTCATACAAATTCTGCTATTTTTCTAAACACCACATCAAACCGACCAACTGCTGCGTCTGAACCATAACTGACCACAACGCTACAACAAAATTGCCGCTAAATTTAACAGTCGAATTTGCAAATATTTTTTTCTTCAACAAATTTTCGGTATCGAGGACATGCTCAATTATCCGTTATCAGGGAAAGAACGTTTAGGTTGAGTGAAAAGTCTAATTGAAGATGTAGACGCGTACATGCTTTTAATTCGGGAAGAAATTTTTGACACAATTTCTCAAAGTGGTTCTGATAGTTTCGCACCAGTTGTTAACCCAGAACTGTAGCACATCAGCCAAACAACAGTCACTTGGCTCCATTTGAAAATATCTCAATCCAACTGGTTCTATGTTATCGCATTAAACCTTCCGGATTAAAGGGTGTACGCGCAATTAAAGTCACAGCACGATCTTGGTCATTGTCTAATTGGATATAGGTCGCATCACAGCGGAGTTTGTTTTATGCCCGTATTTAGTATTCTGCAATCGTGGAGGAAGCAATTGACGGTGTTCCATGGATGCAGGTATCATTTAGGAACTGTGTCGCACGTTCGGACTTAGCATAAAGTGAAAGTAATGTTTGTTTGTTGTTTGTAATTTGAATATCGAATCGGGCTTTTGTCTACACATGCTAAAATTTCGGTTTAGAATGTATGCATGGTTAGGTTTCAGTATCATTTCAACAATCAAATACAAAAATTGCATTTAAATTTTCTTTACAGTTTCGTTTCTTTCCGTTGTTGGTTATTTGTTGCCTGAATATAATGATTTAAGACCTTTCTTGTTCACTGAAATATACTTTTTTATATTTCTTATTTTTTCTCTGTGTCTGGAAAAATATCAAACCACAAATTACATAATTCATAGACTGTTCGAAAAATTCTGCTGTTTTATATCACTCCGCTCAGGTCAGAAAATACTATAACTCCCATTTGAAATGGACTCTCATTTCATGAGCTACGGGGTTGATATAATTTACAGATTTTCCCCCTTGCCATGATGGAGGTGGCCTTTATATCGCAAGATGTCACACCAGGAATGCCCAACAAACAGTATGAGGATGAATCCTATGGATTTTATATCTGCAGGTGGCGGCCAGATTGGGGCTCGGATTCTGCAGGGCCCAATCTAAGATGCCATCTCATGACTGCAATTTAGGACCCTGGTTGCAGTGCAAGCTCACAGTTTACCATCGTAGAAGATTCCACGGTCAGCAAGTCAACATCCTTTGAAAGCCCAAATACGACCGTAAGATGCTTTCTGAAGATTTCAAATTTTCACAAAAGAGGAAGAAGGATGCACTGAAGAAGGCAACTCCGACTTGTGGAGGCTCTCAGTCGCAAGTAACACAAGAAGCTGCGCCTAAGCGGTGAGCTGCCAACGAAAGCAGTCAGGAAGAACAATGCAGCAAAAACTGCAAGTGTTTCCCTGAAAACTAGATGTCAGGTAGTGAAAACTCTGAGCCTATATGGAGAAACGAGGGATGCTAGGCTGGTGATGTTAAGGCTGTCAGTTCGGGCAGAAATGTCCTGGAGGAACAACTGAGAGCAAAGCGACGCCAACTGGACATTCTGTACCATAGACAGCGGTCAGCCGTCGACAGAAGAGGTCTCTGTACAAGAAGTCGATGCTTCTCAATGCAAATCGGCAATCAGAGATGACACTGAAAGGTAAGGAAAGACTGGCTACACCGGAGAGCTCCCAGGTGCCAAATCTTTCAGCGGTAGAGCGCAGAAGAATTGCAAGGTTGAAGTGGAAGCCGACACATGCTTTCCTGAGCGCAAGATGCCGAATAGCGCCAAAATCAGTGAGAGATCTCAGTAAGGCTGGTGCTTCATGTACAAATACACCACCTGTAAAAGCATAGAAGAAAAAGTACGCAGAAGCTGCGTCTTCTTCTCTCATCGTTGTGATAAATGTGCCTAACAAGGATGGCAGCTGACCTATGGTCCGTAGACCCATGGCCTATGGCGAGAGACAGTGGATTTGGGATCAGTTTACAATTTTACGCATACGAGATTTGTTGATGGTCACCTCCAAGTCGCCAGTCCCAACCAAATATTGAAAAAACATCATTTTAGGCCCCGACCTTTTCAAATCTTTTCACTTCAGTTATTTGACTTCTGGACCTCACAAGAGTGCGGGTGACATCACTTGCATGTTCAATAAGCTGAATCTGGACATCGATCTGAAACACTGGATTACCTTTTTCGTGAATCTCAGGAAGACCCCACCACTGGTGAAGATATTTTCAACCTAACGATCGTACCAAAGAAACGTCTCACTGCTCGAGGACACAAATATAGGGTATCCCAAAATTAACCCAAGATGTGAATTAAACAGAAAACACAGTTGTTTTTTTTCAATTGTATATCTTTTTTTATTGAAACATAATTTACATAGTATAGGGTTATGTATGGAATAGCATATCGGGCAAATGTTCTCCACGGCTTTGCTGGCACATACGCACTCTTTTGTCGAAATTTTCCATGGCCATTTTGCATAAATGTGGCTAAATTTCGCTGATGCAGCGTTGAATTTCCTCCTTCAATGCACGGGTTGATGTGAGCTTGTTGACATAGACTTTTGACTTTAAATAAATAACCCCATAGGAAGAAATCCAAGGGTGTTAAATCACATGATATAGGGGGCCAATTCTGATCACCAAAACGAGAGAGAATACACGACCAGGAAATGTCTCATGCGGTAATTGGATCGTTTCACTGGATGTATGGCATGTCGCACCGTCTTGTTGAAACCACTTGTAATCCACATCAATATCATCCAATTTAGGCAGAAAGTAATCAAATATAGTGTCGCGATGGGACCAATAACAGTAACTGCTTGACCAGCCCAATTTTCGAAAAAGTATGGTCCAATGACGCCTCCAGCCCGAAATCCGCACCTAATAGCGTACCGTTGTGGATGCATTTGTTTTTCAACAAGCACATGTAGGTTCTCTGAGCCCCAAATGCGACAATTTCGACGATTACGAAGCAATCAAGGTGATAATGAGCTTCATCGCTTAGGATGATTTTGCTCGAAAAATCCGCATTCAATTGTTTTTGTTCAGTAATCCATTCAACGAACGCTCTTCGCTGTGCATGATCATGGATATGTCTCCTGAGCAAACTGACTATCTATGGGTATGCCTCCAGAGCAAAACGCAAAGATCCAGTAGCGATTCTCTCCTACAGAGTTTGGTAAATTTTTTTTTGGCAAACCATAGAACTATATTTTCCTGAAGCTAGTGCTTTCAGCATTCTGACTCTCTTTCTCTGGTTGGGTGACTTCATCTGCCCCACTCAGCTTTCACCCGGAAATAAACACGTCACTTAGGGTAGTTCTTCCGCATTATTCCTTTTGCTGTCGAATGGTTGGATGTCCTTCATTAGAACCAAGTTCCATGGTACTGCTAGGATGTGCTTCTAGGGAAACTGCTTGATAGAGTTTTAACGTTTTGTTATGTATATACATATTTTTTGTCATATATTTTGTCATGCATATGTCTATAGTCTCAACCCGTAATTCCCTATGTATGTTCGTATTCCTAAGGTACCACGGAATTCTGAAGATCTTCCTTTAGAGTAAGGTTTTGACAAGTCAGTAATTGTTGTCTGTAAGTGTGGTCTAGTAGATGGTATTGATTTTGATGTACAATATATACTGTAACATCGGCGTACAGAGCCATCTTTTTATTGAGCATATTCGGATATCTGATGTGTACAAAACATACAATATTAGGGTTGGTTGGTGAGCCTTGCGGGACTCCAGTTTCTATAGTCTGCATTTTGTAGAGGTGGTTATTAATTCTAACACAGAAAGTTATGCCTTGCAGGAAAGGTACAATTAGTTGTATACACAGTAGTGGAATTTAGAATGCAAGCATTTTGAAGTTGCCAGACTTTGTGAAATGCCTTGGTCACATCAAACCTGACTAGGCCCGTTGATTTTCTTTGATTGATCCCTTTAATTTTATGTCGCACTACTCTTACGAGCTGAAGCTCAGTAGAATGTAGATTTTTGCAATGATTTTGTTAAACCAGTCGAGAAGAAACCGCTCAGCGATCTTTTCTAGAGAGGATAGGAGACTTATTGGTCTCCTGTTTTGTGGAAAATGAACGTATTTGCCTGGTTTAGATACTACGAGATAATTTCCAGACCTCACGAAGCTTTTCATACAAAATATGGCGTTAATTATGTCAGCGATTGTCATCAGTGTATTGTCAGAAAGATTTGTCAATCATAAATTCCCAATCGAGTCATGGCTGTGCAAGGTCCTGGAGAAGGACTTTTCAGCTAAGCTGGACTCTAAAGCAACTGGATAGTAATTTTAACAAGCCTTAAAAGAAGTCTCTATAAAATTTACTTGGGGCTCAATTTCCGGGTGCTCCAGTGCTCGAAACGCAAAAGGCATCTGCGCTTCTGACTAAACCTCTTGCTCTTTGCAGTCGCAAGAAATGCTGGTAAACAGTTAGATCTGTGGTCACCAGCGAAAAGGTCAGGGATGCAATCATGTTCTTTGACAGCTTCAAATCGTCGGACCTTTTGCTAAATTTAGGAATTGACAAACTGCTGGCAGACCTTACAGAAATCTTTGGGGCATGCCTAGCCATGGGATATGTTCCATCATCTTGACGATAGGGTTAGGTAGTCTTTATACCTAAACCGGCTAGAGATGACTATTCAGATCCAGGAAACTTTAGGCCGATCAGCTTAACTTCGTTAATGCTGAAATGACCCGAAGGGCATGTTGAACGACACACGTGCACACTAAGGCGCAACATGCATACCAACAAAGAGAATCATACCAGTCGGCTCTTAATCCTCTGGTTTCCAAATTTGAGGCAGTGATCTCAGATTATGAGTATGCGATAGGGGTATTTGTGGACATTGCAAAGGCCTTTAACTGGGCTGGATTTTTCCTTGAATATGCTGTTTTCTTTGAATTGTTGTGTGTATCCCTCTTTCTATCGTATACATCAATTTTACATACTGTTTTTTTTAGTCAATTTTACATGCTAAATTTTCAAAATCAATTTTACATGTTTTTTTATGCCTATAAAAATTTGGAACCAAATAGAACTTCACCTATTTTACTTCGATACTTTGTTCGTCTTAATATTTTCAAACCTGTTAATTTTGAATAGTTGCATTAATAATTCTAGAGAAGTATATAAATGTGTATCAAAACAACTTCTTGCGTCTAATTGATTATACGGACAAATGCGTCAATCGTCCTATTAATCATATTCAGTTTATGAATCTAATTTTCAATGTCAGCCAATTTATTGGTCCGATATTAACGTTTCACCGTAATCCCACGAGGAAATTGACAGCTTTAAAATAGCCAATATGATAAGTAATTAAGTACCTATATTAAGATATGTTTGGGGGTCTCAACGTATTATAAGCTGTCCTGAATTAGATAAGTAAACTCAAAGCAAACATATCGATTAGCATCTAAAAGCAATTCAATTGCTTGTGTAAAATAGCTTCTAATTCGTTTAATATCATTTCGGCAGTAATAGCTTAATATATAGATACAAAGTATTAGCAACTTGTCGAATTAAACTTATTTCCAATTATTTTATCGATTTATAATCTATTAAGTTAGTGCTATACGTATTCATAGGATATGCAATAATGATAATTTAGTTTATATTTTTGCCGATTTTGGTATTTCAGAGAGTCACATTTACGTTACTTGAGCTAAGCTCTTACTGATAATAGGTACCTTTTGAAAATAGATTTTGCTATTTTTTCATTTCACTCACAATAGCTCTAGCATCGAACAAATTCTTATCGGTAAAAATTTTAAAACATTAATGGCATATGATTAAATAGATCTACTTACCTTTTCGTATTATCGGGCTTGGTGTACACACTGCTATATAACCCGACAATTTTCCCCAGCATAACACCATTGAACTCAATATGAACATTGTATTTTTGACCTGTTCTCAGGACCGATGTAGTCGTCAGGATCAAGAATTCTCTTACGTCATCGTAAGAAATTGTCGCAGGTATTTTTTGAGCCGTTTCCGTTTCGACATCACCACGTGTAATATTCAAAAACTTTGAATGCAAAATAATTGCATTTGTATCTGCTCGTACTTGAACGGAAATAACTTCCGATCCCGTGAAGTTGCCTTTATCGAGATCTGGATTCAAATGCAAATCATACACAAGGGGGATGATATTGCCTGGAAGACGATAGTCTATCTAAAAAGAAAATATCAGAAATGTTGTTAGTGTTTTGAGTATGGAAAAGGTATTGGTTGCCGAAAAACAAAAAAGAAAATGGAGCGGAAATATTTGTTCTAATTCATTGTGTTTAAATTAGTGATGGGCATTTCTGTTGTTTTCAGAAAACGAAAACGAACTGTTTTTTTCCAAAAATAACTGTTTTTTCAACCTTTTTGAAAACTTTTTTCACTCGACCAGCAGCAGATTGATACTGGGTGTTACAGTTAGTGATTGGCATTTCTGTTGTTTTCAGAAAACGGAAGCTATTTGAAAAAAAGCAGTATGAAAAAAACAGTTGGAAAAAAACAGTTTTTTTCAAACTGCTTTTTTTCAAATAGCTTCCGTTTTCTGAAAACAACAGAAATGCCAATCACTAATTGTAACACCCAGTATCAATCTGCTGCTGGTCGAGTGAAAAAAGTTTTCAAAAAGTTTTAAAAAACAGTTATTTTTGGAAAAAAAAACAGTTCGTTTTCGTTTTCTGAAAACAACAGAAACGCCCATCACTAGTTTAAATAGTCTGCTTAGTATGTTAAATGTGCATACATAACTTAATAGGAAAAAAACTATTAATTTATTGTTAGCAAGTGGCACAACAATAATATTTGTAATTGTTAAGCCACTTAAGAGCAATTATACCAAATATCAATTCTAAGTACATAAATCAATAATAAATCCAGTATTGTGCTACAGATGTGAAAAATAAGTATTCGTTCTCTGAAGTATGCATAATGTAGGTTGTTAGGTTCAAGTGGCTATCGTCGACAGAGGCTTGCTGACAGACGCACATAGGCACAAAAGAATCCATTTGTAGTGCCACAGTAGTTTTCTCTTCCCTAGTCGCTAAAGTCAGGAAACCATCTGATTCGTTTGATAAATCGGTATGTTTGAGATTAAGAGTGCATGAAGTACCGCCACCCTCCTCTTCGCCAAAGCCGGGCACTGGCACATGATATGGAGGACAGATTACAGTTCGTCCTCCGGGCCACGGAGCTGACAAAAATCGTTGAACCCAGCGCTCAACCGTTGCGCCTGCTGTCCTATGAGGAACTGACTCGTAAAAATGATTTAAACCTAATGGCTGCCTAGTAGATTGCCCAGAACTGTCTTGTAATCGTCGTACAGGATGATTCTTCGGGCCAGAATTTCCTAGCGTTCTTGAAGTATTTTTATTTGATGACTGATTTTACCAATAACATTGGTGTTCCTATAAAGATAAAGCAAGAGACCTCCGGTAGCAATGTACCGAACCTCGCCAGTTCATTTGCCTCATAGTTTCTCCGAAGACCCCTATGTTCAGATATCCAAATCAATTGTCCTGCCAAAAGCTTCTGCATTACTGTAAGAGATGCACGGCATTCAGTGACAATGATTGAAACTGTACAAGGATCATCAAAGGACTTAATAGCCGGTTGGTTTTCTGTGAAAATACCAATATAGACTCTAAATATTCGATTACACAGCAGCCAGTCGATTGACTGAAAAATAGCCACAGCTTCCGCTTGAACAGCACTACAATAGTCTGGCGGACTGAAGGGCAACTTTAGATTCACCTCACCACTCTTAACTCTATTATTTAGCTTTATTTAAGCCATCGGTGTACACATGAATAATCTCACTTTGGAGTTTTGAGGGTGTCAAAATGAGACAAATTTAGACTCCAAATTTTATAAAACATCCAGAGCAATGGAGTCAATGTCCGCTGGAACAGAAATTCCCTCAACTAAGACCCTTACATGGCTGAACTGTTTTCTATTCCATGCTGCAATACAATGCAGGCTGACAGCAGCAATATTAGGCTGCTGTAAGATTAGTAGATTGTTTGATAAGGAATGAAGCAGAACGAAAAGTGCCTTAATAAGGGTCGTGCAGGCAGCTCCAAATACCAGGAGTGTAACCTTCGCACTCTTTCAAGCTGGCATTGGCAAGTAGCCTTAAGAGCAGCCTGTCACAAGAATGCAACCCCAAACAATAGACTTGTCTCAGCCACTGCAGTATAAAGCCATGCAACAGTATGAAGCTGCAAACCCTAATTCGCTCTCATTGCTCTTTCCTTCCGCGCTTTATCTGCTATATTGTCGCTCCATAAAAACTTCGAGTCGAGGATGAACCCTAAATATATAACCCTCTGGCTCAGGTCAGTAGAGACCCCATTCAATTTCGGTAATTCGAATCGAAGAAATTTGTACTTCCTTGTAAAAAGCACTAGCTTCTTTGCTTCGTTTCACATTTAAGCCGCTCTCACGGCTGCCAGGTGAAAGTATGTCAAGAGAGTGATTTGACCTCTCCAACAGCGAAGATAAATATTTTATCGATACTGCTACGGATATGTCGTCTGCATAAGAAAACACTTTGTCCAGCCTTATTAGAAGAGTATTTGCCGTGATGTTCTACAACAGAGCAGAGAGGACTTTACCCTGAGGTAGAGTGATCTCTCATGCTGCTGATCCCTTGTCGCATGTTAGCAGCACCAAGAAAAATATTATCACTCTATTTTTAAGAATCTTCATGATGAAAGCTTTTTCAGGGCCTAAGCTTTATTACCTAAGAAGGCGCCAAGTTTATATTCTTTGAGAGTAAGAGAATTTCCGATTTGCTCAATGAGGACATGAAGAGCAGTTTCAACAGACTTACCTGTGATACCAATATGCTGTGACAGCGAAATCAACCTGGGATCGATTGATTTTTTAATATGATAGCCAATTATCCTTTCCAGTATCTTAAGCAGAACAGAGCTATGACTTAGGGCACGGTAGTCCTTTGGCTTAACATGCGAAGTTTCTAGTTTTGTGGTGGCAAATAAGAACATGCGAGAAACGTAGGAAAGCGTTGTATATATCTCTGCGCCATGGTACTTCCATAGACTGCTGGATATCAGCCAGAGATTTAAACGGGTCAAATGAGCTAATGGCCCACCTCAATTGAAAATTGGATACCTTTAGCGATGGCGTTAAGATTGTAGTCTACTCCATTTGATGCTAACTAGTCCAAATCCAATCAGGGTTCATGATACATGTCTCCGATGTCATGCTTAAAATTTTAGGAAGGTGGTTTGTCGTGATGAAACTCTCTATGTTTACACATAAAGATCTTCCTAAGACGTATGTCATACTCAAATGCTTCCAGCTTCATTCTATACAGCGAACATTCATTAGACCTTTTAGAGCTTTCGGACCCCTTCCAGCACTTTCTTCGCAGGTTGGTGATCTCCATACTCCATAATAAGGCCCCGTGTTTCCCCCTGGCTGTGAGTGACCTACACGCTGCCCTAGATTTGGAGTTGAGAGCACTAATAAGGGTGTCAACCTGCTGATCCAATTCGTGGTAGCAGTCTTTTCTCCTTCCTTGGAGCAGCTTCCAGTGAGGATCGGACCAGAGATTGACATAACTTTCAATCCGCACTTTTTCTTTTAATAAATGCTAGCTGCTCAGTAGAGTTCCGGCCAGCAACGTTGAAAGAACTGTACCTACGATTAGAAAAAGAGCACTCTTTTAAACCCCTCCAGTCACGGATAAAATACGAGTGTCATCCACTCACTAGGGTAACGTGAAGAATTTCCCTTCGATTTGAAGTGAGGAAGGTTGGTCGGCTACCAGAATCGGCCATGAATAGGTCGTGGACCAGGATGAAATCATCGCACTTTAGGGACTTTTCTGATATAAATAATATAATATAATATAATATAATATATATATATATATATATATATATATATATATATATATATATATATATATATATATATGTATATATATATATATATATATATATATATATATATATATATATCTTGACCCATTTTCCTTAACAATTCTACTTCTTCCTCGCCTCAAGGAATCTGTAATTTATTTGAACCAAGTTTCATCTTTGGTACACCTGATTTGTCAATCAATTTGTTTCTTTCTCTGATACTGTTCCAACAGTTTTAGTGGACCATATAACAATGCGACGTAAAATATACGTAGTTCTTCTATGAAACTTGATTGTAACAAAGGTCATGGCCTGGTCTTCGTCATGGCTTTAGATACAGCAATAGCCGCAGAAGAGGGGGAAATGATGCCAAATTGACGCAGTCTACGCTAACTTCAGAAAGGTTTTCGACGAATATAATTTATTTAATTCACCCTTGTTCTAAGGCTACGGAATCTCAGAGTAGCTGATTATCTTTTTCAACAAATTCTTATCAAATACACTCGAATTACTCTACGCTGATGTTTTGAAAATATATCACGTTATTCCATTAAAATCTGATGGATAATTAGCCTGTATTATTCAATGGCATGTGCGAATCATATTCTTCCCAAAAGCTTTAAAATTAGCATTTGTTCACTACGTGTCATAAAACTGTTGTAAATTTATTTATTTAATTTTTGTAGGTTGGTAATGTATTGTTTATTTCATTTTATGTTAATAAGTACTCGTATGCTTTGCTTGGCTGATGATTAAAATAAAAGCACTGGCAGCATTTGCCAAACTGAAATAAAGATCATTTCCCACGTAACTACAGATTCTATGCCGCACAAGCTAGTTCGCACTGGGAAAATAACTCCATTTATTATAGATTTACAACGGTTTTTTACTGAAAATCACTGTTCGATTTCTTTTTTCGTTCGTAAATTTAAATCACCGCGGACTTTCATAAAAGCAATTACACTGAAAAAAATCCACATAGCACCCAGAGCCATGTAACATAGCGCATTATTTATGGCCCCATACGCCATGTACATAGTACTCTCAGCTATGCAATATGGCTCCCAGCGCCATAATGTCAGAATCTACTTAGCGCGTGGTCCCATGCTACATGGCGCAGCATTTATGGTGCCACATGCTATGCAAATAGTACCCTGAGCCATGCAGTATAGCTCCCAGCGCCATAATTACATGGCGCAGAAATTATAGCCCCACACGCCATATTAAATAGTGCCATGAGCCAGGTAATATGGCTCATGGCACTACAATTATAACTCGCAGCCATACTGTGTGAGGAGATGTATAAATATCAGCAAGCTTCTTGAATATAGGAGAGGATATGATCTTTGATGTCATTAATCCCTCGGGAATTTCTTTGATAAAATTCCATCACCTAACATCAAGTGCTCTACCTCCAGATGCTCCGAACTGAGAAGGTTCGTGGCCTTTTGTTGGATGCAAACTGGATCATCTTCAGATGCACTGAAAAACACATAGCGCCAGACGCCATTATTTATAGACTTCTGGCGCCATGTACATAGTCGATTTCGGTCGATTTGTGATAAAATATAGCGCCACACGCCATAGTACATAGGAGCAGACGCTATGCTTATAATAGCCCTCCACGCCATGTACTATAGTCCTCCACGCCATGTATTATGGCGTGTGGCGCTATATTTTATCACAATCCCTAAAACGACTATGTACGCCCTGGCGCCAGAAGTCTATTAATTATGGCGTCTAGCGCCATGTGTTTTCTCAGTGTAGAAAAATGAGATTATTTTTTGTATTATAGCGTACCTCCTAAATATATACTGAAACTACACTTGTAGACGCTAGTGTCGCTTACAGTGAACATTTTAAATTTTTCGATTCAGAGCCGGCATTAAGTTTTTTTACAGCGACCTCAATAACGATTTCGTATGCTTTTTTTTCCCCATTCTTCTTTCAATTTTCAATATATTGCTTTCCGTTAATACTTTTTTTCATTTTAGCCTAGTATCGTTCAATTTGTCTAAGTTCAGAACGATTTGGTGGGTTGGCCTCCTTGGGGACAAAAGTTGCATGGTTACTTTCATACTTTGTCAGCATTTTCTTAGCATAATAACTTGGCGCTATGGGTGGCCAAACCAAAACACCGACCTTTCATACTTATTAATGAAAGACAAGAATAGCTTCTGCAGATATTCCTATGTAAAAAAATTGGCATTGACTGTGCCTTCCGCTTTAAAAATATCGCTCCCTAGACTACATCGACAAATTGCTGCGACACCATGTACTGTTTAGAAAATTTACTGGTTTGCACTCTTTGCTTTAGTAGTCTAAGATTCATGTCCGCTCTCACATATGTCTTGTCATCTAAAATGACACGATTGAATTTCCTCACGTATCGATCTTATAATTTTCGAGCTCTCGCTTTCCCGCCGTTCTTTTTTTTTATCGGATCGGTTCGAAGCTTTCTGCACCTTATATTGTCTCAAGCTGTAACGTTTCTTCATTCGATGGACCGTTGACTTTGATGTACCAGCAAATACTGCCATATCTGGAACGGTAATGTTGGGTTTTGTCCCGAACTTCTTGATAATTTTCTTTCCTAAGTCCTTATCTATACTTCCAGATTTTTTACCTGATCTTTTTTTTCCTTATAACAATTAGCCCCTTCTTGTTATTAGCTACTGCTCGTTTGACCGTTCAAAGTCCTTAGCAATCTTTGATAACTTAATTTCTAGATTTTCCACTTATAATTTTCGAGCCCTAAATATTCACAAAGATAAAAGAGTCCAATTTTACTAAGACAGCACTTAGTATTAAAAATCTAGAATTATAGGAAAACAATTTTTATTTGTAAAATTTGTAAAACAATGAGTTTTCGAATTCTAAGGTATGCTCTAGGAGAACACGACACGAAATGGGAACACGGCACTTAACAATATTCCAAGACGAAGAACCAATCAAGTCGTTAGCAAACAAAAAACAAGGGAAATGTAGCCATCCTATTTATATATAAACAACTGGAACAATAAACAACTGAGAATTGAACCTTGCGGAACTCCTGAGTTAAAATAAAAATGGAGTAGGATGCAGAAATTGACAGTTATAACACAAACACGATCTAGAATATAGGAAGTGAGCTAGTAGTTAGAGCAGAGGACCACAAGAATAAAACTTTGGAAAAAGTTGTATATGTTGCATCCACTAGCTTTTATTGATCCAAAGTAGACGGCAACAGCATTGATAAAAGAAAGGAAGTCTGTCTGTGTAGATTTGTCTCTTATAAGCTGGTGCAGCTCTTGAACTAGAAAAGATTGGACAAAAGAATAAATTCTATTGTTAACTATCCTTTCAAGCAGATTGCTAAACAAAAAGAAAGAAGGGAAATGAGGCGATAATTTTGTATGCAAACAAGATCACCAGCTTTGTGCACTGGAAAAACTTTTTTCAGTTTGCCATTGGGAAGGGACTTTGCCCGAAGTAATGCTCAAGTTGAAGATGTAAAAAGAAAAATAAATAAGGATGAAGACAAAAACTTATTCGAAATATATTGTGAGAAAAAAGAAGAGTGAGAAAACACAGTGAGAAAAAAGAAGAGGGAAGCAGTGAGATATAAATGTCGAGAATGCAGCATATTATTCTACAATTGGGAAGTTGAAGTCACCAAATTATAGTAGGAAAACGGTTGGAAAACAATTGTTGATGTAGAGAAAAAGCTCTGTAAAAAAGCGATCGTAAATAAACAGGATGTTACAAGGGATCTAGATAGATGCATGCAACATTTTGGATTGAATTAAGGAAATGCAAAAAAGAACCCTTTTCACCGGTGGAATGAAGGTATGCACAGTCTTTTCAGAAGACACTATGTAAAGGAAGCAGTTTGTTATTATAGACGTCTTTAGCCAGCCAGGTTTTCTTTTATATTTCAGAGGCTAAGATAGAGTTGAACCTGATCTTATCTGTTTTGGTCCTCAGACCGACGGTATTTTTGGTGTTTTGAGGCGAAAAACGTTACGAAGTCATCTAGTGATTTCCTGTTATTTTGCACGATGCAATTTTTTTGGTTGTGTAGTTTGTCAGAATTAGAAGTGGAAAGTCACCAATTTCGACTGCGGCGAATTTCTTGATTGTTTTCGGTAATTTATTAAAGCAAGATGAGGTTGATAATGTCCAAGATGTGTCACAGAAGATCCAAGTTTAGAGTGTACTTGAGAAAAATTCGGCTGCAGGTATCTGAAATAGCTAGCTCAGTACACAAAGTGGCTGAAATGCGTAGTGTAACTGGTGAATTGGTTACATCCTTCGTGGAATTGAAACTAGTACCTTGTGCACGTTCATTTTGTTTGTTTTCTTTGTCAATCATCAATCATTAGATATCTAGTGTAAAACTTTCTGTTTGAGCTAAAAACTTAAGCCCCTTTAATAGGGGCTAAGTCTTGGTAAAAAAGGCAGAGCAATCATCATTGATACTTGATAATTATCAGCAGCACTCATGATAATTATTCAAAGAAGGCGAAAAAGGACGAATATTGAATGGACCACCGCTAACCCTTTGTGTACTAGTACTGGTTTTCTCACTTCTGATGGCTCTCGACAGACATTGCAGTCAAATTTATATGGGAGCCTTTACTTTTTTCAAGGATAATTAAACCCATATAGTTTTAAATCATCGTCTAACTTCGGATCATCAGCAGTCTGTTCACTTCGGTGTGTTTGGTCGTCTAAAACTAAGCTTTGTAATGATTGCTTTTTGTAGGCCAAAATTACAAGGCATCATGTAGCAGAGTTATTCAACAAGGTCTTTGGGAAAGTTATCACTATGGCAGAGGCAATATTAGGTGAATTCAGACAAATTCAATTCAAACAGCTGGAGTAAATTTGAAATCTGATCCTCAATAATAGCTTCGTATGACGCAAAATACGATCACTAAAAAACTGATTGCAGATTAAGCTGTGCTTGTATCAGAATTTGAAAACCAAGATTCATCAAAATCAAATTGCATTTCGGCACTTTTTCTTCTTCCGAAAAGAAAACTTAGGAATAAATCGATTCAAAAGAAATCTCGTTCAATACGACACTCGGAAATTCCGGGACATCTGTGAAGAAATTTTTTTTAACAAAAATACTAAAACTATCAAATTTCGGTTTGAAAAAAAATTTTTCAACAAAAGTTTTTCAACCCAACTGGGTCTAGGTCTTAACGACTGGAACTTGTTAACACTGTAGCTGTGCTAATTTGGGCAGCATGAAGATATTTGAGCTATCATAGTATGGAATCATGGACCGTTATTCCCACGCTAAAAAAAATCATCACGCAATAGCAAAATCCACCAAAGTTCACACACACACATGGGAAAAAGTTATCAAAACGGTTATTAGGAGAACTACTAAAAGAGGTCGAAAAAAAAAGTTGAAGAGACGTCTCAGCATCAATTAAATAAACCTTTAGCTTTGCATATCCCGAAATAATAGTAAGTTGTCATCGAACTTACTTCTGGTCCAGGAGGTTCTACAGTTGTTGTGGTTGTTGGCCCACTCGGTGTGGTTTCTGGTCCCTCGACTGTTGTCATAGCCGTAGATGGTGTTGTTGTTCCACTGGGAACTTTTGCCAGACATTCATCCAATTCCGTTTGCAAATCGTCTTTTTGAACGGCCACAACAATCGTCGAAATCATGAAAGCGGTTGTACTTAGTGCAAGCACTATAAATAGCACCTTTGCGGCAAGTGCACTGAGACCTTTGAAAAAATATTATGCAACGATTAGATAAAACACTTTATCAATTCAATTACGTTAAGTATTTTATAGAAATATTTCAAATATTTATTTATTTTTGTTTTTATAATTTTTCACTTTTTAAAAATTCAACTGATTATCGTATTTTAATAAATATAGCATTAAATCATTTTAAACTTGTATTGTAAATAGTTTCCTGTTTCATTAAATGAATCACAAAATTTTAATTATTATCATTTATGCTAACGAAAAAATATGTGTTTAATTTAGTTGATATTCATTTATTTACCGAAAAACATTTTGAAATCACAGCACAGCACAGCCTAGTTAGGAGAAAATCAGAAAAACTCGATATTTTTTTTTTTATCCCGAAATAAACAATTCTCGATATAGATCTGAAGGTAGATCTGAATTTCTTCAATGATCACACCTTCTCACTGCACTGTATACCCTCGCCACCGACACACCGATGAACTAGAACGTCATTCGCCACAATCGTACTGTGACTGACTGAACACCTCTTCGGGATCGTATCAAATGAAATTGTCTCAGCATCGAGGATCGACTGACCCTGAAAATCCTTACAGACATTATCACTGAATTTACGACAAACCAATCAATTGACTGCAATAAAGATACTAGTCCTATCTAATCTTATGCGACTATAAATTATTGTACTTAACGTCTTATCTAGGGTGGCATTAACAACCAACTAACTATAATTCGCATGTACATATGCATTGCTTAAATACGCTTACAGCTGAAGTAACAGCAGCTAATAGCTTAGTTCTATGACAGTCTTGGCATGAAACAATATCGTATTCTGGGAAAACATCTAAATCAATATTGATCGATGGAAGTGCCGCATAATTTTCTGTTACTAATTTATAGAATGCTCATGAACAGTCGATAGCAGCTGCTTTAGCTAATATCAATCATAATAAATTTGATACTTTTGTCAAATACACCGATGCTAATAATTGCGAGGGTAGTACAAGCTTTCACAAAAGTAAAAGTACCTATTCGCTTTAGATTAAGTACCAAATTTATATAGATAGAAGCAATATACTTTACTGCTTGCAAAGCTCCTGGTGGTTAATTGGCTTACCTAAGCTCCTACTTTACAGTCCTTGGAAATATTTCTTTTATTTGTATTATTGTGGAAATAATCTTAAATGTTCTTTTCTAAGCATATTTGGATCATATTATTTAAGATATCGACTACTTCTTTTCACACCACTTACATTCCGGGTGGCTTAATAAAGTGCCGAGTTTTTTTTTCGTCTAAACTGCATTCAATTTTTAAACTGAAAAAAATTAATTTAATCCTTTTTTGTTTTGTTTTGAATCTAATGCGTGTGAATCATAGTCTTACACAGGGCTTTGTGCACCTAAGGCTGCAAAAACTTCGGTAAAATTCAACAACGTGCCCCCCGCATAACCGTTAGACAATTTTACCGATTGTGTTTTTGTTTTTGAGGGTGTTTTTTGTTTGTTTGTTTATCTTCAGTGTGTTGTCTTTTCGTATATGTTTACGTTTTTGTTAGTTATTCTTAATTTTTTGATCCCTGCTTGTCCTCTGGTGGAAAGAAGGGTAAAAACTTGATAGAAACCTCTATATCTGCGTGTCTACAGGAGTGACAACGATTCGGGATCGAAGAATTCTGGGCCCGCTAAATTCAAACCAGAGCAGGAGACTCTGAGAGCAGAGCAAGAAGTGGCAAGAACTGTATCGATCTCTTTTAGGGATGTATCTGAGCGGGACTCAGATACGGAGTCCCTCTCGAGTGATGGGGTCAGTGTCGGAACTTCCTCGGATTTGGGCGGCTGTCTATACCTCCTCAATCTGGATGCAGAAGAGGGGAGTTAGGTAGCCCTAGCGTCCGAGGATGAAATCGGCTCAACTCTGATTGATAGTGGTGGGGGTGTTTCGAATTAACCTCCACCATTCTAAAGTAGCAACAGCTGCCTTGTTTCTCCGTCTGTATAATACAGGGGAGCAGATAATACTAATCAAAGAACCAAGGGTTGTACACATCCGGGTTAGCTCGTTGCGTACCCATGGTTAAAGGCTAATTACACCCGACAGTCTGGAAAAACTATGAGTTTTCATTCTTGTCAAGAATATCATTAATGTCTTTGTCCTTCGCAATTTCGATGACAAGGATAGCTTGGCCACTGTCACTGCAACAGCTAGGACTTATGTAGCCTTTATATTGAGTGCTGACTCCAATGCTCATCATAAGGTATGTGGCAGCTCCGGCACAATTGGTCGAGGTAAGGCACTTCATCTTTGCACACTTTATCACAAAAGTTGGTAGCGATCCGACCGTCATCACCTGACATCGGAGGGAGGCTCTTGACGTTACTTTGGTCAGCGATCGGCACGCACATCTCTTGAATGGATCGAGAGTCGTACAAAGGTGTTCGTTTTCTGACCACAGGTACATATCTTTTAATGATGCACTAAGGAGTAGGTAGCCTTTGATAATAGGAGAAATATAAATTAGACGAAGTTCCAACTCCTGATGCGATCTTCACCGGAATTTTCTCCGAGGATCGTCGACTGTTGCCAGGATCTGGTTCAAGTGATTAATACTTTTGCTAGCACTCTTTCCTCTGCTGCCAGGAAAGCGTGCAAATCACCCAAAGCCGGGGAAGTCCTAAGCCTTCATGGTCGAATGTGGAAAGCACCACCCTATGGTATGAGTGCAGAAAAAAGGCTAACAGCACTAAAAGATCTGATGAGTGAGCAATGTATAAAACAAAATTGAAGCTTTTAAAATATGCCATACGTAAAGCGAAAAACCTTTTGTGGAAACATAGAGGGTATCATTGAGGCAGTTGGACTAATTTGAGCCCTGACACACTTAATTTCCTTATGAGCTCACATTTCACAAGGAACTACAGTCCTCCAGCAAACATGGCGCATTAAATGGAGCATGCCACTAACTTTTCGCTGCTTATAAGGATCATAAAACTTCCTACTGAGGTGGACCATTAACTCCTTCGAGCCGTTCAAATTTACGGCTTCTAGCTAATATCCGGAATTTAGGCTACCGTGCCTAAAAGAAATTTAGAATCCGTGGTTGCGGCTCTCACATGTTCTCGTCAGCTGGCGGGAAATATGAGTTGTATTTATTCTTAAAACATTGAGAATGTCGCACGTCAAACCTGAGGAATATCGTCCGATATGTTTTAGCTCTGTTCTGCTAAAGATTCTGGAAAACATCACTGGCTACCATACCAAAAAGTCTATTAATCCATCGACAATCTCACAGTCGCAGCATACCTATACCAACGGCAAGTCTCTCGAGACTGCTTTTCATTCTCTCACTGAGCATTTGAAAAATATCTCGCTCATCTAGAGTATACGTATGCTGTCCTCATAGACATAGAGGAAACATTGAACTACATCAGGTCTGATTCTATTGTGGAGGTTTTTGTTGGTCTGGGTACTGATATGCGGCTGATAGGTTTTGTCGAACAGCTCTTTTTTTCAATTCTCACATGCGACGAGAGGTCAAAACGAGCACATCTTATGGAGAAGTCCTATCTGCTTTGTTCTTTTCCATTACGGTAAATGTTATTCTGAGGCGGCTGAACTGTGTTAGTTGCAAAGTGGTTGCTTGTGCGGACAAAATTGCCACAGCAGTGTCAGAAAAGTATCTATCTACGCTTTCGGATAGGTTTAATCACTTTCTTCGCCACTCTCTTGGTGGTCATTGTACAGCATCCGTGATTGTCACTGAACATCTTGCATCTCGTAAGAAAATGTCGAGACATCCGGCAGTGCAATCGATTTCAGTGCCTGGACATAGTTGTATTCAGGGTAACTGTGTGGCAGACAAACTGGTATGGTTTGGCATCTTGTTACCGGAGGTATCTTACCCTTTCACTCCTGGACTAAAGAATCACCCTGTCCGATTGTAAGACAGATTTGAACGTTCATGGATGCACTTCGCACCAGGTTACTGTTGAATTTAACCCGTGGTGCCCTTCGCTGTGTTGTGGTCGTTCTCACAGGCTACTGCTTCATAGGGTTGTGGCTCATAGGATGAAGATGAATTTGTTCTCCATCTCATGTGCCAGTGTCTGGCTCTCGCGAGGAAAAGAATGGACTCTCTTGGGGTGCCCTTCCTCTTACGTCTGACTGATTGATCCCTTATCGATCTTAAGAGTTCTATATAGTTCATGAAAGGAACCAAATGGTTTCCGAGGTACAGTTGCTGTAGGAGAGTATATCCAAGGTTTCACAACAGGCCTCTAATGCACTTTTGTGTGTCTTTTGGTATAACGTGCCAAATTACAGCCACTTAACCTAATGCAATAAACATATTGATTTTTGCAAATCTCTCATCAATGAACATTCTGGCAGTACATAGATTAATAATTTAAATTTCCTTTTAGTATCTGAGAAAAATCTAAAGCACATATGTATATTAGCAACAGATGGGGCCAATTATTTTTTTTTGTGGCCAAATTTTTCTTTTAAAAATCAAAATTATCTGGGTTCAAAAAAAATTTTGCTTTTCAAGACAGTTGTCTCTGCAACCAAAAAAGCTATATTTGAGGGTACTCTAGTATCGGGAGAGCTAGATTTTTCACAAGTTGCGAATGGCTATCAAAAGATGTTTACCATTTTTAATAATTACGTTCGATTTCATGTAGTCTAGTGGGTACAGCTCTGGCTTCTTGTGTATGGGGTCTCTGGTTCTCATCCACGTTCGGACGAGAGACAGTACTCCGAGCTTTGAGTTCACCTAGCTTTGAATAGGTATCTGAATTAATCAGGAGTACAGTGGACCGTGGAACTAATCATTCCACACTCCTACACAGATTGATTTTGAATTTGTGAACGAACCTTTCTGTCAACTTCAACTCTGAGACCTAAAAAGTGGCGTGAAACGAGTGGAGATATACTGCTACTGCCATCTGAAACCGAAGTCTGTACTAAACTTATCAGGCGATCTTTTTAACCTTATATTACGAATTCATAGTTTTTATACCCGTAATCCAAAAGAGGGGAACGCTTTAAGTTAAGTCACGTTTCAGCCAAGAAGTTGTTAAGCTACTTTATCAGGTTTTATGTAAGATTGATTTCACTTATTATTTTGTATAGTTTGTATTTATATATTTTTCAAAAAAAAAAAAAACAGCTAATAGTCAACCCTATAAACGCATAAACTTTGACTTTATTTTCTTCTAATTGATTCCATCAATATACTTGATATTTTCCTTTTCATTCAATATTAAATTAATTTGCAAAGCCGCGTGACCCAAATCAAACAGAAATTGAAAAGATAAGAGTAATAATCAGATGACATATTTTCAATAATACGATTAATAGCCGCTAAATTTAGTAAATTTAATCGGAAATCAAGATTATCATCTGATATTCTGATTTTGTTTGTTTCTTACGTAGGTGCTAAAGGCCTAAAATTGACCAATGAAAATTTTATGAAATTTACTCTTTATGAAATTTACTCTGCAGCTATGACAAGAGTGTGAAGAGAAATACTTGAAATCATCTAGTTTCCTGAAAAATTTTCACTTTTCGGGAATAAAGAAACTATATATAATAAATTCAAAGCTTTGTTCAATGTGTGTCTTTTATTTTTTTTAATATTCCATGCCGCAAAAAACTGGAACATCTACCACCAAATCGCATATTTTTGAGCACCCCAAATTTATGTTGGCGAGAACTCAAGACCGGATCTTCAGATCAGCACGAAATTAGTAGGATGTATTGATCTTGAGTAGCTTAAAGAAGTTTGGTGAATATGGTAGCGAACCTGAACCTGGTGTAAAATATGGAATTAAATTGAAAAAATCATTTTTATTCAGTTTTTACCTATAAATGGTGTCAGTAATTTTACAAAAGATAATTAACTTCTGGTGAACATAAGCAATATTTAATTGAATTTCTAAAATTTTGAATTTTTCGCAGGTGTGTGTGGCTAGTTTTTAGGGTGTTAGGGCTTCCCACCCCCATAACTTCCAATAAAACAGATCAAAGAGATCGAAACGAAATTCACAGAGTGAGATGGTCTTAATGTAAAGCAGGTTTAGTGGTTGGAGGATTGGCGGCAAAGGGTTGTCACTATCTATGGATCTCATTTTCGCCTTGATCAATATGTATAGTTTTACAATTATTTTATCATTTTATCATTTTATCAATTTTACAATTATTTTATCAGGTGCTGTTGCTAAATTTTCATATGATAATCAGTTTACAATAAATATAAGGACCAGGTTTAGAAATTCTGCGGATGGCAACTTAAATAATCTTTCCATCCATGTTACAGGAGGGACTACTAATAAGATAATAATGAAATATTTAAACTAAAATTTTTAAAAAGATAGAATCTGAAATAAAATATGATAAATTCTAATGGCTAGGATAACGTTTCAAAGATTTTTAGCCCTAAAAGTAAAAAAAAACATTATTTTTTTCAAATTTCGAATGATGATAGATTCAGACAGAAAAATTATTAGACATATGTGATATTTGGTAAGTTTTTTTAATTTTCAAAATTTCTCATCGCATCTCTCAGCAAATTATTAATTTTTATTTGAGTAGAGAAAAGTCTCTATCCGGTGACGTCACTCAAATTATGTTTGCCAGTTTCTGAGCAATGTAGTTGAAAATTACTTGGCGAAATGTGCATAGAGGAATAGAATATCTAAATTTGTATCAGAAATAGAGAAGTTTGAATCGCGCAACTTCTTTAACGACTCTTTAGACGACTAACTAAACTAATAGAAAATGACATCAAACAGAGCATTGTAGTTGAGATTTTCTCTATTTTTAAGTTGTAGAAACAACCAGCTGATATAATTGAAATTTCCAGAAAGTATTGGCCTTTAGTAGGGCTAAGTCTGACAGAACTTCAAAGAATATGCTGGCAACTCTGTAACAGTGGTGTCATCTTGAAAAACCACACAGCAGAACAAAAATTTTGCGGGGCTAAAAATAAAATGATTCTTTATAAATAAAAATGAGCTGCCTAAACAAATTATGGCTGAATAAATGATATATAAGCCATGGCCGAATTTCCATTCATGACGACGATATTTCAAAAATATTAATGATTATATTTGCATCGGAAAATATCTAAATCCTGTAAATGGAGAAATATCTGTGAAAAAAACAGACGTGGTAAACAGGCTAATAAATAATTTATCAAATACTTCACCAACCTATTTGAACTAAATTCGCAATGTAAAGTTTTCAAAATATTTTTTGATTCGTTTATGATTTTATCGCCATCAGAATTAAGCGTTGTCATGTTGCTCTGTCGTCAGTTTTCTATTTTTGTGATTAATTGTAGATATTGGCGCTATCACATGTACGTGGTACACCGATAAAAATAAATGAAAGATTGTTTTCTAATTATACAGCTTGTTTCTAATTATGTATTTAGTAATTTGCGATTTCCGTATCAACTTAGTAACACATGTATGCATGTTAGATATGCTGAGAAAGAAAGATTATGTAGTATGAGTACTATTTGATTGAAAATAAAAAGGGTCAAGTGACAAGCGGAATTGTTACTCAGTCGATCTATTCTGAATCAACAAAAGTAATTTGCCGAGTTCTTGCGTGATGTAGCCAGTTTTTTTTAACCGTATTAGATGAAGAGGAACACTAGAAACACTAACTTTCGAAGAAATGGAGAGAAATCGAGCAAATGTATATTTTACCTCACATCTCCTTATTGTAACTAATCTGTTTCGAAGGTCATGCACCGCTTTGCTCCGAAGACTGCATCGAAATTTAAGTTGTATAAATTTTCTCTTATTAGATACATTTATTAAATTAAAAAAAATTCATTGCATAGAGACGTTTTCATGGATACCCCCAGCATTAACTTCAAAATTTAGTAAAGTAAACCACTTGTTACTTATGGATTTCTTATAAAACTTCATCGGATGGCTTATCTTATAAAACTTCATGTTCTCCTATGCTATATCTATAAAAATGGTCAGTGCTTGCAGTACTTTACCAACATATTAGCCACACCTGCTTGGAAACTTAGAATATTCCAACATTTGTTACTGATTTCCATTGTAGATTTTATATGAGTGTCTAACGATAGCATCCGTTCGTTCAAAATTCACGAAAATGCCTGGTGCTGGTAACCTTTTTTTTGGCATCAATGCCAATAGTATATCAAATCTGTTTCAAGTTAAGACCAGTCCACCCTGTGATTTTTAATTCCTGTGCATTGGAAGCTTTAGGGGAAAAAGAAATTTAGAGTTACCACCCGTAAAACAAAAAAAAAATGCAAATATTTGTTGCTTATTGACTTCACAAGATCATAATCAATTGCAAATTTAATGATAACATCGCTTTGTAAAGAAGTAATAAAAAATTACAAAAGTTGCCATAGCTGGTAGCCTTATCAGGACAGAAAATTACAACACATGATCATAACTGACAACTCTATCCTAATTTTTCAACTTGGGCCTAGAGTAAAGTAAATAGTTTATCGGGCGAAAAACAGTTTTTTTTCTTAGTGATTTTTCAAGACGACACCACTGTCACAGGGTTGCTCACATTTTAAAATCACTTCTATCAGACCTGGTCCCTACTTAACACCATTACATTTTGTACATTTCATGTTGATTTGATAATCGAGTCGTGAGTTGTCGCGACACAAATTTCGGGTGCTGAAACACGAGATAATTTGGTGAATGGTTATCGTTCTTGGTCAAAGAGGAATTTCAAAAAATTTAATTTGGCTCTCCCGACAAAGCATGAAACCAGAAAATTTGTATATTTTACTAAAATGCAAAAAAAAATTTCAGAAGGGTCGTTAATGTGAAGGTTTTCTGTTTATGCACCTGCCTCACATACATGGAAAATCGCATAAGTATATTTCTAATGTTCGTCAATACTTTCTTGTTAATTTCGTAACTATTGGATAACTTTGTGCGAAGTTATAGGGTTTTGAAATTTCGTAAATTGGTTTTGCATACTTTTAGGCACTCTTCACCCGTATGGTGGTGAAAAGAAATATGTTATCATAACGTAGCTAAAAGCATAATTAATTTTCGCTTTCAATACTTATTTTTTGCAAATATCTATTTTGCACAGAAATATAGGGGTATTTGTAAACTCACTGTCATACCCACCGTCGCCAAAGGGTTAAACATATTTCCTCTTAAATCAAAAAAGCTCATCACCATTTATTTATTTATTTATTCACAAGCCAATTACAAATAGGATAAAAATCCCATTTACAAATAGGGCAGCTTAGAAATAGAAACAGAAAATAAAAATGCATAGATAATCAAAATTGAAAAAATTAAAAATATGCAATTCAAAGCCACGACAGACAAAATAGATAGACTAATTAATTAGCATCAAATATTGTGCTACGAATTTAACATTTAAATGTGGATATAGAGTGTGGAAGAGGACCGAGTTGGAAGCTGTTATGAAGACGTAAAAGGTGTAAAACAGGAGAATGAAAGTAAGTAAATGGTACTAAGCCAACAGAGCACCTAATTTGCCTCTCACACTGCTGTTCGTTAATCAAAGATGCTATAGATGAAGTTAGATAGCCACGTCTGATTTCGAACCGAAAGCATTCATCCAGGTAAACTCTGAGCTTTGCTAGGAGAGGGAGGTTAGGGATGTACGAAGGTCGTTCAATAAGTCCTTAGCAAATCCAAGAAATGGCACTCGTAGTATCAAAAATGAATTTTCCCCAGTAAGTAGCACTTCTAGTTAGTCAGCTGCTAGAGTTTCAGCTTTATCCGTCACATACTTTCATTGTTGTTGTCGAAAACAACTTTCATTTGATTATAACAATAGATAAAAGTGGCTTTCGAGCGGTGATTAAACACTTGTATTTAAAAGGGTTAACGCCGAAAGAAATCAAAGATGAGTTGAATGAAGTAATGGCAGATCCGCTTCTGTATTTATAACTGTTTACAATGGGGTGAATGAGTTTAAACGTGGCCGTACATCCACAAAAGATGAACATCGTTCCGGACGCCCTGTGGAAGTGTATACCCCTAAAATGATTGACAAAATCCACGATATGGTTTTTAGTGATCGACGAATCAAAGTGCGCGAAATAATTGAGGCTACTGGCATGTCGCAAGGCATAGTCACTTCAATTTTGCTCGAACAATTTTGTGAAAAAATTGTGAAAAACATCTCGGCAAGATGGGTTCGCGTTCGCTCACAATGGAGAATATACACAATCGTGTGGTCGACTCTGAGGCTGTTTTGTCGCTTTTCCGTCGCAATCATGAGTAGTTTGTGCGTTGATACATAGCTGTTGGTGAAACATGGATACATTACTTTACTCCAGAGACAAAAGAACAGTCGAAACAGTGGATTTTCGAAGAAGGCAAATTCAGTGAAATCGGCCGGTAAGGTTATGGTCATGGTCTTTCGGTCACATCTACACCGATTACTTGGAAAAAAGAAAAATGATAACATATTATGCGTCGTTATTGGACCGGCTGAGCTAAGAAATCAAGGAAAAATTTCCTCATTTGAAACGCAAAATATCCTCTTTCACACCCGCGCAGTTGTGATGGCCAAAATTATGGAACTAAAGTTCCAATTCTTTTAACATCCACCGTACTCACCAGATTTGGCAACCAGTGCCTTTTTTATTTCCTAACGTGAAGAAATGGCTTGACGGAGAAAGGTTTACGTCTAACGAGGAGGCTATCGCCCAAACAAATGGCTATTTTGAGGAGCTTTCGATATCTTACTTTTTGGGAGGCTTATAGAGCTGAAGGGAGATTATGTTGAAAAATAAAAAAAATGCTACCCCAAAAAAATGTATTTCTACTTTTTTCAAACGAATTATTGAACACCACTCTAATAAGCGTTCATCATAAGGCAAGTATGGCAGATTATATTTAAAGAGTAAGATGCAAGTGAACCTCCGCTGAACAGATTCAACGGTATTGGAAATGTATGTGAAACGAGGAGACCAGATTTGACAACAGTATTCAAGTTTGGAGCGAACTAGGGTAACAAATATGGTAACATATCTCTTTAAGGGTAACTAGGGTAACATATCTCTTTAAGAAGCAGATGATCATCTGAGCTTTCGATTGCTCGAAATATTTTTAAATCATCAGAGTAAAGCAAACAAAATGACGATAAAATATTTGGTAGATCCTTGATGAAAAGGTTGAATAATTGTGGTCCTAGGATCGATCTTTGAAATTTACTAGAAGAGGGGGAAAACGGTGGAGACGACACACCAGAGAGGGAGACAAAACAGGTGCGACTAATTAAGAACCAAGATATCCAAGAAAGTAAAGGCTCACAGATAATATAGTGATTTAATTTGAGTATAAGAATCAAATGTTTTCGAGAAATCTGTATATATAGCATCAACTTGACAGTTCCAATTTAACGCCGATACCACTGCTTGAGAAAATTCAATGAGATTTGTAGATCTGAATCGACCTTTAACAAAGCTATGATGCTGAGATACAAAAGCATAGCTAAGAGAATAATATATTTTGTTAAACGCAAAACGCTCAATGATTTCGGGGAGAAAAGTGAAGGGTGGAATTGGGACCAGATTTGAATATAGAAAATAAGTTGGCCAACTTCCAGGAGGAAAGAAATTTACCAGCGCAAAGAAATAAGAAAAAAGCAAGATTTTTCTCAAAAAAGTTAGGAAAGTGAGCCAAGAGAGTAATTTGAATCAAGAGATGATATAAGGGATTCAATAGGATTAGTCGACCATCACTATCATCTGAAAATTACAGCTTGAAATTACGAAATCTGGAGAGAAACTCACCAAAAAATCGTATTTTCATCGAAAACCAATAAAAAAAATTGAATTTAAACTAACCAAATAGTTTTCTGGTTCTCTCTCCTTTATAACCAAATAGTTTTCTGGTTCTCTCTCCTTTCATTCACATATGTATTCTAGTTTAAGTTTCTAGACTTTCTTGTTTTATATTTCTTGCACAACAAAAAAAAAACAAATGAATAAAATAAGCTAATTATTTACAATTCTTAGAAGTTATTTGTGCTTTAAATATTTAAGTTCACTTGCGAATTACATGTCACAAAAATATTTTGAATCAAAAATTAGCAAAGCCCTGAAAAAATCAATCATCGGGGTCAGAGGTGATGCGGAAATGGGTCCCTCCGAATGTCATTGTCCTCACAGATCTCAAAAGTAACAAAATATTTGTTCTTGGAACGTGGCACATTGATTAAAATATTATTATGAACGCTTGATAATTTGACGCATTTAGACATTAAAGAGCTTTCCATAGAATTTGCTCAAGTAATTTCAGCCTAATATATTTCATAAGAATCGCACGAAAGAAGCAATACATATATTACCACTGTTCATATTTTTCTATTTACCGGATTACGGTATTGATACATACCGGATACGGCATGATACATATTATTACTGACGTATTAAAGAATATGTTTTCCAATCAGATCTTCAAGTGGTTTGTTTATGGGCTTTTCCATTTCAAACATCAAACACGGGTGAGTGTGGACGTCCGTCAATTTCACGGTTATCATCGATTTAAAGTTCATGGATTTGCTTATCCTTCCTGTTAGAGTAGCTTATAATCCGTGCACGTAAATATACTTACAAAGTAAATTTCTTCCATGATCTTGATAGTTTATCAGATTTAACGTTATCTGATCGGCAAGAAAATATTTAATGTTGTAAATTAAAGCGACATCGATCCAAACAATTACTGTACACATGACGGAGAGTAGCTTTTATTATCAATGACGAGCAACTTTCTCTATTGTCTCACTTTGAAAGCCATATTGATCATCTTTTTGCTTTTATCGTGTTATATTTACCTAACTCAATAGTGTTTACGTATCATATGTCTTGTACTGAATGTGTATTTACTTTAAAGAAGGACAACGTTGAAGGCCATTTTATTAGTAATTTATTCAGAAAAATTTAATTAACAAGCAAGACGCGTAATTACAAAATGAATAAAATAATAATATAAAAAATATAAGTAAAAAATTAAAATGCAGAATAAGAATAGGAGTAAAAAATTAAGAATAAAGTAAAAGTAAAAATAGAAATTAATAAGATTAAGGATATAATAAAATACAATGAAAACTAAAAATATAAATATGATTATCAGTAAACGCAAAACAGGCGAGTGAAATTAAATCTCAGTACGCGCAAAAGGTACATTAAAGATTGTAGTTGGCCTGATAAATCTGTCGTGATGGCGTTCCGTAAAAAACAAACTCGTCAAAGATGAAGATAAATAGCCGCGTTAAACTTTCAAAAGAAAACATTCGCCAAGGTAAGCTCTGCACCGATCAAGTCGAGAAATATTAAAGGTTGATAAACGTTCCCTGTTAGGACAACATGGGAGGTTGTACTTGAAAATAAGGCAGTGTGTGAACTTTCTGTGGACAGATTCAACCGCCTCAGACAAAGAACAGAAACAAGGACCCCGCACTACAGAGCAACACTCAAGAATAGAACGAACAAGGTGAAAAAAGACGCACTCAAGTGGAAAAGTCAAAAGAATTGTGGCAAACATGTATAACGAAACCAGCGATCAAGAAAGCCTTTCGAGTGATGGTACTAATATGATTATCTAACTTAAGTTTCCCATCGAGATTAACATCGAGATCAGTAAAATTATTTATTTGGGAATCCTATGATGCCAATGCACAGCCTTGGTAGGAGAAAAGCTATGGTAAGGAAAGTGGGAAGGGTTGACAGTGAAAGGTTGAAGGTGGAGTGCTTGAACACTTAAGGGCTGTAAATTTGAACACTTAAGGGCAGTAGTTGGAAAACTGTTCCACACTCATATCGATCTGGATAAGAAGAACTCATGGAATTTGACAGTGTGACTGGCACCAACGTGAAGGATATGAGGGGGTGCGCGATTAATCTCAGGGGTTAGATCAAATAATTGATTAGAACAACAGCCATTAAAGTAGCAACATAGAAGTGAAAGACAGCCAACATAACCTTTGAGGGCAAATGGTTTAATGTGGGAAGTGATAGGTACATAGTC
The DNA here is from genome assembly GCA_963978885.1 of Nemotelus pantherinus. Lineage (NCBI taxonomy): Eukaryota > Metazoa > Arthropoda > Insecta > Diptera > Stratiomyidae > Nemotelus > Nemotelus pantherinus. The sequence goes on from OZ022265.1 coordinate 22,981,358, forward strand.
GATAAGCTTGAAAGCCTTACTTTGCACTTTGTCTAACGCGGACAGTGCAATGCGACCTGCTCCTGCCTAAATATTGGAATCATATTCAAGATTTGTAGGTACGCGTAAGATCAGGTAGAGTAAAGTTTTTCTTAAATCTTTTCAGGTAGCCCAAGCATTTCGTTGCATTTTTCCTAGCAGCGAAACTATGGTTGGCCCAGTTAAGTTTACTGGATATGTTTATGTGAATTATTTTTAGTGTGGACGAGTCAGGAATACTTACTCCACCGATCAATATGGTTTGCGAAGTGGAAGGATCACAAAGTTTATTGGATATAAGACAGCATTGAGTTTGATTAATAATGGATCTCGAATGCTGGCGGTAGCGAGTCCGGGAGATTCAGCCAACGAATCAAAGGAGTACATGAAATCAAGGGTACTGTCATCAGTAAAACTATGGATTGGATCAACGACGACTTAAAGTGAGCGGTTGTTGAGAAAACTTTCAATCCATTTTTCCATTTTAAGATATTGGAGTCAAGACCGAAAGCATAGAGTATGGTTAAAAGGGCAGCAAGAAAAACTCTACCAAAAGCCTTTGAAATATCTAGATCAATGACTTTGGATTCACCAAAATTATGGAGACATCGATTCCACTTCTCAGTGAGAAATGTCATCAAGTCCTCAGTGGAGCGATCAGAATGAAAGCCGTATTGTTCGTCATTGGTTAGCCTATGGGAATCTAGATAGCTCATTAATTGGGAATTAACAAGTGTTTCAAAAACCTTCAACAGAATCGAAGTAAGAGCGATTGGTCGATAATTAGAAGGATCACAAGCCTTTCCTTTTTGGGGGAGGGGCTGAACACGAGCAAGTTTCTATTTCCGTGGATAAATTCCGTTTGAATATGATAAGTGAAATAATTTGTGCACAGGCTAAGCTAAGAAAGAAACGCAGCGTTTGAGAACCATGGATGGGATACTACCAGATCCAACAGATTTGGATATGTCAAGCTTTGCGACCACTTTGGAAACTTGCCTAGTGTGAAAATGTGAAGGTCCTTGATTTGAATTGCGCTAATGGATCAAAGGTGGTTTTTGCGTAGGTGGAGGCAAAGAAGAGTTTGCTGCAAATAATGCAGCAAAGAGATTATCTTTGTTCAGTTATTCTTTATAAATTTGGTCTCAATGAAGAAATAGCGGCACGGAAAAAGAGGTGTAATTATTCTTCACGACTTTTACAATTGACTAAAAGTTGCTAGTTTTTTGATTTGCAAAGATTTTTCGTCTGATGTCAAAATGAAACTTTACTTTTTGAATAGTGGATTTGCAGGTGTCACGCGCAATTTTGTACATCTGCCGGAATTCCTTGGAACGAAATCGTAAATATGCACGGAATGCCGCCTCTTTATTCCCAATAACTTTTTTGCAATCATTATAAAACCATGAGGTGGCAGTCGGTTTGAATCTTTTAAAGCTATGTGGAATAAAGAAATGAGTCCCGAGGCGTATGGTAGAGGTTTCATCAACATCCTTTGTAGAGAGGCAACTGAACCAGTTTAGCTCTCTAAACAATTTATTGAAAGAAGCCAATCGGCCTTGTCAAAGCGCCATAGCAATATTTTGGTGAAAGATGATTACTATTGACCAGAGAGCTTGTGGTTAAATGGGCCAAACGATAATCTAAGCTGGCTACAGGAGCTGCAACAGAGATTACATATATTTTGGGGTGAGATGTTAAAAAAAAACTAACAGATTGGCACTTTCGCCTGGTATTGCCGGTATCATTGCAGGACAATCCACTAATTGCTGCAAGCTATGAGACTCACAAAAGAACTCAACCTCTCTAACTGCTGGGCTTGTAGTCGAAGATAGGAGACATTCAAGGATAAGTAATTACAGTCACACCAAAAAACAAGACGACACAAATCGAAAGAAGGAGCATTGATAACGCGGAAAATGTTCACTTCATCAGCGTATATTAGACAAGAAGAAGCAATCACACTCAGAAGATCATTGATGGAGAGATTCAATAGCAAAAGTCCGAGAATAGATCCCTGAGGTACACCGGAGGGAGGAAAAAAAGGAGAGGACGAGGAGCTACGGAGACAGATAGACAAGTACCATTAAATACAAATGATGAAAGCCACGAGAGAAGGGGCTCCGATATACCATAATGCATTAATTTATGAAGAAAAAGCTCATGATCTGCTTGGTGGCTAATGCCTAAAGCAGAAGCAACAAAATGGGAAAAACTCAACAAAGTTTGTGGCAGTACCCCGGCTTTTCACGAAACCGTCCTGCTGAGCAGCAAAAACGTAACGAAAAGTGTCATAGACGCGATTCAAATCCAGACGCTCACAAATTTTATGAAAACGTGATTGAAATAGGCCAATAATTAGTAGCTAGGTTTAGATCGCCAAACTTGTAGATAGGCAAAATGCTTGACACTTTCCAAAAAGCTGGGGAAAATGCCATTGCACAGACTAATGTTAAAAATGATGGGCAGGGAAACACAAAGAAAAGTAGCAAGTTGTTTTACGAAAAAGTTAGGAAATTCATCTTGGCCCAGAGAAAAGCTGAAGACAAACGTTGATATAATAGATTGCATTTCTAGAGGATTGGTCACAAGAAAATGAAAAGGAGGAATCCTGGAGGAAGGAGTAGGAAGATTAGAAAATACAGAGGAAAAAGAAGTATGCAAATATTATAAAAGTATGCACCCTGTGCCAGTGGTGCCATCTTCAAAAATTGTAAAGAATAAAAAACTGCTTTTTGCCCTATGAATTCTGATTCCGTTGCCAAATTTTCATGAAATTGACACCAGCAATTAAACTTTACTCTAAGCCGTGTTGGTTTAAAAATTCGATTGGTGCTGCCAGCTATAGCAATTTTGGTGTCTTGATTTTTGAAAATTCGCACAGTAAAATAAAGGTTTTTGCCCTATAATTTCCAGTGCAGTCATGGAATCAAAACGAATTTCATATGATATATGGAACTAATTATAGGCATTACTCAGAAGGAATCTGGTAAAAACGCCATTATAGGGTTGCCAGCTATTGTTGCTTTTGTTTTTATTTGCAATATCTTTATTAAGCGATTTTATCGTAAAATTTTCAAACGGTAACGATTTCGTAAAGACAATAAATCAAATACTAAGTTTCCGAAAATTGGAAAACCTTTGCGACTGATAACCCTGAGTTTCTTTGTACCTCTATAACTTCCAATGCAGTCATCGGATCAAAACGAAATTCGCAGAGTAGGTTGATTTCACTGTGAGGCAGGTATGATCTATTTTTGGCTTGGATGCTAACAAAGGGTTGCCAGTGCTAGGCGTGTTTTGCTATTTTCGTATCAATAAATGCGTACATTAACTATTCATATCGCGAACATGAGCCATTAAAAATAAGCTACCAATGTTTAAATTTTCTAAGTTCCAGAAATTTTTTGGTTCCAAACATCTTTCGCTTTTTGACCTTTTTATCTCTGTAACTTTCGACGAAATCATCGTACAAAATCGAAATCGATAGAGTTGTTTGATTTTGATGTGATCAATTTATTATTTATTTATTTATTTATTTATTCAATCATTATAGCTACAGGTTGATCTTAAATAAAAATGCAGAATTCCTTTTTAAAATATAAAGCTCACAGCCCACATAAGGCAAACTTGTGAGTGGGTGTGGCGTTACTTGAACAGTTTTAGCTATAGCTTTATTGATAACGCGAAAATTGTTCACTTCATCAGCGTACATTAGACAAGAAGAAGCAATCACACTCAGAAGATTCAATAGCAAAAGTCCGAGAATAGATCCCTGAGGTACACCGGAGGGAGGAAAAATAAAGAAAGGACGGAGAACTACGGAGTCAGACATAGGAAGTACGATTAAATACAAATGATTATATCTACGGAAGAAGGGGCTCAGGTATGCCAAAATGCATTAATTTAAGAAGGAAAAGCTCGTGATTGACTGATTCAAAAGTTTTGGAGAAATCAGTGTAAATGACGTCTACTTGGTGGCAGCTGCCTAAAGCAGAAGCAACAAAATGAGGAAAACTCAACAAGGTTTGTGGTAGTACTCCGGCTTTTCACGAAACCGTCCTGCTGAATAGCAAAAATGTGCCGAAGAGTGTCGTAGACGCGATTCAAATCCAGACACTCACAAATCTTCTAAAAATATGGAATGATTGAAATAGGCCGATAGTTAGTAACTAGGTTTAGATCACCAGACTTGTAGATAGAAAAAATGCTTGACACTTTCCAAAAAGACTTTTTTTTTAGTTGCAGTGCTGGTAAAGTGTTGCAAGCACTAAGCATTTTCTTTGTTTATGCTATGGTGCTTTCAAAGTTTTGCAGTGTTTGGCTTTCCTAAATGTTGAAATTCCTGAAATCTTTTCCACCCTATGAGTTTAAATGCATTGTTAAGATCAAAGTGATTTTGCACTCGAAATAGGTTGGAGCACGTGTGGTAGAATATGCACTCAAAATCTACACAGCGATTCAGGTGCGCTAGAGTTTTTTTCAGCATGTTTCAATATTAATCATATTTGTTTAAATTGTTGTCGGCTATATTTTTCACATTAAAGATACACTTTCAACTTATTTTTAACACAATAACGCAATTTCTCCATAAATTCGTTATCCTGTCATTATCTCCTATTTAATTTTGATCTTTTTACGAATCGAATACAAGAGTTCTAACGGAAATCTATTTCATTATTTCGCTTGTTTTGCGCAATATAATCTAATAAGCCATTCTTAAAATAAATATTTCATACAAAAAAACTTTTAATTATTATCATTTAGTGGAGTTATAATTAGTTTCAAGCCAGGAACCTATTATACGTTCATTTTTCCCAATCCAATCGATATTCTTCTCAATTAAGCTTAAAGCCTTTTTTTGTATTGAGACGGGAATTTTCACATTCATATAAAAAAAGATTTCCATTAGTGTAAGCTGGAGTCTATCAGATAGCTGTGAAGCCAGATGTAAAAGTGATTCATATAATTCTTTCTCATTTGAGCTAAATCGATCAACAAGTTTTGACCAATTATCGTTGAAATGTTCAAGAACCAATGGTGTGCCGGCTGGATTTTCCGCAATCGCATTTAAACAAATTAAGTAGTCCTGTTGACGAACGTATTCTGTATTCCAAGCTTCATCGATCAATCTGCGAAAAAGTGATTTTTGAGAAAAATTAATTCTGTGAAGTTAATAAGTAAGGAATCCTACTTACCGCTGAAGAACATTTGGGTGCTTCGAATAGGCTAAAGCTTTCAGAATCCTTTGCTTTTCGATCCTGTTATCAGTTTGCTTATACACTTGCCACAAGCTATTCCACTCATTTTCATTTTCCATTGAAGCCACCCCGTACGAGTAGACAATTTGTTGTAGATCGGCATCTATCCGTTCGATGGAGCTTGAAAACCAATCGTTAAATCTTCGCTTGGCTTCGTCAAGGCATGGCTTATAGCCCAAAGCGCATGCAGCTTCAAGGACGATCATTCGTAAAAGACTGAAAATAAGCACTTTTGTATCAATTCGACTAGGAACATTGAGCAAATAACATTTTACTTCTCGGAGTGATTATCAGTTGGAGTCCATCCGACTTGTGCATAGATGCTTTCAACGCGGTGTTGACCGAATTCTAGGAACTTATCATAATACATGGTGTTACGGAGTAGACTTCTCAGATGTAGAAGAATTTTTGAAGCGACATACCATGGCAGAGCATCATTTTCAAGTCTCAAATATTGCAGTAATTCCATCATGGCAGGATAGTTGAGCGTTGAGTCTTCGACAGATATAAATGTATCGTATAAAATACTTGCACGATCTACAGGTGGTAGACCCTGTAAAATTAAATATATGTTGATTGATGGTTAGAGATTCATTATCACGTAGAAGTAGATAAGGGCGAAATTTTCGTTCAAAATTACCGAAAAATCGACGACGTTTTGCAGGATTTCCGTAAAAAATGGGCGACAAATTATGATTTTTTTAAATATATTTTTACATCAAATAATGCATTGAATAAACTCAAAAATGCATAACTTGTTCGTACTTTAAATTTGATCAATGCGGTCAAATTCACTATGTGTGCAATACTCAAACAAGCAAATAAATTTGGGAAAAAATTGGGCTGCGATTTTGGATTTTGGTTCAGAGATAATTCTAGATAACCTTTTTGTCTTTGCTTTGACTTGTCGGAAAAATGTCCTCGATTTTTGTTCAAAATTGCATGGTGACCTTTTTGGCTCCACAAGTACGATTTTAATAAATCGATTTTTTTTTTTGATTGAATATGTTAGAATGAAGCTCTAAAAACCTTATTTTAATAATATAAAATTGAAGCTCTAAAAAAAAATGTTGTGAGCATATATAGCGAAGCTCGCCAAGGTCATTTTTTCTTTGATTTTCGTTCACTTCGCTATACCGCTACATCGACTTAGGCTAAAGTGTAGAGAGAAAGATAAGTGAGTCAATTCCTTCAAAAGAAGCAAAAAAAAACAATTAGCTGAAAAAGATGCTTCTGAAAACAGTGATGAAACTCCAAAAAATGGCCCGAAAAAAGTTCAACTGACACTAAAATGAATGAAAAATTTATCAACACATTATGACCTACCTAAACGACGAAATTCTAATTAGGTTGAAAATATGCGCAAGGAAATTTGGGCAGCATATTACCACAAAAATTTCAACTGATGAGAACCTTCAACACTCTTATTGTCCTGTTGGAGAAAAGACTTGGTGTAACTGGCGTAAGGCGGAGGCAGCTGGTGATAATGCTTTAAAAAATTTCAAGCATCCTCCACCTTTAGATGATGAGGTACAAGAAATTTTAAAGCTTATTTATGAAGACTTATCATGAGAAGATTTATTGAAGCACTGCTTGGGCAATTTTACGCAGAATAATAACGAACGCTATAATTCTTGTACATGGAGTTTGGCCCCCAAACAGGGCCGGATCTTTCTCTGGCGCCAATGGAGCAGCTGCACCGGGCGCACGTGAGAAGGGGCGCAAATATTTCGGTCTGATCTTTAGTTTATGATGTCAAAAATACTGAAATATACAAATAATCAAACTTTATTCGATTCAATATACACTTTGTATTTTTATTTGTAATATTTTTTCTTCAAAGCAAACTTTATTCCCACAGATCTCACAAACTTTCCTAGTAGCCTTATTCACATACAAAATTCCGTTCAACATTCACGGCAAAATTTACAAACATGAACATTTTTCAATGCAGTACACACTTCATAACATTAATATTTATGAATGAATTCATTTTACATAATTCTACTCATTAGGCTACTTCCAACTTTGTTGCATTCCCCTCTATCTATGTTCTTTCGATACCTTCAGGCAATTCAACACAGAAGTCCACAAGAAGAGCAATTGCCCTAGGCGCGAAAATCGATGTTGCTCGATTCTCGACTTCATTTTGTATGAAAAAAGCAAAACCAACATTACTCGCTTTATGCGTTTGCCTATATGACTTTGGCGCGGAATGAAATCTTGCGCCAGCGATATCAATTTTCTCCAACCATTCTACTTCCTTCATTCGCTTAAGTCCGTATTCTCTCATTCTCTGTCGATTTCACACCGTGATGTATGCTGAACTACATCACAGCATTTCTAGTATGTAGTTAGTTCTGTACGCAGGTTTTCGTCGCGCCATGAATGGCTGATGAATGATGTATGTCATAGAGTCAACATCGGCAATATCGTCAATACCGGCGCGGAAATAATTTCTGCGCCAGTGAAGGAATTCATATTGGAGTACGATTGTTCCTCGGTCTTCACTTTTGGTAGACTTGTATATCAGCATGGACAAACTGATGCGCATAGTTAGGTCGCGTTTATATGCAGACATGATGATACAAATGTATATGCAAGTAGTAAAAATGATAATCGGTCATCTGTTTTATATTTTCGTTTTGTTAGGGGAAAATTTTTCTATTAATATAATTTTGGTTTGAAGAGCATAATAAATTGTACAACTTTCAGTTTTAAAACTTAACTGAAGTGTGTTTGATATTCATATTTTCATTTAACGTTGTTTGATTAGTAGTGAATTCTGATTCTCTTTGAAAATTCCTTTCTCGACAGACTTGTTAGTACCTTTGCGTTTGATTATTTTCACGCTAAAATTCTTTTCAACAAATAATTTTTGCCCCCGTGTGTCAACTTCTGCCGCTCTTTTATATATATTTGCGACACCATCATGAGTTCGATTCTTAAAAAAAAGTTGTCGGGCAGTGAATATCGAAAAAAGAGGATGCGCTTAAGTAAAGAAAACACTAAGCAAGCGTTATCACTAAACAAATTCGTGACAACCGCTTAATAGTGTTTTGAACGTGCCAAGTACTGTGCGAGGTGAACATTTTCCCTCCCCTTTGGAATCGACATCAAAAAATGTTTCTACGATCCAGGATGCTAGATTGTCAAATAACTCTAGTGCGTGCTCTTTCATTTCAATGTCAAAAGAGGTAAGTGGTTTTCCAATTGACTCAGACCTCGGAGATCCTTATTTATGGCCCACATTGACAAAAAAAGTTATTGAAACTATTGTACAGAAAGGCCCCGTCCAAATTCAAACTTTCGATTTTCCAGCTAGTAAAAATAGAAAATTTAGTCCACAGCTTTACGAAAGATTGTTGAAAAATGGCAAGACAGCTTCTAGACCATGGTTACTTTATTCCAAATGCAAAGACGCAGTATTTTGTTTTTGCTGCCTTATATTTTCAACTGCTAAAAACAGTCACTCACTTTCCAGTACAGGTTATAGAGACTGGGGCCATTTAAGCCGAACAATAAAAGAACATGAAACTAGCATAGTTCACATGACGAGCTTTAAGTCATGGAGGGACTTAGAGCTAGGATTGAAGACGGGAAAAACCGTAGACTGTTCTCTTCAAAATCAAATTTCGAAAGAAACTGAGCACTGGAGAAATGTTCTCAAACGTTTGTTCATTCTCGTACAATTTCTAGCTTCGCAGTCTTTAGCGTTTAGAGGAAGCTCAGACGCATTATATGAGCCGGATAATGGTAATTTTCTTAAGCTATTAGAAGCTGTTGCGGGGTTCGATCCGGTTTTGGGTGAACATTTGAGGCGTATCCAAAGTGAAGAAACACGCAACAAATACTTGAGCAAAGGGATACAAAATGAGTTAATAGGTCTGCTTGCGAATGCTGTACGGTCAAAGATTTTAGAAAAAGTAAAAATGTCCAGATATTTTTCAATTATAGTTGATTGTACACCTGACGTAAGTAGAAATGAGCAGCTGACATTAACTCTTAGAATATTGGACCGGACTGGCAACAAGTTCCAAATAAAAGAATATTTTTTGGGGTTTCTAATAGCTGAAAAAACAACTGGGGCTAGTTTAGCCGATCTTGTGCTAAAACAACTCAAACATTTTGATATATCACTTTCTAATTGTAAAGGTCAAGGATACGATAATGGTTCTAACATGAAAGGGAAACACTGCGGAATGCAGGCAAGAATTAAGGTATTAGAACCAAGAGCATTTAGCGTTTCGATACTGTGGAAAGCCTCTATGTTTATTTTTCCAGTTCTGTGACTAGATGGCAAACGTTAAAAAAATATTTGACTGCTTTGACTATTAAACCTTTGTGCACTACTAGGTGGGAAAGCAGGATAGATGCGATCAAACCATTAGCAAGACATTTAGGGGATGTATACGAAGCTCTAGTCGAACTTTCAGAGAATGATGACGCAAAGTCTAAGAGTATGGCCCAATCGCTTGGAAACAAAATCAGCGACTTTAAGTTCTTTTGCTGTGTTGTAATTTGGCATGCCATCTTGGATAAAATTAATGTAGCAAGTACTTACTTACAGCAAGGTAATGCTTGCTTAAAGTTATCTGTTGAAATATTGAATTCAACTAAGCAGTTCTTAGTTGAGTTAAGAACTGATGACAAGTACACTGAATTCATAGAAAAGGCAAAAAATATTGCACGCAATCTAGAAGTTTCATGCTCGTTTCCTCCTTCAACACAATTGCGTTCCAGGCGCAAACCAAACCATTTCTCTTACGAAATAAGAGATGAGCCTATTCGAGACCCTCAACAAAGATTTAAAGTTGAATTTTACTTTAATGTCTTGGATAGAGCAATTAATTCTTTGACCGAACGGTTTGAGCAACTCAAACACCATAATGAAATATTTCATTGTGTGTATCAGATGGGGAAACTTAAAACTAATCCCAATCTAATCATGCTTCAACATTGCTCAAAGCTTGAAGAAGCGTTGACAAATAATGGAAATTCGGATTTAAATGGTGAGGAATTTTATAAAGAAATTTCTATGCTTGCGACGTTAATTAAGGAACACGACTCTCCCAATGATATAATTCAATTCATTTTTAGTAAAAACATGCAAGACCTTTTTCCCAACACTGTCATCGCTTTGAAAATAGTGATGACTCTACCCGTTACGGTGGCATCGGGAGAACGATCTTTTTCGAAATTAAAACTTATAAAAAATTAATTGAGATCCACGATGACGCAAGAAAGGTTAGTAGATTTAGCAATTTTATCTATAGAAAAAGGTCTTGTCTCCGAATTGAATATTGATTGTTTAATTGAAGATTTCGCGAAAATTAAAGCTCGCCGCATTGTGCTATCTACAAAATAAAATTAAAACTCCTCAAAAAACCACATTTTTTTGTCCGCAAGATGTGAAGTTTTTGTATATTAGAACTGTGTCAAACGATTAGAAGTAGATAGGCTCAACGAATTTCATTCTTGTCACCATCGTAGAAAAATGTGGGCTCTCTATCTAATTATATCTTTAATATTCACTTTAAGCTTATTTCTGGTTCTTTAAATGAACGAATAATTTAATTTTTTTATAAATATTTAATTTATCTGCTTAATATACTATTTTCACATTTATGCATGTGTTTGGATATTGAGGATTAGGCCTACAAGGGAAACCTCTTAAAAAAACGCATCTGAAGTTCTTCCTCGTAGCGTAAGGGGATGTGGAAAAGAACTTTTAACGAAGTCAATCGTTCTGCACATAATTTTAGGTTCAAACAATTAAATATTAGCATTGCAGAGCCGAAAATTGAAGAAGAAAACTATTTTCGCACATCAAAAGTTCAGGAAAATAAATTTGGAGAAAAAGGTGTTATTTTGTTTTTTTATGTAAACAAATATCTAATTTTTAATAATAATTTTATATTGAGCAAACGCAGCACCCACTTGCAAGAACTTATCTGAGCAATATTAATAAAACCTGCTAAGAATTCGCAGTCATGCAAAAAGGGGTCAATATATTGAAAATCAGAAAATAGGGGCGCCAAATGTTGTTCTGCGCCGGGCGGAAATATGGCCAGAACCGGCCCTGCCCCCAAACATACGTTTTGTGGAAAAATATCATAAATATGGCTGCAAATATTTCTGCATGTACATTCAGTGAAGGATCTATGGCTATCTTGAAAATATTGCAAGTCATGGGAATTACAATTGGCCAACGTACGCTCGAACATGCAGAAAATAGAGATGCTGCAAGAATCAACCAGGCGGAAAAACATTCGACTGAGGCATCTAAAGAGGCCAGAACTGCTCGAAGGGAGCAAAAATCTTTGGAAGAGAAAGAGTAACAGCAAGAAGAAGGTATATTGTATGGTCCAGGCAATGCAGATTAAATTTCGGTAAGATTTATTACAAAAAATATTGAATTTTAACTTTAAACGCGATTTTCTCGAAACAAACTCTTTGAAGTTGGCGTGCATGATTAAGAAAATTTCTCGAACTCGAATTTCTCCAATCGTTCTGAAATTTGAACACGTTAATCTGCACATGTTAATGCTCAGAATGAACTACGGATGAAAAAATTCTGGGGGGAAAAATACCTAGATTTTCGAAAAAAACGCCGCCATTTTGTTATTTTTGAACCAATTTTTTTTAGTTCATTTCAAGGCCGCTTTGATGCTGATAAAAACCCCGTTTTGGTTTTTTCCCCCAGCCTTTTCTGACGGCAGTTATCGTGCACGCCAGGTTTTTTGGTGTTTTTTTCAACAAAATTGTAGCAGACGACAGGGGGCCACAAAACATTTTTAACAATTTTTGTTATATAGTATAAGACAAATTAAGTATATGTAGAAAATTTCATTAAGATATGTCTTTTTACCTTTGAAAAAAAAATTTTTTTTTCAATTTGAAGGTGCTATGTCCCCTTAATCGAAAAATGTCCTCGATTTTTATACAATTTTTGACAAAAAATGTCCCCGATTTGAGCTTAAAATTTCTCTTGACATAAAACCAACCCACTTCCAAAATATTAAATCCTGGCTGCGCCATTGAAAGCATCCTAAGAATAACTGAGTTAACAGGTAGAGTTAAGACGAGTATACCTCAACTCCGTTGACTACTGTAGCCTTTTTGTTTTGAGCAATAAGACATACGTTAGTTAAGAATTTTGTTCTGAATACAGGAAGAAATATAAATAATTGCTTTAAGTAAAAAGAATTATGTTAACAGTGTTGGGAAAAAAGTTTAACATTTCACTCTTCATTTTCCTTTGTTCATTTGTAAATCTATAGTACCGGGAATCGCAAAAGACTTGGAAAATATAAAGCCTTCCCAACACAAGAAGCATTTCACCACAAAAGTAATTATAGTTCGGATTGATCATTCACCGTAGTATTTTTCTTTACTCATATAACATCCACTATAGTGGTGCCGATTTTATACAAATGAGGGAAAATTGAAAATAAAAAAAAAATACTCGATATATTCAATGCGTATTTAACCTGATGAGTCGAATATTATCTGCAAAAGAGATTCGGAGAACTGCAAATATCAATAATATTTTAAATATTTCATCTGCAGCTATTTCGTTGTCTCAAGCTTAGTACTCTCTTCGATTTCGCGTGAAATTGTTCATACAAAATACATCGTGAAATTTGGTTCGGCAAAAATTTAGCTTGCAAATAAGCAAGAGTTTTACTCACTCAAAAGTTGCCTGAGAATTGCTATCGCTTTGAAAATACAGATAGCATTGACACATGCCTCTGTAGCGACCATTCGAGTCTCAAAGCGCCACCTTTACGACAACCGAAACGTTTAACAGATAACGCAGCCTTGTCAAAATTTAGCTTCACAATTAACTCGGTACCAGCCTTTACTTTAGAAAAAAAAGGAGCAACTTTATTCATTGAGTGAAAATGTGACGCAGGCAATTTTTTGCGTTCCTAGTCACAAAGTCATAGAGCCTGTAGAGCCAGTAATATTTCAAGCAGGTGATGGAGAGAATTCTAAATTACTTACAAGATTAAAAGCTGTGTTTAATTTTTCGGAGGATGCTAATTCATTGACGTCGAGAAAAGCAATCACAACTTCAGGTTTAAGAGTTCCTAATCGTTTTGTTTCTTAACCAAATTATATTTGTGTGTGACTCGATCATTTCAGTGACTTTTCACCATCAACAGAGAAACCTCAGGCTGAAGTGCTCATCTCCTAATTATTTTTTACATATCATACTGGTCATGTTCGAACCATATGTATACGACCCACGCTGGGCGCTAAATTATTAGACCAAAAATTTACAGTATCAGTTCTTTTGAAGCATTTTTTACAATCAATTTCCATTTGGCAAGCATTATAAATACATCTAAAGCTCATTTTTATCTGAATTCATTACAACCCTTGTCAATGAATACCACCGATTGATTAAATTTACCACAAATTCAAGTGCAATCCCATTTGATTTTTACTCTCTATCACCAAGGCAAATTTTATTTTTGCTTTAGAAATAAATGAAGTATTACTTGGAATTAACTAAAGAAATATTACTATTATGTGTTTTATTTAAATTTTAAAATATTTTAATTACTGAGCGCGGAAGAAGTGCACACATTTCTCAGGACTTTTTCCCCCGTAATCTGCATTCAATATATCTTCATGATCAATTTGCGTCTATTGCATGGTTCTTTCTCTTACAGATAAATAAACAAAACAGTAACAAAAATCCAAATAAAAAATTCAAATAAAACACAGCAACACACATACTGATGCTTATATGCCAGATTGATTGCCATGATAACATTTATTCAACTCAACTGAGTAGCCTAGGTAATAAACCTAAATATATTACTAGGAAGAGTGCTGAGGTAATTGATATCATCCTGGCAACTCTAAGTATAATGATATCTGGCAGGTCTGGTGTCTGAGCTGCCGTGGCTCTCGGACCACCGATGGTTATGCCAAGAACATACTTTGCCGAGAATGACTTGGAACTTACGAACCCAGAACTAACTAACAGGCAGGTGAATCGTTTAGCGGGAATCTTAGTGTCAGATTTCAAAGATGCGTGTCCGGAAAACCCCGTAAGGAAAATGGTGAAACGACAAACTTACAGAGGCTCGATGCTCACACGAAGAACGTTTAATAACGGAAGATATGCTAAAGACTGGACTAATATAAGCAGAAGTTGTCGCTCTTTAAAAAGAAGATACAATAGGCCAAACGGGACTAATAGAGGGAACTCTGCCCGAACATTGAAGGAAGCACCGAAGCTCCCAAAACAAGTAAGGTCCTAGTTGTATCTCTTGGCGTTAAGTTAGGAAGACGAGGACAGGGCAGAAGACCCGAAAGAGTGTTTAAGCATGCTTTCCAGAATCGACTGACACATATCGTGGAATGACCAATTGCGAACAATCCACGTAGTAATAGATGAGATCAAAATTTAGTGAGCTATAGGCACAATCCGACCTTACAAAGCCATAGGGATAGATGAGATATCTATCTATTGTGTTTTCAAAAGTAGACAAGAGCATCATCCCCATTCTGCAGCGTATTATTACCGCATAACTCCGCTTCGGAAAAGCATCCGAAAAATAGACAAGAACTAGAGTAGTCCTTTTTCCGAAACCTGGCAGTTTGAATCATGTGAAGGGCTTTAGATCTTTTGTAGTAAAGTAAAAGATCTTTATATTATGAAACATTTTAACATCTCAAAACACTAGAGAGACTGGTGAATTTGCATATCAAAAGATCCATTGATGTCGCAAGGCTCAGTGCTAATCAGCACGGGTATCTGGTTTGCAGATCAATAGAAGTGGAATTCGGTATAATATAAAATTCCTTACAGGAAAAGGCAGCCTTCTTATGGTATGGCCCTAGACGGAGCGACGAGAGCATCGAGTCGAGCAACGCGCTCAAACGGTTCAAACCAAAGCAAAAATGTGGTAGTAGTGACGAGATCGGTTCAGACCGATTTCGTTGCTCGACGCTCTCTTCACTCCGCCTTGGCTGTACCCTTAGACATCGAGGAGGATTTCAACAATGTCATTTTCCGACTATCAGTGGCTCGATATGAGGTTGATGAAACTTTGATTACCTGAGCATTGGACTTGCTTTCCTGGATCTCTTTCTTTTTAACTGATCGCATTTGTGCGTCTCCCTCTTTGGCTTTTCGTCCTCACCTTTCTCCCCTTCTTCTGCTGTTCGTCAAAGTTCCATCTTAGGACCTCTTTTGTTCAATCTATTTATCAGTGACCTCCCCACGATTTTTAAGTCTTCATGTCTTCTATATTCAGATGATTTAAACATTTTCCGAGTCATCAAAAATACTGCTGACTCTCTGCTTCTTCAGGATGATTTGTGTGCTCTCTCTGGTTGATGTAACTTGAACTCATAAAGGTTATTGATTTGTGATCACGGTACCCTTCTTGTCTATAAATCAGCATAGACAACGTATATCGTCTCTAAAGCTTATCAAAGCAGAGAATAATTGATACGGGAAACTCGATCGTTTTGCGGAATAAGCCTCCGAAAGCAGAATCAAATTGGAATTGTTTTTGCGGGATGATTAAAATTGAAAAAAATTTATTTATCTTGAAAATTTTATTTGACAAAGTGGTTTCGAAAGCATGCACTGATTCTCATCAGACACCAGCACACAGTGCATACTTGGCTGGTGTGACCACTTGCAGTTGGAAATCATTTAATTTTTATTTACGCTGGTTGTGAGATGTTAAAATTTGTCACAACCAGCGTAAATAAAAATTAAATGGTCTGGGGTAATAGTGAGCGTCTATTTTTTCTTAACATTCCCCTCCTTGAGCAGCACAGAGTTTACTTGGATGAGAGTTTCCTTTTCAAAATCTGTCGCGGCTACCTATCGTCCTCGTTAGCATTTTTGTTCATTGAGTGGGAATCCGTAAGGCCAATCAGGTCATCCATTCTATTTGAAGTGCCGTATGCTCGTACTCACACTTAATTCTACTCTCCCGTTTTACGACTCTTACGCACTCACAATAGTCTTCAACTTGGCCCCTCTTCCACAATCTATTGCCATTTTCAAAAATATGGTTCGAAACAAAATTTTTGATTCGAATTAATTAATTTTATTTTCGATTCTATAAAATAATGTATTTTTTCTTTTCTTTTTTGCTCTACTTAATTTTACTTTATTATTTAATACTTTAAGAATATTTTGGGTTTTTTTTTATATTTATATATTCTCATTTAGTTCTTGTTATTTTATTTTTTTTCATTGTATCCAATCTGTAATTGGGCAGTTCACCCAATAAATAAATAATACCAAACAAATAAATAAATAGAAAACAGCCAAAGCGGAGAGACTAGTCATAATGGAGACACCACAAGTGTGTATCGTATCGCCCTTTTTCTGGATCGTGACAGTCAACGAGATACTGTTGAATTTAAGGATCAGTAATTCGGATGTGGTATTGTGTGGTGAGGTGTGTGCTCCCACAAATTTCGTTGGTCTTTATGCAATCGGTGCTGCACCAGATCCAAATCTAGATTAGAAAAACGCGTCTCTCTGGATTTACATGGATGGGTCAAAGACGCACACAGGAGTTATCACGGCCATTTATTCTGCGGATCTGGACCTGACTGTCAGACTATGCTATTTTTTTTCAGTTTGAAGCAGCCATTTTCACTCTTGCGTCTTACAGATGCTCGCCAAGAACTGTTAACGCGTGTTGATTGGCTGTCAACAAAAATTCAAAGCATACTCCTATCCTGTTTATGTGGGTACCAGGCCGTGGTGATTTCATTGGCAACGAAAAAGCCGATGAACTGGTGAGAAGAGGTTTAGGCGCTAAGAATAGTCCCTGTACTACTGTATCATGGTCACTTGCTGACACCACAAGCAAACTAGTTACGGTCATATAGACTAAACTAAAGTCCAAATGAGAAAACAGGACGGAATGTATTGTAGCCAAGTCATTATGGCCATCAAACGATTCAGGCAAAAGCAAAAAACTGCTCAAGGTCAGCAGAAACTGCTTAAGAGCGATGGCTGGCTTGCCCATAGGGAGCTGTCTTACTGTATCTCATGCGAATATAATAGAACTAACATCCAGCAATTTATGCAAGAGATGTAAGATAGAATGAGATCCCATAAATTATACTCTCTGCGATTTCTCGGTCCCAAATAATAAACTCGTCAATATTTTAGGTTTGAGGCTAGTAATGAGGAATGTTCACTTGGCAGTTCTAACTAACCTGCGGAAAATGGCAAACCTAACCTTAATAGAAAAAAGAGGAACTGGATGAAATTCCAATCCCGAGCCCGATCCTCACTGGCATTTTCGCTAGGGAGCATCGATTGTCACTAGGATCTGAATCGGGTCTTTCATACACTTGTCAGTACTTTTAATTTTTCAGCTACGATGTTGTATAAACCTCCCAAATCCAAAGGTATTCTAAAGCCCTTATGGGCGAATGTAGATACTCCATGTAGACGCTTTACTATGCGGAGAGAATGCAGGAAAGAGTTTAAATATACAAAAAGATAAATGACTGGTCACTGCATAAATCAAAATTGAAGGACTTCGCTCAACAAGGCTTGTGCACTACACAATACGGTATAGTAGTGTGCCCTAGTGTACCTATGTGTCTTCTCCGGATTTTGTCTGAAGAAGACAGCCGTGAGTGTACCTTAAGTACATCGTACGTAAGGTAAAGAGGTCGTCATTGCAGCATAGAGGGCATGTGCGCATTCATTACAAAAAAATTTACAAAAAAAGAAAACAAATATATATATATATATATATATATATATATATATATATATATATATATATATATATATATATATATATATATATATATAAAGAAAAAAGGCACAACTACATAAGAGTTAATAAAGAAAAAAAAATTAAATAAAAAAGAAAATTAAATAAAAAAGAAAATTAAAATTAAATGAAATTCAGAAAGGAGAAGTAATCAAAATCAAAATCGACCGAAAAAAGATACAAGCAAAAGACTAAATTATGACATATTTCGTGTACCTGACAGAACGTTATTTTCTAAAATATTTTCAAACACAGTTAACGTTCGAGGCAGAGGACCAAGGCTAAGGTTATTATGCTGACGAGGCAAACGCAAAAGGGGAAAAAAGAAATAGGTGTCGGTACGGGCAAATGTAACATTAAATTTGAAAAATGTTCTGTTAGGACGGCCCGAATCTCTAACAGAAAGGTGAATGCTGGGTTCCATCAATATACAGCCGTTAAAGAGTTTAAACAGGAGGCACTCGTCGAGGAACACTCTACGTGACTCAAGGGAAGGAATTTGAAGGATGGAGAGGCGCATACTATAATCGCAATACGGAATACAGAACTTAAAGAACAATGAGCGGGTGAATCTACGTTGCACGGATTCAACCGCTGCAATCAAGTAAGCGTAATGTGGACACCGAATTTGGCAACAGTATTCAAGAACACTACGAACGAAGGAAAAAACCAGATATAGAGAAGTGGAAAGATCAACAAAACGTTTAGAGGATCTAATGATGAAGCCGGAGAAACGAGAAGCCTTGGCAGTTATGTGTAAAATATGTAAGTCGAACTTTAACTTGGAATCGAAAATCACGCCAAGGTCCTTGAAACTAGCAACAGCATTGAGAGGGGAGCCGAGGACAGAGTAGGAGAAGAGAAGAGGGGATGTTTTGTGGATGAAAGACATTTGATGACACTTCGAAACATTGAGAGAGAGAATTCGCTGCGCACCAGGTAGCCAAACTAAACCAATCTCTCTACAATAAGGAACAGTCACTAGCGGATTCTATCACTCTGAAAGTTTTGAGATCATCAGCGTACTAAAGACAGGGTGAGTTAACGAGGAAAACAAAAAGAACAATAAAGGACCAAGAACAGATCCTTGCGGAACTCCTGAGGTAGGAAAAAAGGGTGTAGAAGAGCAAAATTTAACAATCACAACACAAGAGCAATCACAAACGTAGGAGGAGAACCAAGAAAAGAGGACACCAGAGAAACCAAACCCTGCTAACTTTGACAGAAGAACAACATGGTTCACAGAATCGAAAGCCTTGGCAAAGTCTGTATATAGGACACCTACTTGCTTTTGCTTGTCGATTGCGGAAGCAACGGTAAGGTTTTAAATTCAGTTCCGAGGGCTTTAGGATGTATCCACAGCTCTGCTAGCAACTGGACTAACACGAGCAAGAGATCAAGAGTTGTATTCATTTCTAAAGCAGGACAACTCTCGCATGTTAAATTCAAGGACTACCGCCCCATGAGTCTTAACTGCATCATACTGAAGATTTCAGAATGATCATTAGCTATGAGATCGAAAAGTCAACCGATCCTGCAGCAATCTCCTAGCCATAGCGTTCAAGTGCTCATTAAGCTAATCAAAAAATCTCTCACTGTTCAGGAACATACGCTTACCGCTGTCATAGTCATTGCGGAGATTTTCAATAATATCAAGTCTAATGTGTTTGTGGAAGCGCTTACTAAGCTGGATGCTTACATGTGGCTGATAGCCTTTATCGAACAGCTTCTCAAAAACAGAGTGGTATCCTTTCCGCGGGAGAATGCTTGTTTGCGTCGAAAAGTCTACATTGCTATACCTCAAGGTAGTGTCCTTTTCCTCCTCTCATGACCCATAAGGGCAAATAAACGTAAGCCAGAGTGGCAAACAGTTAGGACTGATCCACGACTCAAAGTTACTATGAAATGAAAATATATCAGCAAAAGCACGGAAGGCGTTTAGTATACTTTACTGCTGTAGAAACGCCATAGGAATGGTTTAATGTTTAGAGTTTCACATTATTGTATGGATTCATATCAATGTGGTTGAGCTTATATTACGATTTGAACTAACATTATGGTGGCAGCCAACCAACTGATTCCGGGAGAACTGTAAAATGACAGGAGCTATTCGCAACACCTTTACTAAGGCACTACAACCAGCTAGCCATTTTCGCGTATAAAAAATTGGTCATACTATAATTCCCGTTCAAGCTAACGTTGACTATAATGCTCCGGACACGCCACTAAACTTTTAGCTTACAACTGGTATTTCAGTTTGAAATGTTGGTGACATCTCTGAGATTGGGCTCGTTCATCTGTCAGTCGACGAACAAGAAAGCTAAAACTGAACAAAAAAGTCGGCAGTGGTAAAGATTCGGATGAGCTAAATCTAAGGCTATTCCTTAGAAGAGATGTCGGCTATTTTGCAGGTAATCGACTATCTTCTGTGTAATCAAGTGTTCGGAATTAATATTGGTATTTTCACAAATTGCCAAGCGGCTATAATTTCTGTCTAGAATTTTTTACTTACAAGGATTGGCACCTTGCTATGGAAAGTAACATATCCTTTCTCTAAATGAATACCGATGTCATCGGTCGAACTAGCCACCAGCCAAAAATACTTTGGAGACGCTAAGAGGCTCAGGGTTGAATAATCATCTTGTGCAATCCCAAGACAGTCTTGGGCCTCGACTCGCGCGGATCGTAGCAAAAAAAAATTACGATTAACCTTCAGTACTACTTGTAGTATTATGGCCGTTAATATGAACCACTATTTCACTGGAAGGCATGCGCAACAATTGGACGTTGGACTCAACAATTTCTGTTTTAGCTGTGACTAAGTGAATAAAGAGAAATCTGTCTTCCATCTCATGCGCCAGTGACCTCATTTGGGCCCCTTTCTCTCAAATCTGACTGATCTATCTTTCATCGACTTAAAGAAGCTTGTGGAGTTTATGAAAGAGTGATATTCGTGGTATCGAAATGGGCCTCTATTTTTCTGTGTGTAATTTGGTTAGATTCACCGATTGAAATCCGCTTGAGCCAACGACGTACCTAATCAATGTAGTAATTGAAGGATGTGTTCATTGGACCAAAACAGTTGGAAGCATCATTTTCAGGAAGCCTAAGACCAAATGAGGATGGACTGCTACACAACGACGACGATATAATACGATCAACTGCCAACTGATAACAAACCACAATAATTACAAAACTATTTCTACCCAGTTACTCAATGCAAAATTAGTATATATCACACTGATCATGTCATGGCGCTAAATAATTAAAGCAAAAATTTTCAATATAACTCCTTTCCTTGTGTAATATCAAAAATTCATCTTTAGCTTATTTTCATCCTAATTTCAGTAATTCTAATCAATAAATACTACCAAATCATTAAGAGTGTTCTTACCGTCAAATTCGAAAGCATGTAGTTTTTAAAGTCGCTAATCATATCCTCATCATATTTTACATGATAATAGCCTCTATGAAGCTTATTTAGTTTCATCCATTGCGTTGTATTTCGCATTCGAAATGTGAAGATTGTCGGAGTTTCAGAAAACCAGGCAACGCCCCCTGAGGCCCAATCGAAAAAGTAGGTAACTGGCAGCCACCTGCAGCAAAAAAACAATATATTGTGATTTTCAATTAGCATTGTGGCATTATATATGTGGCAGTAGAATTTTGACAAAGCAAAACTATCGCGAAACAAAGTAATAACGTTATAATTATCCTCTAACCTAAATGTTTGCTGTTTAAATGAATAATAAAAATCATTTGGGTCCTTTGATTTTTCCGCTGTAATAACCGGAATGCCGCTGTATTTTGTAAATGACTGCACCGAATGTCTATAGAATAAAAAATTAAATTATACGATCAATAATCGCAATCAATTATTAATTATTTACGCGATATTTTCACCCAAGCTATACATTTCAGACATTTTGCCAATGAATTGAGACGCAGGAGCATTTGAAAATTGAAAAGTTGGTAAAAACTGGCGACAAATATAGTTAAATTCTTCTAACTGCAAAAGAAATTCCAGCGATCGAATAATGGCACCACCCTTTAAAGAAGTCAGCTCGTCATTATTGGCAATTATTTCAACAGAACTTTCTGTAGACATGCTCAAAGGATGAGAGTCCAGTGATGAGTCAATGTCAAATGCTCGAAACAAATCAGATACGATTAAATAATCCATATACTGTGAATGTACATATACTTCTAATTTAAGTTTTCTAATCAGGTTAAGGAACTTACAAATTTCCCTTTGGGGTATACAGAATCCACAAGTGCGTAAGCCAGGTGCCTTGTCATGCCTTTGTAAAACCAAATATCGTCCCACCATGTTTGTGTTACTGGAAAATTTCAATGATTATCACTTGGATTTAGGAAGAAAATAAAGATATATATGAATGTAAGTCTGCTGTAGGGTGTAAGATTTAAGTTTAAAGAAGAAGAAGTTCGTTATGAAAAATGTTGCTTGTGATACAGTACAGTTGATATTTTGCTAGATTTAGTCTCATTTTATCGAATTTATTTTATGCTTGTATAGTTAATTGCTTACCCAAACTTCCGAACCATAATCCAGCAATCTCACGGGCAATATTCATTGCAACAAATTGCTTTTTCTCTACCGTATCATTATCTTCATCGAACAGTAGAGATGAATCTCGAAACAATAATATTCCTAATCCACCACTCGAATCAACAGGGTATTCTGGTACAGCTACCATGTCTGGTAAAAAATTAATAGTAGTTTTATTAGAATATTTTTTGGTTATTTACAAATTAATTATTTAATTATTCATTTTCCAACAAAAAAAGGCGTGTTAACAACAACAACAAAAAAAACATTTTCAGCTAAATTAAATTAATCACATATTACCTTCTCTAACAAATTTCAAATCTTGAATTTTAAACTCTACACTTTTTTGACATTCAAAGTCGAGACTGTGGACTTTTCACCAACTTTTATTACTTTCGTCGCTCTACGCAGTGAATGCTGTCTTAACTTAACAATGCGAGACTTCAACACGTCTTACGCTATTGTCTTTTTGTCTTTGAGGTCTGTCCAAACGCTAGACTTCCATATCTTCTCCAGCTGCTACATCTCAGACCCGGGGGGGTGGTACAAGCTTGCAGCCTTCTATATCATCTTCAACGTGATGTGTCGCAGATGCTTACACGTGGCCAGAGTGGGACTCTGCAACAGCAACTGCACCACCAACAACAACCACACCAACAGTCACTGCAACAACAATACCAGAACCAGCTACACCAGCACGCTCTCGCGACCGTGAGCGAACCTATGGCGAATTTGGCTGTTGGCAGAATGAGCCTTTGGACTCTCGCTGCATTATCTCCTGTCGTAGCCCAGACGTCTTATGCTGGTGTACTGAGTCAGCCTGGGCTCTCTAGAGGACTATCTGAGTCCTATACTTCACTCCCTTGCTTGGAAGTAATGGTCCCTTTACTAAAAGTTTTCGTTTTACGGTTCTCTTATAGAACCACTGCAAGCTTAGTCTGGGATTCAAACTTCACTGAAATGTTATCAAGGAGCAGTAACAGGAGCAATAACAGAATATTTGATTTTATTCTTGCTAACTCTCCTTTGTCGTCTCACCTTATGTCAGTCCTGATCTTCAACATCCGCCTCTTGTTATAGAGCTTTCCTTTATCTCATTGCCCAAGAATAAAAATACACCTGTGTTGCGTTATAACTTTGCTGAAGCGGATTTCGCTTCCATGTCCAGTGAAATTAATGTTGTTAACTGGTTTGCTTTTTTCAGAGGTCTAAATTATCGTCCCGCGTCTCCAATTATCGCCCCATATCTCTTCTATCTTGCTTCAGTAAGCTTCTCGAAAGAGTTGTTTACAATAGAGTATATCCTATAATGGAGCCTCTTCTCACTTCTCATGCGTTCTATGCTTTTTTGTTTAATCTTGTTTCCTGTCGCACTCCCACTTTTCGTGTTAGAAGAGTTTTTGATCCTTCTTGGCTAACTGCTGACGTCATACGTGCTCTTAAAACCAATGACAGGGTGCGTTTCCAAGCTCCCGCTTAGAGGTTGATCTTCTAAGATACAAAAATCTACGCTCGTACGTAAAAAGATGGTAAAAGATGCAATGAATGCTTATCATGGTCACATTGAAGCGTCCATATCATCGTGTCAACAGAAACCTTTCTGGTCCTATATCCGTTCCATTAAAAAATTCCCCTCTAGTCCTTCTGTGATGCACCTAAATGATTTGAAATATGTGAGCTGTTTGCTCATTTCTTTTCGTCTGCTACCTCTCAACTTAGTTCATCCTTCTCTACCAATATTTCCTCTTATGATGTTAATAATTTTTGATTGTTTTTGACGAACTCGTTGGAGGTCGAAGGTTTGCTTACTAGCCTAGACAGTAATACCGGCTGCTGTCCCAACAGCTTACCTAATTTCTTTGCAAAGTCCCTATCATCATCCTTGTGTGTTCGTTTATCTGTCCTCTTTAAGCTTAATATTTCTTCCTGGACTTTTCCTTTTTCCTGGAAATCCGCAAATATATTTCCCATCCTCAAAGCCGGAGATTCGTCCAGCGTCTCCAATTATTGCCCCATATCCCTTCTATCTTGCTTCTGCAAGCTTCTCAAAAGAGTTGTTTACAATAGAATATATCCTATAACTGAACCTCTTCTCGCTTCTGAGCAACATGGTTTCGTCAAAGGTAAGTCAACAGTTTCCAACTTACTTTCGTTCACCAATACTGTTGCTTTTTTTATCCGTCAATTTTTTATCCAAGTATCCGTCATTGACCAGCAAAAACAAGTGAATGTATTTTAGTTTCAAATCTAATAATTAGAACTTATTAATTTATATATTTGTAAATTAAATATGTCTATTTGTTTTCATATGTATTTGTATTATTTAAATCATGGACATAGCAACTCTATATTCAATTCCATAACAAAACAACGGGACAACTGATATGAAAAAAATAATTGACAACTCCACAATATTTTTTATAAAACATTTTTTTCTTAACCTACTTTGTTTTTAAATTTTGATGTGTTGTGTTTCATGTCAAGTAGTGTGGTGAGTTGTGAATGTGGGAATGATATGTGTATGTGTTTGTGTGTCCACAATACTCCCCTGCCAGCGTTTTACGCGTTATCGCGAGGCGTAGGAGAGTGGCACCTTTGTGGTTCGCCCAGCTAGAGAGACGTATGGAGCAAAAGTAACTTTCCTCGCTGGTCTCTTTTCGGGAGTTGGAGGTAGCAATGGGGCAGTCGAGGTTTCCGATGCTTGTTGGTTTTTAGAAGAGTTTTCGAGAGGTTCCGTAGAGGAAGACATGTAACAGGGCTTGAGCCTGTTAATTGAAACATTGACGGATTTGTTTCTGATTTCCAGAGTGTAATAGTTAATATGTCTGGCTAGGACTTTGAAAGGACCGTCGAACGGTGGAATGAGTGGTGGACGAACAGAGTCGACTCTCACGAAGACGTGTGAGCAAGAATCGAGTTGCTTGAAGATGAATATCTTCGGTGTTGTGTGATGTTTAGCATCAACCGGTCGAAGTTTTGCCACTGTAGCCGAAAGTTCGTTGGCAAATTCTGTTTGGCTAATCTTCCTAGGATATTCTTGAAGAAAATCACTAGGAAGACGCAGGTTTTCTCCGTATAGGAGTTGTGCCGGTAATGCTGTGAATTCTTCTCGGATTAGAGATCGTAATCCAAGAAGAATTATGGGAAGTGTTCTAGTCCAAGAAACATCGTTGTGAGCCATGATAGCCGATTTAAGTGTACGATGCCATCTTTCTAAGAAACCGTTGGCCTGTGGGTGGTACGCTGTGGTACGATTGCGTTCGAAGCCCAAGAGTCGACCAAGCTCAGCATGGAGCGCTGACTCGAATTGTCTGCCCTGGTCGGTGACAATGTATTGGGGAACTCCAAATCTAGCAATCCAGGTGCTTAGTAAAGCAGTAGCACAGTCATTGGTAGTAATGCTGGCTAAAGGAATTGATTCAGGCCAACGTGTGAAACGGTCGATTATGGTGAGGCAGTATGTGTATCCCTGCGAGTGTGTTAGGGGACCAACTATGTCGATGTGAATAACCTTAAAACGTTAGGAGACCGTAGGAAAGGTCGATACAGGTTTGCTCACATGTCTGGTTATCTTGCATTTTTGACAAGATAGACATTCTCGGGCCCAAGTGGCAATGTCCTTGTTCATCGAAGGCCAGAAGAATTTAGTTGCAATGTGCTTTCTTGTAGCACGAATACCAGGGTGAGCGATATTATGTCTGAGTTGAACACCTGTTTCCTGAACGCGTGAGGAATATAAGGTCGAATGGTTGGGCCAGACACTTCACAAAAAATGTCGACGTTGGTGCCAAAAATTGGTTGTTTCTTTAAAACAAATTTAGAGTCCTTTAGAATCTTCTGAAACTCTGCGTCCAATGCTTGAGACGAGGCGATTGCGGCAAAGTCGAGAGTACTGGGAAGAATGATTTCTTCTAGACGAGAGAGTGCGTCAGCAACAACGTTGTTGCAACCAGTGACATGCCGAATGTCAGAAGTGAACTCACTTATGTAACTTAGATATCTAAGTTGACGAGGTGTGGCCTTTTCTGGCTTTTGTTTGAAAGCAAAAGTCAGTGGTTTGTGATCGGTGTATAGTGTAAACCTTTGGGCCTTCAAAAAGTATCGAAAATAACGTATGCCCTAATAAGCCGCTAAGAGTTCGCGGTCGTATGCACTATACTTTCTTTGTGCGTCACTTAATTTGGCCGAGTAAAAACCAAGGGGTTGCCAAGAGCCTTGACATTTTTGCTGCAGAGCAGCCCCGATGGCGGAATCCGAAGCGTCTACGAATAGACCAAGCTCGGCGTTTGAGTCCGGAAAGGACAATAGAGTGGCTTCTGTTAAACCAGTCTTGACTTGGTCAAAAACTTTGCTAGCTTCCATTGACCAGTCAATTGTCTTAGCACCATCTTTCTTAGAGCCACAAAGATAGGCGTTGAGTGGTTGCTGCATCTCAGCTGTGTGAGGAAGAAAGCGACGATAAAAGTTGACCATCCCCAAAAATATTCTTAGGTCTTTAACCGTCTTGTGGAGTTTAGCTGTTGATATTGCCTCAACCTGAGCTGGGGAGGGCTTAATGCCTTTCGGCGAAACCTCATGACCTAAGAATTTGATTGAAGGTCAAAGGAAATGGCATTTCTCCATGTTGATTATAAGACCATGGTCCGCTAATCTTTTGAAAATTTGTTCTAAGTGAACAAGATGCTCTTCTTCGGAAGTCGAAGCTACCAAAATGTCGTCGAGGTAAATAAAACAGAATTTTAATCCGTGTAGGACTTCATGTATGAAGCGTTGGAACGATTGTGCCGCATTGCAAAGTCCGAAAGTCATTCGGGTGAACTCAAAGAGTCCGAAAGGCGTGCAGATGGCGGTCTGTGGAATATCGTTCGGCTCGACTGGAATTTGATGGTAGGCCTTTGTCAGGTCTATGGTGGAAAAGATATTTTTGCCATGTAATTCATGACAGAAGTCTTGAATAATGGGGACCGGATATCTATCCGGGACGGTTATGGCGTTAAGGCGTCTGTAATCGCCGCAAGGACGCCATTCCCCATTAGCCTTGCGTACCATGTGTAGCGGCTGTTTGAGGGGCGGCAAATTCCCTGCTGTAGCAGGAAATCGAATTCTTTCTTAGCCGCCGCGAGCTTATCTGGTGCAAGTCGACGTGGTCTCGATACTATTGGAGGGCCTGTGGTCAAAATGTGGTGTGTCACCTTATGTTTACAGTGTTGTGAGAACCCTGTGTTGACCCTGATGGCATGGTATTTGTTGAGAAGGGCATCTATCCTTGGATCAGAGGTTTTCTCAATCAAAACACTAAATTTTGGACACTTGTATGACGTGAATGTGCCTTTTGATGAAAGTGAAGTAAGAGGATCCACAAGGATAGCATTTGCCAAGTCAACGACTAGCCCATAGTGGCAGAGGAAGTTTGCGCCTAAAATGGGTCTAGAGACATCGGCAATGATAAAATCCCATGAAAACTCACGACGGAGTCCCAAGTCTAGTTTGATCACCTTTCGTCCATAGGTGTTGATGGTTGACTGGTTTGCCGCGGCAAGTCGCATACCAGAAGGTGGAAGTTTTCCGGTAGTAGGTGCTGGAAGCACCGAAATATCTGCGCCTGTGTCAATCAAGTAATGTGGTGAGTTGTGAATGTGAGAATGATATGTGTATGTGTTTGTGTATCCACAGTATTATATACCGACTTTGCCAAGGTTTTTGACTCTGTGAACCATGAAATCCTCCTCTCAAAGCTCGATGGTTGCAATATTTTGGGTCAGTTCCGTTACTGCTTTTCCTCATACCTTCGCGATCGTGCTTGTTTTGTAACGGTTCTTCCCCTTTCTATCCTACTTGTGGTGCTCCACAAGGCTCGCTTCTTGGTCCTCTCGTTTTACTCCTGTTTACAAATGATCTTCCTTCTCACTTCAACTCCCCGTGTCTTTTCTACACTGAATCAGTAGATGACTGCTCCCAGCTGCAGGATGGCTTTTCTGCTCTAGGCAACTGGTGCTCTGTCAATTGTATTAATCTTAATGTTGCTAAATGCTTCCAGATGTCCTTTACATGTAAATTATCCCTCATCACGTTTATCTAGTCCATCCTTGATTCTTTCCTCAGCCCTATTGATAATGTTATGGATATTGGTGTTGTGTTTGACACTGAATTAAAATTTGATGTCCCCTTTTTCGTGTCACTTCCAACGCCTTGCGTTTGTGCAGATTTATTCTTAGAGCGTCCAGACCTTTCACTGATATTTCCTCGTGTGGTATGCCTGTACATCTCCTTCGCGCGTAGTATAATCGAATATTGTTGTCAAATTTGGTGTGTGTACGTCTTACCAGGTCTTCATTTACCCTCAATGTACCCTTTGCTCGTACTCATAAATATTTTTACTCTCCACTTTTGCGCTTGCCTAGGCAACATAATTGCTTGAGTATTGGTCTTCTTTCGCATTCGTTGCGTTCTTTTAAAGCAAAGCTAAGAATAAGCGTTTTTTACGGAATTAATTAATTTGCTGAATTTCAAATTTAGTTTTTGTATTGAATTTATGATTAGATTTTATTTACCGCCTTTTACGAGTATATACTCTGTTTAGTTTGAATTTATCGTCTTAATTTTTCTTTATCTTTATTCTTCAGTTTTTGAAGTTTTGTGCCTTATCTTATTTTCATTCTTTTCTCGTGTTTTTTTTTATATATATAAGTTTACTTTTTACTAATTGTTATTTAATTATTATACTTATTTAATTATTATACTTATTATTATTGTTATTTAATTATTATACTTATAATTATTATACTCGTTTCGCCGAAAATGCATATTTCTTTATATATACATATATATATATATATATATATATATATATATATATATATATATATATATATATATATATATATATATATATATATATATATATTTATATATATATATATATATATATATATATATATATATATATATATATATATATATATATATATCAGCAAAATGATTAAGGGAGATAATCTCTGGAGTGGCCGATCTGATTTAGCTGAAACTTTCGGAGGACGTAGATGTATATAACAGGTAGGTCCATGAATTCAGATATCCTAAACCTTTTGGCGGCAGCGAGCGTTTTAGTGAATTTTGAGGTACTCCCATATTTCCAAGCAGCGTGAATTTTCGTTCAAACAAAGTATTGGGAATCAAAACTTATTATGTTCTTAGCTTGTTTATGACACAAAATTGGAAATTTTGAGCCGTGTGTGGGTGCAGCGTGCCTAAAAGAAGGCAAAGATTTTTTTTTCAAATTTTGATTTGTCATTACTTCTGACAAAAACATTGGATCATCGTGAAATTTGCAGAGCGTATTGATGTTGACTAAAATTTTACATACATGGATTTCCAAGCTAGTGCGGGTAACCCTGTAGCTGCGGCAGACTCCTGAAAAAAAATCTTTCAAATCATTGACCCTCCTGAAAAATTTTTGATATTTGACAAAAAATTCAAATCATTGCTAAATTTTAACGTTTGTGCATCATGTCAAATTGAAATTTTTAAAATTCAGAGTTGCACAAAAACGGCAACCCACCACCAAATTACCTCTATTTTCAGCACTCGAAAGTTCTGTTCACGAGAACTGACGACCGGATTATCCGATCATAATGAAATTTACAGGACATGTTGGTATTAACTAGGATCAGGTTTGATAGAAGTGATTTTGAAATGCGAGCAACCCTGTGGCAGTGGTGCCATCTTGAAAAATCAGTGAGAAAAAAAAACAGCTTTTTGGCCTATAGCTTCCGATTCAGCCATCAGATTTAAACAAAAATCACATAATATTTCAATCTTACTTTAGGTAACATTTGGTGAAAATTTGGCTGAAAAATTAGAATAGGGTTGCCAGCTATGGTGATTTTTGCCTCCTAAATCTTGCAAATTTGCTCAGCAAAATAAAGCTTTTTCCCCTATAACTTCCGGTGCAGTCATGATATCAAAACGAAGTTTATGCAGTAAATAGACTTTGATGTGAACCAAATGTCGTAGGAATTTCATTAAAAAATCATGAAAGGGCTGCCAGCTATGGCTATTTTTGTAATTTTTTGAAATTTCTTTACTGCGCGATTATGTCATTAGATTTGCAAATGGGAACGATCCTGCAATTAAAATTAACAACAAATATTAAAGTTTTGAGGGTGGTAGCCCTAAAATTTTGTTCACCCGTATAACTTCTAATGAAGTGATTCAACCGAAACGAAATTCACTGGTTAGGTTTAGCTTAAGGTGAAGCAGATTTGGTATATATTCTGCTTTACTGCTGACACAGGGTAACCAGCTTTAGCCATTTTCGTAACTATTACATCAGCAGATGCTTCAAATTACATACTCATATGCAAAACATTTGCAATAAAACTAAGAAACTAATTTTTAAATTTTCCGAGTTTTGAACATTTTTCGGATGGCAGCCTCAAACAACGTTTAACCGCTAAAATGTTCAATGAAATCTTCCGATGAGAACGAAAGTCAAAGTATAAGTTGATTTAAATATGAGTTTGTTAAGGTAAACTTATTGCTGCTTCGTTGGGAAAATGTTACCAGCACTGAACATTTTCATCCTTTGCGTTATAGTTTAGTTCTGTTGCTTTGGATAAGTAATGGTTGATATGATTCTACAAAAAAAGTGTATTACGTCTTTCCACATTTTTTTTGTCACTCAAAGACAATTTCTTCGAAAATTAGTTTTCTAGCAGTTCAGGTGCGCTACTTTTGTTTCTAGTTTTTAATTGGATTTGTATCTGTTGATTTAGATAATAATAAATAAATAAATAAATAATAGTGTCGATCTCAGTATTTGTTTGTTGATAAGTGGACTTTTAGTATTGTTTAGTCTTTTGGATTTTATGAGAGGAAACAGGGCTTGAAGAAGGTTGTTGCAGGCGTATCGTTTGCTCTGTGTTCCATCCAGGTTACCAAATGTGAGGTCTAAGTATTTAGCTATCCGATGCCATTCTATCTGTTGGTCATTTACTGTCAGTTTGTAACCTCTGCCGCTTGATGGAAATCGTCTGGTTTTTCTTCGAGTATATTTTAATTTTCCATATTCGAAGAGCATATTTCTAGAGGATTGTAAAGTTAAAGCTATGGTTTTTGCTTCCCTGCTTCCCAAAATTAAGTATATAGTAAAAGATAAAAACTGAATGTTTGAAATAAACAACTAATCGAGTAAACGTTGGCGGATGCCTGCAAGTCAGGAAACCAAGACTATTTTCTACGAGAAGCAGAAGCACCCGGAGGAAAAAAAGCTTTTATCATATCTTTAGTAATATTTTTCGTCTGATAGCTTATTAATTTCAGTTCGCGTGACTTTTATCTTTGATTTTTACCTGATCCCATAATAAATATAAGTCTTTACTTACCAAGCTTTTCCAATGGATATTTTACCATGAAATATTGCGCTAAAATTTGTAACGCATACGCTCCAAAATCCAAAGCGAAATTAACCTTGTCCAAATCATATTCATCTGCGTACACACTTAACATGACGGCCCCAAACGGTGGCAACCACACTTCTATTGTTCTCGCAGAAAATGATGAAGCCACCCAAGCCAAATGATGTGTGCTAAGAAGTGGAGTTTCTGCGAATGTCGTCAGTAAGCCATCTCCAAAAGCTGTCACATTTACAGCTTTCATATTCGATAGAACACTAGTGCCGTTACTATGTAGAACGGCTAAAGTAAAATTAGCTTTCATAGCTGGCTCATCGAAACATGGAAAAGCTTCTCGTGCATATACAGGCTCCAAATTCGTGACAGTAATTGAACTGAAAATAATAATTAAAAAACTGCAAAATTGCAACAATTTAATCGTGAACGTAGCTTGCTTACTTATTTACGCCATTCGCTCCTTCATACAAAGTTTGATACAAACCAACTTTTTTGTCCTTGATCTTAACGTCAAATCCAAGGGTGAGCTGGTATGCTTGTTTTGCCTTTAGAACTTCACGTACTTCAATCACAAAAAATTCTTGTCGTTCAATAGTGTTCCAATTACGTAGATTTAACTTCACTCCATCCTTTGTTTCTATCTGTATGACTCCAATTGACAAACCACGGCTATGCAGCACTATTGAATTTGTGTCCTCAATCACGGTAAAAAGTATTTTTACATTGCCAACTGTACCCACATACAGTAGGTCATATGTCATTGGAATTATGTTACCAGGAAGCCGATAGTTAATCTAGAATTACGGTTTAGAATTAATTTTTCATCAAGCTAACAGCAAAGTATTCAACAAATATTGACAATTGTCTTTACCATCCACTGGTATTTTCAAGTGCATGCCATAGCACACCAATTTTCGGAGTAGTCAATGAAGTCGGACTATCAAATGTAAATGTCTAGCTGATACCAGAAATTATCATAAAGTATCAATCAATCTCAGGATGTAAATAAATTGCCCCCACGTCGTTCATCCTGGATAGTTCAAGACGGGCGAAAAGCGGGCCCATCTCAAGCGATCACCTCTTGGCCTCACCAGAGGTATCACTGGTACACCTGCCTTTCGTCCATAGACTATTCTCAGATTCTGTCTATGATACGCTTTGGGCGGGCTATTTTGCCATTCTGGAACTAATCGTTTTCCGATGCGGTAGAGAAAGAACGAAATCTGCTCGAGAATAGCTCCAGGTTAACATTTAACATATCCAACCTAATAAAAGCGTGGTGGGCCTCAAGAAACTCTATTAGTTTTGCAGCCATTAGGTTGGCTGTGTTGGTTCAGTTGGAGAGTCAGTTGAGTGGTACTCTCAATTAGCCCCGATCTGGCTGTAAGTATTTGTTCCCATAAGGACTTGTTTTAATTCGAACGTGGCCTCCCTGCATGGCATAAACAACCATGGGATCATTTAGCTGACTACACATTCGAGCTTAGATAACGGATCTGAATTTAGATCCTCCATAAACCTTTGGTTATTCAATCTCACCGAACAACTGGAAATTGATGCAAAAGATTTTTTAGTGGGCTTTAAGAACTTGCTTAAGCCAAATCCTGGGCCATCACCACAACGCGTGTTAAAGCTAATTGCCTGTCAGTATCTATGCTCTCAAATCTGTACAGATTAGCAATAAGCGCAAAGGGCCAAACCGTAGCTAAACGCGAAATCGAAGGTCTAAGGGACCTAATTCCAAGCAAACCAAGATTCAGAGTATGGATCCTCGCTGAAGCTTCTTCACCTGAAGATGATTTGAAGGTCACTGGACTTAGCAATAGTGACTTACTAGCTAATGGTTGGAAGGTGGTCAAGTTCAGGGCACCATCTGGTGACCGACCCCAGGCGGTTATCATCATCAATGAAGATTCAATTCCCTACTTAAAGGATCGTAACTAAACCACATGCTACAGGTTCGACTTTTTTCACTGCGAAAGTACCCTACCGTCATGTAAATTATAGCGGAGCTTTTAATTCAACATGACTCCGACATCTAATATGTTGTCAACCCTACTGAGTCCAGTGTTGCTGAGGCGGTACGTATAATGTACGCATGCAATTTTGTGAAAAAAAACCTAATCGGAGAGCTAATTAAGTTCGGACTGAAAAAAGGAAGCGTCGGCTTGTGACTTGATGGCATGATAAACTTTGAGGTCGTCGGCATATAGTTTATTTATTTATTTTTTTATTTATCCAAATTATTTATTTTTTTATTTATCCAAATCCACAGAACAAATCCAATTATAGATTAGACAAGAAGAAAAAATAAAAATACATACAAGTATATAAATATGTAAGAAAAAGAAAACAACATGGAACCCAAGAAAATTAATAAAATTCAGAATGGAATAATAGTACAAAAAAGAATAAAAAGCTAATCGACCGAAAAAGAAACAAACAAATTGAGTAAATTAGGACATATTTCGATTATAAGAAAGAACGTTATTTTTTAAAGTACTTTTAAACTCAGATAACGTTTGTGGCAGAGGACCAAGGTTAAGGCTATTGTGCTGACGAGGCAAACGCAAAAGGAGGGGAAAGAAATAGGTGTCGGTACGGGCAAATGTAACATTAAAATTAAATAATGTTCTATAAGGGCGACCCGGTTCCCTAACTGAAAGTTAAATGCTCGGGTCAACCAATATACTGCCTTTAAAAAGTTTAGAAAGGAGGCACTCGTCGAGGAACACTCTACGTGACTCAAGGGAAGGAATTTGAAGGATGGAGAGGCGCATACTGTAATCACAATACGGAATACTGTACTTATAGAACAACGAGCGGGTGAATCGGCGTTGCACCGATTCAACCGCATCGATCAAGCATCCGTAATGTGGACACCAAATTTGGCAACAGTATTCAAGAACACTACGGACAAAGGAAAAAAACAGATAAAGAGAAGTGGAAAGATTACCAAAACGTTTAGAGGATCTGATGATGAAGCCGGAAAAACAAGAAGCCTTGGCAGTGACGTGAAGAATATGCAAGTCGAACTTTAACTTGGAATCAAAAATCACGCCAAGTTCCTTGCAACTAGAAGCAGCATTGAGAGGAGAGCCAAGGACACAGTAGGAGAAGAGCAAAGGAGATATTTTGTGGGTGAAAGACATTTGATGACACTTCGCAACATTCAAAGTGAGGGAATTAGCAGTGCACCAGTTGACCAAAGTATCCAAATCGCTCTGCAAAATGGTACAGTCACTAGCGGATTCAATCACTCTGAAAATTTTAAGATCATCAGCGTACAAAAGGCAGGGTGAGTTAAAGAGGGAAGGAAGGTCGTTAATAAACAAAAGGAACAATAAAAGGCCAAGAATGGATCCTTGCGGAACTCCTGAGGTAGGAAAAAAAGATGTTGAAGAGCAAGAGTTAACAGTAACGACACAAGAGCGATCACAAACGTAAGAAGAGAACCAACAAAAAAGGGCACCAGAGAGACCAAACCCAGTTAGCTTTGCTAGAAGAATATCATGGTTCACAGAATCGAAGGCCTTGGCAAAGTCGGTATAGAGGACATTAACTTGCTTTTGCTGATCGATTACGGAAACTACGGTGTTTGTCAAAGTCAATAAGTTTGTAACTGTTGACTTATCTTTGATGAAACCATGCTGTTCCCTGGCCAGCAAGGGCTGGACGAAAGGATACACTCTATTGTAAACGACTCTTTCGAGAAGCTTAATAAAGCATGGTAAAAGGGATATGGGACGGTAATTAGAGATGGAAGAGATATCACCAGCTATAAGGATGGGAAATATTTGGCGGATTTCCAAAGGGAAGGAAAGGTCCCGGTTGAAATGCTGAGGTTAAAAATTATTGACAGAGGAACACACAAGGAAGATAAAAGGCATTTGGTGAAAAAATTTGGAATGCCGTCAGCACCGAAGCTAGTGCTTGCATCTAGAGACAACATTAACGATTCCACTTCTAAGGGATTAGTAAAAAAAGTAGAAAGGGTACAACTGGAAAAAACTTTGAAGGCGAAGTGCTACTATGATGGGAGGTGAAAGCAGAGAAAAATTGAACAAAGAGCTCACAATAATCTTGAGGTGAGGCCGCAGACTTATCATGAAGATACATAGCATGAGGAGTGTAGGATAAAATCTGCAATAGGTCTGATATAAAAATATTAAAAAGAAGAGGAGAAATATGACTTTCTTGAAACACACCAGAATTAACAGAACTTTCTTAGAAAGAAGACCTTAAAATTTGACATAATGTAAGGGATTGTGAAGGTAGGAGCCAATTTGTGGATGTAAATATCCTAGAGGAGAGAGCGAAATAATAAAAAAAATATAAAGGGACCACACATTTAATTTAATAATATGAAGGGACTGCACATTTAATCAGAAAAGTAAGAACCATGAGGCCAGATCCAGGGCCCTTGTTTCTGCCAAGCTCTATAATGTAAATACACCATTTTTCAATATGGTTCAGCAAAAATCTCTTGAGTCTCACTCGGGAATCGATCAAATTAGTATGGAAGATGGGTAACCAATTGTTTTTGCTTCATATTAATGAGTCATTGCAAATTTTGGCAATGTACCTACCTTCAATGCCTCTAGCAGAAGAGAGAATCTAAATATAAAACTCTGCACCATTTCTCATGAGAGGTGGAGTTTTGCAAGAATGCTCACTATCTGATCACATGTACGTGGCATTTGCACTACGAAGATTACGATACAAAGAACGATACTTGCATAGAAAAAAAAATCAGCTTTCGCTGAATTGGATGCCGTTCCAGTGCTCATCAATCAGGAAGATCTGAATAAATCAGAGAGCTGTCTAACTGCTGCATTTATCAATGACGCTGCGAAATCCTCCTGCTTAGCTAGATCTATAGGGGGGAAAAGCCCCAGTAGTAGAATATCAGGATTGCTGTTCTCCGAAATGAATGCAGGAAGGAGCCAACTCTTGCCAAAAAGAGACAATGGTTGATCTAACTACAAAGTTAAGGGGGCCCGGTAGCTCTGCTCGTTAATGCGTTAGGCCGAAAAGCGGCGTGCTACGGGGCCTGCGCGTTCGAATCCCGCCAGTGCCATGGCTGTAAGTGTGAATGCGTGTGATTGTGTATGAGGGTGGCAAATGGGCCCAAACTGGTGGCCTAATGCTGGCCGCGTTTCCGGCAGCCCTCTTCACTAACCTAACCTAACCTAACTACAAAGTTAAATTAAGGCTGTCAGAGAGACTAGATCATTCCTTTCATATTCTCTCAGGCAAAAACACTTAAAAAATAGTATGAAGTATTGGATGGAAGAATCTTTCTGTGCAATGGTATGGTAGTTATGGAGAACTGTTGACAATGGAACTTCTCGAACTAGGAAGGGGAACTCTCCGCGTATCGATGGCTGTCTTAACAGGACGTTGTATGTTTGTCAGATATGCTGCACGGCTGGGCACTCATTAGAACGACTGCTGTCAGAAGTATAGATGCGAGGATGAAAAATCAACGGTTATGCACCTTTTGTGTAAATGCGCGACCCTTGCTGAAAGAACAAAGCAATATCTTGGCTCATACTTCTTCGCAAGCCTAAACTGATGTAGCATTGTTAAACCTGACGAGGATCACCCGATTCATCAAGAACTCGGATTTAATCAGGATTGTGCAGTACATAATCATCATCATCGGCGCTACAACCGAGGTCCGGTCCTGCCCTCCGTCAACAGTTTTTTCTATCAGACCTGATCGCGAGCCGATGTCATCCAATTTTGCACCCCTAAACTCCGAGCGTCCCGGTTAACGCCATCCCTCCAGCGCAGGTGTTACTAAAATAGGTCCCTATTTGCTTTCTTCGATGCTGCCGCTGAATATAACTATCAAACAATCTCTTGTAATTGCTACTGAATCTGGGTTCAAATCCATTCAGCCGTAACCTCATGGCTGTTTTAGTGTTGCCTTAAGTGTCGAGCTCTGGCTATAGGATAAGCGCTTCATAAATGAAGTTCGGAATAACTAGATGATCGAAATTAGCCGACTTCCCTTATTTGTATGTCCCTGCTGCTATAGCTGTACAGAATCATGTGAGCATCATAAAAAACTATTTATCTGAACCTTTCAATGCTCATTCAATTTTCAGGTACACAACGGAAAAAAAAACATTTAAATATTTTCTGATGAATTTAGTAAGCAAATAAAATGTAGCCAAAAGACACCCGATCGATAAAATTTTTTACGTATTATATGATCCTTTCGTAACAAAGACCTCTTTTCGAAAATTTTCAGCTAATAACTGTTAATAATTATATAATAAAATCAGTTTTTTTTTTAATTTTTCGTATGCTAATGGCTGTATTTGTTCGTCTTGTGTTATCTTAATAGCCGGCGACTAGGGACAATATCAGCGCTCCTCTAACTAAGTGTCACATCATAGCTTTAGCGGTGGCTGGATGTGGCACTTAAAGAATAAAGTGTGGCACTTAAAGAATAGTGGGATTAATTGTGAAAAAATATTATAGGTTCACGTGTTATTTTAATAATTGTGTTCAAAAAAAAATATTTAACTAAAAAAACATATTGAAAAGAATAAAATGTAAAATATATAAAAAATAAAATATATAAACAAATATTAAACTAAAAATTGTACTTCTTCATCAACTGATTAAAAAAAAATTAAAATCATACCAGAGTTTATTTCAAAATTGTACAACAGTTTATTTCTGCTTCATTCAAAAAAAAAATATTCAATATTTTCTTTAGTTTGAATTTGATTGGCTACAGCGATTTTATTCTGATCGAAAATACTTAACAAGAGAAATAGCATCATTTCAGTTAAAACTGCAGATAGGAAGTATTTTCAGTTTAAACTGAAATTACTCGTAAAAACGTCATCGGTGTATTTACCTTTGGTGGAACTACAGTGGTGGTGAGGCTTGGAGTAGTCTTAGTTGTTGTTGTTGTTCCAAACGGAAATTTACTTTTGTAGTAATTGAGCTCATCCTCGAGTTGATTGTTCTCAACGGCCAATACTATCGTTGCTATTAAAAATGCCAGAGTAGTAACGATCAATCCTATTAAAATAACCTTTAAAGCTGTTGTGCTTAAACCTGCAAAGAAAAATATATGAAATCGAAACAAATAAAAACTACTTTGTTATTTTATTACTATTCACGAATAAGATTTTATAAATTGAATTAAGTAAGTTATTTACATGCAAAAAAGTAGAAATCTATAAAAAAAAAACAATTCAAAGCAGTATAATGAGCTGAAGCAATGCTGTGGAACATCGTATTTAAATATAAGTAATTGTTTTAAAAAATTCATGTCTACTGGAAATAAGTCAGTGCCATTAGAAATAGCATTTCTGATATTTATCTTTTTCTGCATTTCAGCTTATAATTTTAATCGCCCTGTCCGCATCAGCCTTAGAAAAGCCCTAGTACGGAGTGTGAACAATGTAGGACAACTTAACCCCTTCCTTGACTTTGGTATCAGCTTCGTTATTTCTTTTTTGTCTCTCATGGCCAGAGACCCATATCAACTGGAAGCTGTTCTGTGCCCCTATTTCATTTGGGGTCATTTTTGCTTCTAAGAGAATATCTGAGTATATTTGATCGTTTATTTGAGAACCACTTGGCTTTCCATTAGGATATTAATGCTGACTCTTTTAGTATTCCCTACCTTTATTATAAACATAGCAGATAATTATTTTTGATAGGAAGTGCATTTTGCATCTGGGTTCTTCGATACCTACTCTTACTTCACAATCCTATTTGAGCCGTCTTTATACCAAATTTGCGCCCCTTTCTACGAGGAGGATGTTATATTTGCCCATTTGTTCCTTAAGGGTATTATGATTTTGGACCTTTTATCGAAGTTTGCCTGAGTTTTGACTCAGTTAGTCTTTATTTATATTATTAAGTTCAGCATTTCCATTTTGGGCTTGATTTTCTCCAGGAAACTAAGATGGTCTTTTTGGTCGCCCGATTTACACTTGCAGACCTGTTGTATTTTTATCGCCCATTTTGCCACTTACTCTTGAATTTTGAGGTGTATCGGTTCAACGTTTGAAAAGGCCTCTATTGCTGCCGTTGGGGTTACTCCTATAATCAGCAGGCAGGCCATCTTTTAAGGCTTTTTGATCCTTTTAACAGCCATTTTTTATGTAGTTTTCTTCCTCCGTACTGCTGCTCTATATAGGATGATAGATCTCACCGTTTGTTTGCATATCCAGAGTGTCTGCCTTGATGATATGTTGGTCTTTTGATGTTTTATGGATAGAACCTCCTTCTCGCACTGTTAGCCTTTTGCATTGTGGGTCTCTGAATAACCAAGTGTGAGCCTCTTATTATTACCTTGATATAATCCGCGTATCTGAAAGCTATTAATCCCTTGCTGTCAAGGAGCCCAAAAAGGTCGTCAACCAGTAGGGACCATAGCAAGGGGGCAATAACTCTCCCTGCGGACATCCTCGTCAAGTGTCTACTTCCCCCATCTTCACGAATACGTGTCGGTCCCTAAGTGCTTTACTCGCCGTTTTCACTTTCCTTAAGAGGCTTCTCTTCTAAGTCTCATTCTATGTCCATGAAAGTACATAGTGTAATTTTCTTATCATTCGAAAGCTTTTCTATTATTTGTACCAGCTTATGTGTAGCTGATAAAGTTGGCTTACCCTTTTGGTACGTAAATTGAAAAATTTTGTAGGGGCATCTTTCCTTAGAGGCTACTAAGTATGTATAGGTCGATCAGCTCCATGCTGTTCAATATGAAGGATGTGAGTCTAATAAACCTGCATGATTTTGAAAGGTCAGCCGGTTTATCACTTTGGGGATTTACACCACCTTTGAGTTTTCACACCACCTGCGCCAGTCTTCACAACTTTGATGTGTAGCTGAGTTTCAAGTTGGTTTTTAAAAAGATGTACCAAGATGAATTTCAGTGTCGCTGTGGCTCTTTATAGCAGAGCCGGGATGATTCCATATAGTCTTGGTGATTTAAAGGGTTTGAAGGAGTTTATCATCCATTCAATCTTTACATTCTATTGGAGCTGTCCGCTGAAGGCGATTTATAATTGTGCACTATGGGAAGTGTTGTATTCGGAGAGTTTCTTTTTACAGGTTGGATATTTTGTAACCCTGTTAGCCCTGATGTCAACAGTCACTCGTTTTTTTCAAAGCAACTGCCATGGTAGGATTCAAGGATTATTCTGGTGGCTTCACTCACCATGTTCTCTAATTCCATCTTCGTAGTGTAATTCGGATGCAGGCTATGATGTTCGCGGTTTGGAAATTATTATTAATCCTATTATACCACCTTCAATATGGACCTGTGTTTGAACCAACACTTTGTCCCAGTGGGTGTAGGCTGCGATTAGAAGAAAGTTAATATTTGTGTTCATTACTACCACCATACTCGGGTTTTCTTCTCCCGTCGTCCAGATTAACTTGCTATTTATTGCATGGAGGCCACATATCCTGGACTTATTTACCCAGGTTGTTTATATTAGCCCCATGTTATACATGCCTAAAGCAAACCTGCTGCTTGCTTCCCGACGAAACAACTTTGGCATGATTTAGGTTCACCTGTAGATACCTCAATCTGAATTTTTAAACGGTTGAGAACCTCTGGAACCTGGTGCTGCCTCCACTTCATTTCTACTGTACTCCATACTAGTGGCTCGAGATGCCGCCTTTTACCTTCCCATCCGCTTTTTAATTGCCAACTTAACTTGCCCAAACTGGAATCTAACGTTGCCCTCTCCTTCACCTACTCTGGAGGTCTGCTTCTATAACTGGAACAGCCATTGAACCCGACCACTTCCGTTTCAAACCCGCCTTCTAAAAATTAGACTTGAGTGGACTCGTGTAGATGCAAAACGCATTATTGCATGAACGCATATTTAAAAAACACCTTGAAAGTTTCGATTATGAAAATGAAATCTCTACTCCCTCCACTCCCCAAGGCCCCAAATGGGTTGTAGCGGGATAGCTTTGCTTTTACTTATGTATCTATATATCTATCTTTATCGAGTAATTTTCAAATATGAGGAGTAATTTCCCAAATATGTTGGGACAGAAATGTCTCCAATCCTCTTTTAATTTTCGCCTGAAAATTTCGAGCGTGTTTTCATTTATTTTCGAAGTTATCCTGAAATATTTACCTCTTCAATTAGCTATGAGATATTTATATGAAATTAACCATTTAAATTTGCCAAAAAAAGGAAGTTTGTTTTACCACCAACCAAGTAGGAATTTATACTAACATTTAATCAACACAATAAACAAATATTAAACTATATATTTTCCGGGAAATACACGACTGTTGCTCGGTTTGCCATTAAACCATAATAATCCATTCAGAACATACTAAGCTATACTGAATAGAAGAAAGCCTCATTATCTTAAAATTCCAAAATTCAACTACAAA
This sequence comes from Nemotelus pantherinus, assembly GCA_963978885.1. Lineage (NCBI taxonomy): Eukaryota > Metazoa > Arthropoda > Insecta > Diptera > Stratiomyidae > Nemotelus > Nemotelus pantherinus. Next base: position 23,023,810 of record OZ022265.1, read on the forward strand.
TTTTTTAGATTAGCATCTATCTGCAATCTTCACATGAATATTTATCGATAAAGAATACAAACGTTTAAATGATTAGATAATTGATTGCAAATTTGAAATAACCTTAATCAAGTAGACGAATTGAATACTAACCACTAATAAAGTTTTGTTTTGGCGGTGAATAGGTGATAAAACTACAAAATTTACTACCTATAATTTCTTAATAGCATCAAAACTAAATTGTGATTCACTTAATAACTAGTAAAGAGAGTGATCGTAATTTTTCGAAGCAAAATTTACGCGCGAAAATGTACACAGCAACTTTAATATGTAGTGGAATCGCATTTCCGATACTTTCTGTGTGTAAAATTTGTAGCAAGTGGTCTCAAAATTGTTAAACTTGATTACCTCTGTTTTATATCACTCTGATATCAGTCTGAGCGTCAAGAGATCTGGGAGTCAAATTTTAATCATGTTCGAGCATAACCATATAGTTTTATTTTCTTATTTTCATGTGATTCAGATTTACTTCTAAATAAAATTTATAGGTTTTTAGACAGTAACATGGTAAATTTCTAATCGCATGGTTAAAACAGTTACGAACATTTAAACGAGTGAATATTCCAAGTAAACGCATCAGAAACTTGTTTAAATCAAATCAAAATCATGTTTTCTCTTTAAAAAATATATATTATTTATTTTTAATAATACTTTTCGAATTTAATAAAATAATAAAAAATGTCATCGCCTTCTAAAAAAACATATTTAGACGTACGTTTCTATTTATTCGGATAATTTTTATTTAGGAATACTTCTTAAATGGAAGGAAACACATGGAACTCTCGCTTTGTAGATTATAAAAAATAGGACTTTGGTATGAAATTTTATCTTTTTGTAGCAGCGTGTGTGACTCAATACCACTTGGGTAGGAAATTCCACGGCAATCGTTCGTCATATTTTTATGAGCAGGCAAATTTTTTAACGAATTTTTCAAAATAGGCCACATTCAAATGCATGACGCATTAAAATATTTGTAAGACCGATGATTCAAGATAATGGGCAAGGTTTTATTTTGCATATTGTTACTTAGTTTTCGAAAATAAATTAATTGCTATGAAAAGTGGTATGTATACCTTTGTGAAGACTTTCAATTACAAAACTAGCAATTGCATTTAATACTCAAAGCTTTATTCCTTAAACAATAACAAATAAAAAAGATTTATATCGGTCTACCGTCCATTATCATGTGGTAATACCGTGTGAGTTATTTCACTCCAAATTTCTTCAACAGGGAATAATTTTAAACACTTCCGTTCTTAGGTTTTCGGTTTTTAATCTATTAACTATTGACCACACAATAAAAAAACATGGGAAAGTCACTAGAAAAAACATCTTATTTGGCTATCACGGACTATTGACTTACCAAATATCGTTTTTCCAAACATCACTCCGAGTTTTTTTTTCAAATAACCGACTAGAGCATAAATACTGGTTCGATTTCAGCGAACGTTAAAAACTTACTGCAAATTCATTTGCGAATACGACAATATCGAACAGAAATTATGACTAAGCCATAAATTATATCCCCATATCTTACCCAATTAAGCTTATGATTAAGCATATTCACACGATAAAAGATATGAAAACTGCATTGATACATCAACGACGATAGAAGTATGCTATAAAAATCTTTAAGATAATAAAAAAAAAATACATATTCCCAATCAATACAACACAAATTTATTCATATAGTACATAGAAGAGTGACATTTCATGAAAATTAAATGACTCTCAAGATTTCGTGATAAGATTGTGAATTTTCCTTCAAATGATTTTAATGAATGCTATTTTTTTAAGGTTATCATAACTAATGGTTTATGTTGTTTTTCGACAGGAAAACATCATAACTTTCCCGTTTTTTTTATGTAGCAATTACGTACGGAGGGATTTATTTGTTGCAGTCTGTTTAACAATTTGGTTTATGATTATAATTAGCAAAAATTGACTATTTTTGGGGTTTCGAATAGCAAATAGACAAGTTCGTTCATCAGTTAGCTTAAAATTAATTTTAAGGGTATTCTGTCTTCGATGGAAGTATGTATGCTGATGACACAAACCCTTGTTTTGTACTTCGCTTACTTTCGTTATTTGTCTACATATTAAAGTTGATTCTTATATAATTTCCACTAATTCATTTATTATCAACATCATAATTATCTTCCTCCATATCGCATCTTACATGTTACTATTTTTTTCCTATAGAAAGACAGCAAAGAAAAACTGTACGGTAAACGCAATTTACCTTAAAAATTATTGAAAATTTAACACCAGCTTGTATTTCATAGTCGAATATCATCTCACTAACACCAAAACCTACTACGAACGAACACTTATAAACTTATAAGAATTTTGTTAGTCTTAGACACAACTGAATTAATGTTGCCATTTTACACGCATTTCTATACTTGATATTTCAAACATTGAATAAAACACCAATCGAAATCCAAACAAAAAATCTATTAGGCATTTAGTTGCGATGTTTTTTGTTGGGCGGCTCAGCTTCGACCGGTGCGATGTTTTGCAGCATCGGACACGATGTGTAGTTGCCAAACATTGACATTAGAAGACCAACACCGTAGCCAGTAGCACGTTCACCCTGGAATATGAGAAAAAGAGAGAGTTTTGTTATTCTGTTATAATTCTTTTATTCAACTAAAAAATTATGACGTGAAGAGAATATTTTATTGTACAGCCTAAAACTTTTAGTGCATGATTATTGGATTTGCATATTTAGACGAATTAATTCCAGGTGCATTTTAGGTCCACAAGAACTCATGCAAAAACCGTCAACGATTAAATTAAAGATACATACAAAATTAAAGTAACGGTATGAGTCATTCACTTAGAAAATTGATTGACCCCATAGTGAAACATTTAACCTGCTTGATAAGATTATGGAAATTGTTATGAAAAATATTAATAAGTAAGCAAATTATTATTACGTTATAGCACATGTAGTTCAATTCGATAACATATCAGAAGATGGTTTATTGTAATAGATTTTTGCGAGCGATGATACGAATGCAAATTTAAAGAGAGAAAAAACTCTAGCACATCGTAATCGCTAGAAAGACTGCTCGGACAAAACTGTGTCGATGTTGAATGAATGTTCTTCCAACCGTGTTCTTTATTACAACCAGCCTGTATCGAAGGTCATGTACTACTTTGATTCGGCAACTGCATCGAAACTCATAGAGTAGAAATGTTTCCGGGGCTTCCACTCGCATGAGTTTTAAAATTTAGTTTAATACCGGTAGTAGTTTCAATGGTGTTCCAAATATCCTGACTAAATTTCTTTTATCATCTCTCTTGGCTCTGTTGATGGTTCACCATCACCTTTTGCTGCTTATCACGCCCTCTTCTGGACTTCAGTTTAGCTGAGGCGCCTGCAAGCAAAAACCTTCAATTACCCTCTTATTCATCAAACCGCTACAAACAGCGCCCAATGTGGGGCGCCATTTTTATCGGTTTTAGGAATAGAGGGATGCTTGGCTGGCCCTCTTCTGGACTTCGATTGAGTTCATATTTATTTAAATGTATTTATTTTCCAAAAACACCACCGCCAAAGAGTTAATGAATTTCAAATTTGATTTGATGATCTGATCTGGAATTCTCGTGAACCGAAATTTGGAGTGCTCACAAGATAGGCTATTTGGGGAAGGGTTATCGTTCTTGTGCGAGGCAGAATTTTGAAAACTTCAATTTGACAGGGTAATCAAAAGATAAAATTTTTCAATCGTTTCCATTTTCTTCTTAAAGGCCCCCACTCACGAGCAGTCCATCAGTCCAAATGGCCTGAGGGCAGGCCAAAATCTCACCGTGTGTGGGAGAAATCGGAAGGACTCATGAACTCATGGAACCAAATTAGATTTCCAATCAATCCAAAGTGCATGGACTCAGGCCATCGGGCCATTTTTTGGTTCGACCGTGTGTCGGTAAATAGTAGGGCGAATTTGGACAATCGATAAAATGGACTAGTCGTGTGTGTTGAAGCCTCAGTCCAAACAACGTGGCAGTCTTGCTTTGCACGCTGACCTGTGACAAGCTCATTGACTCTTTCTGTGATTATTTTATTTAATCGAAAAATTCAGCATAATGGATGGTGGTGGCCATTATTTTGTTTTGGAAGTTATTGAACAATATAGGTCACATGAATGTGTATTATATTATTTGACCCAAAGCCTGCAACCGCTTGCTAAGTACCGCAAAGTAGCGGTCAATTTTTCGTGAGGAGTGATAGTTTGCCTCATATTTGTATCCTTCCGTTTGATAAATGGGGTGACCAACTATAGCAACGTGTTATATGTCGTATCATCCATTCTTAAATAATTTTTACAATCAGAAGGCTCAAGTATGAGTTCTTTTACCAAATCTACAATTTTTACCACTTCATTTTTGGCTATCGTTGCTTTATGTAGATGCAAGTTGCAATAGCAAAAAACTCCTCCACATGCTTCTGACCCATTAATAGGTTTCAAATATTTTTTTCTTCAAATTTATCTTTTTTTTTCTAAATTAATGACAGAAAATGAAATGGACTGACTGGATCGAGGCTCTATCGTGAGTGAGCTAAATTGGACTTAAACCAAACGGACTCAAGCCAAATGGACTCAGGCCATTTGGACTGCTCGTGCTCGCTTAAAAGCGAAAAAAAATTAGGAGGGTCGAAGATTTGAGATTTTTTTTTTGGGCTTGCCTCGGCTATGATGAAGGTGATTCAGACCTTCGTCAAGCAATATCATGGAAGATTGGCTTCAGTTCAGGATCATCTTCACAGCGAGAAAAAATTCTACAAGCTATTGCGTTCCATACTATCTGCGCTTCCTTTTTCTCTCGATAGAAAGCCGAATTGTTTTTGCGGCGAATTGAAGCTGGAGATGAGATCTGGGAGTCATAAATAACCCTGGTCACCGACAGTATATTGCGAACTCGAAGAAATGAAAAAAGCTCATAAATAACGATCTGTTTTGGCCAATAAAAATGATCATTCCAGCAGATAACGCGAGGCCTACCCCTGCAAAAAAAATACACAGCAAAAAAATAAGGAAGCATGGATTGGAGCTATTAACACATCCATCCTATTCACCACATTAAGAGGTAAGAAATTTAATAATTTAGGAGAAGTTAAATTGTGATGAATGACAATAATTATGAAAAAAAATTTACTTGAATTGAAAAAAAACATGGTATTCAAGCAGGGTATTCTACAGGGTATTCAAGCGTAAGCAATCTCTATTCCTCCAACAATTTTCAAATTATCCTTCACATCCTCGCTTGTCCAAGCCATTCGTTACCCGAAATTTAAGGCTACTTGTAAACGTGTTATTTATTTATTTTTTTTTGTAATTTTATACTTTGTTAATTTACTTATGTTTTTATATATTTTCTGGTAAATTAATAAAATAAACTTCGCGCGAACATTTCATCACAGTTTTTCGTACACAATCACGTATGCCACACATTTTCGCGACCCCAATCCCCAAAAGGCTTATTGCCCCGTTGACAGGTTAATCAATATGTAAGTGTGTGGTGCGATTAGTTACATGTCTCACTTCACACCAGATTTGATTCAAATAACTACTTACAACTATGTTAATTTAAAGCTCATTGTGTAATTAATTTTAGCTGGTGGCCATTGGCTGGATAATTAAATAGGATGCTAACATAAATGTATAAAATACTTACTGATAATTAGCACTGTATCCTAAAATAGTTACATGGAGGAACTAACGCTCCACAATAAAGAAAAAAAATAGTTATATTTTTGCATACTTACACAATGAACAGTTGTTGCCATATCGATGTGAATCCAAACACCCGGAAAATCAAATCCTAAATGTGCAGCAACAAATAAACCAGCACAAGACGATTGTGCATTAGCTCTATCCTGAAATTGTAATTTTTGACGAATTAAACACCTCATCAAAATAATATTACATCAGAAAATACTTACGGCAACTGAATTTTTCATGTCTGCCATTGTCGACGTGAACTCGGTGAAATGCAATTCTGGACAGTATACTAACGGTGCTAGGAGATCACCCGATCTACGACCAGCATCCAAACCTTTACGCTCCCATTCATCACTATTGGTTAGTATGGCACCATGATATTTTCCTGTTGCGACTCCCTTAATTTATAACGGTTATCTTCAAATTATGAAATGTTGAGATTTGATTATAGATACCTGAGCTCCTGTAAGTGTTGCCATATCGAGAATGATATTAGCCTTAAGATCCTTCTGAGCGTATACTACTCCATCGGCCAGCACTAAACGGCCTTCAGCATCAGTATTGTTTATCTCTACAGTACGTCCCGAGTATAAAGTGTGAATATCGTCAGGACTAATACGAAAAATATATTGCTTTGGCAATTCAAACTACAGTACTATTCGAATTACCGGGTCGAGTTCGGTCCAACTGAGTTTTCTGCTAAGCAAAACACAGCGTGAAGATTCTCCTTAAATCCTCGTTTGACAGCTGCATAGAAGAAACCTAATATTGCCGCAGCACCGCCACAATCACGCTTCATGCCAGGCATGGTAGTTTTTCCTTTGATACTTAGGCCGCCGGTATCGTAAACAATGCCCTTACCGACCAAGGCAATTGTTTCGTTAGCACCTTGTGGTTCATGTGAGAGGCAAACTAGAGCCGGTGGCACGTTCGCAGCCTTGCCGACACCGTAAATGCCACCAAAACCTTTTGCCTTCAGGTCCTCCCCTTGAATTATGGTCGGTGTAATCGACAGCTGTTCACACACTAGTTTCACTTCGTTGATAAAATCGTTTACATTCATCTCACTGCACGGCGTATCGACGATCCTTGCAGCCATTCGAACTGCTCGACCAGTTTCCTCTAGCGTGGCAACTTCATCGGCAGACAGCGAATTCTTCGATATTACATTGCAGTCTTCGATTACAATAAACTCGATGTTGATATGGTGCGCAGTGCTCTCTTGACAGGTTTTCCGCGTGAATAGCGGATAGGAACGTGCAACTGCAATTCCACTTGCCAATACATCCTTTCTGTCGCATACAATTACAACATTCTCGCTAATGTTGAGAGTTCTGGTTCTTACGAGTCGTGCCAGGGCATGGGCCCGCGATGGTGTATTGTGACGGGACGATGTCAATGGTAGAGCTGCAATTGTAGCCAAATCCAAATACAGCGAACAAGTGTCGGTTGGCGATGGATGCAAACAAGATACTGCATTTTTGAAAACATCTTCGGTGGTACGAATTCCTAACTTAATGCGAACATCATCGAATTTCAGGAGCGTCAAATGACGTAATTGACCGATAATCAGAACCGGATCATAATGCGGATCCGACGGTGTTAACGACGGATTAAATCTAAGCTGTGGCGCGCCCATCTGGAAATAAATCGAAAATATTGAAAATACGTCCAAGAAAATATTTGAAATATGTTTGCTGCAGGAAAATCTCATTTAATTTTTTTTAGAATCAATTTAAAGTTACTTTATCTAGTTTGTATGCGTTTTAGGAACAATATATTAACCGTTCGTTGATACGTTTTTCTGAGCGTACATCTCTTATAATTACTTTCTGATTTTCCCACAGCAATGACAATACTTGGATATACTTGGCTAAAAGTCCGATAAAGAAACACATATGATTTGGCAAGGCGAAAAATATTAAACATTGATAATGTAAAAAATAGAGGGAAAAAATCGAGTTTAAAATAAAATAAAACAAATCCTTATTATAAAACAGAACTAAAAAATTATTGTTTTGCATAAACTTCTAGATCTGAATAGTACTAAAGTGCAAGTACTTTTCGATAGAATGTTTTCGGTTTGCTGCCGTAATTTTATTTATAGATCATCAAGCTCTTCAGTAACAGTTGACAGTGTGACAAACTGAGAGCATTAGAAACATATTGAATACTACTTTTGAGCACTTTACCATGAAGAGGCCGATGGGGAAAATACAAAACTCAGTTTTAGTTTTGAAGAGGAGGTTGTCATCAATTAATTGACTCATGTAAAAAAACGGTATAGAAAATAATATCATCTAAAACTTAGCATTCATAACAAGTAGAAGTTCTAAAGCATATAAAAATGATATTAACCGAAATTCGAAAATATCATTTATGGAAAAAAAATGATGTTATTTATAATGTTTTTTGAGTAGCTAGTTCAGACCTTTTTCGTACTCATGATGAAGCTATTAATGTTATTCACCACGCTTTGATGGATTATTCAGCTCTGTAAAGGAAGATGTGTAAAACGTGAGCAAAATGTTATGAAAAACACGAAAAAATAACTATTTTAATTGAACAATCTTAGTTATTTTATATTTTGTTTACATGCATACATGCATTGTAAATTTATGCCTTCAACTATTTATTTATTAATTATACATCGAGCATTCAGAACAATCTAACTGGTTTTTCCTGTTCATGGCCCTTCTTTGCATTTTATCGTCACTAAAGATCAAATCACATCTGGCTGATTTAGTATCTAGTGCTGCTTTATATCAACACTTTAAAAAAAAAGACCTTGTTACAAAATTTGGTTGCAATTATATTCCGTCTATGAATTTAAACTATTCGAAAATCGTCTCCAGATGAGTTAAAAAGCGAGGCATTGGTTCTAGAAAACGAAGAAAAATCCCGCCCAATGAGAGAATAATTCATTCGTCAGATAGTTTTTAGAAGGACATAGGTCCCCACTAGCGAATCCAATCCCGGGATCCCGGCCAATTTCTGGTCCCGAAAATCCCGGGATTGATGAGCTCTAATCCCGGGATTTTCGGGATCAGAAATTGGCTGGGATTTCGGGGCCGGGAGTCAAGCATTATCGGCAATCAAGTTACAGCAAGACTCGAAAAGTGCAAATAGAATCCATATTTATGAGAAAACAATTAGCTCACATCAAAATGCGTAAAGAATAGAGCAAAACAAACCGATGTAACAGTTAACAAGAGAATACAAAGGGGTTTGTAAATAAATAAGTATGGACTGTTTCACATTTAGTGCATTCGTTACATCGAATGATTTGAGGAAATTAATACTAGCGAATGCATACTCAGATTTACCAAAATCCTTAACAACAATCAAAAAAAGGTTGTTGGCTATGCAAGCAGGATAAAGAAAATAATAAAAAATAAGATATAACAGGCTAGTATCTCAGGTGAACGGTTCAGTTTGATATTTGATTAATGGGCCTTGACTGCAAATAAGCGCTATATAAATATAAACATCTACTTAGTAAATTCTTACTGGAGCTTGGTGCGAGTAAGAGTATCAATGACAGCTGGGAACTACCTAGATATGAGTTTAATGTTTCTCTAGGAACAGACATTGTTACCATCGTAACTGATGGGTCAAACGAAATGCGAAAAGTAGGCAGACTAGTTGGTACAGAGCAACATATTTGTTTGGCGCATAGCATCCACTTGGCAGTTTGCGATGTTCGCTATAATATGAGGTCCATTCCAGATTAAAGAGTTGATGAAGCAGCTGATAGTCTGAACGACGACCACGAAGATTTGGATGGTCCTGAATCAGCTAACTACGTTGAAACCGGTCGCCTGCAAGACACGCTAGATCAGACGAAGGACATCAGAGCATGCATAAAGAAAATTCGTTAGGTAGTTTTATATTTTAAAAAAGCTCCAACGAAAAATAATAACGATCCTTAAAACTATGTCGGATCCGAGCAAGGCATTTAACTGTCTCCTTTAAATGGATTGTAAAACAAGATGAAATAGTCTCTTGACAATGCTCAAATAGTTTCCCATTTTGAAAAATAGTATAAATTAATAGGCCTGCAATATTCAGAGCAATTAGAAGCAACAGAGTTTGATTCGATTCAGAAAATTATTGAAGTTTTACTCCCTGTAAAATTGGCTGTGACGGCCTTTAGTCGCAGACTTGTTAATTTATGCACTGCTAATACTTCATCAAGATTTGTCTTTAGGTTGTTAGGAGAAAAACGGTCTATTCTTCTGAATGCTATGAAAATTGCAATATTGGACCGAATAAAAGAGCCTCAGTGGTATGCTAAGCTATCTCCAGAATCCACATTGTACCAGCGAAAATTTACCAAGTGAAATAAAATCTCTATTTTTGAAACCAAGCAACGCAAATATTAAAAAAAAATACTACAATGATCTAGATGCTGAACCTTATGCTTGGTAGCCAAAGAAATGAAGAGAACCCAGTAGATACCCATATTGATCAGAACAAGATAGTCGTCAATTAACGCTACAAGAAGAGCTGCAAAAGTATGAAAATAATCAATCATGAAATGCCGCAAGAAACTAATCTAATTAAAACCATTGCAAAAGAAATGAATCTTTTCGAAAGTGGTGGCACTTGCATAGTTTGGAGCAGGCGTACCAATATTTCTCGACCGTTTCCGAGGCGTCCAAAATCGGGAATAAATTTAGAAGCAGGCTTGGAGACGATACCTTAGATGCTATGCTATTGCTTCAATGTTACTTCCGAAAAACCTAATGAACTTTGGCCGAATTTTTTATATGTTACTTTATTATGTATCTCAATTCTAAGAGATGTGTTTTGTTGTTGTGGTTTTTTGTCGTGATTTTTTGTTGTAATTTGTAATAGATGTAATTTTTAATATCTGTCTTCATACTGTCAACGTTTTGGATAATTAAAATTATTGTTTTTATTTGCATCAATAATATAAATTAATAATAATGCAATTTTTTATACAGTTTTGAGCTTACTTATTGTTGTAGTTTTGAAATGATGGCAAATTATATAATCTGTTTACTAGAAACTTGACTTATTTTGTTGTGTTGTATTTTGAATTTCAAATCCCGGGATCCCGGGATCCCGGGATTTGAGATTTTTTAATCCCGTAATCCCGGGATTGAAAATATGGTTCGGGATTGGAATCCCTAGTCCCCACACAAATCGAGTCCTATTGTGACCGCTGATGTGATAAAACGCGTCTTCGATTGCCCATTTGAAACCACTTACCCGCAACAGGCAACATTTGTTGTATTCGAAATTCAAAATTTTGAATTATGGTATTTTATACGGTAAAAGTTTGCAGTGCAGCAGAAATTTAGTTAAATATAGCTGTAAGAGCTACAAAATTGTGTTTTGGACAGTAAATAAGTTGGTGAAATTTTAACCGAATACAAAACATTACGAAAAATTTAAGTGTTCTTCCATAGATTTGTATCAAATCAAGTGGCAAGAGCACAATATGTGTCAAACGGGAGTCTTCTCCGTAGTGAGAAGTAAGTAAAAGCGGAAGATGGTACATCGTGCAACCTCTCCGAAATCAGCACACGAGCAATCTGATATCCACTCTGCCGCATCCTTTCTCAGCGAAATGGGATGCAGTTATTGGAAGCGACGATCATATAGTCAAATGGAGAAACAGATAGCCGAGCTGCAATCTATTGAACAAAATAATAGTCTAGCCCGACAGCTCCAACTCAACGAACCAATTAATTCCAAACACTAAAACCATTATCAGTCCAAAAGTACTTGGAAAATGAAAGGAAGCAATTCTAATCATTTGATCCAAAAGACGAAAATATGACTAGCATGGTTCTCCGTGGTTTGCACAGGTTCCAGACATCTGAGGAAATTAATGAGGCGAATGAATCCACATTTTCACATCGGGTGGCTATCGGGAACCTTCACGAAATTTCAGATCATGAATGTTGCCAGCGAAGGAGAGTGAGGGCGAGTTTTCCGCGCCTTAAATCGGAAACATTAACCAGACTGGCTCTCCAGGTTGGGGGTTGGGCAATGGGCCAATAACCCGCTACCGTGAAATTTTACTCATTCAGGAACCTGATACTTCGCTTCGGATACTTGGATCGGATCAACGGAAACGATCACGCAAACGAAATATGGGCGACTTCAACGCAAAGGTTGGAAAGGAGGAAACACATCGTGGAACCATCGGCCTATTTAGCCATCACGATCTCTGTAGCGACAATGGACAACGACTTGTAGGATACTTAGAAGCCATGATGAACATCAGTTTGGTTCTTTATCCATGTCTTTTCATTCTTTTAAAAAACATGTTATTGATATGTTGACGTAGTCTCTTAGTTATTTTTATTGTGCATTTTTCTCTTTACTTTTTCTTCAATTTTTTTTTTATTATTATTTTTATTCCTGTTTTGCTTTATATTAATGATTTTTGTTATTTTTTGTATCGCATTTTATAATTGGATTTTCTGTTAAATGAGATTTGAATAATAAATGAATAGATGACTCTACGAGCAGTAGAAGCCTCATCGTAAGTTCCACGTGTTTCCCGCATCGCGACATTCACAAAAGGACATGGGCATCCCTGGACGGCCGCACCTTTAATCAGATTGATCATATTCTGATTCAGAAAAGGTGGGCCTCCAGTATTTTAGATGTGCGAACCTTCCGTGGGGCCAACTACGACTCCGACCACTACTTAGTCAAGACTCGATATCGATGTCGAATATCACTGTCGTATGAAGCCGGATCAAGTTCAAGACGCAAGTTCGATGTCGACAAGCTTTAAAACAAGACAATGGGATCCGAGTATAGATCTGCTCTGGTAATTGAACTAGCTTCCACGCCTAACACCACGTCTATCAATGAAGCCTGGACTACCACCAAAAGCGCAGTGAATGCAGCAGACGAAAAAGTAGTGCGATATATAGCCGGGCAACGCAGAAATGAATGGTTCGCCGAGGAGTGTCAAGCCGCGTTGGACGAAAAGAATGCGGCCTGCAAAATCCGCATTGAACGACCGGCAAGAGCCAAGAAAGAAATATATGACGATCTTCGAAGAGTAGCTAAAAGAATAAACGAAAGCATTTTGGCAACATGCTGAATAACATGAATGACAACTTAATGATTAACACTCGACAAGCAAACAAAGTAGTGAGTCACTTAAAACAAGGCCGATGGATAAGCGGCTCAGGTCAAGTGAAGGAGAGATGTGCGTCCTATTTCCAGCAATTACTGAACGAAAATGTCCCCGCACCCGACGAATCACCGTCACTAATCGGCACATAACTTGGCAGTGCCTCATCTCACCCTCCTTCATTAGATGAAGTCCATCAGGCCATGGACCGCTTGAAATCCAACAAAGCACCGGGCATCGATGGGATCCAGCGGAGCTCCTGAAGACGGGCGGGATTTCCGTTTTAAGGGCAATCCATGGATTGGTGACAGGCATCTGACAACAAGAAACAATACCGGATGAGTGGCGAAAAAGTGTCATATGTCCCATTCACAACAAAGGAGATAAATTACTGTGCGAAAACTACAGGGACATATCACTACTTTGTACATCGTACAAGCTTTTGACAATGATTTTAGACTTTAGGATTTCCCATATCGCCGAGAAAATTCTTGGTGAATATCAAGGTGGTTTCAGACGTGGAAGATCGACAACTGACCAAATATTTACGGTCAAACAGATTCAACATTGATGCCCATCAAATATTCGTCGTCATTAAGCAAGCGTACGACAGCATCAACCGTACTATATTATATAACATCATGCTGCTGTTCGGAATCCCAGCAAAGTTGGTACGACGTGAAAATGACCACGACCGACTCCACGTCACAAGTACTAATTCAGAATAATATGACCAACTCGTTTCCGACGAATACAGGACTAAAACAAAGGGATGGATTAGCTCTTGTACTCTTTAACTTAGCACTTGAGTATGTCATTAGAAAAATCCCCGTTGACACGAGAGGAACTCTTTTATTTAAGTCGACACAGCTAGTAGCTTACGCTGATGGCATCAATATTATGTCACGTTCGTTCATCGACGCCAAGGAAGTATTTGTAAATCTAGACGAAACTGCGAAAGAAGTTGCTCATAAAATTACCGAACTAAAAACAAAACTTATGACCAAAAAACAAAAGACAAAACATAACGATAGGGGACTATCACCTTGAAAACGTAGACAACTTCATGTACCTAGGGACGAACCTCTGGAAGGATGGGAATGAGTATGACGAAATCAAACGACGGATTCAATTAGCCAATAAGACATTCTTTCCGGTACTTCCTACTTTGAAATCTCGATGCGTACACAGGAATACGAAGCTTCGCATATACAAAACAATTATCAGACCTGTACTATACTATGGAAGCGAAACCTGGACACTGACCCAGGCGTCTGAAAAAGCCTTAAAGAAGTTCGAAAGAAGGATACTGTGAAGAATCCTCGGTCCAATACGGGAAGAAGCTGGATGGCGAATCCGATACAACAACGAGCTGTATACCATAGATGACGAGCCGAAAGTCTCTACCGTCATACAATTACAAAAACTGCAATAGGCTGGCTACGTCGAACGAATGAGCGACAATCGAATCCCCAAGCGGTCTCTCAAGGCGCGAGCGAACGGAGCCAGGCTAGTCGGCAAGCGCTGGAAGGATTCGATAGATGCTGACAGCATGTCGCTTTTGGGAGCACCGAACTGGTGGACGCGGTAACTGAACCGATACGAATGAAGGCGGAGCATTAAGGAGGCTAAGGCTCGATTCGGGCTGTAATGCCACGATGATGATGAAATACTTATTTTTTGTATACATTGACTGGTAACCTTATTGGTTGAGATCTGGGCCTACTAGGGAAACCTCATAAGGTGTTGTGGAAATGATCACGTATATATGCCCTTAATACTTGTGTGAACGATGTGCACAAATCATTCGCCCCGACCCTGGTAATGTATATATCTGACTAGGATTTTGAATGGATCATGCAATGCAAGCATATAATTAGACACTTGTATCTTACTCAGAAAAAACCAATTTGTCATTAATATTTCGATATCGACATAAGTTTCAACGCTCCAAAACAAAAAAATTACTAATGGGATACGTTTCCCTTTAGGTTCGTTTTTTTTTATTCAATGGTAATTGAAGGAGGTAAAAGTAAAGTTGCATTCACTGCAGTTTAAAGATGATTCTCAAAGATTTAAGAAGTGTTTCTAATTTTGATAACGATGGAAAATGCTCTTTTTAGACAAAAAAAATTGTAGACTTGAGAGAGTTATGCTTGTCATATCGACAAATTGACAGCCGCCTTTAGTGTTCCATAAAAATGGTTTATGGAGGACTTTATCGCATAGAATGGTTGTCAAAGATATTCCCCCAAAGACAAACATAGTATGGATAAAAAAAAAATTGTTTGCTCATCGAAACGGAGTCTGAAAAGATCAGCTTTCGAATTCACGCCCACTAAATAAACAAATATTTGCGATATTTCTGTGAGAAGTCAGAAGACGTTTTGTGAAAGCTGGACTACATGGCAATATAGCCAGGAATAAACCCCTGGTAACGGCAGATAATTGTAAGAAAAGAATGGAGTTCGCACGGGAACATTTACCCTCGAAAAATGAATGGAAACAAAAATAAATCCTATTAGATTTGAATGCAGGAGATTTGTAAGGCTACCATGAAGCTCCGTCCGTCGCCCCATACCGTCGCTACACTTCAACTGTTGCTAAGCACGGAGCTGACTCCATCAATGTTTGTGGATTTGGCACTTAATTTGGCGTTGGAACAATACACCGTATAGAAGGAATACTAACCAAGGAAATGTATGTTGACATCATACAAAATATCATGTTGCTGAGAAGAATTGGCAGAGGAGAATCTTTCTATTATATAGAAGTTACAGCACGACAGTAATCTTTAACATACGGCAAGACACACAAGGACGATGCTGGAGGACAACAGCGACACCATTTTAGACAGACCATCAACGAGTGCTAAAGGACTAAAAACCAATCGAGTACTTGTGAAGAAATTACACAAACATGGACCGATTGCTCGAAGCAGATAAAACTATAAATCATTCTGCAAAGAAAGTATCGAAAAGTTAGAGATACGACCTGTCCTACCTGTTGTTTAAGGGGGTATTCCGGTTTTTCACGCGATAATCGTTCATTATTTCAATATGAATTTTAATACATAAAAATAAACACTCAATGGATATGGTTTTATTTTGCGTTTATTGCAGGATTTAAACTTTAGAAAAAACTTGGATTTAAAAAAAAAAGTTGAAAATTGTTGTTGCTATGAGGGCTTGAAGTTGACCTTTGAAAATCAATCTTGGCAGGATTGCGTCCGTTTGAATTATCTGAAATTAGCAAATGAGGTGTCATTTTACTCAGGAGAATGCCCGTTATAAGATGAACAACGCTTATCAATATCCAATTATTCGTTAAAAAATGGCAGCTTATAAAAAAAAAATTTCTAATTTTTCCTGTTTTTTTTTAGTTTTTTTATTAAAAATTATAGTTAATTGTTTTGTATCATCACAATCGTAGTTCATCTTTTTCCTTAAATTATAGCGAATAATTTGATATATCACTCATTAAATTCTGTAAGACCTTTTTCGAGAAATCTTGCCAAGAAGTTGAGAAAAGATGGTTTTGAGAAAATCGCGTTTAAAGTTTTATCTCAAACACTCTCGCCTCAAGCGTGCCGGGGATTTTCCAGAGATGATAGTGGTGGAAATGCGAATAACTTCAAAACGAAAACAGATACTGCGATAAAATTTTAAAGCAAGATTATATGATCATAGTGGAATAAGAAAATGCAAAAAAAAAATTTCGATTTTTTCAAACCGAAAAACCGGAATACCCCCTTAAGATAAGAAATTCATCTTTCATTTTTAATAAATAAATCAACACTCCAATACTTACTAACTTATATTTTATGCATTTATTGCTATGTTAGTAAATAATACTGATTCAATGCACGGTCCTATGAGTAATAATAATTTTTATTTGAGAGCAATTTCATTTTAGTGCGCAGACTTCAGTTTAAGACTAAATTGGCTTTTGTTATCAGATAACTATAGTTTGTGGAAAATCTACCCCTCCTTTGCGCATATTCGTCAACAGCTTGGTAAATAATTACCAGTCGGTTTAGATGAAAGTTTTTTTTTTATTTTGGAGCTTATACTTTATGACAAAGGGAAGGAAGTAGTAAAATGTAAATCAAAACATATTTTCAGAACTGATATTGGCCAGGAATTTCTTCCCTTAGGGCTAATGGAAAAATGCACTTGCATTTATGAGAATAATTTGTTAAAGGCTATAATACAAAATTCAACAATTGACCTCATAACCTTATTAATACATTCCAATATATATTCTGTTGGCTACTTAACAGAGTTTATTTCCAAAGAGGCATTGCATTCGCAGCCAGCCAGTAATATAAATATACCTCACAAAATAAGTATCGTATTATTTATAAACTGATAAACGAATGAAGGTGCCATGCTTTAATCCATAGTGTTGTTTGCTCCGACATCGTGACTTTCACATTACCATTGTCGCTCATTGCAGTAAAAATAAACTTATTTTTCGTTTACTAAGTAGCACAATTATTTGCATTCTGATAAGAATACAAAACAATGTAAACCAGTGTACTCTTCAACGCCAATCTGGCATCCGAGCGACTTCCCATTCGCAAATGCAGAATTAACTCATCAACAGAAACATGCGAATATTCTTCTTAAGATCATGACCCCATTGCTTGCGGCACCCGCAGACCGTAATCAATGTCAGGAAACAAATTTGCAGCGTGATAACACCGCATTAGAATAACTTGATTTCCCAAGTCAAATCAATGAAAGTACTCGATAGCATATGGAACGATTAGACAGCAGGGAACTCCACAGCGGCGCAGTGCCAAAAAAATCAACATTGATTGATTATTCGTTTTCTCTCATAATCCGCGCCGCAACTTAACGGTATATCTGCGACTCGTACGCGCAGTTGTATATGAACTTTCTCTTTCCCTTATCGTGAGCAACATATCTTCACAACCTACGCCATTCTTCGCGACCACAGCCCAAACAGAAAATTTGTTTTCCTATTAGCTCAAGATTTGAGCTTGAGAATTTTGACCCTGATGGGATTTATAAGCTGGTCGCCAGACCATTGTAAACATTCTCCATCTCTATCACGTCGAAACAAAGAAATGCAACGACCATTGACCACTTGCATTTGCACAAACAATAATTATTATTCCAAGTATACATTGGTTTATCCTACAAGACCTGGAAAAAAATTCTCTTTGGACTCAGAATTTTCATATACTAAAAAAAATTTCAGCATGGACAACGGAATATACACTCCCATATTTCGAATTGGAATGCCCATAGTAACAAAAAAAAAACTTACCCTTGTGGGTGCAGTTCGGCAGTATTAGATCCAAAAGAATTAGTTCCTTGCGAATAGTGAAAGAAATCTTGACGAAAAACTTCTCACAAAAACTTCAAACGAAACGGAAAATTTAATGCACCACAGACGGTGCAATCGCCCAACGACCGAACACTATCCAAGCGCGTGAAAGAAAATCATGAAAATCACCGCCTCTGGCAGACACGTCAAACTATTTCAGTAGTAGATTACCGATCGTGGTGAATGTATCAAAGAAATGGTAGCAGATTTTGAAAGTATGGTGAAATCGCGCTTTGAAAGTGGAAAGTTCTAAGCCACTGAAAAAATTAATCAAATGTTTTTTTAATTTGTAACATTACAATTCCATGTTTTATTTTTAAGGAATTTCATAGGCTATGGGTAAGAATTTAAAATAAATGATAGCCTTAACAGACTCCATACCTCATAAGGAGGACGTGATAAAATCCAACAGCACGAAATAGTTATTTCCCCCAAATAAGTTTTCTTCAGTCTCATTTCCAAAATTATTCTGCATCATAACCTTCCATTGATAAAAAAATATTGCCCATCTCTTTAAAAGTCATAGCGTATAAATTCCTAATTATACTTTCGCCTAAACTCCAGAGAAATGTAATTCATTCCCATAATTATCAAAATCCAAAGCTAGTAGGTATTCAAAATATTACCTTTCACCTAGTACTGCACTAAATTTTTGTAGTGCAGTACTTGCTCCCTCACCGGCTAATAAGAAATCCAATTTACAGAATCCACCCCACCCACTGCCAATTTGACATTTCATAAATGCAGTTTGTTGCGTGTTTGTGAGTGTATGTGGGTGCGTCGAGTGTGCATTTGATTTGTTTACTGCAGAGTTTATTTTGATTTTTCCCAAAAAAATCTCTGTAAGTTCTTAACTGAAGTAGTTTTAAACATAATCGCAAGTAAAAACTAATCATAATTTCCATGCAAAATAGATAAAGATTATATCCGAGTGCTGTGCAAATGCACCTACCCCTGCGATGAATAATCTTTGACAGTGCATGTCATACTCTAATTCAATGTTACGGACTTATGATTTTCTATCCGCTACGTTATTAAACCTTGAGTTTACTATATAGAATTCGTTTGAACGAATAGAAAGACGAAAATAGTGTCTTCTTGATTTCGAGAGGTATTTAAAAGTGTTTGGTTATGTCTCATCCACCAGCCACTCCGATTGCCATGCCTGCAGGAGGTATTGATTATTATCATGGAATTAGAACTTCCGGCAATTCGTTTAATCAAATCATTTCAACAACGGAAAAGCTTTAATGCAAAAAAACCCCCAAATTTACGTATGCTCCACTTTGTACAAAATGTTTTGTCCGTGCTCAGTGCTGATACCGATCTGCATAACTTCAAGATGAGCAATCAATATTGTGGACAATGATACACTAATAGACTTCAAAGAATGGTTTTTTCATAGTTACACGAGTTGACATACTTAATTCATTTTAGGAGAACATTTTTTAGCATATAAAATTAATGCATTACCAAATAAGATTACTTTTAATATATTATTTTTAATATATTATTTTCAATTTTATATATTATTTTACTTATTAGAACTGCTACTACCATGCTTAATTGCAAATTCTGACTAGCATTCTTTTTTATCGATGAAACATCAGTACTTAGCTGGACCTCCTTTGGCTTTAGTCGTTGTGCTGTTTGAAAATATAATTCCGATCTAAACTAATTCTTGTAAATTGATTTGAAAATGTTACGTACACATACTGGTCCATTTTACCATCAATAAATGCTAGATTGCCATCCATGACCAGCTAATGCACACCAAAACAAGAGCATTACCTCCATCGTATTTTAGGGTGCTCCACGAGTTCTTAATGTCTAAGGGTACGGACAAGACGGAGCGACGAGAGCGTCGAGTCGAGAATAGTGTCGAGTCAAGCATGGAACAGCTCATTGAATTGTGTTCATGTAGACGCGACGAGACGCAAAATTGTAAACGAAATTTTACAGTGGCAGTCGAAATAATGAGTTCTTCAGTGTCGGATGAAGAGTTTTTCGTAACGTAAAACGAAACGAAACGTAGGATAGTATTGAAGAGTATCCACTATACACCAAATTGAAATCAATAGACTGCTGATATATATAAATCAATAAATGTTCCTAATCACTGGTAAGAATCTAATTGACTGTGTGCAATTCTGCACCGTTCAATTATAAAAAATGTACCCAAAATTTCGAATTACCCACGAAAAACCCATTAACGCAATTCGTCTACTTACTGTATGCTATCGAAACACATTTTGCAACAACAACATACATTACCGCTGCGAGCAGTCGAGCAACGAAATCGGTTCGAATCGATGTCGTCCCTACTATCAAATTTTCACTCTTTGGTCGCTGCTTCGACATGGCCACTTCCATTTGAAAGCATAGGACCGATTTCGGCGCGTTGCTTGACTCGACGCTCTCGTCGCTCTGTCTTGTCCGTACCCTAATGCAGTAAAAGCGACAAAAATCATCGTACAGCTACTTTAATCGTTATGCATTCGCAACATTTGGCATGTACTGCATGGAAATTCGATCAGTCTCAACACATTGATCGCGATGAAACATTGACAAGAAGTTCTGAAGGTAAATGACACCAAATAGACATAAACCGATGTTCGGGAGGTAGTGATTAGTTTGTGGTATTATGGAAAGAAAACAATGTCTAAAATACCAAAGATCACAAAGAACTCTAAGTCAATAATTCACCAGTGATATGCTCAAACAGCTGCCATCAATCGTATTATGTTGGCTGCCTAATCTCTTCAATACTATCCTTCAAACCGAATATTTTCCTGAAGCCTGTGTAAAGACTCTTCTCAAGTGAAGTCATACAGACACAGTAGTCTTTAGTCCAGCGACTCCCAAGTTTTCGAGAAAGTTGTGTTGAGAAAGCTACTACCAATACCAGAAGATGCAGGACAAATTCCAGAACATCAATTCAGATTTCGAAGTTATCACATCACCATTCAACAGGTCCATCGAATTCCGTCAGACATGAAAATAGCATTCGATGATAAGAAGCACTGCTCAGTTTTTTTTTTTAGACATAACTCAAGCCTTCGACAAAGTATGGCATGAAAGATTGATATTCAAAATTAAATCAATGCTTCCGAAAAGTTTCCATGAAATATTTTCCTCCTACCTAATCGAACGTACATTCAAAGCCATTCTACCGATTAATATCGTGTACATGCTGGTGTACCTCAAGGATGTGTTTTGGGACCGGTACTTTACATAATCTTCAAATTTGATCTCCCAAAAAGCGAAATAAACAACTACAGCTACATTTGCAGACGACGTTGCCATTCTATGTACTGATTCAGATCCAGTTATGGCATCCCGAACACCGCAAACGCACATCTCACTTTTTGAAAAATGGCTAGGAAAATATAAAAACGTATTTTGGAGAATCAAAATGAACGAAACCAAATGCGTTCACAATGCTAAAACTAACTTGTCCTCAACTATATCTAAACAATGTACCAATACCTCCAAATTACGAAGTAAAGTAACTCGGAATGTACCTTGACAGGAAGCTCACCTGGAAACGGCACAATGAAGCTAAAAAAAAACAACGATTAAAGCTCAAATTTATCAACTTCATTAAACCTGATTGAGCACTTAAAGGTCTACCTCGAAAAACAGCTACACAAACACCACATTTCTCTAAAGAAGGCTCTACAAGATTAATGAAATCAAAATCTTATGCAGCTTGTGCCATCTATGCATTCACGGATGCATGCAGTCCTGAAAGCGAAAGGAGGCCCAATGAAGTACTGATGTTTTGCCGACAAACAAATATCCTGTAATGAAATTGGTCGTATGATGACTTTTATCGTTTGGAATTGTTTTTAATTAATTGATTTTTACAAAACTTTAAAGAAAAGTGATGAATACCTGTTTTGTTTTAGTTTTCTATTTTTTATGTTTTTTTTTGTACTTTTTATTCTGAGTTAATTTAAATAATTGCAGTTTATAACGTTTTAAGATGTTCGATGAATTATGTCGCCTAGTATATGTCGCTAAATTTGATGAATTCTGATAAGTGCAGTAGAAATGTAATGATATCAATCACTTTTAACTGAAGTTTAAATTTTGTAAGGCTTTTGGGTTAAGTGATCTAAAGTTGTTTTCACTCACAAAATCACTCATTTCCCAAGATTCTTTTCGACTGTGAATTAGTGCTCTAAAATTGCTAGCACACTACACTCAAAAATCAATTAAAAATAAGGAACCGGTTAAAATACCACTAAGTTTAACATTTCAACCACTCTACCTAAATTTTCAGCGCAATGACGGAGAAAATCACACTTGCTGATGCTCTGTCGAACGTCGAAGTCCTCGACGAACTATCATTACCCGATGAGCAGCCATGCATTGAAGCACAACCATGTTCCATAATCTACAAAGCCAATTTCGATACAAATTTCGAAGATCGAAATGGATTTGTTACAGGCGTGGCAAAGTATATCGAAGAGGCTACAACCCACGCGAATTTGGTAAGTAAATTGTCACCCGCAACCTCTGAAAGGAAATGTTCCTCTCATGCCCTATCCATCTCACCATTTTACAGAACTTACTGCTGGAGGAAGGCCAAAAACATGCTGTCATGCTCTACACCTGGCGTTGCTGCTCACGAGCAATCCCACAACCGAAATCCAATGAGCAGCCAAATCGTGTAGAAATCTATGAAAAGACAGTCGAAGTATTAGCACCCGAAGTCAATAAGCTGTTGAATTTTATGTATTTCCAGGTAAGTTTCACTTTTTGTTGACCCAAAATGCATCTATTAATATAAAATTCTTTAAACATTTCCAGCGAAAAGCAATCGAAGCATTTTCTGGCGAAGTAAAACGTCTGTGTCATGCCGAAAAGCGTAAGGATTTCGTATCGGAGGCATATCTCTTAACGCTGGGCAAATTCATTAATATGTTTGCCGTTCTCGATGAGCTGAAAAATATGAAATCGAGCGTGAAAAACGACTACAGCACATACAGACGTGCAGCACAATTCCTCAAAGTCATGACTGATTCGAAAGCGCTACAAGAATCACAGAACCTGTCAATGTTTCTTGCTACTCAAAATAAGATTCGAGATACTGTAAAAGACACACTGGAAAAGATACCCGGTTATGAAGATCTACTCTCCGAGGTTGTGAACATTTGCGTGCACATGTTCGAGAATAAAATGTACATGACGCCGGAAGAGAAGCATATGTTGGTAAAAGTTATGGGATTCGGATTGTTTTTAATGGACAGCGAACTGTGCAATATAAACAAGCTCGATCAAAAGAAGAAACTACGGTTGGATCGAATCGACCGAATCTTTAAAAATTTGGAAGTTGTCCCACTTTTCGGAGACATGCAAATCGCTCCTTTCAACTATATTAAGCGCAGCAAACATTACGACGCTAGCAAATGGCCACTATCCAGCTCTACGGCAATCAGTCCTCAGGCCGATTTGATGGTCCACTTGCCGCAGATCCGAGACGATCACGTCAAATACATCTCTGAACTGGCACGTTATACAAACGAAGTAACGACTACTGTTAAAGACAACCCAACTGATGCTGAAAATCGGGCGACTGCAGATTTGGCGCTCAGAGGTCTACAACTGCTATCCGAGTGGACTAGTGTCGTCACCGAACTCTACTCTTGGAAGCTATTGCATCCGACCGATCATCATCAGAACAAAGAGTGTCCAGTGGAAGCTGAGGAATACGAGCGTGCGACGCGCTACAATTACACGTCCGAAGAGAAATTCGCCCTGATCGAAGTTATCGCTATGATTAAGGGTCTGCAAGTTCTAATGGCTCGAATCGAAACTGTATTGTGCGAAGCAATTCGTCGCAGCATTTACGCTGAGCTGCAAGATTTCGTGCAGCTTATTTTGCGTGAGCCACTGCGAAAAGCAATCAAAAACAAAAAGGATTTGATTCGCAGTATTATTATGTCGGTACGTGAAACTAGCGCTGATTGGCAAAAAGGCTCCGAACCTCACGATGATCCTGCTCTCAAGGGCAAAAAGGATCCGGATGGTGGGTTTAAAATACACGTGCCCAGATTGAACGTTGGTCCATCTTCAACACAACTCTACATGGTTCGGACGATGCTTGAATCCTTGATAGCTGACAAAAGTGGCGGGAAACGTACCCTCCGGAAAGACATTGACGGCAATTGTCTAATGCAAATCGATCAGTTCCATAAAACATCATTTTTCTGGTCTTATCTGTTAAACTTCAGCGAAACGCTCCAGAAAAGCTGTGATCTGTCGCAGCTATGGTATCGTGAATTCTATTTAGAGATGACGATGGGACGAAAGGTTCAAAAATGTTTGGTTCGACATCAGCACAACGACGAGTGTAATGATCTGATTACCATGGAAAAACGCATTCAGTTTCCGATTGAAATGTCGATGCCGTGGATTCTGACGGCTCACATACTACAAACAAAGGAACCTTCAATGATGGAGTGAGTATATTACGCATAGACAATTAGAATTCAGAATATTTAAACCTTCTATAATTTTAGATTTGTACTATACCCACTCGATTTATACAACGATTCTGCCCACTACGCCCTAACCGTCTTCCGAAAACAATTCCTCTACGACGAAGTCGAGGCAGAAGTGAATCTTTGTTTTGATCAGTTCGTCTATAAGCTAAGCGAACAGATTTTCGCACACTACAAGCAACTTGCTGGAAGGTATATTTCTGATTGCATAGCTCGTTCTTCCATCTTAGATGTTTATTTTGTTTGATAGTATTTTCCTGGACAAACGTTTTCGTTTGGAATGCGAAGTTCTAGGCTTTAATTTTCAGTCGTATCCGCGGAATAATCGATACGAGACACTAATGCAACAACGACATGTTCAGCTTTTAGGTAAAGATTTGTGTATTTTTTACGTCTAGAAAGTAAATTTTGAGCATCTGATTACTTACAGGAAGATCTATTGATTTGAACAAACTGATAACGCAACGAATTAATGTGAACATGCATGAGAGTGTAGAGTTGGCAATCAGCCGTTTCGAAGCGAATGATATAACCGCAATTATGGTAAGTTTCATTGTCTACTATTTGATTTTCAATTGTGTAAGCAGTTTAATAAAGGGGGTAAGTCGTCCATTTAAATTAGCTTAAAACAGGTAGATTTATATCCGGCCACCAAGAAATAAACTAAAGGTAATATATCACTGTAAAATAAATATTCCAATGATCAAAAATTGCGAAATATACAGAAAGACTTGTCAAGAAATATCCTTATCCTACCAAGAAATATCTTTACACTTTATTGCGATTAATACTTATTTTTAAACTCCCGGGGATAACCGTCTCCTTACGTTGATTTTTTCGTATTGATTCGTCCCCTTTGTGTTGAACGACTTTATTTCCGTGACAGTTCCACCAATTCTGACTCTCCGGGCAATCGGACCGGGTTCTCTATTGGCCACAAAGTCCTCGGTTTCGTTGTCGAAATAATCATAATAGGATAGGATCGACTTCACAACATGGTTTAAAGTGCTTGGCATAATACACTGATTTGGAATCTGGACCGGGCCGCCGTCAGTGCAACATATTGTTTGAGATTGAGATCTGATTCGTTCCGCATGCCAGCTAGCTCAGTCCGGCGTGATTTTAGAGTCGAACTCGACCTCCATGTTCAAACATGACAATTTAGGGGGCGGGAAGATATATTGCCTCTATGGCCATGCAACTGTGTTGGATTAGAGATACTTAGCACATATACAGGGTACGCCATTTCAATATCGGTATTTTCAATATTGAATAACTCTGACATTTTGCAGCCGATTTTGGCAAATGAGCAAGATTTATTGAGGATATTCTATATCATTCATTTATTTTCATTTTATTCATTTATTTCAAATCAGTTTTGAATACAATGTCGATTAAATGGCTACCTTCATTCGATACGCAAAAAGCACCTCTTTTTCGGGCATTCTGCATAACATTGGCCAGCATCTCGGGCATTATAGCAGCTATTTCGGCTCGTATTCTGGCTTTAAGTTCATCAATGGTCTTTGGCTTGCTCCTATAAACTTGTCTTTTTAAATAACCCCACAAGAAAAAGTCTGGTGCCGTCAAATCCGGAGAACAAGGATGCCACTCCAAATCACCATTTTCCGACACAACGTGTCACGGGAATTTTTCACAATTGAACGATCGTTTTCTATGTAATGCGCTACAATTTCAGCGCATTCTTTCGGTGTGTATTCAAAAAATGAATATCTAATCAAATAATGAAAAATATAATTCAAATTGCGAAAGAAAAATCGAAACTTAAACGCATATCATTGTACATATATTTTATTTCCATGCAAAAAAAAAACACAAATCACCAGAAAATTCAAGAGCCGTCGTGGTCATAAACTTGGAACTGCCGGCTCTTGGTAGCGATTAGTGATGGGCTCACAAACGGCAGTTTGGATAAAAACAGAACTGCGACAGTTTTTCTAAAATGAACCGTTTCGCATCGGCAAGCTATTCTTCAACTGCAAACTGTTTGGGAGCAAAAAACTGTTTCTCAGCGACAAACAGTTTGGCAGAGAAAAACAGTTTGATAGTGGAAAAATGTGTAGTAGCAGAAAACAGTTTTGCAGCGGCAAACTATTTAGCAGCAAAAAACTGTTTCTTATAGGGCCCACAGATACGGAGATTTGGCTGACGACTTGATCGCGAAAATGCCCCTTTTGTCTGTGGGCTAGTTTAAGATTGCGTTTTTGGTTTCCCCGACGCTTACATTTATTTATTTATTTATTTATTTGAATCCATTTTAACAGGCTTCTGCCCAATTACAAAAATAGAAAAATTAAATAAATCCAAAAGAAGAAAATAGAAAAATTAACAAATAAATGAAAATATTAGAAATATACATGTTAGAACTTCAACAAATTAAAGCTAATGTACAATTCAACATCGAAGAAAGTGCAAACATAGTACTAAAATTAAAAAGAAAATCAATCATTATAAGAAGCATTAAGAATTATGTCTTTAATTTGGGACTTAAATTGACAGAACGTTAGCGGAAAAGGACCAAGCTGAAGATCATTATGCTTCCTGGGCATACGCAATAGCGGTGAGTTGAAATAAACTTCAGAACGCGCGAAGGGAAGAGAGAACATTAATTGGGATCTATCTGATCGATTGACGTTACGTAGACACAGCATATAACCAAGATCGGAGAGCATAGGGCAATGGAGTAGCTTGAAAAGTAAGCACTCGTCAAGGAACACTCGTCGGGACTCTAATGAAGGAATTTGGAATAAGGAAAGACGATCACTATAACCACAGTAAGGGATTTTGAATTTAAATAACAGTGAGCGAGTAAATCTACGCTGAACATGTTCCACTGCATCACTGAGATATTTATGACGAGGAGACCACACTTGACAACAATACTCTAGGATGCTACGAACAAGTGAAAAAAACAAATGGAAAGAGGTAGCGATGCTAGTAAACGAAGAAGAGGATCTAAGAATGAAACCGAACAGACGAGAGCCCTTGGCGGTTATATAAGCAATGTGCAGGTCAAATTTGAGCTTTGGATCAAAATGTACACCAAGATCCTTAAAATCATTCACAGCCGTAATGGAAGAGCCGTAAAGAGTATAGGAGTAAATTAAGGGTGACATTTTATACGTATAGAACATCTGATGACATTTGGATATGTTCAAAGCAAGTGAAGTATTCGAGCACCAGTCGCACAGAGTACAGAGATCGTTTTGGAGTTGGAGGCAGTCGTTGGTAGATTCAACTACTTTGAAAATCTGGAAGTCATCAGCAAACAATAGGCAGGGAGAACGAATAAAGGAAGGGAGGTCATTTATAAATACTAGGAATAATAAAGGACCGAGAATGGAGCCCTGAGGAACACCGGAAAGCGGACAGAAGGGGGAAGAGGTGGACGATTGCACAGATACAACACAAGAACGACCAGAAACATAAGATGAAAACCAAGACAAAAGAGAACCCGACACCCCATAACTTCGAAGCTTTGCAAGGAGAATTCTGTGGTCAACAGAATCAAAAGCTTTTGAGAAGTCGGTATATACGACATCCACTTGTTTCCGTTGGTCTAAGGCAGAAGCAACAAAGTTAGTAAAAGTAGTAAGATTATTGCAGCTAAGAGCTTTTATTTTTATAATTGGTGATAGGTCGTGGTTGACGACCAAGTGATTTTGAGACTTGAGCCGAGATCTCATTCGATTGTGTGTACGGTAGTGATTGCATCGTTAGAATAATTTAATAATAATGCATGTATATGCTCAAAAGATTCAATCATGATCGTATTTTTCGATTGAACTAAAATTTTCAGTAAATGTTGATAAATATAAGGAGCGGGTCTTCGTTTAGATAAAACTAAAATATCTGCAACCCTTTGGCGACAGTGGGTCTTTTCATGAATTTGCAGATATTTCGGTGAAATAAATTAATTTGAAGAAACCGATGAGATCCAAATCTTAAGGGGTGTTCGGCAAATCTACATTCTGTCACCGTTATTTTTCAACCTGTACTCCGAAATTATCTTTAAGGAACCATAAATGCGGCTAAAACAAATATATGGTAATCAGCAAAACACCAAATATAAACTATCCGCCTATGAACATCAGAGGAAAGTTAGTCCAACAGTTTACCAAATATTAGTATTTGGGAACTTGTGTGACCTAAATAAAAAGGAGGATCGAAATGGCTAGGTATTCCTTTAACAACCTAAGGAATATCTTATGTGGCGGAAGTCTACCCATCGACTTACGCTGACGTCTAGTGTGATACTACGTTCGGCCAGTGTTATTATATGGAGTCGAAGCCTGGACATTGAAGAGCTGTGATATTAACAAAATCGAAGCTTTGGAAATGTAGATTTATCGCCGATTGCTGAAAATATTATGGACACAGCACGAAACCAACGACAATATCTTGAAGCGATTAAACAAGCAAAGAGAATTGCTCAACATCATCAAAGAACGTAACCTTAAATACTTCGGCCACATCATGACCTTAGACAAATTGTACCTCTTGTGCTGGATAGCATTGAAAAAGGTGAAACAACCCTACCACTATTTACATCTGCTTCAGAAAGTGCGGGTTCAAGCAAACCGAAAGCGCAGAACAGTCATCAGAGCCGCCAATAATACAAATTCTGACTCAAGTTGGGGACTTCTACCTAACTATGGTGAGTTAACATTTGAGAATTATGCTCATGTTGACGATGACATCAGTGTTCACGGTGCCCAAACCGATGGTGAACTGTTGGGTTTGGGCCCTCTGGATGAGAACGAGGAATTAAACGAAGAAGAACAACCGCCAATTTCAGCCACATTGAGCGAGGCAAAGAGATCCCTTACTACCCTACGCTTCTACGCCTTCAGAACCGACACAAGTGACGATTTGTTCTCA
This sequence comes from Nemotelus pantherinus, assembly GCA_963978885.1. Taxonomy (NCBI): domain Eukaryota; kingdom Metazoa; phylum Arthropoda; class Insecta; order Diptera; family Stratiomyidae; genus Nemotelus; species Nemotelus pantherinus. The sequence goes on from OZ022265.1 coordinate 23,053,482, forward strand.
GCTCTCACCACTATCGAAAATTCGTTGGACAATGACAAACTTTCCTCAATGCAACCGTTACCTCAATAGAGCTGTTACCTGAAAAAATAGGTACAAATTTTGAGCCGTCTGATTGTTCACGAGAAACAAAAATTTGAAACACCATAAAAAAAATATAAAAATAAAATAGTTTAAAATCATCAAAAAACAAAAGGCAGAAGAAATAATGCACTCATTACGTGCAACGGTTACTTATATGCTAACTACTTATATGCTAGGTCTAGATTTCTAGTTAAAAGCTAGGTCCAGACCCAATTCAATACGAATTTCTGGAAGGCGGTGATGAAGAACTTTTCACCAACACATAAAAACTCGTACTGAGTTAAGTCATGTAAATCTGGACTAACCAAGCAATATGTTGAGGTTCAAATTTTATTCTTCTTGCTACAAGTGTGTATGGCAAATGTGCAGGTTATTGTAATAGAATTTAGAGCCGGAAATGTAGGATGTTTATTCTGTTCTAACTAGAATCCATCAGTGCATCTTGGAAGAAACGAAATTATATGCATTATTTGGTATTGCATATTTTTTTGTTTCATGATTCAAATGCCTTCTTTGAATACGGTTATTAATTTTTTCGGGGTGTTTTCCCCCCCAAGATATTTATCCCCCGAAAAAATCCTCGAGAGGACTACGAATCCTCCATTTTGGGGGAAAACCCTCCAATCTGGCAACGCTGCAATCAATATAAATAAAAGATCATCATCTCACCGATGGGATATGCCGCGCGGCCAGGGATCAGCACTGATTGTCCGCGCCAGTCTGAAACGCTGCAAAGAGTTACATACATAATCAGCGTGGACCTTTTCCGTAAAACTTGTTTTGAAGAACTTAGCCTTCTATTATCCTGCTCTTCCTCACCCTTCTACCCTAATTCTGACGTTCCTCAAGGCTATAACCTTGACCCTCTCCTATTCACTTTGATTATCAATTACCTTTCTTGTAACTTCAAGTCTGATTGTGTTTTATATACAGATAACCTTAAAATTTTTCGTGCTGTCGCTTCTCAAAATAATTGTAGTTATCTGTAATCCGATCTTTTATTATTATTAATTGCTTACATTGTCACATTATTATTTTTAGGAGCTTGAAGGGCTATTGCGTGTAAACCGTATCTGTCATAAACTTCTAAGCAAATATCTTGCGCTAGACAATTTCGAGACAATCCTGAAAGAAGCTAACCATAATGTATTAGCACCATATGGGCGTATAACTCTGCACGTATTTGTTGAATTGAACTATGACTTTTTATCAAATTATTGCTATAATGCTGCAACCAACAGGTAAATCGATAGAAATATTCCATTGAGTGATAGAAATAAATTCAAATAATTATTTATGATATTTAGATTCGTACGAAGTCGTGCAAATATCTTTGGTCAGCAAATTCAACGTGAAAAGGCTCCGCAAATGTCACATTACTACCTTTGGGGCTCGAAACAATTGAATGCAGCATACACGACACAATATGGACAGTTTTCTGGATTTGTTGGCGCACCGCATTTTCATGCAATCTGTCGATTATTAGGCTATCAAGGAATTGCTGTTGTCATGAATATCATTCTCAAGGATATTGTAAAACCATTGATCCAAGGGAATATTCTACAATTCACAAAAACTCTTATGAGTGCTATGCCAAAGGTATTTTCCATCATCGATTTGATTACAAATGTCCGATAATATATACATGAACTTTAAACAGTCTTGCAAATTGCCGCGATGCGAATACGGTTCGCCAGGTGTGCTTGGCTACTACCAGGCTCATCTCACTGATATAGTGCAATATCCGGATGCCAAAACTGAACTCTTTCAACAATTTCGAGAGCTGGGCAATTGTATTATATTCTGTTTGCTTATAGAACAAGCACTGTCGCAGGAGGAAGTTTGTGATTTACTACACGCTGCTCTATTCCAAAATATATTCCCACGGCCGTATTGCAAAGGTACAGTTCTAGAGTTTTAAGAGTTGTTAGCTAATTTGTGATTGATTTTGTAGAAGGTGAGAAGCCTGAAGTTAAACAAAAACGTCTAGAAGCTCAATTCGCTAATCTGCAAATAGTTTCGAATGTGGAGAAGTTGGGAACTGCCAAGGTAATCTTAAATATCTTTGAATAGAAGGGTTTTCTTAGTAATTATATTGATTATTTAGCAAGCAATGATTGCGAGTGAAGGAGATTTGTTAACGCGCGAGAGGCTTTGCTGCGGTCTAAGTATTTTCGAAGTCATACTGAATCGAATTCGAAGCTACCTAGACGATCCTATTTGGACCGGACCAATGCCCGCTAATGGCATAATGCATGTCGATGAATGTGTTGAATTCCATAGACTCTGGTCTGCCCTTCAATTTGTCTATTGCATTCCAGTCCGTGGCACAGAGTACACCATTGAAGAATTATTCGGAGAAGGTTTGAATTGGGCCGGTTGTACAATGATCGTATTACTCGGTCAGCAGAGGCGGTTTGAAGCTTTAGATTTCTGCTATCATATCCTTCGTGTGCAGAGAGTTGATGGCAAAGATGAGGATGTCAAAGGAATTGTAAGTAATTTATTGATTTGGTATAATATGTACAGTTTAGAATGATGTGCACATGTTTCATGTTCTCTTTTTCGCGAAACAATAAAATAGTTTCATTTCCTATCATTGATCCCTATTCATTTTTTTCAGAAATTAAAACGCATGGTTGATCGTATTCGTCGATTCCAAGTATTAAACTCACAAATCTTCGCAGTTGTCAACAAATACTTGAAAAGTGGCGATCTGGAAGGTTCGAATGTTGAACATGTTCGTTGCTTTCCGCCTCCGCAACATCCATCCATGGTTAGCTCGCACTATCACGATCCAAACAAACTACGTCAAAGTCAACAACACTAGAGTATTTATGGTAGCATCATAAAAATACAATACAAAGAAAACAAAATTCAGTGCGAATATAAAATCGTAAACGATTCAAATGCTTAGATATAAAAGAAAACAATAGCTTAAAATATTTATACGTATAATATGATCGTAGAAAATGAAAATATCAAAATGATAACTGTTCCGATTTTCCATTTCTTTTTTCATTAAATAAGTATATAAACTAAATGCGTCAACTTCCTTTTTTATATGAAAATGTAATCGAAAACAGCCAAGAACTTCATTGAATTGCAAAAGAAATATTCTGACCGAATCAGGATGTCTAAGAAATTAGGGATGCCAACCTTTCTCGGTTGTTTTATTATGACCGGGTTTTCGATTTTACTCGACGGTTTTTGACATTCCTACTAAAATTTGTGAATGTATTTGTTTCACGCTACTTTCCATTGAGTCTGTTGTAATTTTTTAAAGTCAATTATTTTACAGAATTTTTTAAAATGCTTACAACATACTATTTACATATAAACATTTTTATATAAACGAATTAGAAAAATAAAACTAGGATTATTAAATCAACAAGAATTTTCTTTCATTTCATGGCAGAATTTTAAAGAAAATGCTAAAAAAAATGATTATTGGAAGGACGGTGTGATAATGTTAGCATAGTTTAATAGTTCTAGGTGATTTTGATTTCATTTCGAAGTTACGAAAGGGTTTTATTTATTTATTACATTCAAAAAGATGCAAAGATAAAGCTATTTTTAAAACCTGAAAAAGATATATTAAATTCCAATTGATCGTAAGCACAATTAAAATATCTTTTTATGGACGAGACGGGCTTATTGAAGGCGTAGTTGGTACAATAGGAAGGGACAGATAAATTATTGACATTCCCCATTTTGTGGCACTTGCGATTGGGCGGTTAGATCTGGCGAACGTGGTGGCCAATTAATTTCTGATCTTCTCGAACCTATGCGTTCTCTGAAAATCTATCTTAAAAGTTCCATCCGACTTTTTCGACTGCACGATATTGTGCTCCAGTGATAGTCACAGAGTTACCAATACCATTCTGAACGAAGAATGGGCCAAGAATTTCTCGGGACGTTATGTGTTTTAACTTTTGGGCGATCTTTGCCACCTGGTAAACGCGTTCTTTTTTAAATCATTTGAGTTAGGGCAAAGAGCGATTGATAACGATTTCTCATGTACCCAGCGCAGTTTCCATTTGTGTCTTTTCATGAGTGTTTGTTTCGGTAGCAACACTGAAAATCTTATTAATATCTTTCCTCTTTTTAGGCGATTGAAAACTTTGTTGTAATTTTAGCACCATCACGATTTTTCTAGTAAACCCTTCAAATGTGTTTACATATCTCTTCTATTGTGTCAGGAAAAATGAAATTTTGCAACAGTCTTTGTCCTTGAGAGTCTCCACCTTGATCTAAGATACATCGATCAGCGCGATGACAACAACCGCGAAACAGTAAGCAAGAAAAATTTGATGGAATAAAAAAGGAAGTTTAAATTTACTTTAGATTTACTGATTACTAATGATGACAAATTTCCACATTGGTTTTCGTCGGAATTAAAAAAATTAGTCCATAACAAAAAAATTGCTCATTTAAATTATAAATCTACTGGAGAGTTACAATACTACAACTTATTTTCTAATTTAAGATCTAAATGCAAAATTCAGACCAAATTTGACTACCGGCGTTATATTTATAGATTAGAGTCTCAAGTTACGGATAATATTAAGTACTTTTGGAGACATATTAACTCTTGCAAGGCTGAATTTGGACTACCAAATACTATGTATTTAGATAAAATTCGAAGCTCAAATTTAGCTGATATAGCAAACATGTTTGCTGATAATTTTTCAAGGGTATATTCTAGTGATATAAGTTCCTTTGATCCTCCTTTGTTGGATACCTCATTTAGCCTATCTCTGTACAACATAGCTTATGACTCGCTCCGCGAAAAATTACATAATTTGGATGTCACAAAAAGCCCTGGACCTGACAATATTCCTCCGGTTTTCCTTAAAAATTGTGCTAAAACTATAACTCACCCACTTCTCTATCTATTTAATAAATCTCTGTCATCGGGCTCTTTTCCAGTGCGGTGGAAATCTAGCTTCGTCGTACCTATCTTCAAATCTGGCGACAAAGCTGATATTAAAAATTATCGTCCTATTTGCATATTATCTGCTGTCCCTAAAATTTTTGAAAGTCTGGTCACTGATTTTATTACACCACTGGTCCGCCCACTTATTATACAAAATCAGCATGGTTTTTCCGCGAGAAAGTCCACCTCGACTAATCGCATCTCATATCAAAGTTATATTTATAAATCCTTTATGGCTTCACTACAAGTACATTCAGTTTACACGGATTTCTCAAAAGCATTCGACAAAATTAATTTTGATCTTCTTGTAATTAAGCTTGGTAATATTGGTTTTCATGGTTCAATGCTACGCTGGTTAAATAGTTACATAAGAGATAGATCCTTAGTAGTAAATGCTAATAATCATTATTCTCGTCAAATTTTCCCGACATCAGGCGTTCCGCAGGGCTCTCACCTAGGCCCACTTTTATTTTTGCTATTCATTAATGATATACATATACTGACATATACTTTCAAGATGTTGAATTCCTACTATTTGCAGATGACTGCAAAATATTTAAAACGGTGTCTTCTATGGATGATGTAATGACTCTTCAGTCAAATTTGAACAAATTTTATGCATATAGTGTACAAAATTGTTTGCAGCTCAATTTAGCCAAATGTCAATACATTGTTTTCAATAAATCAAGAGTCATGTTTCAGCATACATATACCATCAATAGTGTACCTCTTTTGCAAGTTAATATTGTTAGAGACCTAGGAGTCTTGTTTGATACATCCTTAAATTTTACTTATCACATAAATGATTTTTCACAGCAAGCGCGTCGAATGTTGGGTTTTATTATTAGAAATACACGTAATTTTTATAATATCCATGCACTCAAATCGCTGTATTTTGCTTTTCTTCGGAGTAAACTTGAGTATTGCTCAGTTGTTTGGAATCCTTGCTATACAACTCATTCGCACGCAATTGAGAAAATTCAACAAAAATTTCTACGTTTTATAGCTTACAAGCTTCGCATTCCTTGTGAGAACATTGACTACTCAAGCATATTGACTCTGCTAAATATGAATACACTAGCAGTACGCAGAAATTATTTTGATGCTGTGTTCTTATTTAAAATTGTTAATGGCATCACTGATGCATCAGCTATTTTACAGGAGTTCATTTAGAGTCCCAAACAGACAAACCAGATCTAATGAACTTTTCCACCTTTTGATGTGCAGAACAAATTATATGCAGCATTCACCTATAGAACGATTGAAGGCAATAGGAAATTTTATATCTTCTCATGTAGATTTATTTAACTTGGATCAAATCAATTTAAGAAAATTTATGCTTGGTATGCATTATTAACAATTCACGCTTATTTTCGGACATCTCTTCTGATATTTTTTTTTTTCTTCATATAAATATGTATCCAGAACGCATTTAAAATATCATTTCAGCGACCACAAGTTACGTTTATTTAAGTTAGTTTAAGTTTTATTGCTACTTGCCAGCTACCATGTAACTATATTTTAAAGGACATCCGTCCGTTTATTCAAATAAATAAATAAATAATGTAAAAAAAAATATTTTCTTGGTGCTAGGTTTAAACTCGGGAGAGAAAAGTAACAACAGAAACAGTGTCAACTGAAAATGGAACCTGTGTAAGAAGCAATGATGTTATTGCTTACGACTTCGCAATGTGCCTCGAATTGAGGAGACTGCCAAATTGAATGCAAATAAGTAAGCAAGGACAAGAGAGCACCGAATGACGATAGTCTCCAGAGGTAATGTGAAAATCCTGCGATCTTCTCAGTTCTGTTCAGGTTCCAAACCAAAAAGAAGAACATTGCAGTTGTAATAGCTAAATTTATTTGAAGAGAAGATGTGCATCACTCTGTTTCTTTCAAATGCTAAGGAGCAGTGAGAGATTGATTTGAAGTTAGACAAGTTACTATAGCACAAGCCTTTTGACATCGGCTGAGAAAGGACAAATGGGCTTATATGCGAATGGAAGGACTTGAATGAATTGTAAAATGTTAGGACCACACAAGCTATCAATAATTATTGAAATAGTCTGCCAACAAAGAGGTCTTTGAAGAGGCATTCGACAGGTAATATGATGAAGGTCTTAAAGAAATGCAATTTCGTTTGTTGTATGGATTTTCGTTGATCCAAATCTTACAATTCTACCATTTCATTTGTGCACCAATCGATAGGCTCGCTCGTTGCGGCATGACCATTAATTTCTGATTGATCGATTTTCTTTATTTACTTATCAGCATTTTTACAACTCTTACAATATACACTGACCAATACTTTTAATAACGAAAGTTTTATATATTTACACAATGTGTCTTCCACAATCATTTAACGATGATATGTCATGGTCTCTACAAACCTCTGATGATTGCAATTTTCAATAGAAAGAAAAACAAACCCAACCAAATTCAATTATGTATTTTTAGATGATATACACTCACTACATTAGAAAAGTGACCCACGCAATTACTTAGCAGGCATCGGAAAATTATTAGATCTTTCTCTATGCTGCCGAAAGCCGTCTGCTGACTCATTTGTTTCGTTGATCCAACAAACGAGGCAATTTTAGTCGTTTGTAGATCGATCTCCATTTGTAAAATATCCGAAGACATTCAGTGAATGGCGGTTTATCGAAGCGGTCCGAAATATCGATATACGCTAGAACGTGATTTTTTCTCGTAAATATTCAATTTTAAAATTGTCGTGAAATTTCGCTAATTAATTATTCCTTGTTGCATTGTACAAGAATAATCAATTCAAGTGAAAATATGTTTAAAGTATCGCAAGATATTTATCTGAATGCAAGTGATTCGGCGAATCATAGTAAAGTTTTTGGAAAATATCAAAAATCACCAGATGATGGTTAGTGATGTTTATGTTTCGTATTTATCGCAATCTAAAATGATTTTTCTCATTAATCAAGCGATTCATGAGAAAATGTGTTGGAAATCTGTTCGAGCAGTGCATGTTAGTTTTCATACATATGTCCGTAGATTGAAGTGAATTTTCTGAAAGCGTTGATGTGTTATTTTTAAATATAATTATCGTCGTGTTTTGAGTTACAGCATCACATGTGTTTTGCTGTCGTCAGTAGGAAACTACATATTCGAATCGATATTGAGGATTATAAGTAGAAACCATTTACGTGGTTTTTGGATGTTTTAAACATGTTTCACGTCAGTGGATTATAATGAGTTTTTTCTAATAGAAACGACAAATAATGCAAATATTTAGGTCAATAATGAATTTTAGATTATTGGTGCAGGTATGTATTCATATTTTTTTTAATCGATTTATTTCGATAAAGTTTCTGAAAACAAAAACTATCAGATTGAAGTTAAACTTTTATGGTTTGTTAGGGACTATTTGTTTATATGTGTGAAAGAAGAAAGGATCAATATAATTGGTAAAGCAAATATTGAATTAAAATTTTCGAAGACTTTCGAAATTACTTATTGATTACTAGAGAGGTTAGTCAGGAAGTGAAGTCAGCTTTATATGCAATGCATTAAAACAATTATTTCATATTCATATTTAAACTGGGGACTTGTAGAAAAAGTGTTTAATTTGCTTAGCTATGCTGTAGCCTTTGGTTTTGAGAAGTTGGTGGTCCAAGTTAGATCCTAATATGAAAAGACGAAGTCGTTAGAGTAGTTATGGACTGAATATCAAAAATGCAGAGCAGATGTAAAGATAAATTATGCAAAGAATGCAATGAGTTTTGCACATGACAAGGTCTACCAATGCAACCCGTGGAGCATCAGCAACAATTTTATCAGATTTATGAGCAACAGGTGCAGTATTAGCATTCACTGGTTAGTGAGCAACGAAAATCGCAGCTTCTTGAGAAACAACATCAGCCACAACAGCAGCTTAATGAGCATCAGCAGTTCTGGAACAAGGACAGCAGCTGCCTTAGCAGCTCATCGAACCTCAGCTGCAATGCCATTTCCCAGTACCGTCTCCTGAACCCAAATTGAAACTTGGTAGTGCAGATAATCATAATTTTAACGGCCTCATTAAAGTGGTAGCACCTCCTCTTCAGATTATTCTTATACGTGTTGCTACTGATACTGCCGGGGTAGACTTGAAGATGTATGTACCTCGGAAGCTTGGAAGAACTCCCAATGTATCTTGAAAGAAAGTCGCCAAGGATTTTGATAGCAGTAGTATTGTGGACTCTTTCTTACAGACGCTTCAATCTGAACTATGCGTGATTCCTTGATTTCGGGCCAGCTGGTGCTCTTGTTAAATAATTTGAATCCCGTCAGTGTAGGAGTTTTTGCGTAATTCCAGTTCGGGACCCAACCAATTAAACAATTCCTGTCTGCCTAACAAATATCTTTTTCACCTCTATTGTCAAAATGTCCTTGGACTGAAAACCAAACTGACGCCAATTAGGCTTTCCTCTTTAATAGCTTCGTATGTTTTTGTCTGATTGACAGAGACTGGCTATCTGCTGATTTTTCTAGAGATGAGTTCTTTTCCTTGCGTAACGCCTTCAAATGTGATCGCAATCGTAATTTATCGAATAAATTAGAGGATGATGTCATTTCAATTGGCATACGCAATTCTGTGTCTAGTACACTCTGTGCTCTGTGTGTTACTGTCCGTATTTCACTGTCACATAACGTTTGTTTATTACTTTTATTTGTGTATCTGCCTTGTAGTACACTCCTTCATTGTTTTTTCATTGAACTATCTGAGTTTATTCTGTCTTACTATTTCCATTCTCCTGTTGTTGTGTGTGGTGATTTCAACTTGCTTTCTGTTCGGCGCGATCTCTTCTCCTTAACAATTTCCTCTTCAAACGCACTCTCGATTGGTCTTTCACTCATCCTTTTTTTTTTGTTCCTTATTTCAGTTTAACTGCCTTCCTAATGATAACAATCGGTTGTTGGACCTTATTTTTTCTGACTTTGTTTTCTTCTAATTTATCTCTTTCCTCATTATCTTTCCTGTGTGTTGATTTCGATCCTCATCATTTCCCTCTTTTCCATTGATTTTTGTTTATTGGATAATCCACGCATAGCTTTACCGACTTATAACTTCTTTTTTAAAGCTGATTACCAACAAACTGCTAAACTCATCGCTGCCACGTGGTTTTCTTTTTTCGTGAGCTTAAAATAAATGGAGTTATTTCTTCTATTTACTCACTCCTTAGTTCTATTGTTTCTAGGTTTACTCCTGTGTCTCGTCCTAGTCATTGTGCTTGTCCTCCTTGGTTTTCTGACGCACTTTTTATAGCGCTGCATAAGAGGGATAGGGCCCCAAACGAATTTCTTCGTAAGTCATCTGATGAAGCTTATCTAAAGATAAAAAATAAAACAGTTGAAGAAGCAAAACGTGGGTATTTTGTCTACATTGAAGTGTGTCTTTCCTCTAATAACTCGAAGCCTTTCTAGTCGTATGCTCGTCCCTTTAAAGCAACCAACCAATTTCCTGATACTTTATTGCTGGAAGAAACTACTGCTTGTATTCCCCAAGATATTTGTGGTTTATTTGCTAGGGTTTTCGCTTCTTTCTTTTTCGCCCTAATATTTCTTCATGGAACTCTGTTTCGTCACGTAGATATTGTGATTCTTTTGATGTAGAAATCATAAAATAATTGATGGATCCCTGTGCAAACGTGTTTGATAAGTCTTTTGAATTTTCTTGATGTGTTCCTTTGTCTATTATATTTAACCGAAGTTTGTCCGTGGGTATTTTTCCTCTTAGCAGGAAAGTTCCCGATGTTTTTTCCCATTTTAAAACCAGGTGCCAACTACCGTCCTATATCCCTCCTCTTTTATTTCCCAAAGTTGATTTAGCGAATCGTTCGTTGTTCATGGAATTCACAGTGCTTCTAGTTACTTGTTTTCTAAAGAGCAGGATTGTTCATTCAGGGACGTTCTACGACAACTAATTTAATCGAATTCACCAACTTGACAATGTTCTACAAACTGTGATCTAATTTAAATTAAAACCGATTTTTTTCCTTATGAAGCTAGATGTATTTCAAATTTTTTGACAGATATCGATATTTTGAGGGTAATCTGCTCTTTTCTTCAGTGTCTATCGGATTAATCTTAATGTAACATAGGTATTTCATCTATAGTGGTTACTTTTAAAGTATTTGGTCATAATTACTAACTAATTATATACTAATTACTTAATTAATTACATTTATATATCTATGTATAAATTACATTATTCTCCTAGCTTATATTTGTGCAAATTAACCTGAATAATGGTGATGCACAGTGCGCTTGGTCTGTGTTTAGTTGTCTATTTTTATATATTCCACATTTTTCCTTTTTATCGTTTTTGTCCTTCACGTGACATAATCTAGTACCTAATTTTTAACCCTACTGGTTGAAACTGCATTTGTATCAAAGCTTTCAAGAAGTTCTCGAACTTTTGAAAAAAATTTAATTTTGTTTTTTGAAAAATTGGTGAAAACAATTGATGTGATATACTCCGACTTCGCGAAAGTATTTAACAGGGCAAACCACTTATTGTTGTTCAATACTCTTATCTCTTGGCTTTATTGTTACATCCATGATCGAGCCTGTCGTGTTGTTTTTAATAGCAGTTCTTCCTCCTCTTTCTATTGCACCTCTGACGTTAAACACTCCTGTTTACTTTATTTATCAACGACGTTCCTTGTAATTTCAAGACTGATTCTCTTTTATATGCTGGTGACAATAAAATTTTTCGTGCTGTCGCTTCACAAAACGATTGTAGTTATTTAACATCTGATCTTTTAGTTTTAAATGATTTGTGATCTGCGAAAACCCTTGCTCTTAATGTTTCCAACTGTTTCGTGATGTCTTTTTCCAACAAACCTGACCTTATTACCGTTGACCACTTTTTGTCTGGTAGTCTTTTGGAGCATGTAGATCAACATAAGGCCCTAGGTATCGTTTTCGATTCGAAATTTGATTTGCATGTTTCTCTATTGCCTCCTAAAACATCAAAAGTAGCTGGTTTTGTCCTGCACTGTTCACGTTTTGTAGACAAGTATGTTCGTTTTTTATTTCCCTTGTTTGTAGTATTGCTCCCAAATTTGGTCTCTTCGTTTCGTGCACTTGTCTAAAACTGTTGAATTCGTTCAGCGTAAGTTTACTCATTACTTTCTAAACAAGTTTAGTGGCCCTTATCATCCTTATGATGACCGTCTGCTTTCCGTCTGCTTTACGTGAATCACCACGAGCATTTCTTGATGAATATCTTCTGTACAAATTGTATCATGGTTTGCTTTCCTCCAAAAAATAAGAACTCATTCACTTTTTAATATTCCTTTGCTTATACCCTTTTTTCATTCTTTTGGACCCAGAATTCTAAAAATGCTATCATGAGCACCAGTTTGAATCTTCGTCCGTTTTTTTTCACACAGTTAGAAAACAGATTTTTGGTATTTTAACGGAGGTTCTATACCGTGAAAATTTGTTTTTTTTTTTCTTCCTTTTCATAGTTTTTATTTTATATTTATGATTTGATGCTACCTCAATTTGTTATTGGATTGTTCGGCTAAATGGGTTTAAACAAATATATAAATAAATTATGAAAATCTATCTGCGATAAGCATGTTCATTATTTTTTCTTTTATCTTTAAAATACTATTAAATATATAGTCATTTTTATAGGTTTTTTTATTTATTTACTCTTTGTACTAGTTTTAGTAGAATTTCAAGTTCAATCCCAACTTCCCAACTTCAATCCCATATGTCCTCATTAAAACAAAAGATGGACACTATACTTATAACTACTTACTTAAAAAATAGTTATTTTGCTCAATTTCCCAGCAAACTTAGCTTGAAACATTTGAATGACGAAAACAACAATAAATTGAATGATGATCGTACTAAACGCATTTCGAGTCAGCAAGTATTTATGTACATGAACACTCTACGTCATGTGTAAAAATCGACTTGTTTGTTATTAGTCATATGGACTACTAATGAAGAAACCACTATGCTGTCAAGCCACCTTAAAATGTAACAATCGATGTATGTACATACGACGATCTTAAAAATACGATGATTACATCAGAACGTGATCAGATTAAGTGAATCGAGTCATCGCAAAAATAAATAAGCAATGAATGAATTATTACCCATACGCGAAATATTCTCTAGCTAGCATAATATTTAATTTATTGAACACTAACGTATATGACACGGTATTTTGATTAGTGCGTTGCTGAGTTATTTACACTTACATTTTCATTGATTTCATTGGAAAAGTCATATTCTATTGAATTATTGATGGGATATATATATTTTTTTTTTTGCTTAGCCGAAATATTTCCGCTTTTATCATGACGAACATTGTTATAAACTAGAAACTTATGTAATTTAAAAGACTTTTATAGCTTACAATTGGTTCGAAAAAAAGTGGATATAACAAAGTGGACAAATAATTCATTTATTTAATTACTATCCATTATATAGTTAATTATTATCCTATCAATATTTTTTATTGCTTGGATAAATGTAATACATGAATCAATTTTCAATAGCAATAATCAATAATTTGTTTGGAAAACTTGGGGCAGACAGTCTACAAATATCGAAGTCATAACAATTCAAGTAAATTTTTTTATTCCTAATTATTTCAAACACAAACGCACCGCCTCTGCTTATATCATACAGCTGGTTAAATTTACATCAAGCAGACTACTCTGGCTTTGCCGCATGAAAATCAAAACATCCAAAACATTGTTTTCAATCAGTGTAAATCAGTGTAAATATAGCAGCACTTAGACCATTTAAATCCAGCTGTTTCACTCATGTCACACCAGCTTCTTAAAATAGCTTTAATGCTTTTAAAACACATCTTGGCGCGTGGTCGGAAATAACATCAGGATTAAATTGAAATTGGATCAACTTTTGACCTGAAACGATGAATCGATGAAATCATATTCAAAAGTAGCTGAAATAGAGTTCGAACGACACAAATTATTTCGATTATTGAAAAATAAATTCGTGCATCTACACTTGAATACTACACCCTATCCTTGTGCGATTTGCTTGGCAATCAATCCTGCTCTAGGGAGAACTAGTATATTTGTTTTTATTTCTTCTCAATTGTGTATATATAACTTTTTCAAACCGCTAAATAAAACGTCCTCTTACTTCCATTGATTAGCTTTCAAAGATGACTAAAATATTTTGATAATGTCATAGAATAGGATAGATTAGTCAGAATTGAGAGGATCTGGGTTTTGAATGAGGCCATTCTCCTCCTTGCCTAAGCCGGGCACTGGCACACGAGGTAGAGGACTGATTCCTCTTCATTTTCCGAGTCACAGCTCTGGTATAAACCATTGAAGCCAACGCCCAACCGTGCCGCGTGCTGTCCTATGAGGCAAAAGCCCGTGGGAATGGCCACAGCATATCGAAGGGCACTGTAAGCTAAATTTAACATCTGCTGGTGCGACGCATATCCATGGAGTCCGAGAACCCTCTTTCGAGCACACAGGATGGTTCTTCAACCCAGGACATCTTAGCGGTATTTTCGCCTGATGACTAGCTTGATCGAAGACATCAGTGTCCCTATAGGTAAGGGCCATGAGACCAAAACAAGCCCAAGCAATCATTGGAATCAATCCAAACTAGTGCAAAGACGCTGTTTTTGAACGATTGTTTTTATGCTTTTCCTAATGAAATCGATTTCGTATCTTGTTGCCCAATTATGATCCTGGACAACACACAAAACCTGTATTCAAGGTATTTCTAACGAACGCATTCGGTGTGGCAGCGTCAGAAGGCTTGAGATCAGGACACTGCCAAAGAGTAAAAAACTGCAGTAATTCGCTATGAACACAACAGTTCCGTCGTTTTCAGAGGTTTAATCCAAGTCAATCTTAGCCTGGCACTTTGTACCTCGGCTAGAAGAAGCCTCGATTATAGGCTCATGAAGTACAAGGACCAGATTCCAGGAGAATGAAAAAACGTTACACCAAAGAAACCAATGCCTCGAAGCAGCAAGGGCCTTCCAATTTCAGAGATGTTGTAACTAAAAGTATAGATTATATATTTAATTCAAATTTTTAAGTCGCTATGGAAGATAAAGCAAATATAATTAGTTCAATAGGTTCAAATGTAAATTCACACGACTTATGTATATCTACCAATGCCAACATAATTACAAATTTTACAACACAGTCCTAAAATAGAATAGTTCCCTTGCATCATCACTTTACAATTAGACTGATCTGAAACAAGTCAGCTATTCTAGTATAAAATTAATTCATGCACCAAAATATCACCACTTACATTTCTAAAAATAACAGCATACATCGACCGCGAAAGTACTCATTAGCCTTCAGATGCTGCTGTTTACTTTCATCGAGAAAGTCTACGAACATATGTATTTTTTATTCACACACTAAAATGGCTGTCATAGAGCATTTTCTATTCATACTGACGCTAACAAATATTTACGTTCATATTGTTTTTATATATTTTTTTTTTAGATACATACAAATTAAATGAAAACAACGTTTTTGTGGCTCCCGAGCTCACAGATGTTCAGAAAATACAAATTCTCCATTTTCCTGAAGATGCTGTTCGCTTGAATGAAGATGTTGAATTCGTTGTGAAAAGAAATGGCGTTCGTGGCAATTTCGAAGTTAAAGTGAGTTTTATGGTGGATAATTATATTGAAAAGTATTATGCGAAACAAATACTTTCTTTTACGTGTTGGAAATATTATTTAACATTTTTTAAATTAAATAAATTTATTTAAGTATAACTAATAAATATTTTAAGCTGTTACCTTATAAATTTAAATGTAAATAAAGCCCTTTCCGATAGTGAATAACAGAAATTGTTAAAAATTAGTGATTTTAAGTTTGAAACCTATTAAATACTTTTTGCAGCTCGAAACACCGTCCGGCAATACAACGAAAATACCCGTCATCATTCTCGACCCTGAACGTGTTGGAGTTCGCTTGAATCTGTTCGCCGAAGGTCTCTATAAAATTCATATTGCTTGCAACTCCGTGAAATTAGTAGGCTCTCCATACTTTGTAGTTGCGCAAAAAGAAGAGTCAAAACCGGACAATGAAACAAAATGTTAGTATCTTCATAAACCGCTAAATCTTCTATTATATATATTACATTAACTGTTCAAATTTTAGTGCCAATCTTTCAATCGGATTCAACGAAAATTATTCATCGTGGCGAAGGTCTTGAACGAATAAACTTGAATGCGAAAAATGAATTTATCGTTGATGCATCAAATGCTGGTAATAATATCCTTCTAGTTGGAATTTGCGGACCCAAGGGACAATGTGATGAGGTATCGATAAAACATATGGGACGAAATGTTTATAATGTAACGTATCGCGTACAAGATCCCGGACAGTATGTTATTGCGGCCAAGTGGGGTGAGGATCATATTCCTGGGTCACCGTTTACATTGGAAACTGTATGATACTCCTTCATATATTAATAGGCATTATTTTGTGAATATTTGTATCTAAATTAAATTTAACCATAGGGTATAAGATGATATCACTTTATTATTTAAAGTTTAACTATATGTAATGCATACAGAATAAAATGTGTGTATTCGATGAGAAAGAAATGTTTAAAAGTTTTTTATTTAATGTGGTTTGCACTATCGCACTGTCTAATTTGTTAAAGCTTGACAGCATTATTGGATATGCGTCTAAATTTCAACGTTATTTGAGAGAAATAACACTTACGAAAATTGCGCCCAGTGTGAGCAATGCATAAGCCAATTCATCCAAACGAGCTTAGCTTTTTGTTGAGTGGAAAAATTTTTGAATATTTGAAATAGCATACGCTATTTTAATAAATGTGGAAGATCTGTTTCAAAAGCAGCAAAAACAAAGCGAAACATGTATGAAAACTTAAGCACAATATGTTTTACACTCAATTTATAACAATTCTCATTTAATCACTTAAAATAAAAAATGCACAAACAAATCCATTTTAAATTCAATCTTTGCAAAAACTACAAAACAAATACCTTTCAATAGCCGCCAGTTGCAGTTGTTGTCTTTGTGATAAGTTATGAAGGATATTCAACTGCTTCCTTGAAAATTAACACAAATATCGACTTACATAAAACTTACATTAATTCAAATTCTCATTTCATACTTTAAATCAAAGCGGCAGAGTATTACATGTAGCTCAGACGATCTAATTCATAAATAATTCAATTACAGCGGCTCGAACCAGCCATCATTTTTTTTCTGCATTTTCGCATGACATCTGCCATCATTGACAATCAGCTGACTATCGATAAGTAGCAACTTGGCAGCAGATTTGTTTGGTATTTAGCGCTTTTACCCCGGATAGTGTTTAGTGTTCGCCTTTTAAAAATAGCCTTGCTTCTGCACAATTTAGAGCCATTATCCTATCAAGCCGCGCAAACATGTACTCTCGCAATACAGAAATCCGTCATATGGCCGCAACCGATGTCTTCAAACTCGGTCAAATTCTTGAACATTTGAATTCATGGAAGACACTGATGGCTATTATACCGAGAAACTTCTCAACACCCAGAACATCAGATGCACCAAAAAAATATAACAGTGATCATATCAGGCTTATAGAAAATGCTAGTTTGAGACAATGTCGTACCGGTGCTGAAATATTGTTTGATGAATGGGGTACTTCGGGACGTGAACGCCCTACAGTTGGAGTTCTGTTGGAACTTCTGCAGGAGGCACAATTGTACCGAGCAGCTGATTATGTAGCTCAAAACTTTCTAAATGGTGAGTACTAGCCGATAGATAACTGATTGGAATTATTTATATAATTCCTACGCCTTAATATGTCGCGCCCACTACGTAATTCTCATGCTGACGTTATACTTAATTGATATTTCCGAATGGATTATTAAAAGCTTTCCGATAGCTGTGACTTATAAGTAAATGAATGTACTTTGAATATCGCATTGTTTATGTTGCGACATGCTACAGAATTCTGAAAAGCTGATAACATTCGACGTTATCAATAAAATAGCCTTGTGAAGGTAGATTCTTTAAGTAGAAGTTGATAATAAAAAGCAGGAATCTACATCAAATTATTTGATATCATATCAATCGTGATACTTCTACACTCAGAAAAATGTCATTTAATAGAATCAAATTTAAATCAAAAGTTCAAATCACTTTGAAATAAAAAGCGAATCTTATATGAATTCCACTTTATTATAAAAATTTTATTTTCAAATCAAAATTTTTCATCATTGAATTAAAAAGAAACGTGTATGGAACCAAATCAATTTTCTTTTTGATTCAATGATGAAAAATTTTGATTTGAAAAGAAAATTTTTATAATAAAGTGGAATTCATATAAGATTCGCTTTTTATTTCAAAGTGATTTTAACTTTTGATTTAAAGTGATTCTAAAAAAGTGTTGAGTGGTGAAATTTTTCTGAGTGTACAGATTATTTACCTTCAGATTTGAATATATTTTAAAATTATTTTCAAATCGGACTATTCAACTTTTCCTAAACTTTTCATGAATTATTTTGATGTATTTAAATCAAACGTCTATATATTTCCCATGCACTTCATAATGCATCTTAGTCAAGGTATTGCAGCAATATACGAGCGGTGATACATAAAAAGTGATACTGAATATTTAAATCCACGTTTACGTTCTAAAATTGTTTTTAGTCAATACATTTAGTCCATCCTTTTATCACAATCCCAAGCGCCATTATGCAAAAAAGTGAAGGGCGAGTGTTCCAGTAGTTCAAAACCTACTTTCCGAATGGAAAGTAGGTTTTGAACTACTGGAACACTCGCCTGGAACACCTGGAACACTAACTTCGGCTTTGCGTGGGCTTGGTGAAACAAAACTCCTGGTCGTAGTTTGCCACGCCTTTTATAGCCTCCCGTGATTTCAAGAGTTTTCAAGAGTCTCCCAAGAGAAATCCTCTAATTTTTCTCTTGTTCGCAAAGTTGTGTGCAGTCTGGCATTGTCATGGGACAAAATAACACTTCGCACGAGTTGTCGTCGGAATTTCGACCGGTCAGCGAACTTAAGTTTAGCACTGCATTGATTGTCCGTTCATCATGAAGGAAATCGAAAAAACAGTTGCCAAAACTTTGCCTGCAGACAAACACGTTTTGGGCTTTAATGGAAATCCTTTTCGCCTCGCCTTTTCTTCGCCATTCCACGCTGGTCTGCTTGCTCTCAGCGGTATAGTGATTAACTCACGCTTCGCCACAGGCCACAATACAGTTTAAAAATCCTTCCCCTTCGACAGTGAATCGTTCAAGAAGCCGGCGGCAGATGACGTGAAGCACATATTTTTGTTCATCCGGCAGAAGGTTTGGGACTCAACGAGCGGAAACTTTGCTCATCTGCTATGCTTTTTTGGAATACATCCATAACTGATTTCCAGTTCAGAAGCAATTTCAGTGATATTGAGACGCCGATCATTTTCAAAAGGTTGCAGACTGCACGAATGTTTTCATCCGTTATGCTCGGCGAGGATCGTGATCTTGGTTCTCACTTTCGATCATTTCTCGCCCTTCGTTTCATGGCAACGGTAAACTTAGGGCTATGAAAGAGTAGATTCATCAAATTGGTTGCGTAACATTTGAAGAACGCCTTCATTTGCAAGGATTTTGATTATTATTCTTTGCGCAACGGGCAAGGGAACCTCTTTCTCGCTCATCTTGGTGGACACTGCCACATTCGTTTGGACGAGCGAGCGGCTGCTGCTCCGCACTTTAACTGCCTTACCATCTTCCAACTAACTTCGCCTTTTTCTTTCACTCTAGTGCGCAGTGGAAAATTTCTCGTTCATATTTGATCCACCCTCATATGTAATTAATTACTATTATATATAATTATTCACCCAACCTCTCAAAAAACGGGTGCCGAAACCTTTTCTGCCGAGCTTGACACTTTAAATATTTTCGACATTCGTAAATATGGTTGTTTCCCAGCTTTCAACTTTTGTTTCGTTTCAGGGTGAAAGTGGTGGATCCCTATTTCATCTATGTTCACAAATCACCTCAAACAATTTTCTTTTGGAGGTTAGCCCTCAGTCCTCACATGTTCGGTACCCTACGCATGGTATCCCCAAGCTCTTTGGCATGAATCCTTTGAATGCTGCAATATAAGGCCCTGTGACCTCAGTTAGATATCTGATGGTGAGTCTTCGGTCTGCTAAAACAAAGTTGTGTATTTTTTTAACCATATCCTTGGTGATGGAAGTGGATGGGCGACCTTTGAGATGTTCATATACCGTGAATGTTCTATTTCAATTAAACTCTTTGCCCCAGTGTGCAGTTGTGGAATATGGCGGAGCACAGCCCCCCAGTATTTCCACTAAGACAGCGTGTGGGTCTTTGGTAGATATTTTTTTTCATACAAAAGAACTTGATGACAACTCTCAGTTGGCTTTCTCCCATTTTCATTATTATCTCTCTAGCGAGAGTACACCCAAGTAAAATCGTATTTTTTTAAATTTTTATGAGTATTACAAATAGGCGATTATCATTACTTCTCTTTGAAGGATCACCCTTCGTGTTAGAACCACCACTCTCGCATTTTCCAGCTTGTGCGTCAAACCGCTTCAAAGGCAAATGGTTTATTAGTATTTCTTCACCTGCACCTAGTAAAGTATTCTTTAGATGCCAATTGAAAATCGTCCTTTCAAGCCGTTGGCATATTTTTCAATGATAAGAATATAAACATTAATGTTCCCTAGTACCACGGTGAATAATAGTTCTTGGTAGCTTTATTAGTAGCTATTTGATTTTGTGCCCAAAAAAATATTTCTGGCACAAATTTTCTATTTATTATTTTATTATCATTTGGGTCAGTATAGGAACCATCATTTAGTTTCCAACATAATTTATCTCAGTGGTTTTTTAGCGTGTTGCTTGATATTTTACGATTATCTCATCGTTATTTTTAAAATAACTTCATTATAAACTCTCTAATATTTCCCTGTTGGACGCTAAAACAAGTAAAAAATTATTTGAATTTCAAATGTTCGTATTGAAAACTTGATTTTCATATCAAATAGAGACTTGGATCTCAAAACTCATTCCAGAGCCCAAAATGCCTACATGAAATAGAAATTTATGGGGATGGCTCCCCGTATGGTAGTTCTTGATACAACGAATACGCTTTGAGCACCTTCTAAGATATTGAATGCACGTTCAATAACGTAGATACAACAGTCATATTGGAAGCCTCCGCGGAACACAACACCAACACCCACCCTGCTGTATACAGCATGATTCAGCAAAGATTCATATCAGTAGAATGGGATGGTTCACAAATTATAAGAAGGATCACAGAGTTATACTCCAAGGAGTTCTACCACCTCTCCTGTAGAAACTGGTGGCAAACACAATTTTAAAGAGGTTGGAGAGCAAGGTTCTTATTTACGGTTGTGACTTATGCCGATGATTTTGCGATCGTAGTCTCGGGTAGATTCCCGCAAATCGTTGACCAGCTCATCCAGTATGCTATGGGACTGGGACTGGCTAATGGCATACACTATGTGCCCTGGTATCGACTCCGATAAAACCAATTTTATATTCTTCACGAGAAAATACAAGATTTCTGACATTGACCTAATCAGTGTGGCGCTGTATTAAGTCCCAAGCCGAAGATTAAGTACTTGGGCCTTATTCTGGACAGCAAGCTCACGTGAAAGATAATTCTAGAGAGAAAAAATACTGCCGCAAAAGCTGTTGTCACGCTTAAGGGAGTCAAGATCCTCTAACCACAGCAATATTGGGCAGGGGTACGCAAGATGCACGGACTATGTAGCATTAAAACATTTCCCAATGAGGGCTCTTGAAGAAGCCCTGGAAGAGGATTGATTTGATATTCTTGGAAGTGGTGTTAGTTAAAATCAATTATATATATGTAATTATTACAGCGTGAGGGAATTCGCTGTTCGGTGAAGTTCCTTTTGGGGAGAATAAGTACGCAACCGATTCTGAAGAAGTGAGAATTAAGTGCTTTGAGGGCTAAAAGATTGATAACTGGAAATCGTTTCAGTAAGTTCATTGTATGCGTGGCGTGTGAAATTGCTGGGTTTCCGCCAATTAAGAATTAAAGTTAACGTTTTGCACTCATGTGTCTATAAGACCCACATCTAAATTTGAATGGTGGTAATGTGACAGTACCGCGGTGACCTTTAGGGTTTTAAAGTGAAAAATGTTTGAAAATTTATGTATATGTAAACGCACACAAGATGATGGCAGTTGGCGCAATTAAACTGTTCACGTCGTGGAAGTGTTTATATATTTCAGTAAGAACGCTAGTGTTAATTAACAATGAACTCATTAAAAATCAAGTGCCTGGCCTGGAATTTTATATTTTTGTGGCGGGTCCCTACTTAAAATATTCAGGGCAGAGTCGTCGCGTGTGAAGCGCAGTAATGAATGAAGATGGATATTTTGTATCGCTATTGTCCGAAAATGTATACTTTCACTGTAACCGAATAAATGGAAGTAAGTACGCAATTAAATTCCTGCTCGCATATAGAATGACAACAACGAGTCAGATGCTAATAGAGTTGGGAAAGTAGTAAATCTAAATGTCTCATCTTGGATAATTAAATTAAACTCATTATGGAGAGTGAGATATAATTACTAATGCTGCCTGTTATGGTAATCAAAGATGGTTCTGCGCATTGATGTTTACTTGGAAATTCGGGAAGGAGCTAGATGTACAATATTTTTTTCGAAACGAAAGTGCCCAAGTCGATGCGAACATTCTCCTATCTTCATGGGAAAAACCTGCTTTTTCCATAGTTATGACGTTTTCACCAACACATGTCTAGATTGATATGTTTCCTCGTTCATGCAAAATGTTTATTACTGCACATATTTACCTGCCGGTATTAAAAGCATGCTGCCGAGAAAGGTGCGCTTGACGTTATTAGAGAAGAAAAATAATAATCCACACAGGTGCTGAGCAAAGACTGACGAGCATTTGTGATTATCATCCTGAGTCAGCGTAAATGAAGTGGTCCATTATCATAATCATTACTAGTAGTACGTATTGTGCCGAATATGGTTTATTCTTCGTGAATGTAGGGTGTGCATGCAACTCAGGCAGTTTTTAATTGATTTATAATTATAATATCGGAGTAGATAAGCCTTTGTAAATTTGTTCGTTAAGTGAGTTTAACGAAAGGGAAACAATGCAAATATATTTTAACAAATAGCCTGATGAAAATAATGATGAAAATACTATGAGGATCAGTAATAATTCATGAGAATATGCATCATTGTTTTGGTACCTACTACGATAAGGTCAGATTTAGTATGAGAAATTTTTCTTCCTTCTCAATTGGCTTAATTTTCATTTAATATAGAGTGAATCTATCCTTTGTTGGTACAACATAAATAAAATGAGCTCATTTTAACACGTACTAAATACGTGATTGATTAGTATTAAGTATCAATTTGTTTTTCCCTTGTTCCTTTAAGAACGCATACAATGTTTTGTCATTTTTCTTATGAAAGCTAGATCGTTGACCAAGAATTGTTATTAATTTCAATGAATCTAATAATTTTTGGCTTGAATTTTGATCTTACCAACCTATATGATTTGTATCATTGTAATTAGAATTGGAAAGAATAATCGAACTATGTTAAGATTATCCAAGGTAATCATAAATAATGACCCCATGACTGAGAGCTGCATCTGGTCCTTTACGGACAAAAGTCTCTTTCCCTTTTTAATTGTGGCTAGTATATGTTCATTTGACGGATGAATTATACGTTGCGTTCCTTTTTTCAATGACCCACCCCAGCCGCGTAGACCTAGCAAAGCGGCAAACTAGCATCCGTCGGGGTCGGACAACAGGGTGCTCCGCTTATGCGAACGAGGGGCCTTCAGAGTCATTTCTACGGTACCCTGCTTCCGGGCACTTGTCTTTTTTTTCGTTAATCTGCCCCTGTTGACAGTCCACCATTTTCTTGCTTGGTAGGTCTTCTTCTGGACTTCGGTTCAGTTGAGGCGCCTCCAAGCATCTTCATTAAACATCAAATCGCTACAACTACTTGGTCCTCACTCTTTGCTTCAACCGAAGATATCAAGCGACCAGAGGGAATGAGCAGGAGTGGAACCAGTAAATGGGCACAGCAGCCATTAGCATTTACACGGACGGATTCAAAACGGCTGCAGGAGTAGGTGCTGCGGCAAACTCTGCAAATCGCGATATAAGAGCAGCCTTCGGGCTTCATAATAAGTGTAGTATTTTCCTGGCGAAGATCTCAGCGATATGAAAAGCCGCAGAACTAATTTTCGTCAAGGATAATTCAGATGACACGATCAACATTTTCACAGAAAGTCAAGCTGCGTTAAAAGAACTGATGTCTCACACTTATAAATATAAGTGCGTACTTGATTGCATTGAAACCCGAAGCGGACTAGGCAACTGCAGAAGAATCATCATAAGGACATTGATGGGAATGAGAAAGCGGATGCGTAGCTAAGCATGGGGTCAGTCTATTTGGATCGGCAGACTAATTTACATTCAAACGATCAATTGCTTGAAAAACTCCAATATGATATGATGCAGGTTGTGGTGTGCAGATGGCGAATAACTCAGATATGCAAAGTAACCAGAATCATGTGGGATCATACGAACTCCTGGCTACCAAACATCTACTTGAATTAACCCGGACTGACTGCAAACAGTTGGTCGGCATTAGCTCACGCCTTGAAACTGCGACTCCTAATCAGTGACACCTATAGGAAGTGTCAAGAACCTGGAGTCTCTCCCTCATAGCTCTCTTCAATGTTAAGGTAAGGTGGAGCTTATCGTTTACACTTGGTGCACGATTTGAAGCTATCTTTGAATTTCATTAAATTTATTGAAATTTTCATCAATTCTGGTAAGGTATTACACACCAAAAATGCCAGTTGTACGGGATCGGTTTTCAGCCTTTCAGCTCTAGGTATAATTATTCATAGCTTATCCGTATTTCTTGCTTCGTGTTATTTCAACAACAGTTCAGAGAATATCTCGTCATTTCGTTTGTTTTGATAACATTTTTTAAACAAATTTTGGTGTATATGTCAGCATTTTATAGATTGTTTTTGATATTATGTAGCATATTGTATGATACCCAACATGCACATTTAAAATAAGATAAATAAACAAATAAATAAAATACCAGTTTAATTTAAACTAAAATCTATAATTTATATCATAATCGAACTTTACAATTTATTTCACCATTCGGTACACAGCATCGCGCATTTATCAATAAATAACAATAAAAATAACTAATCACTCTTCATCCCCTTGTTCTTCTTCTCCTTCTCCTTCCTCTTTCTTCTCATACTTATTATCCAATGACCAAATCAACCTGAGAGCGTCACCAAACAATATATTGCTCCTCGAAAACTGAATCAAACCAAAAAGCGCTATAAACGTAACTGCTACATTCAAATATTTACAAAATGCCGCCATTGCCTTCCCAACAGTAGCTGGTCTTGCATAGTCCACTAGAACCGATTCGATTCCAACGTAATGATGAAATGCCAATAGAGCAGCAATCGAATAATCTGTCACTGGATGTGGCCATAGTATAACGGCAGGAAATAGGCCGACAAAAGCCAGTGATATTAGTTTTTCCGCTACCCAGAGAGAAGAATGATTACCCTTGGACATTTGGCGCTTGATTTCAAAATACTGTATTTTGCCAAGCGGTGCATCGAGCAAAATTTTTGGCTTCCCCATTCGAAGTGGATAAGAGTTTGGAACTTTCTTGCCAGTCAATCCGATAGTCGGAAGGCATTTGAACGTGGTCGAAGTGCTTATATAACGGAAAAAATTACGCGAGAGTACGATTGCCATTTCTTCGAATTATAGAATCGACTGAAATATTTCAATAAATTATGACAGAAGATGTCGAGAGAATTGTTTGTGTTTGTAAAATATGGCATCCTTTTATCAACGAATATGTTGCAAAGTAGTTAGCAAATTATTTTTCGATAGGAAAGAGTTAAAGTTTTAAGTCTATTCTGTCTTGTATTTTAAATATTTCAAGGGAAAAATAAGACCCAGATTAAGGTTATGATTCCTTTATATGCTCAGTAGAAATATACATTCGTACGCGCAAACAGGACGCTGGTTCTGTTGTAGCGATCTGATTCACGAATAGTAACTTGAGAACAGAGATTAGATAGTATAAAGTGGCGATAAACCTTGAAAAGAAGGCATTCGTCAAGGAAATCTGCGTGATTCAAGAAAATGAATTTGAGAAAATGTTAGGCTAGTCGTTCACCATACGACCTAATGTAATGAATGTTGAATTTAAGGAGTAAACAGCGTATAAACCTACATTGGACGAATTCTATAGCAGTTACAGAGTACCTAAAATAAGAACACCATACTTGACAACAGTATTCAATATCTAACGATATCGACCCGACGAAGAAAAGAGCAAGAACGAAAATAAAAAAAAAACAAAGAAGTATTCTTAAGAGTGTAAAACATTTTATAGCATTTCAAGATGTTTAGAGTAAAGGAGCTGCTAGAGCACCAGCTGTTCAAGATACAAAAGTCATTTTGAAGCTGTTTGCAATACACATGAGAATAAATCACACTAAACATCGTCCGCATATAAAAGACAAGATGAGTTTATCGCCGATGCAAGGTCATTTATAAAAAGCAAAAACTGTAAAGGACCAAAAATAAATCTCTGCGGAATTTCAGATATGGGACAAAGAGAGTTGAACAACATGAATTGGTAGTTACAACACATATACGGTCATGCACATAAGAGAATCACAAGAGAAGTGAATTGGAGAATCCATATCTTTCCAGTTTTAGTAGCAGTAGCATATAACGGAGTCAAAAGCTTGAGAAAAATCAGTATATAGGACAT
The DNA here is from genome assembly GCA_963978885.1 of Nemotelus pantherinus. Classification (NCBI taxonomy): domain Eukaryota; kingdom Metazoa; phylum Arthropoda; class Insecta; order Diptera; family Stratiomyidae; genus Nemotelus; species Nemotelus pantherinus. Next base: position 23,080,392 of record OZ022265.1, read on the forward strand.
CCTAACCAGATGTAACAGTGTTTGCGAAGGACCAAATGTTTATAAGAGTAGACTTCCCTTTAACGAAACCATGTTGATCTTGTGCTGGGATTGGCTCGAAAAAGGGATATAGCTTGTTACACACAATGCACTCGAGAAGTTTGCTGAAGCATGGAAGAAGGGAAATGGGACGGTAGTTGGATATGCTAATAAAATCGCCAGTGTATTGGAAAGCGGTGTGTGTATTGGGAAGAATTTTCTCGTTTTCCAAAATGACGGAAATTTCCCCAGCGGCTAGACTAAAATTAAAAAAGTATGGACAGAGGAACTAAAGTAAAGTGATTTCGCCATTATATTGGGAATGCTGTCGTAACTACAGCCATTTCTTTTATCAAAACAATTCATCAATGGTTGAAAACTGGGTATAGAGCGAGGAGAAATATTTCGCAAAGAGCCTTCAAACGCCGAAAGCTTTGAAAGCAATATTGAGATGCTCATTTACTAGAATACTATATGCACTTTTAAGGGATTTCACGTAACGCCAGAAGAGTTATTTTGATATTGGAGCGGATGAACGACAATACTATCGAATTAACTGCTAATAGCCAAATTAGCAATCCTTTTAGCTTCGGACTGTAATCTTTTAAATTCAATAAGTTCGACCTCAGAGCCCGTACTCATGTACATAATGCAAGCTGAATCCATTGCCTTAAAAGCGACGGCAATTTCCGAATTCAATCACAGAATATCTTTCAATTTATTAGTACGATAAGTCGATGGGAAGTGATGAATTATATCAGATAAAAAGTATACAATAATATCAGAGAAAAGCACAGTTGGTATCGACACCGGAAAAGAAGAAAAACCAATTAATGCTATTTATTTCCGAAGTCATGCCAGAAAAATCTGCTGTCAGAAAGTCCAAAGGACGGCGACTATTTCTAGGAGAAGATAAGCAACAAAAAAATTCAATTGAATGTGGAGGATGATTCTAATCAGTGGACACGTAATGTGATATATTGGGAAAACGAACATAACAATGCCGACGATGATAAATTTAATGAAATACTATTTTTTGATATTGTCGAAAAGTTAGAGGTTGGGCATATTGAAGTCCTCCATACAAAAAATAACGCGGTAGGAAAGCTGCTGTAAATATAAGCGGAGGATTGAGAAAAGAAATATTCGTATACCAAAGCAGGAAAGCTGCAAAAAGAGTAAACGGTGACAAATATCAAGAGCATGGAAGAGGAGCTTAGTCTAGTCTAGGTTTAAGGAGGTTTGAGCAACAACACATTCAACGGAGGACGAAAACTGAAGGTCACTATAGACTGTTCGTTTAAGCGACCTTTATATGTCGGTTAAGATACCTCCACCATCAGATTCACCATTGGTTAGATGATCACAATTTCTCCGGAATATAGTATGCAGAGGCCAATTTTCATTATTAAGAACTTACTCTGTAAGCCAAGTTTCTGTCAGTCAAACTATATCATCGCGAGCCAAACAAGACGACAAACTTATGTCAGTAGTTCTGGTCCTTAGCCCATGTACATTTTGATAAAAGATGCTAAGATTGTTCTTTAGTCGAAATTATCTGGCGTAAGCTTTTTGGTCATTGGCAATTTAAGGACATACGCTTATTTTGCTATAGCATAAGCGCAAACAGCATCTTCATTTGTTTTGTAGCGGCTGATAGGCGGCCAGGTAACATCTATGCGTGGAGTGGCTGTTTTCACGATATTTCGGCAGAAACCAGGTTGTACTTCAAGTGAAAGCCAAAGGTTGAGGTTAGTTAGATTGAGGCCTAGTCTCCTAGACTAGTGAATTTCAGGATGTAAGTGCTGCGATGTTGAAGACAAAGATGGCTTTGATTGTTTTTTTTTGAAGCTAAGAAGAAATTTACGCCTAAAATGTGAATTCTCTTGTTATTACTCTCCCAGTTATAATAGTCCAGTTTTATGTAATATTTTTTACATTTTCATGCTTGAAAAAATATTAATTTTGTGCCAGTAAATTGGCAATTTTTGTAGGCATGTATTATTTTAAAATATTAAAATAATGTTTATAAGAGTTTTGCAATTTTGATCTATGTTTGCATGGCCGGCAGTCTGGGTACAAAAGCAGTGACAATGACAAAAGAAAAGGTTAAAAGGGAAAAATGGATTACTACATCATTAATACTTAATGTCTTCAAACAAAAATTAAGTCAATTTTTTAACCATCAACGTAGAGTAGAATAAAAAATTGTTTTGAAATCACCTGTAATTTTGAATATATGTGAATAATGTGATGCGACCAATCGCTTGAACGGCTAGTCATCCCTTAAGCTGACTTAATTGACAAAATTGTCAACTTTAAAGAGCAAATATTTGTTTGTTACGCTAAACAAAATTCAAAAAAAAAAAAAAAAAAAATGTATACTACATCTATTACAAATCGAAAACTTAAACCTTCAATTGAATTGATTTTTTTCAGAACCCGTCCCGAAACGTCCACAAACAGGTCCGGCGGCACCAATAACAATACCTAACTTTGATACCGAAGAAATCAAAGAATTTGACGAAATAATGGAGGAAGTCAGCTATCCAGGTTCGAGTGTATTAGCACGAAATCTAGATGATCCCAGCAATATGAACAATCATGACTTTTATGAAAAACTTGGTCATAATCGGCAAAAAATCGATGTCGAAATGTCCGATATGATGAAATTCTCTTCCAACACTATTATCTCCGGACAGCTACCAAATTTATCGATTTTGGATAATGACTCTGGAATGAAAACTCAAGAATCGATTCCAAACCTATCGATCTTCGGAAAAAGTACATCCGACAACAAACAAAGTAGTAGTTTACAAAGAAGAACTGTTTCGACGGTTACTTCAAGCAATAGTACGACAAAATCACATCAGACTACTATTAATGGAACTACAGAAAACTATGATACACATGAAATGCTCGGCAGCTGCAACATCCCAGCATTAAGCGCTTTACAAGTCGACTCTAATATTACCATCGATGACAACAGCACTGAGCTGCCAAATTTAAGTGCATTAAATTTAGAAGTAAAAACTCACATCAGCCAAGCGGCAGCTAATACTCCGTTAACACCAAACACCTCATTCGACACAGAGGACAAGGATAACTATTTGCATGTACCAAATTTGACGAGAGGTCTCTCCGACAGCGACAATAACTTAACACCAGATTTAAGTTTTTTGGATCAGAGCAGCTTGGACGATTCGAGTCTGACAAATGTAACTGAAACTAGCGACGATTTGTCGTCATTCGATACTGGAGCCAGATTGAACTTGAGCGAAAACAATATTCCGATGTTAAGTATTTTGCAGAAATGACACGATAAGAAATTTTCTGTTAGTTTTTAAGATTACCGAAATTAGTTTTGTTTCTATTGTGCCAGTAGCATTTAGATACCTTGGCTAAACTTGGTAAACGTGGCTAAACTATCTGGAACGTTTGTGTTTTTGTGGTTGCGTGTTTGTTTTTGGAGATGCTTTTTGTTTATTTGCTTGTTTATCATAATCATGTTGTCTTTTCGTCTAGTTTTTATATGTTTTTGAGTATTCTTCGATTTTTTTTGCACCCGCTACCACTAGAGGATGAGCAGGGATCAAAAATTGAAGAATAACTCACAAAAACGTACAAAAAATATACGAGAAGACAACACACTGCAGATAAACAAACAAACGAATGCCCCCGAAACAAACACAAAAACACAAACATAACAGCCAAACATTTATCAGTAAAATTGTATAGCAACTATGGGGAACACGCAATTGAGTTCTATCGATACTTTCAAATGGAAAAGAGGATCTATCTGCTCTGACGACACTTGAACGAAGTCGATTTTGTGGCCGAAATGTATTTCTGATCTTTGATGAATATAAAAACTCGCTCGATTATTTCGATAAACAAAATTAAAACCTCATACCTAATGGTGTTGACTGCAATATTCTAAAACTTGATTGTATTACATACGAAATAACAAAAGACTAAACTATTTACTCATTTCGATAGTTCCGATTTAAGTGGCCATAAGAATGAATCCGTTGATAAGAGATTTCAAAACAGATTCATTCTTAAATTGATAACGAAAATATGTACTCAAAACTTGATAATATTTTTTAAAAAGAACGTATTATGTAAATATTAAATTTTATCGAAATCAATTTACTTTATAAGAATTGAATGATGAGAAACGATATACAACCTAGTAGAGACTAGTATTTAAATGGAGAGAAAGCAACGATGTTTCATATGTGTGATATTTTGTTACAAACGAACGGAAAGAGATTTTAATGTGTGGTTTTATAAGCAATCAGATGAGCAAATTTTTAATGATATAATGTGTCACGTATGTAACGTAGTTGCATTCCCATATTATATGTATTATAAAATAGTAGAATAAATGTTTGTGAGAGCTTTTACAAATTTATGTGTTTATTGTGACGAAAGAGATTTCTTTCATGTTTTCATGATATTATAGAGAGTACTGCCAAGTAGCTGAAGAAATGAAAAATTAGCGTCCATATTACAAATATTGACGTTTCAGTTTACCACCTTGAATACTGCCCTACTCATCATAAAGGTTTTATCTGCATTTTTCTAATTCTTAGTTAAATCTGGATTCGAAAACTACATACTCCATTGCATAGTTATACAAAATTTGAAAAACCTCTCTTTTGTGAAAGTATGTTAAAATCAATATTGAAAAATGCACTCTCCATATACATCCACTACAAATCAAAACACAATTCAGTGAATGTCTCGAAATTACTAAAATGTAGATAGAACCTTTATTCTTAGCAGGTTCACGAGTGCCTGACAAGCGATTAGTATTTAAAGCGTTTATTATAATTGATTGAAACCACTGACCCAACCATTTTTGGGTTTGGGTGGTTTGGGTGACACAACATCTAACATTTGCGACATCTTCCGAAGTTTATCAGAGAATGTAGATAAATGTTACCCTAAAATCACCAACTATTTTTGGCTACGTATCACCACAAGGAGCCCTAATAACATAATTCGTATTTTTTTAGACTCAAGCATTATATGGTTTTAGAGGCCAAATATTGCCTTGGTAACAGATGGAAACAGAATGTTTAAATTCTTTGCTGCTAAGCTGAACAGCAGATTATATTCGCTTGCTCTATTGAACCATTCTTTGAATGTGTTTTTCCAAATTTATTATTTCTATTTACGGTTTGCTTTTAACTATTTTGAGCCTTATGAGATATCCATTACCATACTCACTTCCATGAAAAATATTGATATTATTTGATACCAGATAATTTTTTCAACAGTTTTGGATATTAGAGAAGTTTCGAGAAGTTTTAGATTTGATTTCATTCAATTTAGTTTAACTTTAAATCATTCCATATTTTTATTAAATTCTGTGATCATAATTTAATTCATATAACCTCAAACAATCAAATTGTTTCCTCCTATAATGAGCTATTTTTCTATACACACACGCCACTGCACTAGAAAATCTTGTCATCAAATCGAAAATCCTCCTATATCCAGCTCGTATAAAAATATACCTAAATCGGGACCATTTATATAGTTCGTAGCTGAACGTATGTCATCCTTGTCGATAATTTGTAATTATAAAATATTTGCAACAAAAGAATAATCATGAACTATGACCATTTTGAATTCTCACTTGCATCGAGATGATATTGACGCCTATTTGTATAAACAGGAAAAGGATGACGAGCAAAAATAATAATTTTACTTGGTTTATGGACAGGTAACCTCAACAAATCAAATATTAAAAATAAGGTTAAAGCATAACTCACCACCAAAATTTTGAATCTTAGTAGATAGGTGGGAAAACCGATATTTTAAATTGTCATAAGTGTTCCAGATTTGCTAGTTCTCTTGGATTTGCTGTTGTTTGTCAGGATCAATTTTTAAGGGATGGTTTTTCTGTGAATTTTCCAGAAAAAGTCCTGGCTTCCCGATTATCAGGCATGTGCCAATGTTTACTCGATTCAGGATTATAGCGTTTATACGAATATTTCAATATTTTTCACATTTCATCACTTCAATTGAAAGCATCACATACATAGCATTGACACGAAAAAGCGCGAAACCTACAACCTATATTCAGGTTAGGGTTAGGAATACTTAAAAGTTCTCCTCCGGTCCGCAGACCTCTTAAGTAGTCTTAACCTTAACCTCATCCCACAAGAAGCCACAAGCAGACCATTTTTATAGCAAAAGAATATAATGCTGTGACATATATTTCATCACAGATTGCTTGAACATAAACTAAAAAAACAAGCAGCTGCATACATTCTTTTTCAAGAGTTATATACGATAATTTATAATAAAAATATAACGGTAAATTTTACTCTCTCGATGCACAATCAAAAAGATACTTGCACTTCCTGCTGTAACAAACGCTGCAAAGATCGCATAGATTCTTAAGTATCTTCTTCTTGCTGTGTCTTCATTTCAAATCCCCCCAACTCTCTCCCATACACTTGTTTCATCTAAAAACTTAATTCATCAAACATCTGTCAATCACCTACATAACTAGCAAAGATATAGAAGATAACTAGTCTGGCCCTTGTAACCTGCTACCCCTGCTACGGTCATCGCAAAAACATGGTTGTCGCAAAATCCCAAACAGAACGGTTGTGAAAAATGAGTGATTCTGAATTGGTATTCACAATCTTCTATATTCTGCTTTGTGTGTGCATCTTTTATCCGCCAACGGAATTCGTATCACTGGGACTAAACATTGAAAATGTATTCGCTAAGCTGCTGGGATCAGAAGATGTGGAATTCGTTCGCTACCATCAGAGACGCACAAGTCTAACTCTTTTCGTGCACAGTTGTTTGCCGGTACTCTACTTTATTGTGCATTATCTACAATTCGACAATCAATATGGAACAGGGCTTCATATGTCGGCTGTGACATGGCGAGTTGCACAGAAGTTCAGTGTATTAACTGTTCTGATTACGCCTGCAATTATTGCTTACTGGATGCAAAATGATTGGAGCAATCATCCGATTTCGAGGAGCCTCGATAAGTTTGCTAATTCGATAAGAGGTTATGCATCGGTAGCGGAAGACATAAGTAATGAGTTTAGAGGGTAAGTGTGAATTGTAGTTTGCTAGAAACATAGCACAGATACTCCATAGAAAGCATCTCGAATATAGGTGCAATCTCACAGCATCCCGTAGTAGAAAAAATGATTTGTTGGCACTTTTATACTTTACAAATCAATTGATTTTATATTTATTTCATATGAAAAGCGAATAAAAACATTTTTAGAACAACAATAAGAAAGATGCGTTACAGTCCCAAATAGAACACTAGTCTTATCTTCTTCTACGTTGTAATTCCATATGTATTTATACGAGGAAAAATTATTATAGATATCTCCAAAAGTGGGCATATTATTGATGACTGCAAAGATATGAAATAATAAGTCAAGAGCCAGAAATACAAAAAATGACCAAACTATGCACTTTTCATTGCTGATTTGCACTAGAAAGCTTATAATAGTAAATATATAATACCGTGTCTATCGCGGGGCTAAGTTCCACGGTAAAGCCGCAAATAGTACATCTCAAATATGAGTAAAAAATTATATAAGTATTTACCAAATTGAAAAGCTAATCGATTAAATATTGAATACAGTTTTTTGTTAAAATATTCATTCATATCAACCGTAATTATGACAATAATTTTATAAACAAAAAATCATCAAGTGATTCGAGCTTGCACTTATAATATGAATGCTATGCAAAGACACTAAACTCACTGTAATCTATGTAAGTACTAGAATTAAAAAAGGAAACACCTACATTTTTTCAAAAGGCTAGAAACTTACCAATTACCTAACCTCAAGTTTACTAACCACGCTGTATTCTTAGTAAAAATAATATAAAGCCCATTTTCAACTAGAGATATGGAGATAGAAACGATCTATAAAATTTGGAGGACAACACTCCTACATAAAGGAGTTGAAATCATAGGCAATCATAGAATTATTATTTATAGAATGTATTTCACATGTAGAGTGATATTATCAGTGGCGGATTTACACATTTTCCACCAGTAGGCTATTCAAACTTAGCGTCCCTACAAGTGTTAGTTCCTAGATTATTTTTACAGTCCAATTAACGATTTAGTTAAGATTGGACAGGAATGTACTTTCGGTAAACGTAATTAATTAATTTTTATTACGCTTACAGTTTAAAAACACTACATTCAATTATCTGGTAACAATCTGGCTGATGATGACGATGAAATTTAATTATGTTATGAAAGTTTTGCAATGTCTTTTTGCGCGATTTTCTATTTGCAAAATCATCAACTATCTCGGCGTATGACGCTTTGCTCATTAGTTCTGACTCTATGTACAAAAGAGCTAAACCGTTTAGCTTTTCTTGGCTTAAAATACATCTTAGATAATTTTTCATCCGTTTTAAGCAAGAAAAGCTTCTCACACCCGAACAATTTGTCGTTGGTGTACATAGAGCCATGCGAACTGCTACATACAAGTTTGAATAAACGTTATGAAAATCCTGTTTTCGCAGAATTGATTTTGATTAATTTATTTTAATTTAATTTTAACATGCATTTACTAAAATTCTTTCAGAAAAAAAGGTGGCATTGAAAATGTATGCATTCTTGAACTAAGTCAGTCTCTAAATCATTAGGATATATTTTTTCCAAGAAATGTGCTTTTTTGGTAACGGTTGAAGTTGACAATGCACTCATTTTGTTCAGAAATGAAAACTTTTCTTTGAACTTGTTTTCGGTCGTCTTTTTCCCCTTGCCTTTTGTATACTACTTTGACACGCTTAATTCCATCGCCTTTTTTCGAAATACTTAAAATTATCTCGTTTAGCTACGTAAAACTTGCTAATAGATTCGTAAAGATTGGCAACGGTGATTAAATCAACGGTAGAAACCAAAATTTGAACATTCACTTCGAACATTTATCATTTTAAACGTGACAAAACTCAGCGAGAAATAACCGATATTATCAATAAATCACGCTCAACTGATCAGCACATTTTTGAAAGGTACAAAAAACATAATAGAATTAAAAACCATTAGAAAAAAAATCCGTAATCAATATTGTATTAGGCAAATGAAAGATAGATATTGCGAAGGATTGGGGAAAACCCAAAATTAAGTAGGCCAGCTGCAGCAGAAAAGCTCCTGGCTAAAAAAGCAAATTCAGAGGCAGTAAGAACCGTGGTAAGACATTGCAATTCACGTGAAAGGGTTGTAAGTTATAAACCTTAGTAATGGTTTAGAAAAATATGCGAGAACGATTGCAATTTGCAAAGGAGTATACGAATAAGTATTTTGGCTATTGGCACGGCTTTGTTTATAGATGAAAAGTATTTTAATATCATCGAAAGCCAAATGTAGAGATTACGATGGTAATATTAAAAAGAGTGTGAAGCTTGGAAGAGTTCATATTTGTGTATAGGGCAAGATATTATCTTCCAGAGTACCTTGCGGCTAAACGTAACCGTAAACGTTGTACTTTTCTCGACGAAGAGAATTTACTAAATGTCCTTTTACACCTACGGATTAATACACGTTACAATCCTGGATAAGTGCTGTAGGCCTTCGCCACCAGGTCTATTGTTTAACGATTAAAATCAGTAAACCGACACCGAGAATTCGTGGCCGGATGCCAATACTTCACACCTTTTAACAAACAATCACCGAACAATGAATATCCTTTCTAATTTTGTGTATTCTTTCCTCATATCTCATACCGTACGGAAAAAATTATTTCTGAAGACAATTCGATAGAAATTGAACAGTATTCGAAAATCTTTAGGAACATTTTCAGGGACTAGTTAAAATTGCATTGATTGTTTTCAAATGACCTGGACGCTCAGCTTGATAAACTGCATAACTTGCACTTCATAAATAGAAATATAGATGCTAAAAATTATTTTGGTATATTGAACTGTAACTTAAAGAGCAGTCCAGAAAAATGCGATTTCGAATAAAAATAGCCTTAAAACTGCAATGATCGAAAATTTCATCGTCTTACACCTTAAAATAAGTGCGGTCAATGCCAACAAGGTTGGTGTTGATTAAACGACCTTTCATAAAACCGTATTGATACGGAGTCATAATGAATTTGCTATGAAATGCTACAATATCAGTGACAATGGCTTCAAAAAGTTTTGTGGCGCAAGGAAGTTTTGCAATAGGTCGATAGTTGCATGGGTCACTACGACTTCCTTTCTTGAACATAGGTTTGACGGTGGAGTGTTTCCACAAATGAGGAAAGATGCCTGCTTTTAAGGGTGCATTGAAAATATAAGACAGCACAGGTAGTAGTGATGACACTCAATATTTTAACACTAAATTAGGTATGCCATTGGGCTAGTTGTTATATTATTGTCAAGTTTATTAGCAAATGCGATAATCGTGTTCTCGTCAATTTTCTAATCCTTCATCGTCAAAGAGGAAACTGCTGAATTCGTCAGGTAGGGTGAAAAGTGTCTGGAGTTTCACAAGCCCGTACGACAAGCTTGAGGGAAAACAGAAGCAAATAAATTACTAATATCAAAGGGCTCATCAATATATCAGTCGTTAGATTTAAATGTGAGCGGGTACCCATCGTCATAAGTCTTGGAATTAACAACATTCCAATCTCTCTTAGGTTGAGCTTAAAAAATAAATTTGAGCTGTTGCGTGTGTCAGATGCAAATTAAACTTCTTTATGAGACAGATCTCTTAATGTAGAAAAAAGTTAGTAGTCAGGCTCTGAGCGAGTCAAGCGAAAATGTTGCCAGGCTTTATTTTTGGAATTTTTCAAAGGATAAAGCTGTGGAGACATCAAAGGAAATCGAAACTTGGATGAATATAAAGGTAGTTGGAACGGTAGTTACTGTTGTGCTTCGAATACTTCGAATTTGCTTCCATATTATTTGACTGACCTAAGCTTTCTTAGTTTTTCATATGAAAATAATAATCACTGATGATTTAAGATAAAGAATGCTGACCATAAATTTCTATTGGTGAACAATTCGTTTCTGTAGCAATTTGCAATAAAATAGTGAAGTAAAACTTCCCCTTAAATAACATTTATTTGAAATATGACAGGATGTCATCAAGATGTCCACGTCTACCCCGGCGGAAAATAGTATACTTCGAATTAAAAATTTCTGCATTGTGAATATTTGCACAAAGCCACGTTTCGGTGATCGCAATGACATCAAAAACTTCAGAGTTCGAGAGCTCATAGAACTTATTCGAGTGCTGAGATGAGTTCGTCCCGTTTTTTCTTGCAGAGCTTGATATATTTGTCTTTTTGTTGGCGAATTCATGCATAATTGAGTTCGGCGGCCAGAAATTGCAATTTGCAATGGAACCAAACTAACAAGTTGGTGCTATAATTTGAAATGACGATACACGATGCCGGTTCCCTATCTTTATAACTGATATAAAGTCTTTAGTGATGAAGCATTGTGTATGCTCAAGTATTCCTTCGACATTTTTCCTTACGTCATCTGCGGTTGTATCAGGAGCAAGCCAGAATACATATATAGCTCTGGGTTGTGCGACACCTCTGAGGGTACAGTTTAAAATATTAAAATCATTAGATACCACAGGAGGATCTAAATCAATGTTGGCATCTACTGCTCTTGAACTAGTTTTCTTAGGTTCATTAAATGCGGAGACTGGATATTTCGGAATCGCATTAATATTTCGCAAGTAGATTCTCGTCTTTTAATACTTCTTTCCTCCAATTTATATGAAACTCATTTTCCTTCTTTCTATATATTTCCCAATGCCTGTAGATACCCTTTAAAGACTATTACTATTAACATATTGATATCTGTTAGGAAGCTTCTTAAGGAAAAATTGGTATTTAAATTGAAAATATCTGTGATCAATATCGAATTTTCAAATAAAATTCATCATTTTTCACTTATGAAGTTGCAAAGCAGAAAATCAAACCAGATGACATGTGTCTATATTTTAAATATGTTTCTTCTCAATCAATCGTATATTTAAAATATAGTGTAGTATTCCTCGTCGCGAAATATTGTTCACTTTATGAAGTTATTCAGTTCAACTCCCGATTTTGAGCTTCTCTATTACATACTGACATTCGTTAGTATGTAATAGAAAAGAAATTCGTTATTCGTTGGCAGGAACAAACAGTAATCACAAGAAGCAATGTCTAGTAAATACAGCGGATGAGGCAGAACTTCCCAGTTTTGTCCTTCTAAGTAATTGTTGTAGGAAAATGTTGGAAAATATTTCTATTATGTCTATTGTAGCATTCTAGTCATTTTTCGGTTAGAACTAGCTTCAAGCGTATGTCGATCACGATCATATTTCGTTTTGGCTTTGATGGAGCTACCTTACTATGTTTTATACAAGCTGGTTTACGGTTTGAATCGTCGTAATAGATCAAATGTTCATCATCAGTCACTATTAAGTGTAAAAATTCTTTTCTTTTTTTTTGGATTTGTAGAAGGAACAATTCACAACTGGTCTTTTTCCTTTCGATGTTTCTTTATTTCTATTGATATGATACCCGATTTCTCAGTTTTTATTCCCTTTGCATTTAAGTGCTTACCAACAGCAGATCTATAAACATTGAATGCTTCTGTAAGTTACTGTTGTGTTTCGAATGCTTCGAATTTCGTGTCTTCTCCATTATTTGACAGACCTAAGATTTCTTAATTTTTCATATGAAAATAATAATCAATGATGATTTAAGATAAAGAATGCTGACCATAAGTTTCTATTGGCGAACAATTCGTTTCTGTAGCAATTTGCAATAAAATAGTGGAGTAAAACTTCTCCCTAAATAACATTTATTTCAAATATGTATAACTAGAAATTTTTAATATTGAAAAACAAGTGCTCAACATTCTATTTTTTTCTGAATAGCACACAAATATGTCTCCTTTCTCTGTACGTCTCCTTTCTACTATACATACATAGACGTTACCTTAATGTTGCTTTCAACCGATGAACAATATTTTTTCCTTAGGCAAGATGTTCTTCGTATGAAAATCAACTCAATTACATCACTTATTGCTACCGAAAACTGGATCATAAAAACTGCACCTTATCTAGTTTATTTTGCGCATCAAAGTGATACAACATTAAATGTAAACAAGGTAATAAAAACAACCATGAAAAAAAATCATCAGATGACTATTAAAATTATTTTTCCGTAGAGTGAAACATTTACTATGGCCGAGGACACAAACGACTCAATCCAAATCATAAATATATTGGTGAAATCAACACGACCTGGTGTTGATGAATTTCAAATTCGCATAAATGCCTTAGACTTTCGTAATCTTCAAGATCGCGTCAGTCGTCCAATTACAATTGCATCCAACATTCAATTCCACCAAAGTATCTTGGATCGGTTCGTTGATGCATTCAAGGAACAGGTTGCCTTAAATCCGATCTTTCGGACAAATCAGATAGGAGATAGCTGTTTTGCTTGTATGTTAGTCGAACCGAACATTAAATTACAAAAACAATGCCTTGATGTCAATGAAAACGGAGACGCAATCCCCGAGGAGCAACGTTGTCGGAATTGCTATTGTCGACCTATGTGGTGTGCTGATTGTTTGGCCAGATGGTTTGCATCACGACAAAATGAATTCGAGAAAGAGGTTTGGCTGGAGAAGAAGTGTTCGTGCCCGTTGTGTCGAGCACCGTTCTGTATGTTGGATGTATGCTATGTAGAAAAAATTGAATCTTGATTAATAGGAACAGTTTGGTGATGCTTTGATACAAGCTGAATATACTCATAAGATATACGCTTTGGATTTTCTTGCATTTTTTGCATTACGAAAAAAATACAGAATAATATTTGAAATATATTTTGTAGTACAAGTGTTTTTATGTGATGGAAATATGGAAAATGCGAATTTATTATCTCACCTTGTTTGACGACATCACACAACGCTTCCAATAAATCGATTCACCGTATATTTTGTGTTTTTGTAAGTACTGCTGAATTCATCTGAAATTAATACCCTTCAGGTATGTTATCAAAAATTAAAGCAAACCGGTTCAAATAAAAGTTGAAAATTTTTCGTGTATTTGGAAAACAAAAGTGTATTGCACATGATGATTGACCCATATCTGAATGATTTTTAATCAAATGAATAAGTAATAGCAATCGAATTAACCTGATTCGATTTTTCTTGTTTTCAAAACAAAAGATTTAATTAGAACACCATTTTTTCCTGGAAGCCAGATATATTTCAATTAATTGACATATATCGATATTTCGACGGTAATTTACCTCTTTCTCAGTGCTCGATAGGCACTGTGATCAATAAACACTGAAGAAGAGAGCAGATTACCTTCGAAATATCGATATATGTCAAGACATTGAAATATAGAGGAAATATTGATCCATTAACAAAACAATAGCATTTAAAATTCTAAAATATATCACCTTAATTTAATAAATTTAGTTTCCCATTCAATATTCAGCACTAACATTCATCATGTAGTATCGGTCCGTCGCCAACAATCGAAATAAAACGGAGCCATAAACACTTACAGTACATATGATCTATATAAACTCAACTGTCCTCGGTAATCAATAATCGATCAAGATTGTTTCTTAAACCTAGATGCTAATTTTGATATATTGACAATCAATAAATTAATCAAGGGCAAACCTGATATGATTACAATCGATAGAATTGATAAGAAAGTTGAGTGTTCTCACATGAGACCTACATCTTGAATTTACAAACAAGTTTACAATAGGCTCCTTGAAAACCACCTGATAGTGCATAGTACATATAATTTTGTTTGAAGTGTGTTTGTGTCAAGAGTCATACTAAGTCGCCATCTAAGCTTGTTATCAATCTAGATTTATCATTGATGCGTTCATATGGATGTATGTATGTATGTATGTATGTGAAGATTCTGCAAGTGCATGTGTTTTGTGATAATGAAAATAATAGAAGTAAATAAAGAATGAACTGCGATACACCTTTACCTAAAGTCAATGCATACAGCTCAGCTCTAATCGTTTCCGAATTATTATCACTCACTCTGGCAACCGGCGATATTACGATGCTATCTGATACGTGTGTGTATGCATGTTCGTAGAGATATTGCACTTGTGCAAAATTTGATAATGGCGATATAGTGATAGATTGTTTATTTTGAGAAAATTATCATTTTTGAGAATTAAATTCGTCGTAATATGGTGAAAGTATTGCAGAAATACCGTCATTCCAATGCTTATTTTAAAATTTCTTACATCTAGGCTCAGAAAGTAATAACGCCCTTACTACTTACAATCGTTTCCGATTAAATTTGCACTATCGGCAGCTTGAAATGTGAGAAAAGTTAATCGTAACCTTGTGATGAAAAGGATTTTTTAAGAGAAGCATTGGGATGAGTTTTTTCTTCTAATCTCGCTTCTGATGGGACTTTATTCTCCTATTAATCCCAGACCCATTTATTTCCGTAATAATAAAATACCTATCTGAACCTATTAAAATAAAATTAATATGATTTCTTGATAATGCCATATAGATTTAATTTGATATCATCTAATAAAAGTAAGAAATGGTGGCTATTTTGTGAGTTTCAGGTGCTGTCATAAAAAGCGTATCTATATCTGACTTCGGACCTTAGCAAAATTTCCACACTAAACTACACCATACATGAAAATTTACCGCGACATGTACACTGTTTCGCCATTTGTTCGATTTCCAGCGAAAATAATTGTTATCTAATCACAAATAGATCGTGTCTCGATTAAACCGATTCGATTGATAAATACAAGTAAAATAATTTTTATCTTAGAGCAATGTCTTTATGTATATCATTTTTTATACTTGATTCCATTTTTCGCAATTATTTATTAGAAGGAGGCATGAAACGGCGACGACGGTGGCGTTAACAACAGTTTGCGAAGAATAGCGACAATACTGTGTATTACCGAATTCAACCACTACAAACGGCGGATTGCGTTTCATTGTGTTCATTGTGATACTTATGGTTTTCTCGGATAGATCAATTTAATAATTGAGAACGGGCAAGTACGTTCCATTCGGAAAGGTGTTTTTCGGTGAATTGCAAGTGCATTCAGTGATCATCAATTTGAAAGTGACTAATTCGTTTCTTTGTGTTTGCCGGCGAGTGATTTGAGTTCGTTTTGTGTACACAATGCCTAAGGAAATTAAATTTCTGGATAGTATTATTCATAAGGAAGATTTACCTGCTGAGAAATTGAATGAAACCAAACGTCGATTTTCCATATCACGATCCGGTCGTTTCAAATCGAAGAATAAACAACGAGAAGCTTTGGATATAAACTTATTCAACAATGCAAATAATGTGGATAAGAACCCGGTGAGTTTATGTTATGGCATGTATATACTAATTTGTTATCATCTAAACTGTTTTTAATAATACAAAAGATTTGATGACAAATGAAGGTACTGAAATATGTGTGTATCCCGGTATTTTTTTTTTTTTAAGTTGGCATTCATCTTTACGATATTTTATATCTGCTATGATAATGAATTCACATGTGGCTAAATGAAGTAAAATTTTAAAAATAGGTAATTTACTCAGATGTGATTTTTTTTTATTTCTGCTAGACTCAGATTATTAGAGGTATTGCGTGCGTTTGTTTAACAAATAAAATTGGTAGATGTTGCATGTGCTTGATCGATTATTTTCAATGTGATTTCCTCTTAGCGATAGTGAATACGATTACTTCAGAATTTCGTTATGATTAAGTTTATTTCTTCAGTAATATTTTACTCCATATTTAAAATTAAAAAAATTACACCTAGAGAGTCAGTGTAATATATGTGTAGTTCTTGCATTGGCACCTTCAACTTATGTAAATTATTCACGATTTTTTACTGTCGAAAGAAATTCCAAGGACTAACTATGTAAGATAAGGTTAAACTAATTTGTAATATATTTTATTTAAGGGCAAAAACTGAATGAACAATACTATACAAAATTAATTCCAATAATTATATTAATGAAAATGTTCGATTGATCAATTATTTTTTGATTAATAATTGCACTGCCTTAAATCAAATCAAATCACCCTTAATAATTGCACTGCCTAAAGTACATTACCGAATATTCAATTTTATTATATCTTGTGGTTAGGGCATAAAATCCCGAGATTTCGGAATCTCGGGATCCCGACACATTTTGGGCATTTTCGGGATCCCGAATTTTTGATCGGGACTCCCGAGATTTCGGGATTGATAAAATTCAACCCATTCTGAGAATTAGAAAAGTTTGGTCATTACGACATGAGCGAACCCAGAACTTAATACTAAAGGAAATATCGTTTTATGAAAACGGAGGCGCTAAGGGCTCATTATTACAACTGGCGTGTGATTACATGCTTAATATCCTACTAAAAAGTCTAGAACCCGAAATATCTTTTTCAGCAGCTGGATATATGTGCAGCAAAATCAGGGCTAGTTTAAATTTTGAAACTCTTGACCAATTATGTTTATTAAGAGCATACTTTCAAAACGAATCAGCAGTTTGAGCCAACCGATGTTATTACTTATCACTTGTTTCGTTGAAAAGCAATATTATTTTGTAATTGATATGTAAACAACTAAAAAGAAGAATGTATTTTTATTATATTATCGTAGCATCCATTTTGCTGATTAAATTTAAATTCGTTTTTAACTAATTTTATAATTAACTATCATGAGCAAATAAGGAAAAATTATTGGACAAGAAGATAAGAAGAAATTAGATCATAAGATTAAATTAGATGCAATTAAGATTAACGTTTTACTTGCTAGCACCCATGCACATATGTATGTGCATAAATTTAGCATTATAATGAACTTAACTTCTGGTTTTATGTATAGAAATTTGAAATAAAGTTTTAATTGAGTACGAATAAGCACATATATCTGTTAAAATTCGTTTAATATAGTTCTTTTGTAAAATCCTGAAATCTCGGGATCCCGAAGATTCTAATCCCGAAGTTTCGGGACCTCCATTTCAATCTCGGGATTAATGCCCTACTTGTGGTGATGCTTTCGATCAATTTGATGGTTCTAAAGGCCTCAAATAATTAATTTATTAATTTATGTATTTAATTGGACCAATTTAGATTAAATAAATTAGATTAAATTCAGACAAAATCCATTTAGAAAACTAATAAATACAAAACAAATAATGATGACGGGCTAATAATAAATGAAATAATAATGTTATTAATTTAATTAGAAATTAATTTGATTAGAATGTAAGATATCCAAAATATGATTCTTAACAGATGACAAACACAGTAACAAAAACCCAAACTGGAGGTCATAATACCTGCGAAGCATACGCAAAAGTAGAGAGTGATAGTAAAACTCCGTAGAAGCAAAAGGAATATTAACAATAGACAGATGCCTAGCAGGTTGTTCTTGATCACTCGAGGAGAAAATTCCTTTTAATTATTTCTGCAAAAAATACGATCAAGGTACAATCTACAGACGCATAGAGAATAGAGTTTCAGAAAGTCACGAGAAAATAGGGGTGTTAGCAGTACTCAATTGGGCAAAAAATAATGGAGGCAAACAAACGAACATACGTGGAGCTTTGCAAGAAATATCTTAGGCAACGAAGAACGATACCAGCAACTTTTCGAAAACATAGAAGTAAATCAAATATTATTTTTTGGCCAAACGGAACACCAGGATCTTTATGCTGATCCACATGATGCAATACATAAAGATATAAAGAAGCAATACTCAAAAGACAATAAGTTGAGTTTAATACAAAAATACATAACTAGAAACTAAAATGATTTTCACGAAACAACTTAAGATCGTCCGCATGAAAAAAAAACTTCAATGTAAATACGGAAGAAAGGTTATTGATGACAATAACAAACAATAGAGTGCCAAGAAACGAGCCTTGAGAAGCACCAGAAGAGGAATAAAAAGAATGAAAAATATAACCACTTTGCACTCCATTAAATGTTTAATTGAAGATGTAGGATGAAAAACCAAAAAAATGGGAGCAGATATACCAAAATAATTTATCTTATCAAGCAGGATGCTGACTCAAGTTGACGTCAGCTGTGTCCAATGTCAAAAACCAAAGCCAAAAAAGCGAAAAATTTCACTAAATTAATGGAAGTGATTAAACCGTGTTCCACGTTTGAAATTTAATTGTACCCAGCACGGCCGAGTTGATCATGAACGTGAACAATTCTTTCCAACAGTTTTAAGGCAATAGGAAATGAGTGATATGTGGGCGATAGTTAAAAACGTTTTTAATGCTAACTGACATAATTATCGGGAAAATATTAGCCACTCTCCAGGATGATGCGAAAACTTCAAGTGAAAGGCTTAGGTTAAAAAGTATGGACGAAAAGGACACATAACGAGGATCAATGAGATTTAAAAATATTTTGGCTATTCTGTTTGGACCACTGGAGGTTTTCACTTCAAGGGAGGTCACCGAAAGGCAGTTGACAAAAGGAGTAACAGGCGAGTGAAACCAATTTTAAAGGAATATAGAAGGCTAATAACGAGATAGGAAAAAAACATAGCACCCTAAATATTTCTTTTTTTTATCAGATAGTAGACACTGAGGAGATGGCAGATTATACTTTGAATGTTGATATATTATATTTTTATTTTAAATATTGATATTTTTTAGCGAAGTTGGAATTTTTCGGTGAAAACAAACTAGAAGAGTGTGCTTGGCTATGAAGAAATGAAGCATTGAATAAAAGGGAAAGAGGGCCTGATTAACGCTGTACCACGACCTTCTAAGTCCGTGATATCTGACCAACGCTAAAATCCATGGAAATATGAGGATAGTAAGGATCAGGACCAACGTAAGCATGTAAAGAAAAAGAAATAAATCACTGATCAGAGGGAATATTGAAGAGAATAAGGTCCAATATGCGACCAATGGTGTCGGAAATAAAATCGCTCTAGGGTAAAATAAACATTGAGCATCGAAAGATGAGAGGGAGATGGAGAACCCGTCATGGGAGGTAATACACGAGACTGATTGATCGCAAAGGGTAGACGATAGATTGAAATCACCACAAATAATGACAGATAAATCAGGGAAGTGAATGAGGATGAAATTAATATTAGGCGCGTTTTATTATACATCCAGAGTAGTGCAGGATATCGATTTGCACACGAAACAACAACATCCAGAGTACAAACACTTGTGAATTCAGTGGATTTCGTACTCGTGCTCTCTGTGGAACGTATTTTGAAAAGTCATATCAACTGGAATAGTTGGAATTTTCAAAAATTTTCCATGTCACCCTGGCAACCAGGATAAATAGTCATACATTTGAAAACGGCGTTGGTTATATGACAGCTCAAATTTTGAAATGACAACTGTCTGACAGAAAAAAAACTCGCGTGCTACTCTGGATCGTTTTATTATGCATCCAGGATACCTACTACACTCTGGATGATAATAAAACGCAGCTATTGTAGTTCATAAACATTCATACCTAGGGACCGATGTTTCTCTAGCTATATATGCTGATACCAGCAGTAAAGAATATCTGATAGACTGCGATACATGATCGGCAACACACCCAGCTTAATTGATTAAGATTAAATGCAACATTTACATTTTTAGAAAAATTGCCTTCAAATTCTTGCCTGTTTAAAACATTTTGTCAAAATTCAGAGTTTTTGTAATGTTTTATGATGCATTAACTTTATACTACGAAAGAAAAACAGAAACTTTTTTTAAATCAAAGGAAAAACATTATTTCTCGCCCAGTTTTATCACCAATTCGATAAGCTATCGCAAAATCATTTCATAATCATAAGATCATAATAACAGTCTACCACAAATCTATTTCTAATTAAAAATCCCCTTGACGCCAAAAGCACTCGTTATTTATAACCAATTTCTGATACCAGGTCAAAATTCGTTTAGTGTAAAATTTCCAGTGAAAGATAACTGTGATTCTTAAGTATATTTTTTGGATAAAGGGATTATATGATTTCACCGTATTAATTTTCGAATCTGTTAGAAAGGATTTAGCTATCGTCTGAAGTCAGTCAATTCAGACATGTTTTGATTAGATACTAATGTATATAGCATTGTTAAATTCAAGTCTTTTGGGCATTTGATTACATGAAGTATATTTTCTACTGTTGATTTTTATTATATGCAGTCAAAACCAAATCTTTCAAATTGTTTGAAACCTAGATTATCATACAATTCGGTAGATTTGGTTTTATAATTTTGTTCCTAATTAGTCTTTCGAATCCTTTCTTTTATAACAGCTTTTTAGAAGTTGTGCCAGCTCACTTGACCCAAAATGATAAGGGAGATTATAAGTAGAGGTGATGCAACATTCAAGTATTCTTTGTAATTTTAAGCCAATGCCATACATGCTCATTCTACTGCTCTCGCTCGATTTTCTGTCAGTGAATGTAAATTTATTGGCAAATACTCATAGTCTATTGTCATATTCTTGGTTTAAACCGGATAAAACCATTTCACGTTTCTAATAACAATCAGCTATACACACAAACAGCGTTGTATAACTGATGACTTTCTTCGACAGTGAACTATTGTAATTATTTTCTCTTCCTCGAATAAAAATCCTTTGTCGGCCTGTTATCATGAACAACCCTACTCCATTTTATCTGACAGAATACAAAGCGTCTTATCACACTTGTGAAGTACAAACATTAAGAAAGTCAAGATACTTCAGATTAGTTTGTAGTTCTTTCAACTATTTGAATGATATGCATTTCGACTTTAGTCCAATTCACGATTACATCATAAAATCAAGTTGCTCCAAGTTGCTGTACAAGGAGCCAATCGTATCTATTTCATAAATAGATCCTAAATATTTCACGTGATAAAGTCAAAATCGAATAAAATTTTGAGTTTAGTAAACAATGTTCAAGTTTTATTTAATGTTAGTGTAAGTGCGTATTATAAGTTTTTATAAGCATTATCGAAATTGCACGAAACAACTGTAGCGATAAAATAATCGAATGAACGTCTTCGTGTAAAACAATCATATTTCTTATCTAATCGAGAAAAAAAATCAGTCAGTGAACACAATCGATGCTGACTTTATTGCGGAAATGAGGAAAAAAATGAAAATTAGAAGTATTTATTAGTAGTATATGTCAATATGATTTTATTAACTAGGATTACACTCCAAGGCTATAAAAGATTTTACGATAGTAGGGGTATCTTCTTCAATGAGACAGCATTTTTCTAAATATAGATTGTCGGAAAGTTTTGGCTATTGACCGATTTGATTATTCTTGTCTCTTCAGTATGGAAAATTTATCAAAATGATGATGATGTGATAAATTTTATTTGTATGTTAGAGGGAAAATTAACAGAGCCAGTTCTCTGGCTAACAGTCGCAATTATCTGTATCCGCTATTTTGTATATGTATCTTCAATAATCATATTTATCGATATTATTTGACAATGGTTCAGTCGAAATTGATTCGCACGTTCTATTTACCCAGTTTTGCAAAAAAAAAGATTAATAATTTCCTCTACCATTTTACTGGATTTATCTTAAGGCCGAGTAAAACCCAAAACTGCATTTAAAAGTACAAGCAGTTCATTGGTGCTCATTGTCTGAATTTATATGCATCATACAAAAGTCGGTATCAATTTCAACTGTTGATTGTTTTATTATGCTATGATATACGGCTTATTGAAAATGAAATAATCATGACCTGAAATCTATAGCAGTGCTTTATGAGTGCATCACGTGAAAAAAGTGCACACAGAACGTAGATTACAATTACGTTTCAGCATTTCTATGTTAATGACTACAGCGATAGATGAAAAAACACGTGTTTTCATATAGATAAATTAAAAATTTCATTTTCTAGAATATTTAATTTAAAGCGACCAGTGTGGGCAAACTGCAATATTATTTGTAAGATTTATACAGTAGTATTATCGAGTCGATGAAAAGAAGTTGACATTATGCAACAGTTTATTGCAACATTACTATCCTATATTATACGCATACTATACGCAAAGTAGTTTACTTTATGATATTCTTGTTTTAAAATCTGCAGTTCTTTTTGCTGGTAATGTAAAATATTGAGAGCATATTGCATAAATCTTTGCAAAATAAATTTCAATGTATTATGTCGCTGGTTTACTAAAATCAAACTAAAATCAATCAAACACAATTTATCAATGCTATATTAAATTTTTCGGCCAGCTGCAGGAACTGCTGGTGTTAGCTCTGGCTTGGTGAGAACAATCAAGCTAGTGCGGCAGGCTTATGCTTTATGATAAGGAATCATTACATTGATTGTAAGCGTTCAATAAAATTGAAACTAATGAAATACCGATTGTATAAAATTTTTAGAGATTTTTAGATCAGCAGTGCAAATAGGCTAAAAAAACATTAAGATGTTTGTTTGAAATTTTGATCTGAAATCAAATTTGCAATTTAATTATCTAACATATTGCAGCTTATTCAAAACCGTGTGAACTTTTTATTAGCTTTCAAACTTTCCCAATACAATCTTTAAAAATTTCAAATTGACACATGAATCAATTTCACCTTAAAACTAATTTGGCTCGTTACCTAAAAAGAAGTTTTTATTGAATCGTCTTAAACTAGATTTCCAGCAGAAGTAACTACATGTATTACGCAAAATTTAGACGCCATTCTGAGTCTGAATATACTTATAATCATAATTTCCTCATTGCATAAACTTTGTAACAAGAGAATTCCTGGGTCAAATGCCGTAAAAGCCAAGGATTGATTAATCGATTTATCGTCCACAATTCAACCAAAAAGTATCCTGTTATTATTTTTCACAAAGATCCTCCATCCATCTTAACATGTTGTTTAGTGATATTTTCTGATGTTAAAGTTTCTTTGTTTCTGCTTGTTTATTTGCAAATCAAAGAGTCAAAAATAAAGTAAAAGAAACTTATCGCAAAATATAAAAAGCCTGTTTTGCACTGTATTCTTTTTTAGGCTCTCACTAATAGATTCTTGCAAAAACATGATGACTGTCAAGATCATGATGACAGAAGCTTAAATCTTCGTTATTACTACTAACAAAAATGTTATCTAAAATCTTCGTTATTGCTTCTATGCTCGCTGGTAGCATTATTTTAATTATAAATTATAGTTTTGCAAACGTATGTTGAGAAACTAATTTCCATCCACTACCATCTTACAATTACAAATTAAAACTCTTAAATCTGGTCCCCCTTTCTTCAAGAAGAGTGGTATTATGCTCACGTTTCATTTTTTATGCTATAAGAGGCTTGATAAACGATGAACATTTTTCCAATAAAATAACTTTCAATGATCCTGTAAGACGGACTCGGCACACACGTCTGCTCAAGGAGCATCAACATCACACAGTCTATAGAGAAAGAGTCCAATAAATGCTGCAATATGGTCAACTAATATTCTCCGACTATCTCTAAATCCAGATTCAAATAGTATGCAAGTATCAGAGCAAGAAATTAGCATTGATATTTAGATGAATATCACTTAAATAGATTGGATGGCTGGTTGCGTTGTCTAAAAGCAGTAAAATTTTAAATGCAATATTAGCCCTAGTGCAATATGCTTCGACTGACTTGGCGAAACAGTTAAGCTTGGGGAATATCCAAAGAATGAATTACCAGCGGTTTGTATTTAAACGCCCCAATAACGTTTGAACATAGGATAACAGTCATACGATCTTTGGATTATTTAAAACCAGCAGCTCTTCTTTTAAAGCAGCTTTTCCTTTAAATTAAATGCTCGACTTAGTATGCACTTTGAGTACAACCCCGTCTCGTCTGCGTCAATTATTTGTTGTATTGTGTAAACACCCTCCTGTATTTTCTGCGCAAAGAAGTCAATAAAAGCTTTGGACGCTTTTGCATCAATTTAAGGCTTCTTTTCTCCAAAATACCTTCAAATTTGTTTAAAAAAAATTTTGACATTGAAGAGGTAATTATAGCTCTTATGACGGCCATGCTCTTATTGACTTTGTAGTGCTTTGTAAGACAATTTTGGTAAAACTCGACTTGATGCACCACAGCCGGGAAATTTTATCACCAGAAGACGAATAGGTGGTAGTAAGGGTCAAAAATTGAAGAAAAACACAAAAATATACAAAAAATAGACGAAAAGACAACACACTTAAGAAAAACAAAACAAAGCAAACAAAACCCACCCAAAACAAACACACAATTAACCAGAACAATTAAGGAGCTGAAAATTGAATATGAGACAGCAAAAAGAGTATACCTGGGCATCCAGGTTATCCCAAAAACCCCGCAGGACCACAGAAAGCTCACCAGGTTGCTGACGGCAGAAAAGATAGAATTCCACTCCTATCTCCTGCCCGAAGAAAAGAATCTAACAGAGCGAGAACAGTGCTAAAAAAGTTTGTCATGGATAAACAGGTTAGCCCAGATATTCCGAGTGAGCCCACCCACATCGGGATAACAAACCACCATGCACTGGACATATGTCTTTCTTTAGATTTCCAGTATAATTTGCGGACCACAGTACTGGATGAACTCTCATCCGATCATAAGCCAGTACTCTTCTATAGAAGACGTCTACATTGACGATCCCCTGAAATTCAAAACTAAAACTAACTGGCAGACTTTTCAGAGTGCGATGGCGTCACCATCACTTGAAACTGCCAGCGACATCGAGAGAGCCATTGAAAATCTTTCAACAAAAATAGTTCAGATAAAGGAAGAATTCACCACAAAGCCCCGATAGAAGGTTATAACCCCTACGAGCTTCCAAGGGACATCAAAGAGCTGCTCCAAAAAAAAAAAATGGGTTAGGAAAAGAGCTAGACGCACTGGAGATCACAACTCAAGACGGGAAGTGAACCGTTTCACAAACCATATTAGGCAACAGATCTCACTGTTCTGTTCAAAAACAAGCTGTGGAGTCAACAATTTCTGGAACCAGGAGACAATAATTTCTGGAGACTAACGACATATTTTAGATAGAAGAACAAAGTCGCTATATCAGCAATCCATGGCCCTAATGGCCTTAAATACGACGAGAGAAAGGCAGAAGCTTTTGCAGACACATTAGAACTGCAATTCAAAGAGAACGCAATAGATCCAGAGAAATATGACCACGAAGAAGAGATTGAAGAAAGAGCTACCAACATTTTGGCGACAGCAACCCAAGGAGAAGAAGAAATCCGCCCCGCGGACTTAGAAGAGATTAAGCGATTTGTAGCTCGGCTCAACCAATCACCAGGACAGGACACGGTAACAAATACGTACCTCAGACACTTAACTGACAACAAAATTAAAGAGATAACGGACATTGCTAATGCGATTTTCCGAACAAAAAATTTTCCGAATTCCTGGAAAAAGCTGGAGTCCCGCAAGGTTCTCCACTCTCCCCACTGTTGTATACCATATACACTGCAGACATCCCGAAGATGTCCATAACGAAAATCTCCCTTTATGCAGACGACACACAGGACAAACATAAGACAGTTACAAACTTGCCAAAACCTGGCCTTGAGGAAATCAACAAGGGAACCCTGGTACATCAAACACTGACATACACAAGGACTTACGGATAGAAATAATAGACAAGTACATAATACAACATAACCGAATTTTACAAATTTTCAGTCAAATTTCTGTATTTCCCTAGATCTCGCAGAAAGTAAAGTGTTCCTTCTCTGCAAGTTACTTGTCAATTGGGAAAACTAAACTTTCGCCACCAAAGTATTGAATAATAATATGAAGCTCTGCAACTAACTTGCAACTACCGATTTCCATGTTAATTTGTATAGATTTAAAAACGCCCAACGAATCGCGCCTTTAAAATTTGCATTAAGCAGTAAATATTAATTCAACATTAGCAGCTCATTTTCATTAGAAAATCAAACGATCAACTTTTACCGCTGAATCTTTCATATATTACTATAATCGCAATTAAACAAAAAAAAAACTTTCTTTAGAAAGGTTAAAGTCTAAGCACGCTATCAAATGCACAATTCAATTAAAAACCATATCTATACGACTGATTGAATTGCGGTCATATCATTGACGTATAAACACACCTTCTATTATATCATTTACTTATGACATCAAGCAACACTTATCACACATTTAAATAATGCCTAATGCAGATTTTTCAAACAAATACTACTTTGAAACAATTACTTTCATTAAAAATATTTTTCCGCTTTCATTTCAGACGCATCATAACAATACGAATCAATCGATCAACTACAATAAACATAACAAGGACCATGTACAGCATCATTCGAAAGAAATGATTGCTAGCGGCTGACAATAAATGACGTCATTGGAAAGTTTCTGTGATATTGATCGTGTTTTAGATACGTACTATTTTATACGTTAACATATATATATGTATATGTTATATTATGTGTGCACTATAATTTATATGGGGAGAATCGTACTCTCATGTTAGACTTTGGTTGTTAATAATTTTAGCTTTAATGGTTTTATGTATTATGTTTACCATTTAATATGTAATATATTGGATATTCATAGTTTTATGTAAAATAAAATAAATTACCTGGAATTTGAGTATAATTGACATTTTTAAAACTAACATTGTCACTTTCCAGCTTCCCCCCCCCCAGTCAACTATCAGCGAGAATTCGACTTATAGTAAAAACAAAATAAAAATCATCTATAACTTTTCAAAAATATATTTAATTACAACTTTGCTTCGCGACAGAATATGAGTGTAAAAGTTGTTAGTTAGGTAATATCCTACGATTATTATATACAAAATTTATTCACAAAGCAAGAATATATGGAAATGGCATTGATGTAATTTTACAACTCTCACATCATAATTGTCATTAGAATCATCATTGTTTTTCGTACAGTCGTTTTCTGTCTATCTATCGGAAATATCTTTTCGTACAAAAATTTCCTGAATCATCTCACTAATTCAAAATATTAAGATATAAAAAAAACTCTCATCAGATCAATCAAGCAAATTATCTTGATTATTTTGCTCAAAGTTTGTGCTTTCAAAACATTAAGGCTTGCTCGATAAACTTGTCTTTTTCTATCGCGACATCTGTCCTTCCACCTCCAGAATAATTCCTCTTCTTTATTTTTTAACAAGAACCAACATAAAACATAACAATATAACGCCATTAGATTGATTTGGTTTAAACATTTCACCGTTTGTCGTAGGCAAAAAAAATTGAATTGATAGCAATTCAATGAAGAAGAAACATGGAAAACTTACACTAAATTATCGTTTTCTGGAATTCCACCGGCTGAATGCCGTATATGTCGGATGTAGTGTTGAACATTTGTCGGTGTATAGTCAACGACTTTTCGTTCTTTTTTCCGATTGTACTGTTGTTGTTTCAGGTAAATTTTCAATATTCCCTTGACCGTGATGAACGTCAGTCCGCCAAGCAGGGTTCGATGAAGAGTGTTCTCAACCGATTCGAAAAGCAAACGTCCGACAAGCGACGATATTGTTGGCAGAAGTAGAGCTCCGCACAATATTCGTGTAACTGATAATGCATCCGACATTGTTGGCGCTGTGTGATTTTGGTTGTTGGTTTCGTTTTCGTCATCGTCCCTGTAATTTATTATATTATTGCGAAACGAATTAGAGATAGTAAAGACTTACGGATATGGAACTATCAGACTCATTAGCGGGAATTTGCGAGCAACACTTCTTTTATTTCGAATAATTCGCAGTACAGCTTCTTCCCATCGAATCATACGGCCTAAAACTAATGCTACAGGTATTGCTGGGAGACCAATAAGTAGAACTAAGGGATCGCCATTTTCCATCAATGCGAGCCCTTTTTTATGGCCGACGATCTGAAATAGAAAGTGTATTTAAAAGGAGCAATCTTTAGGGTGTCGAGTACTTTCATCATGAAACTAGACAGATTAGAGATTTGTGTGCTAGTTATAGGGAAAGGTGTAATTTAATTTTGAATAAATTACCAACATAAATTCATCGTTGTGTTATCATTTTCTGTGGAAACAATTTAAAAAAATTGTCAGATCACCACGAATTACGAACATCTACACGTTGACGTTCTTCTGCAATATTTTTAGAAATTAGAAATGTTTGAATGTCATTACATCCAAAAGTAGTGATAATCGGCTATTTTTAGTTCGCATCAAATTAAAAAAAAAATTTTACTACCTCATCATCCACTATGTCACCATAAAAAAAACATAAATAGACCACGAATCCAGGGAGGTATATTCATTTGAATACGAACAGTCGAAGAGAGAACATCAAAATTGAGAAAAACGAAATTAGAGCTACCATAAAGTACCTGTGTTTGAAAAAAATATCTACCAAAGCCATATGTAGCTGAGGTCACAGGGATCTCGTATAGCAGTGTTCCAATAATCGTTGCCATCAAATTACATATGAATAAGGTCTCTGCGCGTTGAGGACTGAGAATGTTAACCGACGAGCGAAAGAAGAAACGAGTCGACATATCGAGGGTAAATCTCAAAAAATTCCAGGAAGATCAAAAGAATCTTTTTTCGCGATCATGGACGAGGTATGGTCAGAGCAGCACATTTTATTCCCATTTTCAAGATTTTTTTTTAGAAAACTGTTAATAGTAACTTGATTGGGATAATACCTACAGTAAAGAACAACCTTTGAAGAGTATCCAAAAAAAAATTTATTGAAAAATATCGAAAATTAAGCTCGTGACATGAATTTGACATTTTCGTTCAGGACAAAGAGTTGATTTGCGGTGAGACACATAACTAATGACTGGATTATAGTAAACAAAAAAACCAAAAATATTTCGTTAGTTTATGAGTCTCTTGAGGTAACGCTGTCGAGTTTTTTCAAATACCTAGATTATTTAATTTTTGGTATAAGTTTGAAGTCAAAAAAACGAAAAAAACGGAAATTTTTTTTCGAAATTTCTGTTTTCAGTTGTAAAAAATTCCATAAATAAAAAAAAAGCAAGAAAAAAAAATATCTCGACAGCGTTACCTGGTAAATTGCCTACAGAAATAGTGTGCAAAATTTCAGAAAGATCGGTCGAGTAGTTTTCGAGTTACATGTCTCACCGACTTGAAAAATAAAATTCCTCAAAAAACGCGTTTTAAAATTTTAACTGTGCAACAAAAGTGAGTGAAAAATTACGAAATACGTGTATCGTAACTGCTCGATGAAATGAATGTATACTACTACAAGTCACATATATAAGTGTTTTTACACAAATATAGCACAGACAGGTGTGGATAGAATGGGAAGACTCTACTATTACGTATATGAGAGCTGCGCGCGGCTAATAAAGCGGGAAAGGAACGCTATAACACGCGATTTGCGCGAAAATATGAATTTGAGTTATTTGTATTGTTAAGCCGATAACTTCGTTAATTTTGCTCGGATCGACCTGAAATTTTGTATGGACACTCCTGAGTCACTATACACTAGTCACTAAACAAAACAAAAAAAATCGATTTTCTGACCATGTTCTTGCATGATAGCCAAAAACCTCCCCTCTATTTTCGGATTGCTTGGTATGTTTGGATTAAGTTGAGTTTGTAGAGAAATTTTTGGTGGGTGATGTTTGGATTTACACATATGTGATGTTTCGATTTGCACTCGCTAATTGTGCGAAAGATTTCCTCATGTTTTTCGGGTTAAATTGGCAACTCTCATACCTGGTAAGGTCTTCACCTCCACAGTTGCCACATTTTGGCAGTTCTTCCCTCAATTTCTTGCAGACTTGGATGTGATGGAGCCCGTCGCATTTGACACAGCGAGCCTGGACGCGAAAATTTGTTGAAGAGTGTCCAAATGGTTGTTGATAATTGTGGCATCGTGCCATTCCCGTACGGTTTTGTTATGACTCGTTCAATATTTTCGATGTTTCTATCTTTGTTTTGAGGTTGTATACCTCAAAGGGACTGAATCTCTGTCGCTCGAGATACTCTTTTACCTCTCCGGGGGCAGACTATAGAGTGCACAAGTCATTTAAGCTCTTGTCTTCAGGGTGACAATGTGTGGTATTGGACCTTAAGATCCGTGCAAAGCCTGGCTATTTTTCTATGGTCGTGGGTAGTTTCGGGGATAATCTGGATGTCAGAAAGATCCGCTTAGAGGCATTGAATTAATGTTTCTCTCCTTGAGGACTCTTGCTAATGACAGCGACTGTTCTGCCTGCCGGGAAATGATTGAATTTGGCTTGTCCTCACTGTATGCCTCTGTGATTACTGGTGGTTTCGAAAATGTAGTTTTATGTTGTTTTGTTGAGATGTTGAGTTTGATTGTTTTTGTTTTTGACTGTTCAATTAAATTGTCTGCTATCGATCGAATTTTCGAAATGGGATGGGATGGCCCGCTACTCCATGCCATCTAGTTGTTTGCTGTATTTTTCTGGGTTTCGTCTACGTGTGTCAGACCTACATCATTCAGGTTCTCATCATCTGTCACGTAACATTCTGTACTTTTAGGTGAGGTAGAAGCCGCTGAAGTCTTTGGTTTTTGGAGCTCATTTCGAGTGGCTTTGAGCTGGTCAACAATATCGTTCAGCTTGATTGAGAATATTTTCAGTTCTTCTAGTTGGTATGTCAGCGATTTAATTAGTTAGTTATTTTTTTCGTTTCCTGCCATAATCTTGCTCTGTGCCGACCAAAACGGCAGCTTATTCTCAGAAAACTCACAATATCGGACCCACTATGAAAATGGCTAATGGTGTTGTATGCAAAAGATTATAGCCGGAGATTCCCGTTGCTCTAAAGAATTTTACACACAACTTTTTCCATTTTTGCCGTGTCATTTAACTCGTGGCTGAAGATGCCGCTTAGTACTGCTATCAAAGCGGATCTATTTGCCATTTAAATAACTTTTCTATTTGAGTTTGCGATGCGTTGCAAACGGGATAGTATCAAAATACCAAATCATAAAATTCTGTTTTCCGATGTGGCGTATAAAAGCGGTTATTGTAATGAAACAACAGAAATATAGTAATTTATATTTTTGTTTTGAAGTTTTTAAGTAATCAACTCTTTTATTGCGTTACTTTTTTAATAATTCTTTTAATTTTTTTGCTTTGTATTTTTTGTTCATAGGTACTATTTTTTTATTGCTGGGCATATTGGTCCCTTGTTCCAATGATCATGAACATATTTACGGTTCTTTTGTGCTACCCTTTCTTCATACATGGTGGTAACGTATTCACACAATCACTGAATAAAGCTAACACCTTTTCTAATTTTTGCTACTACGTCCTACTTGCCACCTTTATCGCCGAATTCTCCTAGCCCTTCAATGTGGGTTTTTAAACTAGGGCCTTTATTTTTCCGCACAAGAGAGGTATTCATTACACTCGCTGAGCTTCATGTTTAGAAATCCTCACCTAAGCTTTTTTTATTTGGCTTTCATCCCGTTTTGTCAAGTGGATTGAAAGTTTCCTCACAGATCGCTCCTTTCAAGGTGTTCTGGATGAACTCAAATCCTGCGACCACACTACCAATGCCGGAGCATCGCAAGGTTCTGTTCTATAGCCAACTCTTTTCCTTTTATTTGAAAATGACGTTCTTTTCTTCACTTTCAACCCGATTCACAGTTATTCCGACGGCAGCACTCTTTTTTTTCCTCCTTCCTTCCACTAGGTTAAAGGTTAAAGTGGTTGCCGGTCCACAGAGGTCTGCCAACCGGCACACATAGGCACAAAAGAGGCCCATTGTGATGGTTCCTTCCACTATCTTCATCACTCAATCAGTATGCACGGTCCGTGTGCATCAACGTATCATCAAACATATCGTCCTGGTACTTCCCAGACAATTGAAAATTGGTATAAGGGAAGATACACCTGTTATTAATTTTAGTTACACTTCATACCCTAAGTTATATTTGTTGTTCTCATTGACATGTGTCCAAAGAAAAGTCTACAAAAAACTCTGGTATCTTCTTCAGTAAGGATTATTTTATTTTTCGCAGATTTGACCGAGTTCCGCAATGAATTTGAATATGCGATAGCCTGCTGTATTCATTTTCAATCTATCCGTTCTTGGATTTGCAAGAGATAGATTTCTAGCAGTTCTGATTTCCCGGTTAGCTATCTCCAACACAGTGCGGGGGGAGTTAGGCCATGCAATCAGTTTCCCCCTTTCAAAATGAATTAGTTGTTGAATATTTAATAATCCTGTTCGAGTGTACACAGTAACTGTTGGTGTTAGAGTTAATTAATTCATTTTCCATACTCTTTCAGCGTGTTCAGGGCCTGAATGCATTCGAAAGATTTATATGCGTGAGACATCAGTCATTTTGATCGAGTAGTGGATGCACAAATATGTTGCATAATCTTCAAGGTGTCTTCTTTAACTATCTCATATTCTGCTGTTACATTTTTGGAGCTTTAGTTGATAGCTTTGAGTAACTTTTCTACTGTGTACGGCTTCAGATTCAAGATAAGCAGATGGTTTCCCGAGTTCAGTGAGTAGGAGAGAGTCACAAATTATTGTGGCATCACAACGGGCCTCTCTTTTGCCTATGTGTGTCGGTCGGCAGACCTCTGTGGACCGGCAGCCACTTTAATCTAACCTAACCTATCCTAGGGCTTCAGATAGGAAGTTTTTCGTTTATTTTGTCGTTACTGCTCTAATTCTTCATTTATTTATTTTCATTATTATTTTATTATTTCGTTTTTGAGTGTTCACTAAATTACTTGCAGTGGCAAGATGAGAAAAATTACTTTTTTCAAATGACAGAACATCAGACTAGGGCATAGCTTAGATCTTTGAAAAACTAATATAAATTGTTTTATAGTTATCTAAGACTTTTAGTAGAGTAAAAAATTGGTAGATATATGCGAAGTTTTAGCTATTCAACATACTCACGATATGAGCATTGTGTTAGTATCTAATCACTACCATCTTAGATTGAGATTATTCAAAAACAAACATAACTTTTTTAATGAATGATCTGAAGAGGAGTATAATATGACATAATCACAAATATAAGGCGATATCAGATTTCTTTTCAATTGTATATATGTAATTTAATTTTTAATTACCTGCAAAACTGTTACCGCACCATACGTCACAGCTGTCCAATAAATCGACCCCACAATGGCTCCAGCCGCAATAAACGGACTGAGCCGTTTCACAATGTTATCGAAACCTTCCAGGATAATAGCGAAATTTCCCATGGGCGGATACACGATTATATATTCGGTTTGGCATTGCTGGCAAACAACGCTACGCAAGGCGTTGCCTTTCTGTTTTTCATCGATCCAACGATGGAGACAACTCTGATGGACCCATTTCGTGGTGCCACGGCACCTGCATGGTTGTACCCACGCTGCCAGCCTGTTGTCTTCTTCGGAAGCAAAGCAAATCCAACAGCAACGTTCGTCAGCGGGCGGATCTACAACCTGAGGCGGATCCTCACCACTTTGTGACTCGGCAGTGGAAGTTATATTAAGATTGCTTTCTAGAAATCTAGAAGAAGCGGGAGTCAGGTTACTTACTGCACCACCAGACAAGCCCACGCTGACATTATTTTGTACGCTGGAAGAAGAACTATTGCCATCTGATATCCGTGGTGAAGCATTGATAGTTCCGTTAGGGCTTTCACGACTATCGTCGTTTTCACGGTTTTCGCCA
Source organism: Nemotelus pantherinus (assembly GCA_963978885.1). Lineage (NCBI taxonomy): Eukaryota > Metazoa > Arthropoda > Insecta > Diptera > Stratiomyidae > Nemotelus > Nemotelus pantherinus. The sequence goes on from OZ022265.1 coordinate 23,115,004, forward strand.
ACTGTTGACATTTTCTTTAAGTTCCAAACTCAAGAACACAAGCTACTTTATCTAAAAAATGTTTTCCTTTCGCCTATAATTATTAAAATAGTTATGATTCTACTTTCGAAATGATTTTTTGAGAGTTTTGTTGCGAAATGTGAGATGTCAAAAAAAATTTGATACAATTCCTAGATTGTTTTTTTTTCGCAATTCGCGCACAGTCCGAGAATTTTTTGGCACTTTATCAAGTTTTCAAGCTATTGTCAAATATTTCGAGCACGACAAATTTAAAGTAGTTGTTTTTGCACGAATCAACTACAAACATATGTGCTACCTGCCGTACCTCGAATATCGTTTGCGTACGATCGAAAGATGATGAGCTGAGAGCCGAAATTTACGAAGACAATTGTCAAAATTTGGAATTGTGTACGTGTGTTTCTTCTTCTCTTTGTATGAATATAAAGGGGCTGGAAAGCTGACAGCTTTTTTGTTTGATTTGCTGTTGACCGTTTGGATAAATTCGAATCAGATATGTCAGGCAGCAGATTAATCCCATTTACTATTTTTTTATATTTAATTCTTATTACTTGATTCGCATCAGGAGGTAGTGATATTTATATTCAAAGTAAAAAATACAGCAAAAAATTTGTGGTTTTTTTATATTAGATCCAATCTAGAGATGTTTGCGCACTGCAAGATGTATTTCTGTTGTAGAGAAAACTCTAGAAATTGCTTTTTTCAAATAAAAAAAAAAATAAGTTAAAAGTTACCCCAACATGTGTATAAAAGTTAACGTAAATTAATCAAGATGTCTTTCCAGGATTTTATATATTTTGTATGCATATAAATCACTTTTAATGGGCTGCGTGACTACATGTAACCCGTTAACAAAGCCATATTGTTCATTTCAAGCTTTACTAGGAAGTTTCTGATTAGATTATTACATTTATGGATTCAATACATGGAGCTCGGCTAAGACGATCGAGGCCAGTTAGCCTAGTACTTTAATTTGCAGGAGACAAGGCTAAAATGTCCTTTCTTTCCCTTGCGTTGACATTGTTGGGTCCATCTGCATTTTCATACCGATTTAAAGCTTCAAAAATTAATGAAATTAGCGAAAAACTATTAATTGTTAGTTATCGCTTTGATTTGTATAGCCACAAGAAAGTTTGACTTTCCCAAAACACACTAGAAACTGTTTTCACGCAATCCACGTGTACTGCATTCATTGATATACGCTAAACTTCGCTGCAAGAAAGTGCAGAGCTTAAGAGAAGGTCTTTTATTTCTTATCACAAGTTTTCAATAAAAATAACTTCTTCGTATGGACTAACATTTTCGTGTATTGCATATACAAAAAAAAACGAAGCAAACATAATTCCATTTTTTTCTGGATTGCTATGGCGCTTCTGTAGGCCTGTTTTATTCTCTTATGCGTTCCCGATCAATTTCAATCCGTATTCTTTATTCTTCCTATTCGAAAAATGAATTGTCATCAAAAATAATTTAAAACCATAATTATCAATAGCAATCTGATGTCCAATTAATCTAACTCCGATGAAGCGTCATTTCTTCTTGGTCTAGTTGTTGATCCGTTCCCTGACTGTGATTGTGGCTGCGGCAACGGTACATCATCTTCTTCACCCAGACTTTGAAACATTCGATTGAATATATTTCCGAAAATTCCGCCCATGGCAGGCTGCTGCGGCGGCTGAGCGCCAAAAAATAGCATACCGATTTTCTGTAGATATTTCCCATATGACGGATCGCGATCCAATGATGCTTTGTAGAGATCACAGAGTGCTTTAAACATGACCAGCTTGCCTTTCATTTCGATCGCTTTCAGCAGGAAGAATATGAAATTCAGCAGTGGCATCAAGAACGGTGGTTCGCTGCGTGCAATTTTCGGATGATATTTGGTATACGTTTCGAAAGTTTCCATCGCGATTTTGGTTTCTTTCAAGCACAACTGTTGCAGAATGATCTGTGCGATGAAGAGATCGGTTTCGGACGGATAGCCTTTGTTGCGACTTAAATGGACAAGCATTTCGCCGCAGCTGGCGCCGTCACGCGATAGCAAGTAGTGATGGCGGGCTAATTCGATGTTGCCCTCGGCCCACATCGTCTGGGCGATTAGCTTGTGCATAAGCGGATGGCCAAGATCGTTTTTCGAAATGTCCGCACTCCATTTGACGGCCCGGTTCTGAAATGCGACTTACAGTTAGTTGACATCTAAATTGTAGAAATGTTCTTGAATTATATTGGGCATAACGGTTAAAATGCATAATGTTAGAATGGTGTCTGAAGACTATGCATTTTTCTTAGATAATAAAGGGCACTTGGGGGAGCAAACCGATCAAGATTGATTTTTTTTTTCAGCTAAAGCAAATCTATGGTTGGATACAAGAAGCATTTCGCATCTACTGGAAACACTACCAAAAATCCGTTCTGCCAAGAACCTGCAATTTATTTCTACTCCCTGATACCTTCCGTAGCACTTACAATTAATGTTTCCCGATCGACTGCACTCGAACTAGTCTTCGCAAGTAATTCCCCAAGTCTCTTAATCCACAATTCATGATTCGGTTCGTTCGATTTTTCCAATGTGTCCACAACTAATATCGCTAAATCGATACCACTACCCTGCTGATTGCAATTCAGAAACGTCATCGAACCATTATAGAGTAGATCCAGGCATTCTGTGAACTTTTTCTGGCCGACATAACGGAAATACAGAGTCCGATACATTTGATGTGCCTCATAATAATTGCCACTTGCGACGGAGGCCTCCAATTTGGCCAGGACACGTGTAACACCACCGCGTCCATTCGTACTACGATCCGTAGCCGTTACCGACATTTCGATTCGTTACCGTTTTTCCGTGAATTGTGTTTGTTTCGAATCAATTCGTCGCGTTTTCTTGAAGGATTTCTGTACGGCTGTCGTTTTACAAAATAAACATGATGCCCGACAAAGATGACTCGCCGCTGACAGGAGGAAGATTCCAGAAGTGTCAATTGCCAGTGCAATTGGAAGATTGGAAGATCAAAATGACAATTGGAAGTTGAGAGACGTCATGCGACAAGTGGTGAAATTGAATTTGGTATGGTAAAAATCTGTAAGGCTCTCGTAGCCACAATCGCTTAATAAAAACACTGCAATTAAGATCACACCAAAACCAAACAACTAATTCTTTATTGCGCTTCAGCAAACTCGTGGTCAAACATAAACTGACATTTTACACTACTAAACATTAATTGTGTAATTCACAATAATTGCACATCGAGCGTGGCGCCTCTGGTGGTGTCTTAGAGAATCCTACAATACTCCCCTCTGAGTGATGTTGTCCATCACGACGACAATCTCTGAAACCGATATCTTCGATCGATGCTCGCGCGTATGTATGATCATCTAACGCCGGAACACCGGTGCGATGAAAGTATCGAATGTCATCCGGCGTCGAAAATGATACTCGTCTGCTCGTTGACGGTAAACTTCTAGTAGTCTGCCGTTGCGAATTCGTTAACTCGTTTGAATCTTCCACGAAAAATGCAGGCTTCACTCGCTCGGTAGACACGTTGATATGTTTTCCATTGACATCAAGCGTTATCACATGCGGCGAAATTCGCTTGATTATACGGTGGGGACCAGTGTATGGTCGACACAACGATCTCTTGACCGAATCCACCCTGAGGAACACATGAGTACAAGTACTCAATTCCTTGAACACAAATGTTGTCCTAGGATTCCGATGTATAATTGGCCTCGGGCGAAGCTCCCTAATTCGCTGGCGGATAATATTAAGGAACTCGATAGGGTCGCTAACTGTCTCATCGTCGCTAAACCACTCGCCTGGCAGCCGCATCGTTGAGCCAAACACCATCTCCGCCGGTGACGCACCAATATCCTCCTTGAAACTGTTACGTAAGCCTAATAACACCGTAGGCAACGCGTCAACCCAATCACCATTGGTCTGATGGCACATTAACGCGGCCTTCAACGATCGATGCCAGCGCTCCAACGCTCCATTAGATGCCGGGTGGTACGGCGAAGACCTAGTTCGCGCACAACCTAATAACTTCACCAGCGTTCGGAACAACGACGATTCAAACTGCGTTCCCTGGTCAGTTGTGACGATCGCAGGCGCTCCATATCTCGACACCCAGTTCGCATAGAACGCCTTGGCAACCGTATCCGCGGATTGATCGGGAATGGGCACCGCCTCCGGCCACCTCGAAAAACGATCAATCATCGTGAGGCAGTATCGATGTCCCTGTGATGGTGGAAGAGGACCGACGATATCTAGATGCACCTGATGGAAACGTTTGTCCGGAACAGGAAACGGTTGAAATTCGTTTCGTATATGCCGACTAACTTTCGAGGCCTGGCATCGCGTGCACCCGCGAGCCCACCGGCGAATATCACTCCGCAAGTTTGGCCAGACGAATCTCCTTGCTACTGCTCGCAGAGTAGCACGAGCTCCTGGATGCGAGCATCGATGGAACAATGTAAAAACTCGACTTCTCATACAACTCGGAACAACAGGTCTAGGTGTCGCCTGCGAGACATCACACAGGACACTGGAACCTCCAAAGACGATCTTCCTCAACTGCAACGACGTAGTGTTGTTAGCCACAAGCTGTTGCAGCTCCGGGTCTCGCGCTTGTTCCAACGCCAGTTCTTTTTCATCGAAGTCGGTAGGCAATGAAATTGACTCAAGACGGGATAAAGCATCCGCTACAGTATTCGTCGGTCCAGCTATATGTTCGATTCGCGTACAAAACTGGGACACATAACTCAGGTGGCGTATCTGGCGAGGCGTAGCCTTGTCCGACCTTCGTGAAAACGCATACACGAGAGGCTTGTGGTCCGTCCTGATGACAAAGGTGGTTCCTTCAAGAATGTGCGAAAAATGCTGCACGCTACTATACACGGCCAACAGTTCGCGGTCATATGTGCTATAGTTACGCTCAGCTTTCGTTAGCTTTCGCTGGAAATATGCGAGTGGCAACCAGCGGTTACCATGTAGCTGTTCCAGAACAGCACCAACCGCGACACTGGACGCATCTGTTACCAAGGCCAATGGCCTGTTCGGTTCATAGTAAACCAACAATGTGGCACTAGCTAAACTCTCGCGGCATGCTTCAAACGCCTTATTAGTCGTAGAACTCCATTCTATTACGGCATTCTCAGACTTTGCCCGTTGACAAAGTAATGCGTTGAGCGGGGCCTGCATATTGGCTGCATTCGCAATGAAACGGCGATAATAATTAAGTGCTCCTAGGAATCGGCGTAATTCCTTGTAGGTAGATGGGCGTCTGTACGACCTTATAGCTTCCACTCGAGAGGCAGGCGGCGAAATGCCCTTCTCGTTGACCGTGTGACCGAGAAATTCAACCTCCGTGACACCAAAAATGCACTTGGCCACATTGATCACCACGCCGAACTCGCTTAATCGCTGGAAAAGCAGGCGTAAATGTTGTTCGTGCTGCTTCACGCTTTCCGAGGCCACCAACACATCATCGACATAAGTAACACAAAAATCGAGTCCCCTCAACACTTCATCCATGAAGCGCTGGAAGGACTGCGCAGCGTTACGCAGTCCGAACGTCATCACCACAAACTCGTACAACCCAAATGGGGTAATAACAGCTGTCTTAGGCACGTCGGCTTCAGCAATCGGAATTTGGTGGAAAGCTCTCAACAAGTCAATCTTGCTAAAAATTCGCTTACCCGCAAGTCCAGCGAACACGTCTTCAATATGCCTCATGGGGTAACGGTCGGGCTGAGTAATTTCGTTGAGCCGGCGAAAGTCGCCACACGGTCGCCAAGATCCATCTTTCTTCGGCACCAAATGTAAGGGACTCGCCCACGGGCTATCAGATGGACGGCACAATCCCATTTTTAACATATAATTAAATTCCGCTTTTGCTATTGCCAACCTCTCGGGTGTCAGCCGACGAGCCCTTTGCGCCACTGGTGGTCCAGTGGTAACAATATGATGTTGCACATGGTGCGGTTTTGCATTCGCGGTAGCAGGACTTGTGAGAGACGGAAATTGTTTTAATAACTGGTGGAACCGCGTCCGTCCTGCGACAGTCGATATAGTCGTTTTCCTACCTGGTCCATCGTAACCCTTTATTCGAACGTTGGTTTTTGGGTCAATGATACAATGATTCTTCATATCAACCACCAAGCCAAAATGCCGCAAAAAGTCTTCAGGAACGGCTCAGTTATCCCTGATGCGCCTTTCAGACGCATGACACGCAGGAGCTGCGACGGACGCTGATCTCCTAACTCCAATCCCGTCAGCAGCTCCCGCATCTCTGCTTCCTCCGACACCGCAAAGGCGCTCATCAAGCGGTCCTTTAGCTTTTGATACTTGCCATCGTCAGGCGGCGACTCGACGATATCCGCCACCTGGGCAAGGATATTCGGATCCATTTCGCCAATTACTTTGTCGAACTTTGCAGTATCGTTTGTAACTCGATGAGTTCTAAACTGCGCTTCCACCCGCGCGAACCATAACGCTGGCCGAGACGTCCAAAATGGTGGAAGTTTAAATGCCATAATGCTGCTAAGTGCGAGTGCATGGTCCTCGCCTTGCGCGTCTTCAAATTTCTCGTCGTTTGCCATACTTAAAACGTCGTGGTCACCAATTTGTAAGGCTCTCGTAGCCACAATCGCTTAATAAAAACACTGCAATTAAGATCACACCAAAACCAAACAACTAATTCTTTATTGCGCTTCAGCAAACTCGTGGTCAAACATAAACTGACATTTTACACTACTAAACATTAATTGTGTAATTCACAATAATTGCACATCGAGCGTGGCGCCTCTGGTGGTGTCTTAGAGAATCCTACAAATCGTTGCAATTTGGGTAAATCCCCGATATAATGGGGAAAACTTTTATTAATTTTGACACAAAATAACCGATTTCTGAATGTACATTTCCGGCCTTTGGACGATCTGTTTAAAATACAGTACTTTACATGTGGCTAGTAAAAATGCGGAAATTAAGATGTTATATGGCAATACTAAAGACTTCAAATTGGACGTGCCGGCAGACGTGACAGACGCAGACCGACATCAGACAAACAACATATGGGGCATGCAACTGCAATGACATTTGTCTGAATGCGTATGGAGATTTTTTGAGTTTTCTACTCAATGAAGACAGGCCAAGCCTCAATTGGCAGTGGAGATGAAACAAAAGAGATGTCAGCTCCATACATGAACAATCGTCGTCTGATTCAGTTAGTGCAAGTGAATGAACCGTTGTATGCCGGAAATCATCCGGGCTACATAGACAGTCGCGCAAAAGAGGAGATTTGGGAGAAGATTGCATATGCTATGGGAATACCAGGTATTTTTCTTGAGTTTTATGACTACTAGCAATAAAATTTTAATAATATTTCTTGTGTAACAGCATCCCTCTGCAAGCGGTCGTGGTTTAATCTACGGGATTCCTACAGACGAGCTCTGCGGAAACGACGCGACGCATTCAACGACGGTTTACCATACCGGAAGTGGCGGTACGAAGATGAAATGGAGTTTCTAGCTCCATATATTTCGATTCGTGATAGCAACGACCGTGTAGATTCGACTTTTAAATCCACTAACAGAACATCTCCAACGTTCGAATCTCAGTCGAATGCTTCAAATCCGAACCCGAGTCAAATGCAAACGAACGAAACGGAAGAATCAACAGGTGAGCTCAGAATTAAACGCCGACGAGAACACATTTTCCATCCTTTTGAAAGCACAGTGCCACGTGCTCTCCAAATGGACCCAATCGACGCATTTCTGCTTGGAATCGGTTCGACGCTGAGGAACTTTACACCTCGCAACCAGAACGTGGCTAAAGCGAAAATTTTCAATTTGGTCAGCGAGATGGAAATGCAACAGATAATCGAGTTTAAGGGACAATGGCCGCCTGCATTGGGAAAAGTCGAGACGGCGGTGAAGCAAGAGCATGACCGAGATGAAAGCGTTGAAGAATACAATGATCTCGATGTGCGATTCCCAGTCGTTTTCATCGATGAAAAAGACAACACAAAGAACAATGCGCCATCAGCACAAGTTGCAGCTGGGGATCCACCGAACGATAGTAGCTTTAAGACTCAGTATAATCAGTACTCTACTAATCAATAGTGTAAATTAGCCATAAATGCACGCTTAAAACTCCGTCTTCGGCTGGTTTCGGGGACAATAAATGCCAAAAACGTTTAGTGATTAATAGTAATAGTAAGGTTTTTATTCGTATTTTATATGCAGTCACATGCAGATGACAAAACATTAGTATAAAACAGCTTAAATAGGCGTTTGTAGCAACTCGATTCGTTCCATTGCGGATTATTAATAAATTACAATTAAATATCATTTAACTTTAAAACCTAGTTAAAAAAGCCTTAGCGAATAAAAATCGATCACAATAAGCACCTCATTCCTCTGCCAGTTAGCGGACAGTTTGTGACATGTGTAGCGGAGTAACCATGAGTTCGAGCTCAGCGTCCTTCAGGTTGGCACCTCGCAAGTTTGCCTCTTGCAAGTCGCTGCCTGACAGATTACACCGTTCCAGGTCTGCTCCGGCCAACACCGCAGATCTCAGCACGCAGTTTTTCATATTGGCGTTCTTCAAGTTAGCCACACGCAGATTTACACCTGCCATGTTACTGCCCTCCAAACACGCTCCCTTCAGATTCACCCCTTCCAGATTTGTACGGACACCGGTCGGGTCTTCGAAATTGCAGCTTTTCAAGTTCGCTCCTTCGAGATTGGCACATAGGCCGCGCACGGAAACAAGCTGTGCATATTCCAGATTCGCATAAGACACGTCAGTGCGCTCCAAACAGCAGTAGGAGAGGTTCGCATGCGACAAATTGCACCGTTGCAAACAGGCGTACTGAAAATTGAAAACCGTTCAAAAATTGTCATTCGAAACGAAGGTGTGCAGAGTACTTTAAAATTAATATTCCTGAAGTCCAGCTTACGTAAATCAGCTCCAGCCAAGTTCACTCCTTGGAAACGAATCTCGGACAGGTATGAAGTCTGGATTAGAGCTTTTATGACCTCACGCCTCGTCAATGGGACATGATCTGAATGCACGTTTGATGCTCGCTGCAGCGCCTCAAGCTGCGGAATTAAACTCTCGATCCCGAAGAATTTGGCCTCTTCTAAGATGCCCTCGACATTCAAATGGGCGTCGTAGATTAGCTGGCCATGTCGCAAATAGTTAATGATTGGCTCGAAGTACTGCGAGCTACGATCGATCAAGTAGGCGCCGTTATCGTCGACGTCACTCGGATTCATGGCACCGTCCTGCGAAAACATCCGAGCCAGCATGCTGTCCGGCTCCTTGTTGACCAAAGTGCTCCGTGTCGTCACGAATATCTTTCCGCCGACATTCAGTTTTATCCATTTCCCAGACGAGTTCGATCTGTTCTTTTCCGAAGAACTGAATGCTGATCGTTGTGGAACAAGTTCTCGATTTGATGCCATTATTACGCTGTTTTATGGCGATTTTCAAGGGCACTAATCTGCACCGTCTGCCGCTAAGAATTTAACTATTCTTTCTAAAGACCAGTTGATAGAACACTCCGATTTCAATAACGAATAATAACCAGTATAACATTCGAAAAAGATTTCAGCGAGGACAGGCTGGATTCATGTTTGTTTATCTCGTTGCGGTAGACGCGTACAATATTTTGGGAATTCTGAAAAGTGACGTTTGAAAAGGAAAGTAATGGGGCCGTTGAAGCATACAAGAGGAAAAAAGATACACGATTTCGAGAGGGCGGTGACGAATATGTTGACAGTTAATTTGACGTTTGACCGGTTGCTAATTTTGGATTGTTGAGAGAGAGAGAGAGAGCAGAGAACACGAAGAAAAGAGATACATTTTTAATTGCTATTCACAATAGTGTATTGGGGAATTTTTTTTTGGGAATTTTGTTTTGCGGGCGGGGTTAAATAAAATTAAATCAAAAAATCAATCAAAAACACGAATCAATTTGTTTTCGGATCTAGTTGATTCATAGAAAATAAATGAAACAGCCCTATGGTCTAAGAAAAATGTATAAGGGGTCTAAAGGCCACCAAAATAAGAGAATAGTATTTCTTGTAATATGATCCCACTTTAGTTACACATGTTAATCAAGAATTTCACAAAAGAACCCACACATTTCTTATTCCAAGAAGAACAATTGCTCAAGGGACATATACTGTGCTATCCAATATTTTCTTTATTCTTCCATTCAGAATCTTTAAGAGCAATAAAAACAAAGGTTATATGCACACTAGTGGAAACATAGTTACAGCAAATGATTTCTTTCAGCACAGCACTTTCAAAAATAACAATCAGCTAAAAATAGCGCAACTACGCGGAAAACCGAACAGATGACAAACCTGAAAACTGCCTCTATGCACACTCGAGATTAAAATTGGATTTTGCCCCAGTGTGTTGTAAACATCTTCACAATGTGTGACTAATAAGAGATAAGCGCCCAGTAAATGCAGCTACAAACGAAGCAGATAGCCCAAGTAAATTCCTACACACTTCTTACCCGCAACTAATAGACGCTTTGAATTAATTAGTTTCAAAGCTGATGTTTTTGATATTTGTTTATTTTATATATCGATGTTTATAGATATTTATTTATGTTTTGATATTTTTAAATGAATTTTTGCAATTTTTCACTTTGTTCCCCTTTGTACAAAAGTTTACCACACTTTCACCTCATCAATTCACAATAAAAAGTGCGCCTACGACAAACGGGCTGCAACGCATCACAACGGCAAAACACGACGATATGTGCAATGCATTGCCACTCCTGCTTTCGATTTTCCATGCTTTCCGTTCTTCTACCTGCTGTTCGGCATTCGCACAGTGAATTTCATTCGAATTGGCGCTGCTGATTGATCGTAGAAGTAGAATCGAACACGGCCCGCACGAGAGCGACTTTATCGCGAACGTAAAGTAGATCGTATCGTTCGTAGCCGCACAGCTAAGTGGCATAAAGTAAAAAGCAGTAGTGGTGAACGGCAGATTCGGAATTTTTCTATTTTTACATCTGACGCGAGAATAGCCTCTGAACCGCCGACGGCGATTGGAATACGAAACGAACGTCGCGAATCTTTCATTTCGGGCGGTCATATTACTTTGATTACTAACAGCCTTGAGAATAGCGCGAAGCTGTCCGAGTTTTTCGAACGAATTTTCGCACTATCCGAAAAGTGTTGGAATTGGCAAGTGCGCGTGTAGGATCAGCGTCGCGGCACAGCTGTAAATTCAGTCTCCGGTCACGAAAAAAAATAAACAGTTACGATCATGGAGGGCCAGCAAGCCGAGGAGCCGAAAACTGAAGCCGTAGCTGAAGAGAAAACCGAGCCAGCGCCAGCGCCAGAGGATGCTACTGGCTCGCCAGTTGTTACTGCTGAAGCCACTTCAACAAGTAAGTATTCAATGCTTTTCGATTTTGATCCTTTGCGCGGACGATTTTTGCCCTGGCCGCATAACCTGCACGTCGTGCACATGCTGTCGAACGAAAACGGGACATGGAGCGGGACTCGGCCAAGGTGCTCCGCCCCGAGTACGGACGAATGATGGCTGACGGTAGTGCTGACTGGGGTCAGTGACCATCAGCAATGGGCAAAAAGCAAAAATTCGGCTGAAAATCGGCTATAGAGGTAGCTGCACCTTGCTTCGCCTCGCTTTTTCGAAGCATCCGTCCGGATTCGTCATGAAGTAAAGCGAACAAATTACGTGGTTGCATTTGGCGCGCGCTTACTTCACTTCTCGCATAATTTTTCTGAGGTGATTCATAGGCTCGTGCTGGTTGGCTGTGCGATCAGAATAGAAAATTGCACGTTTATCGCGATTCGCTCGTCGTGAATGATTCTCAAGAACATTTCTTGACTTTGGATAGCAAAAAATCATTGCCAGGAGACGGTGCTGCTATGCAACTTTTGCTAAGCCGTTCAATATGGCGCCTGTAGAGGTTAGCACGTTGATTTGGAGCCAAAAATCGATTGTTATCGAATGTGGCAAGTGAATAGAATGTGCGAAATAATCTCGAAAGTGGGTTAGTAACGCTACGGCGGAAGAGCTTAATTTGTAGAATGCAGCGCTCATGATCGCATCAAGTTCATCTCATTTGGCTCCAATAACGGAGATGATGAATATAGTTGGCAATCACATGGTCTCCAAACTGAACAGTGAGCTTGAGTGGTCATGTTTTTGTACCTACTTAGTTGGCTTTCAATTTTTGCAATTTACAGTTAGGTTGATCGGAAGATTTTTGATTGGTGCAAATCAAAACGGGGAATGAATAGGAACCAACATGGGGAAAACTGTCATATACGATTCTCGGGGACTCTACTGTTTCAGTGCGTCCGTTACCAATTTAATTCGTAAAACCCGCCAAAATCGAAAATGCTAAATCCTTTTTTCGAGATTTCGTCTAGTTTTCGATATGTCGAAGGTTGGAAAATGTGCAATTTGGGGCACTTTCACAAAGTTTACTGTGATTGAGTTCCATGAATAACATGGAATTCCACTTTATCAACTATTATAGTATTTCAAATACATCATCTTTCTGCATGTTCATGATTACTACTAATAAAAAATAAGATCCAGTAGTCGTAATCAAAAATCAATAAAAAAACCACCCCTTTTGTAGTCCAGTCAAATTTTCATATCAGCAATCAGGATAGTTCTAGTTTGTTTTTGATATGATGAATGTTGGTAAACTTTTAAAAAATCCCAGCTTTCGAATTACCTCCACCACCGCGTGCGCCACCATTTTGAAAAAAACCGCTGCATTTTCGAATTTATCTCTAAATATTCTTTTGATAATAGGTCTGTTCCCGTACCTGAATCTATTATAATATATTAAAATAGATTCGCAGCAAGTCGTTTTCGTACTTTTTCTGCAAGCCAAATGCAAGCCAAATTTCGCAGCAAAAAAAAGCCAGCTTCCAAATTCTGTTACTGCTGCAGTTTGCTGAAGTACGGGAACAGACCTAATATCTCCTAAAGTATTGGTCTGACAAAAAAAATTATTAACAAGTTTTTTAAATTATATAGGGAGAATCTGAGATGAAAATTAACTTTCTAAGTTTGATTTTTGCCAGGATAAAGCTCTTTCAATTTCGAAATTTTTTCTCAAAAATGAAAAAGAACCGATTCGTGGCTTTTTTCCTTTTGATAGTAGGTAAATTTGTGAATTTGTGGTGTTTCACCAACATTTGTAGTAGAAGTAACCAGCTGGAATGGAAGAAAGACTCCTCAGCTCCTCATACAGTGCAAAATCAAATGAATCGACTTCCTTAATTGTTGAGTCTTCCCTTAAGCTTCCGTTATATTTTCAAATATTTGTCCCAGTAGAGATGTAGATAAATCAATTAATTTCGAGGATCTATGATCGTCGTCGCAGCAAACTCTGGCCTTGGTTTCTTGCAGGAAACGCCTCCAATTGTCTCGGTCTATCGACTGCGTTCTCCAATTTAAAAATTCGAGCAGCGAAACACCGTTTTCGTTGACGGAATTAGACCAGCGTTTCCTGGCTTTTCCCACTAGCCTTCGATTCTCGGCTTTTCCTTCGAATACCTTTTGAGGTAATCGATGTTCGTCCATTTGCTGCTCATGACCAGCTGGTTGCAGTTTCCGTAGCTATGACTCAAATATTTCGTACAACTCGTCGTTGTACCCTATTCGCCATTGGTCGCTCTCCCGTTTTGCTTCGATTATTCGCCTAAGTATCCGTCTTTGGAACATGTTTGCGGATGATCTGCTTTCCATCATGCGCTTGTTATCGCATCCTTTCTTTTCCCTGCAGAAGAGAAAATTTAGGTCCTTGGTGCAATCTTTGGCTACATGACCATCTTCTACAGATCTTCGAAACTGCTTCGATGTGTCCCGTGAGCTTTTAGAATTATACGTTATTTGTCCGATTTCGAGGTATTTCAAGCATCTCTTCATGGAAATCTGCTCCCGAAGCCTAAGAATTACCCAACAGATTCGGAATTACTTACTGTTGCTAAGGCCTTAAGTGCTTGGTTGGCCGTGAGATGTAAAGTAGCCGTTCTGGTATCTCTAAAGGATTTTCTAAGATCCGTGATATCTTATATACAGTCTAGTTTCCTATGTCCGGTCCGGATTCTTTTCATAATATTCTGGCAAAATCCCTCTCATTTTTTATTTGTGTACCTTTATCAATCTTTTTTTTTTAAACATTTTTTTTTAGTTTTCGTTTGTAGCTTCATCTTTTTGGTGAAATGGTAATATTTTTCTAATTTTTAAAATTGGTTATTATTTTCCATCGTTTCTAACTGCCGTCATATTTTCTTTTTCAATAAGCTACTTGACCGCCCTATCTATAATATGACCACCTCCTAAGCAGCATGGTTTTATTAAGTGTCGCTATACAGCAATAAATGTTTTCACGGACTATATCGCTTCAGTCTTCAGCTCCCATCAAGAAATAAATGAAAAACTAAACTAAATTCTCTTTGGTTTTGATTATTTGGTCCACTTCTTTCTAAGGTTTCCTTCTATCTTTTGTGATCCTTCATCAGTGATCCTTTAATGTCTACCTTGTTTTTAAATTATATATCTATTATAAACTATTCTCATCTTTTTGTTGATAGACCAATTTTCGTTTTAGAAGCGAAATATATTCCAATTTCTTGACATGTCCAAGCTTCGAGGGTAATCTACTCTCTTCCTCAGTGTCAGACCAATTTCCGAATAGAATAAAAATTCCAAATGAACTGCCCTAAGAAAGTGGAGAGGTTACCAAAGGGTCTGGAGGATCTAAGGATAAAGCCAGACAATTTAGAAGCCCTGGCAGTGATGTACATTATATGTTAATCGCAGTGGCGGCTCGTAACATTTAGAACCAGGGAGGCAGGTTAATTTAAATATTATTCGAAGAAAGGAAATGTGACGAATTATTGCTACGAATGACGCTATGGAAACATTTTACTTGAAAATAAAATCCAAACATCTTATTTTCGCGGTAGCGAAATGTAGAATAATATTAGCCACATGTACAATGCCGGATTGTTTTGGGATTGAAATTGGTTTCGACAGGTATTTTAAACGTGTCCATTTCACATTTAGAATGCGGTATTATCGACGCAGCTCTAGTTATACTAGCTGTTTTTGTTCTCTAATTTATTGAAAAATCAACTTCCGATAACAATGTTTGTGCAATATTAAGTTTTCATTCTTTTCAGCTTTTGATTCTTTGTGAGCAGCTCTATGAATTTTGTGATTTCTGCCATAGCATCATGAATTTCATTAAAATGTAAAATTTTTAAAAGACAACGTACCTTAAAACTATATTCCATATCTTTTTGTCATATGTATTTTTCTCAGTTGAATCAACGACCATACCTATGTATGTGAAAAACAAAGGTTGAGGAAACATACTTTGGAAAATGAAAAACTTAGCTATGCCCATAAGGTTTATGAAATCCGTCGATACAATTCATAAACTGGTTAACTACCTCAAAATAAAGAATTTTAACGTTTGCCCAGTAGTTTTCCTCAACTGAAAAAATTATAAACAGATTTTTGCTGTGTTAAAAAAAAACTTGTGAACCTACCGCCGCCCTTATAATTTTGTTTTGGCTCGGTTTAAATAAACCAGTGAAATTTTTTGAATTGGTGTTCGATATAATAACTAAATTATATATATTCCTAACATCAAATGCTTGTTGATGGTTCATTATATTGAAAAAATCTTTTGTTTTACAATGGCTTCTGAATAGCAAGTTCTAGCACGCTTCACAATAGTAAGCTTAATTGCAAGATTATGTGATTATGACATCGATTATGACAAGCGCACCATATAGGTTTTTCAATTAAATGAAATTTGCTTATGCCACTAATAGTTATTAGGAATAGAAAGAAGAAATATGCATGGCACGCAAAATAGTTTCTCAACTGTATAACTAACGCAATGCCAACAATTTTTATAATACTATTCCACATGAATGAATGATTTTAATTTTTAATGTCTTCTAAGGGCATCTTCGAGAAAATTTCCCTTAAAAAAACCAAAAAATCTATGAAATTATAAATCAATCTAATTATATTTTGATTTATATGCGCGTATTAAGCATATAAACTTTTCATTAACCCGATATAAAACATTAAAAAACATATAAAACAACAAGTGCAAATCCAAAAACCCAGAAATTTCAATGTGCATAGTTCTTAATTTGTTAATTATTGCCCTTCTCTGCCTTAAAATCACCTTCCTAATGTTCAAAGAAAACGAAAAAAAACGACGTGACTACTCGCGGTTTTATTTCAGTAGCTGTAGAGGCTTGCCTCTATGATCCTCCGCGTACTCGACACTGAACGTACGAAAAAATAAAAAAAAAATAAATTTTTCAATGACGGGAAAGCACAACTTGAGACAGTTTCATTGATAAAATTGTCAGTGGTGAGGCAGATTTGATTTTGCCTCATTTATGTTTTTCTTTCTTTGTTTTTATTGTGCGTGAACTATTTGTACTATATTACGGGTAGGTCTAATAACACATTTTTTCTACTTTTTTTCGTTGAGGCAGAGCTCTGGACAATGGAAGCATTTTGGTGATTTTTTTTTTAGTTTTTGCATTGAGGCCGTGTTTTGAATGTTAGTTTTGACTATGTAAATAAACACAGATAGAAAAGTAGAGGATACTGGGAACCAAAGTGATGTTTTCGCAATAGCAAAATATAATTTAATGATAAATTTGGTTTATTTTTTCCAAATTTTACCGAGGAGGCACTGCCTCCTTTGCCTCCTCTGAGGACCCGCCACTGGTTAATCGAACTTGAGTTTTGAATCAAATATCACGCCAAGGTCCTTAAAATTGGCACCTACGTACACGAACAAGACAACGCGAAATCAACTGACACCTAAGCTTTATGATCAAGCGAACGATATCAACTATTATTTAGGAGAGCAATTCCAAGACGAACATAACCGAATTCAGGGAAGCTCGACTTGCTCTGACATCAAATTATGTTATAAGGCGCAGATTCAAAAGGGCCGTAAAAGCACACAATCGTTTTCTTGACTTAATACTGTGGTCGAAATTGTTTGACAGAAACTACTGAGTTTTTAAGGATATCTTTGAACTCAGATAGTTCTCTCTGCTGGAGTAAAAAACGGAACCGCAACTGCTTTAAGTTGTTCAAAGACAAGGTCTTCCATACATTTTGGAGGGAATTATGTTTTGGTCATCCTGACCAGATACATGTCATTTGCTTTACTGATGCATGCTCATTTTATTTTTTATAGAAAAAAGAAGTGGGAAAAACAGTGAGATATGAGTGAAATCCATTTATCGAGCTACATCCAATCGATAAATTAAAATTTTGGAATTTTATAGAATATTTATTCCCAATTTTTTGTACATTTTGCGTTAGCAATGCATATATCAATGTTGCCTCTGTAGTTTTTGATAGAACCAAGTGAGCTTTGTTTTAGGAAAATTAAAATAATTCTTTAAATTAAATTGCATTATTTCTCCCGAGAAGAAAGACAAAGAAACAAAAAACCTAAAATACCCTCGATTCACTGGAACCATCAAATACATTCCCATATACACACACTGTGCCTCATCGCCTACTACTTTTCAATTGTCAATCGAGTAGGCATTTGTTTTTTCGTTCCGAACACAAATTATAGGCTTGCAAAACGAAAATTTTCATAAAATGTAATATCGCCCCACGGATCAATTCATCTGACCGTACAGAGAAGCGATTACCTAGAAATAAACTAGCGTTAATCGATTCCCTTCAATCAGATTTGCATAAATTCAGTCTGCAATCACAAGGGAATTAACGACGAGCGATCGGGCCATATTTTTTTTTAAAAAAAATAAAAGAATTGTCCGCGTCCGAAGTCTTTTCGTAGCATAGGAAAAAGACAATTTGTACGGTGTGTGCGTGCGGTCTATTAAAGAAAGAAAATGGTTTGTTCTATTCCAGCACAAGGCGAAGAAGTCGTCACGAAACGCTCGATTCGTGTTCAAACTTGGAAGAAATTTCAAGAGGAGAAATGCGGTGTACCGCACACGAGAATTTTCAATCGTATCCCGGATTTCGTTGGTAGCGATAAAGCTGCTGAATTGCTAGCTGATACTCAGGAATTTAAAAATGCCAGTAAGTAGAAAAATTGAATGATTTTGATTGAACTATTTTTTGAATTTTGTTTATATTTGTTTTTAAGAAAACATCAAAGTGAACATCGACCGTGCTCAGGATAATGTGAAGCTGCACGTTCTTAGCGGTGAAAAGAATTTGTACCTTTCGGCTGGCCGAAACTCGAAAGCAATCTATACGAAAATAGATTGTGCACAAGACGCTGATGAGAAACAAAAGTCGAAATTGATCAAGATTCAAAAATTGAAGGAAGGACGCAATGATGTCGGTAAGTGAGACATTTTTAATGTCGTATTTATTTCTGTTGACTCCATTCGCTTTAGCCATTTCTGCACTAAAATCAATTTAACTATTTTCAGAACTTGATGATAAGGTCAAACTTGATATGATCGTTATTGGATCAGTTGCCGTATCCCGAGATGGATACAGAATTGGACGCGGTAATGGCTTCGTCGATTTGGAAATTTCCATTTATCTAGAATCTGGAATAATTACACCCGAAACAATTATCGCAACAACTGTTCATGATATTCAGGTAAGATTTGTTTGAATGTCCTATGTTTTAATACTAACTTCCTCTACATCATTAAGTAACCGTTGCGATTTGGCAAATTTTCAATTTCTATTTTCTTTGTAATTACTAAACTGCTTTCTTCACTGACACTCTCTCATTTTCTCAATTCAATATGCGCTGCTAATAATCTTGAGAGTAGATAGATACTTCCTAGAAAATTGGCATTTTTGTATCGGGGACAGTACGTTTCCACACGAAAACACAGAAAATCTATAAAATTATCAAATTCAGTCGCACAATCTCTGTGTAAGCATTTTTCGCTTATCAAACATCTAATCAACTGCCGACTGACTGCAACCAGTTTCAATGTTAGTAAAGCTTCTTGTTGGTTCGCAAATTACATAATTTATTGCTGGCGATCATTTCACTTGCATATACGCACATAATATGATTATTTTAGAATGTTTCTTCTACACGACACTGTTGCAATGGTTTCATATCAGTGTTTTGTTCAAAATTGAATACGCTTGTGCTTTAGTTATCGCTCACTCGACGATGTCTCTTGGCTTATCTTATTGATAGTGTCGAGTTCTTAAATTTCACTAAATTTTAGTCGATTTCATATCGCATCATTTCGAGAAGATGCTCAAAATTTTCGGAAGGAAATGTTTGTTGCGATAATTACGTAAGGCATTTGATGAAGACCTTATCGCGTTACGTCTTACAGTAGAAGAAAGTTGATAATATGATAGATTATTTGTGTAGACTATATTTATTTTAGATTTTAGCACCATGTGTAGGATTTAAATTAATTCTTAGTTATTTCAATGTTACGGAAATCTGGTCTACAAGAATGAGTGGGATATTAATGGTTTGATGGCTTTGGTCTAGTGTTTTTTCCTCTATAGTTTTTGTTATCGCGATGACACTATTGTCAAGCGACCTTTAGAAATTAATGAAAAATTCTAGTTTTTTCATAGTTTCATTTCCCTCTTCGAGCAATGAACCTTCGAATTGTTGCAATGCACGCCGATGTTGAAAGGTCATTCACTGCATTTGTTTTAGAGCCCCGAATAAGTCGACTGTGAGCGAGCCAAAATATCTATGGTAGCTTCATTTTTGAACTAGAAAATCCTTGGTTTGTTATCTTCGTGCCATTTTCCTCTGTCCATTCTTTTGATTGCACTGTTCTTTCCGGATACCTTTCAAAAGGTAAACATTCGTTGCATCTGTACTATAGTACATCTTCATCTCATGTTCTACTACATCAAATTTTTGGAGTATTTGATTGTCACTTTCCAGACAATCGAAAACTTGATGCAATAGAAAATACCTAACATGTTAGTGACTTCTATTTGTTTTATATGTCCCGGCATGTGTTCGATAATATGTTTACGAAAAACTGCGAAATGTGCTTATCGCGATGTGATAAGAAATTGCTTTATATTGCTTTTGATGCTTGAATACTAGTTGGAAGCGTATTAAAAACGGAAAATGCTTCTTTTATTGGATTTTTTTAAGCCTTCAGCTTATCGAGTTTTGATTGTTGGATCTTGCAAATTGCGAGTGAAGATGTTAATTTTTAAAATTTGTTTGCTAATTCAGTTGGCAAATCATTCGCCATTTTTTTGACGGAAGATAGTGACTTTATTTAGCGGAAGTGGGCTTAGCTGTTTCCGGAAGAATAATACCATGCAAATTAAACAGCCCAGATAATGCATACATAGTGGTAGTTAGTGAGAAACTGGCAAATTATGGTTAGAAAAATATGGCTATTTTAATTTTTAGAGACAAGAAAGTTCCAATACTGTTGTGCCACTTTGTATCTTATATATGACCCACTGTTGATATTTCGTCTGCAATTAAGGCAGCTTATTTATTATTCACAACTCTTTTGAACGTGCAGCACTAATTCTGAATTGGAGAAAAGTAGATTTGTGAAACATTCGAATATTGGACACGTGCAGTTCCCAAAAACTTGTCAACTTTTAGAATATGTTTATACATGTTTGCTTTGAATGTTATAAATAGTAAATTAGAATATTCATGCTAAAAACAGGAGTATCAGCTACTCAATTTGTAAATAAGGTGTCTCCAATATCTGCTTATTATAGAACTGAATTATGCTTCAGGCGAAGGGCCCCTGTAATTTGTATTAGTCGATTCGATCAAATCGGGGACAAAACACAACAGTTTTTGTTAAAATCTTAGATTTGCTATATTGGCAAGATCGATTATTGACCAGATATTGAGAGATCATATTGAGTATGGAATAAATTCCTGTCCTTTTTCGAGCAAAGCTTGTCGTTTATTTGTATAGTAACGTACGAAGTGATTTGTCTATTGATGCAGTTCAGTTCATAAATCGATCATTGGATAAAGGTAATATGTGGCGCAATATTCGTCAACCTGAAAAAGGCTTTTGATACCATTGACCACGAAATTGTTTCTGCGACTAAAAGAGTATGTGATTAAATTCGTTATCAAAAACTGTCTATTGGATAGGCGAATAGTGGCAAAACAAGAAAGCTACACCAGTCAGGAATGTTCCATAAACAAAGGTATTCCACAGGGCCTATACTTTTCCTTATCTATGTGAACAGTGCTCAAGATCTCGAGTCCTATTTTATGCAGGAAAAGATAAGTCAGCCATCCAAAATATAATATAGATGAATTTGGGTAAATTCTTGAGATGGCTGCGGCAGAACAAGGAAACTTTCTATTAACCCTTTGGCCTACAACTCTTGGTAAGGAATTGGGTCCATAAGCAATAGGCACGAGTCCGACTCGTGGTACATCATTCGGGACAAACAATCAGACTCGTGGTTTAAATGTTCTCGATATTCTATTACTTAGTTATGTGTAATTTTTCATTGCGTTTACACTTCTCGGAACTAATTGTTATGCCGTAAGAGGAATCGAATCGAGTAAATTCATTTAAGACTTCTTGCTGACTATGGCCCGAGCAAGTGGTTAAATCATGTATTCGAATTAATTGAGTTCAACTAGAAAAAGTCGATTCAATAAAATACCTGGGATTGATTTAGATGAAAAGATGTCGTGCATACGAAACATCAACTACATCAGAAGTAAAATCGCACCATTTATCGCAACACTAAGAAAGCATGATTTCCTGGAAAAAACACTAATCGTCTAATCTTAAATGCTTTTATTCCGTCTACTATTAAAAATGGAGCAGTCTTGTGGAGCCAAACAACTAAGCATTACATCGAGCTGATTAGAACACTTGTCACTAAGGCGATAAAAGTTATATTATTCTTGGAAATTCAGGTTATTTTGATGCGATTTATTCATCAAATAATTTTTTGATACTCTCGATGAAGCGAGCCGCTCCCCGAGAAGGGCCGACAGCATGTACCAAAACAAAAGGAAATCAAATTGGGCAATATCTGGTTATATAACAAATGGGAAAAGATTTCCCATTTCGTTCCTTGAGAATATTTTTGAGTCTTGCAACGTGGGGGGCAGCAATTTTTTTCTCCATTCTGGTAGTTTTTCGTTTTAATCTCAATATTTGCGGTCGGTAACTATTACCAGGGATAGTATCGGACGGTTCCAGCAGTTCGTAATAATCTCTCTTTGGTCCCACCAGATACACAAAATGACATTTGAACCGCGAATATGCGTTTCGACACCGAGGGAACTTGGTTCTTTTGGTTTGAGGCGTTTTTGTCGTAGAAAATTAATTTTTCATCGCCGGTAACAATGCGATGTAAAAAAACAACAATGGTCCAATGATTGATTCATGTATATCAATAGTTAATCCCATAATTGTTTAGGTTTTTTATTACATTGTCATTTAGGGTATCAGTCTTGTTGGCTCACAAAAATAGTTGATGGATATAAGTATCGGCTATTGTTACCATCTCGTATGTGGCATTAATATCAAGATGGTTTAAAAATGCTTGATCGTCTTTGAAGATACTCTGTAAAATGATGCAATTTAATTTTTTACCGTTTCATTGCGATTTGTCTTCATTTTTTATGCGTCCTGATTTTTAGCTAATAGTGAAAATTCCAGAATAATATTTTCCCCTATCATATACGTTCAGCTTATAACAGCGACAATTATTCTGTTTGCTTAAAACTCGATGTTCAATTGTTACGATTTTGCCAGTATTTACATATACAAACATTCACGATAGGTTGTCCCATTTGTTTCCTTAATGTTTGAAAAAATTAAATAACAATTGATTTGAATGCAGACGAAACTTGAATACATTCGTTCGTTTCTCTTTTCAGCTTTCCGATACGCTACCGACAAATCTTTTCCAAAAATACGATGTACCAGTGGATTTAATAGTTACACCGAATGAAGTGATTCGCGTTAGTAATCGTCCACCACGACCGACCGGTATATTTTGGGAACTATTGTCGGAACGACGTTTAAAAATTGTTCCGGTACTGCAAGTGATAAAGGAAAACGAAGAAAAGTAAGTAAAGCTTTACATCGCATATAAGTCGCGTTTTTTGCACCTATATCCAAAGCTGGTTAGGATAGCAGCATTGAAAACAATAACTGGAACAGAATTATTGTTTCCAATGCTATTATCCGAACCAGCTCTCGATAGAGACGTAAAAAAGTAAGTAAAAAAGAGCCCTTGTATCGATTGACAAGAAAACCAATGCTAAAAAATTGGTTTCCAAAAATTGACTAAATTAATGAAGGATACTTTAGAGCAAATATATTTTTCAATAATACAATAAGTTCAAATCACTTTATAGAGCGGGCAAAACGATAAATTTAAAATCAGAGGATACTGATGTTGAAACAAATGCTAGACCACCAAGACAACGAAGACGTATCTATCGGTCGCGGGCTCAACGTGGTGGCAAAGTAAATTCAGAAAATGTAAGTGAATTTTGAAATGTTATTTCGTCAATAAAAAAATCTGAACTTGTTATCAACAATTTCAGCAAGAAAATGTCACACCTAGATCGGATCGCAGAAGACGGTTTGGAGGAGGAAAACCCAGGAGGAAGCCAAGAGTAAGTCGGGTGTGTATTTTGATTTACAAATTTAAATGTATGTTATTGGGGCTCTGTGGCTCGTTTCTCTAACATGAGTGAAGGTCAATCACTATTTGATCTTCTCTATTTGCAAGTTACAGAAACTAGCCGCTGATATTAACTTATTTAGTAATGTTAGATTTTACGTGGTCCTGGGTTTGTGTAAAAAGGCAACTGTATGCTATAGTCCATTCGTATTTGGTTATAGCAGACACATAGGTAGAATTTTTATGATAAATATGAAAATAATTGCATGTGAAATTCATAAGTGTTATACATGATCATAGAAAAAGCTAGATATTTTCGTTATATAGTTTAGTCTCTGCCAAAACATATTTAGATTCTAATCACAATTTTTTTTTAAATAGAACTACGCCAAGTGAAGTTTCTTTTGTAATTAGCAAAAACTGACTAGCCGAGGTTGGTTAGAAAGTGGAATACTTTTTCGTAACGCAAAGTTATTCGCCAAGTGATATGTGAGATCTGCAGAGAAAAACTTGCCAGCAGAATTGTTTTGTTTATCATGCGATTTGTTCGCGTAGAGTCAAGTAAAGGAATGTAAAACGGCCGGCAGGAGGAGAAAATCCATGATGCAAAAAATAGCTCTAATTAGGCACCAGAGTCAAATCACGGACAAAGTAACTGAAATAGATATAATAGATATAACACTGATGATTGAGCACCGTGTACCTTCTCCATCTTTTCACGAGATGGAGAGTTTTACAGGAGTGTTCACTCTCAGACCACATGTACGTGGAGGATTCCAACATTGGAAGGAACCTCTTACCAATCAGGAAGATCTGAATAACACCGTGTAATCGCTAGCTGAAAAGCCCCAGAAGTGGAATAATGAAATTGAGATTCTTCGCAGTGAATGCAAGAAGGAGTGCTTAATCTGACCACAAGAATAAATTAAAGCTATTCAAAAATGCTGTGCATAAAGGCGAAAAGAGCTTCATGGAAATCTTTGTGTAAAAATATTGGTCGCACGAATGAAAACAGTTATCTCCGAAATATTTTGGTTCCGAGTTGCATACAAGGGTCCAATGTAAGTTGGACTCACTGGGAGACGCTTAGGGCGCTGATGGGCATTCCTTTCCTGACAGTGAGGAATCAACTTCAACATTACCGTTAGCCATTTATATATTAGTTACTACCGGCTATTTCTAGCGCGCACATATAAAATGGGCCGTTTCTTCTTTTGACCTGTAAGTCACCAGGCTGGGATGGTAATATCCCGGTTGATATTCAGTGTACATTAGAGGGCACTATGCCTTAGCTTATGGCAATATAGACTTTCTTATGATTCCTATCAGTTGCTAGGAAACGATGTGGTATAAACTTGCTTCTCTAAGGCAGTGAAAGCGTCGCTCTAGACCAAAGGTAGATCGGTTTTTCTACGTTTCTTTCTTCCACAGAGAGTTTCATATAGACATCGAGGGCCTCATTATATTATCCTCACGTGATTTACAATCACCTGAGGACGCAGGTCTTGGCAGGTATTTGACAATCGCCCCTCCAAAATCAAAATGTCGTTTCCCAGCTAGTCGTGCTTATAAATCAGTTATTTATAATCGGGTATTTTACTAGTCTTAAGGTAGCTCAACCATCAAGCGAGTAGTTAGTACGGACACTCCCCAGGGCGGTGCTGTCTCCCTTACTTTGGAATTTAACAGTTAACGGGCCTCTAAAGTAGCAAATAGATATTGGCCGAGCCCAGGGCAAAGCTGGCGAGTCCGAGCCCGAGCCCGAGCGTGTGGACGGTCCAGACAAGCGACTTTGACAGGAATCGCCGGCGCTTGTCCGACTTCCGTTCGGAGTGGGTTTTGGGCACGAGTCAAAGCGATTTCGTGACGAGCCGTCAAATCCCGTCCACATGTTAGCTCACAAGCCGTTAGTCTGGCCTTGGCTAATATGTATTTGCTACATAAGAAACTTGATCAAATTGGATGCAAAGTGATAGTGCATGCAGATGACATCGATTTTGCCATTTACACATTCTCTCGTAATGGTGTGAGGAGCGTGGCCTTAGCGCTAACAAAACGGAACTATTGCTCTTTACGAGAAAGTATGGAAACAAAGTCAACTATCGACTTATTCTGGACTCCAGGCTTCTATGGACGAAAAATAAAGCAGAAAACGCTCACAAGGCATTGTATGTTTACAGCTGTAAGAGCATTATAGAAGCGACTTGAGGTTGCAATAACGTATCGTCTCCCCGATTTACAAATGGTGGCCAGACATAAGGCTCTGTAAATAAAAAATTGCAAAATATACGTGTAGTAGCCTTATTTATAAATAGGAAACTTCATAAAGAAAACAAATTTGATATCTATATAGCTGGGCTGCTATTTAAAGTATTACGACCCAACCACGTCCCCGTGAAACGGATGGCATTGCGAGGAAAAAAAGTTGACTGGTAGCGATATATTTCATTTACAGCTAATTATAGTTCATATTCTGATCAATGTTTTCATATTCTCAAACAAATCTTGTAATATCGCACTTATCATTATAACGTTTTTTTTCAGTCTGATGGCGAGCAGTCTTCCGAAAACAAGGAAAATAACCAACCGATCCGCAGGAAGCGTAACAATCGGGACTTTTGTATTAAAGTCTCTAATATTGCCAAATGTGTGCGTATAAAGGATTTGAAAGCAGAATTACGAAAACGCAATTGTAATCCCATCTACATTTCATGGAAAGGTAAGATAAAAGACTTATTGATATGTAAATTAAAACGGAAAAATATTTTAGATTTATTGTTTGACTGTTGATTTGATATTAAAAGCATATTATTTCATTGTTAATTGACTAGGTGCTTTTGGTCGTTGCTATCTGCATTTCGCCAAGCGCAAGGACAGGGAGCGTGAAGTTGAAATCGAAGAAGTTTTGAAATCGCTTAACGATCTGTCACTTACAGTTCAGGCGGCCGGCGAAGATGCCGAACGTACAATTCAGCTAGGCATCGAATTGTTGAAAATTGACGAAGAGAAAAGTCGCCTCGAAACAGTAAACAGTTCAACTGTATGATGTGTGAACGCATCAATAAAAAATATATTAGCGTTAGAAGGCAGCTGAAAAAAACGAACCTAGAAAACAAAACAAAAACAAAATGAATTATCGACGGTGTTAGTAATTTCAAAGAAGATTTTACGCAATACTATTTTACGTTTTTATTAATGGCAATGGATTATGTTACTGAAAACTCTTTACATTATTACTATTACGGTCGGTCACGTTACTGTAGTTAACCACCAAAATAATGATTAACACACATTAAGCGTTTAGAATAGAGAATTCGAAGGCTTTAATCTTGAAATGAGATTTTATTGACCTATCTATATGTATTAGTCGGTTGAAGCTGACGTGAATTATTTTTTTACCAAGCATTCGATTTCATTTCTTATGTGTTCGGATATTTAACTTAGAACGCTGCTTTTATCCAAACAAATGTTTACTAACTTGTGAGATTCGCGATATTGTAGATACACGTATTCTTGCACTACAGGCCAGCTACGATGTATTTTCGTACACGTGTAATGGGTTGCATTCAAGTTTTCGTTTTACCTCGTTTCCTGTTCATCTGCATAATTTTCTGAAACGTTCCATTTTGATTTCGTTGTGTCGCAATATATGCTGCGCATTAATTTACCCCACAACGATTCGGTTTTATTTTTAATTTTTGCTTAATCCTATTTATTCAATGCTTTTACAATCTCCATAAGAGCTCCCACTTTTGCTTACAGTAGATTCCGATTTTTTTCCGTTAACTAATAGAATACAAGCTGGCAAACTTTAGCTTAAATGGGGTATTATTTTGAAACTCATTTTATCGTGATTTTAAAGAAAAATGCTAAAAAAAATAGTTGAAAAAATAAAATGCTTTTCAGAAAACGTGAATAAAAAAACAATGAAATGCAGTAATGAAAACGCATCGTAAAGATTCTCTTTATAAAGAAGCGTAAGATAAAGAAGTCTTATCGGTTAGAGGCAGAGTGCATTTATATCGAGTTTTGTTTGAATTTTTGACAATTTGAATATATTTCCCAATAAAATAAATAGTATCGCGAATAAAAGTTTTTCACAAATGCGCATCTCTACGAAAAGACTGTTTAAGACTTTTTTGTCTTATAAGAATTTTATTTACAAAGGAAAAAATATATATATATCTATATATTTTATACAAAAAAATAACTATATATTATATATAAATGAATGTCGTACATATATTTATATATTTTCATAACGGAATTTTTAGAAAAAGATATTAATTTATATGAAAATTAAATCATAATATATGGATTCTTAATTTTGATAAACCGAGTGTTTTTTGTTTGTTCATATCAGTGTTTAGGATTCTGGTTTTTCAGGTGGAAAAATTAGGTTGACCTAGTGTCAGTATTTACTTCAAATATATCATTGACTGGCAGAATATTTGAACGAAAATATCGTCTTGGTCTACCAAAAGCTTACAACGAAAACTGTATAGTGAGGGTGTGTCTGTGGCACCAGCCTGTAAGGGCAGAATGTCATTTTAATGCCTCGATTTTGCATCAGCAAATTGTGTCTATAGTCCGAAAAGTTGTTTCTATTAAACCATTCTGTTTGCTTAGCTGTTCTATTTATTTATTCATTTTTATTTTATTAGTGTTCGAGGGTTTTTAGGCGGCTCAGTTCAATGCGAACAACTGTCGATTCTCCTTTAAAATTGATCTTAGCTAAAGGAACATAATTCATTTAGCTAAGATCAATTGAACTAATTACTAAATATGTGTTTCTCGACGGATAACGATATTTCGAGTATGATCTGTCCATTCGGCTTTCAACTCGAACTATATTTAATTCGTTTTTCAGTACTGATTCCTCTAAGTCGCTGGCCGTTTCGGGTGTCTTAGAGGAATCAACAGTCAGCTCGAAATACATTGACAAAAGCAAATTCACTCTATACTCAAAAATTTTTCAGGAGGTTCGATGATTTGACGGTTTTCTCTTCCAGTGTTTCATATGCATAACAAAATCACTGAAGTCTACACTTTGATAACATCAATGTACGGGACAAATTTCGCCATGTTCTGATTACTCGGTCGGAAATTGTTGAAATTCAAAATTTTACACATCTGGGTTTTTTCAGGCACCTAGCGCACACGTAGGGTTAAAATTTGCACAATGTTGTCATATCCATATTTGAAACGCTTTCGAAATTCATTTCGCAAGCTTGCTATTTTTTATCTTTGTTGATAAAATTATAAGGGTACTTAAAATATCATAGCGCCAAAGGGTTAAAGATAACTAACATTTGGCTAACATTTCCATACAGGACAGCCGTAGAAGATAATAGGTTGAATGAATGAATGAATCCATGAAGTGGGTCCAGATGGCCCTAGCATTGCGACCATTGTGCCTCAGCGCTATCTCCTATATGATGTCCAAACTGAAAGGAAGAGCAGAGCCCTAGTAGCTCTAATCTTCGTCATGATAGTGATGGACAGCGTCTGAGAAGGTACTCTAGGCTTTCTAGACGGCAGTGTCGGTCCTTGTCTATACTGTGGAAGTACTTTTTGCTAGGCTCCACATAGGACCCTGTCCGTGTCAGCCTTCGTGAAGCCCTAGGACGGAGTGGGACCAATGTAGGGCAATTTAGCCTCTTCATGGGTCTTAGTATCAGCTTCTTCGTTTTCTTCGTGCCCCTCATAGCCAGGGGCCCATATCAGCTGGATGATGTTCTGCGCACCAACATTTAGTGCATTCCTCATCCCTAATAATATAGAAAAGTTTGTTTGATCGCTATTGATAGCCTTCAGAACTTCTTTGTTATCTGATAGGATCTTAATGGTGACCCTTTTGATGTTCTTTATCTTCATTATATGCGCTGCCTTAAGTATAGTAGATAATTCTACTTGATAAGGAGAAGCACTGCTTGCTGTCGGGAAAGGGGAAGTGCATATTTCACCTGGGTCCTACTCCACAATCAGTCTTCCACTCCTTTGTATACCGCATTTGCGCTCCTTTCTGCGATGGGGATGGGCTATTCTTCCATTTGTTCGTTGATGGTATTTGGAATCATTTCTCAAAGGTTACTCTAGTATTTATATGATTGCTGAGGCTGGGCATTTCCATTATGGCCGTGATGCCCTCGAGGATACTAAGATTACCTATTAGGTCTCCTGGTTCATACCTGGAAGCCTTTTGTAGGCTTATCGTCTATTTTACCGCTTTATCTTGAATTTTTAGATGAAGTGGTTCAAGATTTCAAAAGGCATCCATCTCTCGCTTTAGGGTGCAGTTCATTGCATCTGTAATCAATAGGTAGGCTAGCCTTTGAAGTTGGTTGAGCCTATTAACCACAGTTTTTGTGTGGTTTTTTCCCACCAAACTGCTGACTCATATAAGATGATATCTCTCACCATTTGTTTGTATGCTCAGAGTATCTGCCTTGGAGATAGACCCCGATTGCCTCCAAGTATTTGTTTTGTCGCGTAAAGTACTTTAGTGGCCGTCAGCGTTGGTTTGTTTAGATGGCTGTGCAAGGTTAGTTTCCTATCCAGGTGGATTCTTAGAATTATTACCTCTTCCAGCTCTGCACCCCTAATTTCTCGGGCACTATCTAGTGAATTTTTTCGAGGATTTATGTATATGTCCTCCTCCTCGCACTATTGTCGTGTTACATTTGAGACTTTCTGAAATCTAGATCCCGAAATATCCGAGTGTGAGCCCCTTATTATCATCATGTTGTCATCCGCGTATCAGAGAGCTGTTAGCCTCTCAATGTTTAGGGCCCAAGAAGCTCGTCAACCGGTAAGGAAAATAGCATGGAGGTAATACCCTTCCCCGTGGACATTCGATTCTAGTGTTCACCTTTAGTATTGCATTTCCCAGCTCCGCGAATACACCTCAGCACGTCAGTACATTACTCGTCCAATTTTCCACTTCTCTCTCCTCTCCTCTGGAGTAAATGGTGGAGATACTCGTGTTTTTTTCATTGCCAAAAACTCGTTCTGTGTCCATGAAAGCGCATAGTACTATTTCCTTATCATCCAATGCCTTTTCTGTTATGTTGTTCCAGCTTATGTGAGGCTGATGAAGTTGACTTTCCAGGGCTAATTGGAATTTGTCGAGTAGTATCTTCAATAAGAGATATTTCCGTATTTATAGGTCAATCAGTTTCTCTATGGTCTTCAATATGAAGTATGTGAGGGTAATTGGCCTGCATAATTTTGAAAAGTCAGCCAGTACGGTGCCGTCCTTGACAATGAACGCTCTAAAAATGTGTACTAGGATGATTCTCAGTTTCCCTGTGGCTCTTTGTAGCAGCGCCGGAATGATTCCATTTAGTCCGGATGAGTTAAAGGGTTTGAAGGAGTTTATTGTCCATTCTACCTGTTCATATGAGATGATTCGTTTCATTAGTGGTAAGATGTCCGCTCAAGACCTTCGTCTTTTTTCTCAATCACACTATGATTACTAACTTTGCATTGTGGGAAGTCTGTTTTGAGCGAAACTTCCAGTGTGTCTCCAAAGGTAGTCGTCATCCCTCCACCTGACGTGAGTTCGAAGTCGTCTTATATGCCTTTTGCGACTTTTGGATAGAACATTCTGTATCTTTGCAGTCTCTGAGGTGCTATTCAGACTTGCAGAGAAGGCAGTGCAAGCATTTCTTTTGTATTTCCTGAGCTTTCTTTTGTATTTTGAGGGTTTTTTTTAGACCACCCAGTTTAATGTGTTATTGGTCTTGTTGAACTCTGTTCTCGCAGTTCTTCTGAACTTTCCTGTCTCCGTGTTCTACCATGGCACCCTCATTTTGGAGACACCAGTTTTTTCTTCGGGACAGTTGCAATGGTAAGATTCCAAAATTATTCTGAAAACTATTCTCTTCTAAATTAAATCCCTTAACCTTAAGCTATAGCTTTTAAGCCAATGTTTATTTATTGATTGCTATTTATTGATTTATTTGTTAATTTGTTTGTTTTTTACTTATTTAACTTGTTTGTTTTTATTTTTTTCTTTACTTTACTTAACTTTTCCACTTTTTATTTTATTTTAATTTGATGTCCTTTTTTTAATATGTGATTTTGTACCTTGTTTTGGTGAATGAATAAATAAATAAATAAATAAATTATTCCTTATCCAACTTGTTCTCTAATTCCATTTTTCAGTGTAAATTGGATGCAGGACAGGTAAGGCTATTCGCTATTACCGTTGTAAGGTTAGTCTAATAGGCTTCCCAGTTCGTGCGTTTTGCGGGTATTTAATCATTTTCACGCTATGTTTTCCTAGTTTAGAGGCTACATAGCTATAATCAGAGAACGAAGTTCCTATCAGGACATTCTACTTCTTCACTAGATGTACTGCACTTTTTCAAGTCAGCGTGAAGTCTAGTACATCTTGCCTGTTAATTGTCAGCAACGATGGTATCTTGCCTTTATAAGCTACAAATAAATTGCTGGCTAGAAATTCTAAGAGTGATTTTCCTCTAGCATTGATATCACTGTTTCCTCCATACCGTGTAATTTGCATTGGCATCACCATCATCGCCAATTATAAGCATTTTGTTCTATTTTATGCAGACTCTTGATGTTGTTATTTGGGACTTGGTCCTCATTCCAAGTTAAGTAGACTGAGGCAAATAACGCCTCTACTACACCTTCTTCAATGGAGATCTGTGCTGAGACCACCACTGTGTACCTGGTTAGAGAATAGAAAAAACTTAATATTTGTGCTAATTACCATAGTTGGCCTTGGGTTTTCTTCGACTATGACCCAGGTTAACTTACTATTTTTTGTATGTAGGTCATATAGTCTGCCTTTATTTATGCAAGGCCTTTGTATTGGCTCCATGTTTAAGTGCCTGAACTACTGCTTACTTCCGCCGAGTTAGCTTTGGTATGGTGGTGGTTGCCCTGTAGACACCTCAACCTAAATCCTTAGTTGGTTGGGAAGTGCAGGGACCTGGTGTTGCCTCAATATCGGTTCCACTGTACTCCATACTAGTGACTGGAGTGACCAACGACTCTGGTACCTTTTCACCAACCTTTTTTACGGGCAATTTAACTTGCCGAAAACGGAAGCTAACGTTGTTGTCGCCTTCTGTTATTCTGAAGGCTGAGGCTTAGCCTGCTGCTATAACTAGTGTAGCCCACTTGTCTCTATTCTCCCTGAAAAACATTCTTCAGGACTTGACATTAAAGCCCGGTCCAGACGGTAGGTTTTGCACAACGTTTTATCTGCGCAGTCAAAACGTTGCAAAAATAAAGAGCGTCCAGATGATGCAAATCTGTATTTATTTTAGCGCCATTTTAGTGGCGTCATCATGAAGGAAATACTACTCTGGTCAATTTTTGCATGTTGTCTCGTGAAGAAAAAGAAACAAATGGAACATCTCCGAAGAACCCGGCGTTCACAGTGGTCGAGGCTTCTAATAAGACAGCACTTTTCTCACATTAAATTACTGCGTGAATTAAGTGATGAACCTAATGATTGGCGGAACTACTTAGACATAGACACATGCATTCATTTATTGGAATTAGTGAAACCATATATCACAAAAGAAAATACTTGTATGTGTAAAATACTTTCGTAGCGTCTGGACCGGGCATAAGATGCCTATTTGAGCATTCTACGAACGCCACGATCTTGGTCATTGCCAGATTCGCTTAGTTGGGGAAGTAGCTAACAAGGGTCTTGGGGTTGGAAACCAGGGATTCCTCCGTAGCCGACAGGTTGGCTCGTTCGTACGGCTTTATCTTTAGAGCATCTGCCCTTATCCATTCAGTCGTTATTCTATCCTTGCAATGATGGAGCACGTAGCCT
Source organism: Nemotelus pantherinus (assembly GCA_963978885.1). NCBI lineage: Eukaryota > Metazoa > Arthropoda > Insecta > Diptera > Stratiomyidae > Nemotelus > Nemotelus pantherinus. The sequence continues at coordinate 23,148,513 of OZ022265.1, forward strand.
TCTTGCTAAGGAAGCGAGAAGCAATGCCCGCCTCTATCTCCGCTATTACTCTTTCCTTAAAAGCCTTCTTTAGCTCATCTATTTGGATGGTCGTAAGAAGTCTTTCGGAAAAATCCTTTGGCATGATAAGCTTTTTAACACCTTAGAGCTACCTATCGCTACCTTTTACTAGGTTGAGGATGTTTCAGATATTTTGGTGCCTCATCCGTGCGCCTTGTCTTCTTCGGCGGCCTGTCTTGTGGTGTATAATAATTTATTTATTGATACATATCCAATGGCGGAAGCAACAGTATATATTAGGTTCGAAACAGTTGACATACCCAGCAGAAGCCGAAAAAGGTTCAATTATCGGGTACAAACAACCTTTTTCAGAAGCTTATTGAAGCAGAATAGAAGAGATATGGGATGATAATTAGAGATGCAGGACAAATTTCCGGTTTTAAGGAAGGCGAAAATATTTGCGGCTTTCGAGGAAGAAGCTGATGCTTTCTGAGCAGATTTCTTCTTCTATTCAAATTAAATCATTATGGTGTTCATGAATAAGACAGTAAGTCTTGGATTGCTTAATTTTGAATGAACCGCACCTTTTATGTCTCTCTCTCTCTCTCTCTCTTCTCTCTCTCTCTCTCTCTCTCTTCTCTCTCTCTCTCTCTCTCTCTCTCTCTCTCTCTGGTGTGTGGTTCCCATAGAGATAATATAGTAGAGTTGCCCATGTGATACAACTGCTTTGCATCTACCCCTGCGACTTTTGCCAAACGTCTCATCTAGCAACTTGACAAGAGATTTTCCACGTGGTGATCATATGACGTATGATTCCAAATGAGATAGATGTGCAAGAGACAGACAAAATATCGCATACCCCTTAGCTCTTGGTTACGTCCCCTCCAATACATTTCAAATGTGAAGGGCCACTCCATTGTCTACTACCTCCATTGTGGTTCCCATCGTTTCCTTTTGGCGTAGTTCAAAGATATATACTTGGACCTCTATTTTTAATACTAAGATTAAAGAAGACAAATAAAGGAACATAGCAAGGATATTCGGTATGCCATGGAGACCAGAGTTGGCGATACTGTCTAGGCTAGCAAGTAAATCTTCGACTTCAAAGAGGATCGTCGGAAACAAGCAAAACGCATTAAGCTCAGAAAAGGAAATATCAGAGAAAGATGAATAAGCTGAGAAGTAGGAGAAGAACAGATATGCGCAGACAGCTGACTTAATTCTTGTGACAAGAAAGAGATAAATCATTTAGATAGATCACAGCAGGGATACAGAGAGTTTTTGGTGAACGGATGTAGACCGGCAGGGTTTCTGATGACTGGATGATATCGGGGTTATGATGGTATATATAACTACGGTAAGAACTCATCGCGTCTTCAATCATCTTTTTAGCACATGAGCGAAGATTTTTGTAACTTGAAGGTCAACTTCTAAGCCGCAGTTTCAAAATTTACGATGAGCTGCGTCTTTAGTTTTAAGAGCCCGACTCACGTCAACTGTTAGCCAAGAAGAATCAATGCCTTTCCTAACTCGAAAAATGGGAGTATGACAGGGGAAACAAGAAACAAGAAGAACACTTAGACCTCTGAAAAAAGCAAGCCAGCAAATAGAATTAATTTCATTGATCATGGGAGTGAAGTCCCCTTTAACGAAGGTATAACGCGACACATATGTATTGTTACTCTTTGAAAATGAAGTAAAGGAAAGATCTATGGCGGAAGGCGGGTGGTGATGATTAGGTCTATCATAAGGTAACAGAGCAGCACATTAACGAACAGACGAATAAGGAAGGTTAGCAAGAATAAAATCAAGTATTCTGTTTGTAACATAAATCAACTGAAAAAAATTATAAAGTGAGAAAAAAAAGGATGATGCTATAGAAATTTCAAGTAGTAGATTCAGTGTTATATGTCAATGCACCCAGCAACAATTGTTAACATTGTAACACTGAAATAATAAATGGCTGCCACTGGCAAGTGCCATTTTGAAAGCTCTATTGAAAGTCTATTCATTTAATTATATCATTTTAGGTATACATTTTTTCGATTATTTCTTTCAAAAAACTGAATTCCCTATTTTATTACAGCTTTAAAAAGTACTTACCATCTTATCCTGTAGTTGCCAAATAATATAAAAATTTTCAATTCATAATATTTAAAAAGGATAAATAAAACACTCATTAAATAGTGATTTATCTTTATTATGTGTTTCCCGTAAAATTTCACAGATGTTTTCTTAAAAGTCGAGTCGTATTTCGATTTTTTTCCGCTCTTTTACAAAAATATCAATTTTGATAGCAATTTGATTACAAATGAATTAAGGTAACATCAAATTATAAATAACGTTTTGTATTTAATTCTTTTAACAATAGTTTTTCTTCCTAATTTTGAATACTAAAATTTTTTTCTTCCTAGAATTGATTTTTAGAAACTACAATATTACGATTTCGAAGGATTTTGTAAGAAAAGAATATGAAAATCTGTGTTAATTTGATATAAACATAAGACGTTACGTTCGTATTTTTAGTTTGTGCATGTTTTGAGTGAATCAGCTGCTATAAAATTTGACTAATAGTTATCATTGGCGGTATGTGCAGATTGTGTGATTTTGTAAATATTGTATTCCGAATTATTTTTTTTTAGGATATCAATGGAGTAAGTTTATGATATATATCGGGATATCTAAAATATGTATTATAAAGTCAAGTGTGATAATGCTCTCTAAGGTTAATATTTACATTGAAAACTATATTTTTCTACGAACATGAACATAAAATGCACTTTTTGAAAACTTAACAGGATAGCATTTGGGCAAAAATGATATAACTATGATTGTTTAATAGTACCTTGTATTGACTAGTTAACATTTCTGGGCACTATCAATTTTTGATAAAAACTAGTTCGACGTTGACAGGATAGAAATTTGTTAATTATTTTTTTCTCTACTTTCTCATTGTACGTACTTATATAGAAGAAAACATAATCTTATTTTGCCATTGGTATAGTTTGAATATCCAATTTTGTTACTACGCTCTTAGATATAATTTAGTATTTATCAACTAATTAATGCTAATGACACGATTGTTTTGGTCCTCGTTTGTAAAAGGGCTTCAAAAAGCTTTTAATTATTTTTGAAATTCAAAAATAACATAACAATATTATCGTTCATGTTAAAAAACTTTTAAAATAATTTTAAAAATTTTCATTTTTCACACTTATTAAACGAAAACACAAAATTATTATATTATAACTTTCTGTTGTTCGAGAGTATTCGTATTTGAGTGCGAATAAAATTACATACCTGAACTGACTACCAGAAGAATAAGTTTATTTACAGTTGATTTTGATATTTAAATTGGCTCCGTACATGTGAAAATGAAATATGTCGAGGCACTTGATTTAGTGAAACAACAACAAAGTTTGTAATAATTTCAGGTATTTTTATAATAGACAGATAAGACAAATGTATTTCTTTGTTAAAATACTAAAATAAACTCGCCAGACCGCAAAAAATTTGAGTTTCAGCCACCGAAAATTTCCTTGGATGAATGTTGAAGTGTTTTATCGTGTAATCTAATAGTTTCTCTCTGCACAACAGTAATTGTTATCAACACTTGAAACTTTCGCAACTTTACCGAGTAGCTATGACGATGGCTTGTAAATAATTTAAATTAAACGAAAGTTGTGTCAGAAACTATATATGGATCGAAGTGAAAGTTGTAGCTAACTAGAACTGGCTGATTAATGGATATTTTCGGAAAAAGACAACAGAACGGAATACCTTATACCGCAGGAAAGACGGGGGTTTTCCATCGACTCTTTGTCAGATGATATATTATGGATGCGGAAAAATCCCGTTTTGATTTGTGAATCAAAATCCCCAGTGTTTGGCTACGTAGAAAGTTTCCAGAGTTTCGAGAAGAAGGACAAAGAAGTTGAGTCATATGAATGGGAAGAAAGAGAGGAAGAGTATCTGAGGACAATGAAAAAATAAATCCCTTGTATGTTCGATATGTTATTGATAGTGGATTTGTTTGTCGAGGATGAATTTTGCCTTAACGTAAAGGAAATCGTAAATAGTTTCTTCAGTTGATACATATTTCAAGAGAATGGAAACTATATTTACTTGATATGGTTGCATTACGAATTGAATGTCTATACATTTGAGGCTGTTTTAATTTGAAAAGATTTGAAACAGTAAACAGTAAGGATGATCTAGTGTTTGAATTTCTTTTTACGGTTTGCAGCAAAGTATAGTGTGACGCGTAACGTCAACACACTTTTGTTCATATTTTTTTAGTTAATTACGTTGCGATGTCGTTGAATATGCTCTCATATGAACTAACAGTTGTAACAAATTGATTTGTAGTTCATTTCAATAATCTTATAGCTTCTTATGTATAAAAAAATCCCAAATTTCAAATAGCGCCCAACGTGGGTTATCAATTTGTAGTGAGCCATGATGATAATTATTTCATATTATTTTCATTTTTACATTCAATTGAGGTAGTCTGACAATTTCCAGGGTAATAAGGACATTTTAGCCAAGGGAAGAATAAACACTTCAGCAGCTTATGTTCCCTAGTGTAGATAACCTACCAATCTGCTAACCAGATCCCGGAGTGACCTATTAGACTACGGGGTGTGTTTGTGTGTGGGTGGGGGGAGAAGCGCATTGGCACCTCTAACCACATAGGCCAACAAATCCATTATACACATTGCCCCCTGCCTACCATAGTTTCCCGAACTTCTTGATAAAATCTAGGATCGCTCACAGGGGAAAAGAGGCGATCTTCTGCATAGGTGCCACATACCAGCCACAGGATATCTGAGACGTGCAAACGCTGAGTATTCACATAGGAAATGCTCCGCAGAGTAAGCCTCTTCTAGGCAGGATGAACAGAGGCCATCCTGTGCAATAACTATTCGGTACATATGTCCTCCTAGGAAGTTGTCTCCAGCCAGAATACTTGTCATGGCTTTGCGGAGTATGTGAGGTTTGACTCACTAAAAAAGGCCATCTACAAGTCCACGAAGTTTCGAGTCGGGACCCGTTCGTGCGGACTTACCTATCGGTGCTCACGACTTCAGCGAATACTATAGCTCATGAGTCGGTAAGGCATTCCTTTATGTGCAGTACTATCTTAACGTATGTTGAGACGCCGCGTCAGCTCTATTGTTCTTCAATGTTGTAGCCAATGTTAGAAGGTTTGCGTTCGCGAGTGTATCAGAGCCTAAGTTCTGTCCGGCTCTGGCAGAGAGAGGTACCTTTAATCAATATTCTGGATCTGAAAATCGATAATCCGGATCAGTCAATCCAATCTAGTCACGAGGAAACTTTAGTTAGCCACAACAGAGGGGCGCGTTTATAATTATTGGGGGTTGATGCCAAACTAACTTTTGACTGGTGAGGACCTTCAGATTTTAGTTTTATCTATTCCACATCTAAACGATGAGCAATGCTAAAAACATATCCATATGTCCTATTAATACAAAATATCTGGAATAATATTTCATAAATACAAGCATGTTCCTACACTTAGCTGAAAGCTAAAAGTCTCGTCAAATTGCGTTTCATAATAATAAATATCAAAATCTCGAATAAAATGATTTTATGGAATTTTGCGACCATTTTTACGCCATTCAAGCTAAATGGAGTCATAAGGACCGAAACCGATTCAGCTCATACTTTTATATCCATACGTCACCAAAGAACGACATTCACTTTAGCTCTAGTTAATAGAAATCCATGTTAGAATCCATTTTCTTCCTGCAACTTTTATGCCACCCACATGTCACTCATGAAATAAAACAAAATTAAGTAGCACAACCCACAAGTAGATTACATAATCAAGTTTGCAAACTGCCATAAATCCTTGCCAGCGAAAAAAAGAAATTATTAACAAGTCGCATCGGAAGGAGCAAGCAAGGAAGTATCGCCTGACTGACTATTCGAAATTATGTACTTGTTCTTACTCGCTGTGCGTACTTGGGATCACAGTCGCCGTGCATTATTCACATATGCCGCAACAGAGCGTAACGACGCTAGTAAGTAGGTATGTGAGTACACACGGTAACTACTCGACATGCATGCAGTCATCGGGGCAAGTTGGATTGAAGAGACAGGAAAAGTTTATCGCATCCAGGTCGATTGGCGTGGCGATTAAATTGCACCCCAAGCGATGAACGTACGAGGGCGGCAGAGTCGGGTAGGTTGTGTTCTTGTTGCGCTGATGTAAGCAAGTTCGTGAGAAGTATTTCATTGGCAGGATGAACGTAAGGATCTAAGGCTGGACTGGGATATGGTATTTGGTCTAGAAACTACTCATCATTCAATGCACGCGGCTATGGTGGCTCCACAAAGTTGCGGAGAGCTTGGGAGTTTAATTAGTTTGTCTTTCTGCGAGTTTCAATTCATCGTAGTTTGAAACTTGTCGTAATTACAGTTATTTCGAAAAGTCTTTTGAGAGTTGGAGCTGTGCACAAAGTTGCATTACTGTATAAACTAATATAGCCCAGGACAAAATTTAATCGTTCTGTAGTATCAACGGCACAAATTTTCTTTAAAGATATACAAGTCCTCGTCATAGCTTCAGTGATTTAAAGTTTAAAGACATGAAGTAATATCTCCAACCAATGCAGTTCTATGGGTTCGTAACAGCATTTTTATTCCTCGAACTGTGCAGAGCCTGGATAGCTTTCGAAATAACCATATTCAAATTTATTCATTGAGCAGTGTAGCAGCGAAATGGATTCGGGATTCGCTTGATGGCGCATTGTTCGCAATGTAAGGGTGCTGTTCAGTTCTGTTTCAGGTAGCTATCAGCATTTGCCTAATTGAAATTAACGTAACGCATGCAACACGGTTACTATCGATTCGATCCTGGCCTATAAAACTACAAAGGGCTTTCGTGCTGTAGGCGATGCGGTTTCTACGTGAGACACAAATTGGCCGGCTACCTTTCGAATTGGCCTAGTTTTTGGGGTGCGGTGCGTGGGATGAGCATTCGAAGCAATAAAATACGATTAAGAGCTCGCTAACTAACTAACTCAGCTTCCAGCTATAATCCAGGACGATGACTTCGATTTCATCTCTCCTCGCTGCCCTGGATCATTTTCGATGATCTGGGCGATGGTGTTCTATCGATATATTCGATACTATCCTCTTCCTTGGACGAACAGCCCGGATTCGTATTGGGACGTGAATGCGAATTCTCCTTTGATACTGACATCTTTTTCTCTCGGGGCATGGCGGGCTCAGGATTACCGGCTTCGGAATTGGCCATGGCAATGTCGAGTTCACGCTGCCATTCGACTTCTTTCAATTCCATTGCTTTGCGCTTAAGCTCTTTATACCTATTGTAAATTATAAATTCTTTGATAATGTTGCTACCGCTATCCGGATCGCTATCACGTCTCGCCGAACGTTGCTTGGCTAAGCGTTTTTTCTTCTTGTGTAACGGTTTCGTTTCGACTATCATTTCTTCTAATTCTAAGCATGGATCACAATTGAGATGGTCTTCGGGGGGCTTGAATGGTGGCTTGATTGTTTTCTGAACGATTTTCTTGAAGTCTTGATTACGTAGCAGTGGTGTTTGCTGGAGTTCTCGCTGCGAGCTGATACGTGCTCCAGGATGAACATTTAATAGCTGTAAAGAGATAAAGCAAAAAAAGAAAAAAATCGAATTAAATTGGATTTCGAATGATTCTGAGAATAGTGAGGGTAGAAAAGAGAGTGGAAACGATGTATTGTTTTAAGCTTCCAATCAAGTGAAGGAAAACGATTAAAGAGAAAGTGATTTGTGTTTTATGTGATTTTTCGGGATTTCTATTGTTCATAGACTTTTTCATACAATATTTTGACCCTATTTTCTGTAACAATGTCGATTTGAAGGAGATTGATGGATTATAAATAACCATTTTCATTAGGTTTTAATTAATTATGCTAGACTCAGGTAGCTTGTTTATTTATTTGTTGTGAAAATCCACAGAAGAAATCCAATTATGTTAGGCAAGATATTAGACAAAAAGAAAAAATTAAAATAAACATAAAAATAAAAAACAATAACATGAAAACTAAAAAAAAAATTAATAAATTCAGAATGGAAGAGTAATACAAAAAGCAAACAAAAGCTAAATCGACCGAAAAAAGAAACAAACAATTGAATAAATTAGGACATAGTTTTATTTTTAAACACAGATAACGTTCGAGGCAGAGGACCAAGGTTAAGGCTATTGTACTGAGGAGGCAAACGCAAAAAGGGAGAAAAGAAGTAGGTTCGATACGGGAAAATGTAGCATTAAAGTTGAATAATGTTCTATTAGAATGGTCCGATTCACTATCATAAAGGGAAATGTTGTGGTCAACCAATATACAGCCGTTAAAAAGTTTAAAACGGAGTAACTCGTCGATCAACGTGACTCAAGAGAAGGAATTTGAAGGATGTAGAGGCGCATACTTCTATTTATTTATTTATTGCCGAATTCAAACATGGTCAATAGCATTATGTGCTAACAAAGAATATATAGTTTAATTTTAAGTTTAAGAGTTAAACTATTGCTTAACACAAACAATTTTTCGGCCATCCCAAGAGGAGCTTAGCTCGTACTATATGATCGCCAGTTTTGAGTTTCAATGCTTATGATTTTATTTCATGATACGCAATTAATATCCTTAGCTAATAGATATCCTTATCTAATTAATGCTTCTAATTTACTTTTTTTTGACAAAAATTAGGCTAAATATGATACTTTAGTAACTTTTGAAAATAAGCTCTTTCAGTGCTTTTTTAAATCTGCTAATATTCTGCAGCTGACAGATGTTTATTGGTAAGCAGTTAAATAGTCGTGGGGCAACATAAACAGCATGGCTAGCTGCCAGTGCTCACTGAAAAACCACATAGCGCCAGACGCCATAGTTTATAGACTTCTGGCGCCATGTATGTATATAGTCGATTTCGGGATTGTGATAAAATATAGCGTCACACGCCATAATACATGGCAAAAAGTACATAGGAGCAAGCGCTATCCTTATAGCCCTCCACGCCATGTACTATAGTCCTCCACGCTATGCAGATGGCGTGGAGGGCTATAGTACATGGCGTGGAAGACTATAGTACATGACATGAAGGACTACAGTACGTGGCGTGGAGGACTATAGTATATGGGGTGGAGGGCTATAAGCATAGCGTCTGCTTCTATGTACTATGGCGTGTGGCGCTATATTTTATCACAAATCGACGGAAATCGACTATGTACATGGCGTCTGGCGCTATGTATTTTTTCCGTGCATCTGAAGATGATCCAGTTCGCATCCAACAAAAGGCCACGAGCCTTTTCAGTTCTGAGCATCTGGAGGTAGAGCAGTTGATGTTACGTAATGAAATTCTGTCGACGAAATTTCCGAGGGATAAATGACATCAAAGACCATTGCCTCTCCTATAATCAAGAAGCAATACTCATATGTCACTTGCTGACATTTATACGTCCCTTCACACAGCATGGCTGCGAGTTATAATTGGAGTGCCATGAGCCATATTACATGGCTCATGACACTATGTAATATAGCGTGTGGGGCCATAATTTCTGCGCCATGTAATTATGGCACTGGAACCCATACTGCATAGCTCAGGGTACTATGTACATAGCGTGTGGGATCATAAATGCTGCGCCATGTTACATAGGACCACGCGCTATGTAGATTCTGACATTATGGCGCTGGGAGCTATTTTGCATAGTTCAGAGTAATATGTACATAGCGTATGGGGCCATAAATAATGCGCTATGTTACATAGCTTTGGGCACCATGTGGATTTTTTTCCAGTGCTGTTGTAAATTTTGGCTCTTGAAGCACTCTACGTCGTCTCCTGCGTCGTTACCACTTCTTCGCTAGTACGTGGAAACTCAGTATTATGCATATGTAAATATTTTAATATTTTTGAATCTACATATATAGCATTGGTATAGGTAAAACACCAGAGTCTTAATATAATTGCAGAGTTGGATACCGAACCGGTTTTCGTAAACATATTTTAATAAATTTTCTGTGTAGCAGAACCAACGGTTCTACGATAGATACAGGTAATCCACCCCAGTTGATAAGACCATATTCTATTACTGACTGGACGAGTGCTAAGAAAATCGTTTTTATTCGATCAGGAGATAGTATAGATTTTAATTGTACAAATTTGTACAAAATTCTTCTTAGGCGACCACATAGGTAGGAAATGTGATCTTCCCAACACAAGCGTCGGTCCAAAATTAGACCCAGATACTTGGTGCTGTTTACAATTACTAGTGGACTGCATCGGCAACTATTAGGTGTACATGAAGGTTTATGAATGATTACTCGAAAAGTATCAGAAGGTAATCCAGCCATCGTTAGTGAGAACGGTAATACTACAATACTACTGTCTTGCCAATGTTAATGCTGACTAGGTTCATATTTACCCAATATGCTACAAGTTCATTCCAACATTTGCAAAATGAAATGTTTCATTCCAGTTCGGCAGAGGTACAGCTATGGCCCGCTTGAGCTGATGTGGAAAATATCCTTGGGCGAAAAACAAATTTATTAAATGTGCTAGAGGTCTCGATATAGAAGAGATATTTGGCTGCAATCGATCAAAACCAGGAGCTACAATTGATTTTAGATCGGATATAAGGTAAGCGATCTCGGTTTCATGTACCAGATACAAGAAAAAAGATTCGCAATTATTATTTGAATGAGGTAGTATTGTATTTTCCTGACTTACTCTGCTGCCTACTTGAATATTACTTGTGATTGTATGACTAAACCTAGCAAAATGCTCATTGAAAGCATTTGCGATATCCAACTTCCTATCATTAGAAAATCGTAGAAATAATGCTGCTACTAAAATGCCGAGTACGTTTACTATTGTTTAAATCTGTTACTCCATTTATGATGGACCAGATTTTTTAGCTGTCGTGTCTGCAGTTTTCTATTAGACATTTATAGTAACTATTTTTGGTAGAGCAAATTAAACATTTCAGAATATTGCTATACTTTTTATACTTTTTCAAGAGCACGACATTGAAAGGCTGCTTTTGTAATTTGGCAGCCATGTTTTCTCGCTGATGAGACCTTTAGTTATCCAAGGTTTCAGTTGCTTTGCTTTATGGCTGACTTTTTTTGCTTCATCTAAACCGTTTTTGTATGTTTCGAATAGAGTATTATAGAAGGCATCAAAAGATTTATCGGCTTTTTCTTCGGAGAATTCTTTCGACCAGGATTCATTTTGTAGCAGGCATTTAAATGTTAAAACGTTCAACTTTTTTTTTTGTACTTCATAATTAGTTTCAGATTAAGATATGTTTCCGATGATAGCAAAATGGTCAGTTATGTATGTGCTACAAATGGCTGACTGAAAAATATGGCGCTTTTGACGTTTAACAAACATGTGATCCACGCAAGATTCACGTGTATTACATTTGCGGGTACACCCATACAGATAATTAACAAACCCATATTCATGTAGTGTGTCAAGGTATTTATGTCCAATTATTTCTATATTATCATCCATTATATCGATATGTATGTTACCGATTAATAACTGATATTGAAAGTTTCTGCCGTTTTCCAAAAACATATCTAAGCTTGCAATAAAATTATTAACGTTCGAATTATTAGGAGATCGGTATAAGGTTGACAGTAGGAAATCATTATTCTCAATTTTAAGAATCCTATTTAGGGAATTCACATCATCGATTTCATTATTTAAAACATTATAGTTAATGGTAGGCGCGTTTTTCTGCTACCCCTATCCATAACAGAACAACCTACACTATTGTGACCTAGCCAACTTTCGGTTAGCACTAAAATATTGAAAGTAACTCCTATAGAAGATAACCATAAGATGAATTCATCGAAGTTTTTCATAATGCTTCTTATATTTAAGTAACAAATTTTAATATTTTTTGTTTGACTACTACCGAAAAAGTCACTAATTGTTCGTTCCTTTCGTTATATTATTAGCACCAATTACTATTGACTTTTATAGCAGTTATCTTTAGATATCATTTAAGAAGCTACTTATGTACATAAAATGTAAAAAAAAAATTTATATTAATAAAATCCGAGCAGTCATTTAGTATAATTTAGAGAGAAATTAAATTTTCTTTGTCAAAAATCTTAATAGGTCTGACAATATCGTCTTTACTAACAAACATTTTTCCCTCTCTTACCTAAACGTATTTATAAAATTTCTGTTTAGCAATATTTTTGGTGTGTTTGAGAATCATAATACGGAATACTGTACTTATAAAACAACGAGCGGGTGAATCGGCGTTCCCAGGATTCAACCACATCGATCAAGTATCCGTAACGTGCATATCAAATTTGGCAACAGTATTCAAGAACACTACGCACGAAGGAAAAAAAAACAGGTAAAGATAAGTGGAAAGATTGGCAAAATGTTTAGAGGATCTGATGATGAAGCCGGAAAAACGAGAAGTATTGGCAGCGATGTGTACTTTAACTTGAAATCAAAAATCACGCCAATAGTCCGGGGAAATATAACATGATGCTTCGGAAAAATTAGGCGAAAGCTGAATTTTGGTGTGAACCTTGGTACTGGCATGTTGAACAAATTTTCAAAAGTCCCCATCGATCCGAGTGCTGCATCACTTTTTATACGGGGTCAAAGGTTACCAAAAGTGACCTTTCCTAAATATCTCAGTAACGGTTACGTCTTTAGAAAAACAATGTATGGCGAATTTGTAGCTTAGCAGATTTCCAACAAAAAATATTATATAGCTTTTTCCTGTAACCATAACCGTTTTTGAGATATATTGATCTAAACATTTGTTACTAACAGCATCCTCTTTATCACGGCATGTTAATATTATCCGATTTTGATTACGACTTGGCATGTTTGTGAGTTTGTTTTTCTATGTTTAAGAGGCGCATAAAAAAAACATGTACACAAACTTATCTACTAGACTCCAGGGTAGGTGGAAAAGTGTCCTCCGAAAAGTTCCCCCCTCCCACTTTGCCATAAAACGGTATTCCTGAGCATCCATCCCAAATCTTCAGAAATGAGCTCCTTGCCTACTCTTTGCCCACTGTTAAACAAGATAGGATCACTTTTTATCCTGTTAATTGCCTAGTCTTGACATCGAAGGACCAGCCTTACATCCACACCCTTCCCACACCCTACCCACCCCCGCAAACGAACCACCCCGAAATACGCGGTTTTTTAGTTTTTTACTAATGTTCGAAGAACATTAGTATTAAACTCGTTTCGCCGAAAATTCATATTTCTTTATGTATATATATATATATATATATATATATATATATATATATATATATATATATATAAATATATATATATATATATATATATATATATATATATATATATATATATATATATATATATATATCAGCAAAATGATTTTCCGAGATAATCTCTGGAGTGGCCGATTCGATTGAGCTAAAACTTTCGGAGAACGTAGATGTATATAGTAGGTAGCTCCACGACTTTCTCAAATTCAGATATCCTAAACCTTTTGGCGGCGGCGAGCGTTTTAGTGAATTTTGAGGTACTCCTATATTTCCAAGCGGTGTAAATTTTCGTTGAAAAAAAGTAATCGGAATGAAAATTAATTATGTTTTAAGCTTGTCTATGACAAAGAATTGAAATTTTTGAGCCGTGTGTGGGTGCTAAGTGCCTAAAAGTAGGCAAGGATTTTTTTCACGCTTTAAAGATTTGAAAAGTTTTGAGGGTGGCAACCCTAAAATTGTTTTCACCCGTTTGTCATTACTTGTGATCAAAACATCGGATCATCGTGAAAATTGCAGAGCGTATTGATGTTGACTAGGACTTAGCATATATGGGTTTTGAAGGTTGTACGGGTAACCCTGTAGCTACGGCAGGCTCCTGAAAAAAAATCCTTCAAATCATTGACCTTCCTCAAAAATTTTTGATTTTTGGCAAAAGTTTCAAATCATTGATAAATTTTGATCTTTGTCCATCATGTCAAATTGAAATTTTGAAAATTCCGATTTGCACAAGAACGAACACCAAATTACCTCTATTTTCAGCACTCGAAAGTTCTGTTCACGAGAACTGACGACCGGATTATCCGATCATAATAAAATTCACAGGACATGTTGGTATTAGCTAGGACCAGGTCTGATAAAAGTGATTTTGAAATGCGGGCAACCCTGTGGCAGTGGTACCATCTTGAAAAATCACTGAGAAAAAAAACAGCTTTTTGGCCTATAACTTCCGATTCAACCATCAGATTTCACACAGTACTTGAATCTTACTCTATGTAACATTTGGTAAAAATTTGGTTGAAAAATTAGAATAGGGCTGCCAGCTATGGTGATTTTTGTCTCATAAATCTTGCAAATTTACTCAGCAAAATAAAGCTTTTTCCCTATAGCTTCCTGTCCAGTGCAGAAATCAGAACGAAGTTCATGCAGTAAATGGACCTTAATGTGAAGTAAATGTCGTAGGAATTTCGTACAAAAATCATGAAAGGGCTGCCAGCTATGACCATTTTTGTATTTTTGTGGAATTTCTTTACTGAGCGATTATGTCATTAGATTTGCAAATGGGAATAATCCTGCAATGAAAATCAGCAACAAATATTAACGCTTTAAAGATTTGAAAAGTTTTGAGGGTGGCAGCCCTAAAATTCTTTTCACCCGTTAAGCTTCCAGCGCAGTGATTCAATCGAAACGAAATTTACTGTTTGGGTTTAACTTAACGTGAAGCAGATTTGGTATACATTTTGCTCTGCTGCTGACACAGGGTAACCAGCATTAGCCATTTTTGAAAATATTGCACCAACAGATGCTTGAAATTACATACTCATATGCAAAGCATTTGCGATAAAAATAAGAAACCAATTTTTAAATATTCAGAGTTTTGAACATTTTTCGGATGGCAGTCTCAAACAACGTTTAAAAGCTGAAACTTTCGATGAAATCCTACGATGAGAACGAAGTTCAAAAGATAGGTTGATTAAGCATGATCATTTTATGGTAGATTTATTGCTGCTTCGTTGGGAAAGTGTTGCCAGCACTGAACATTTTCATCATTTGTGTTATAGTTGAGTTTTGTTGCTTGAGATAAGGAATGGTTGATATGATTCTACAAAAAAGTGTATTACGTCTTTCCGAATTTTTTGTTCACTCAAAGACAATTTCTTCGAAAATTAGTTTTCTAGCGGTTCTGATGCGCTAGAGTTTTTTCCATACCGTCTTATCCCATGAACGATCAGGGCAAGGTCACGTAATTTCAGGTGCAAATTGGTTTCGAGACGTGTCATGTCCCTTTGGCGCTATGCAGTCATCACAGGATTGGTAAAAAAACTGATTATTCGGGGATAATCTGCATCGGATTGAGCTCCTATAATGTCAAGAATGAGCGTTTACAGAATTATTAATTAACTTTTCGGAGTACACTTTTCCACTTACCCTGGAGTCTGGTAGACAAGTTTTTGTACATGTTTTCTTTATGCGCCTCTTAAATATAGAAAAACAAACTCACAAACATGCCAAGTCGTAATCAAAATCGGATAATATTAATATGCCGTGAGAAAGAAGATGCTGTTAGTAACAAATGTTTAAATCAATATATCTCGAAAACGGTTATGGTTACAGGAAAAAGTTCCAGAATCTTTTTTGTTGGAAATTTTTTAAGCAACAAATTTGTAATACATTGTTTTTCTAAAGACGTAACCGTTACTGAGATATTTAGGAAAGATCACTTTTGGTAACCTTTGACCCCGTATAAAAAGTGACGCAGCACTCGGATCGATGGGGACTTTTGACATTTTGTTCAACACGCCAGTACCAAAGTTCACACCAAAATTCAGCTTTCCCCTAATTTTTCCGAAGTTTCGCCTTTTTTATGTCGGATTTCACTGGGCTAAAGTTCCTTGAAACTAGAAACAGCGTTGAGAGGAGAGCCAAGGACAAAGCAGTAGAAGTGCAGAGGGGATGTTTGACATTTGATGATACTTCACAACATTCAAAGTGCGGAAATTCGCTGCGCACCAGGTAGCCAAAGCATCCAAATCGTTCTGCAATATGAAACAGTCACTAGCGGATTCAATTATTCAGAAAATTTTAAGAGCATCAGCGTACAAAAAGCAGGGTGAGCTAAGGAGGGAAGGAAAATCGTTAATAAAAAAAAGGAATAATAAAGGGACAAGAATGGATTCTTGCGGAACTCCTGAGCTAGGAAAAGAGCAAGAGTGTGTAAAAGAGCAAGAGTTAACAAAAACAGCACAAAAGCGATCACAGACGTAGGAAGAGAACCAAGAAAAAAGGACACCAGAGAGACCGAACCCTGCTAACATTAACAGAAGAATATAATGGTTCACAGAATCGAAAGCCGTGGCAAAGTCTGTATAGAGGACATCTACCTGGTTTTGCTGGTCGATTGCGGAAGCAATGGTGTTTGTAAAAGACAATAAGTTTGCAACCGCTGACTTAACTTTGATGAATCCATGCTGTTCACTGGCCAGCAAGGGCTGGATGAAAGGGTACACTCTATTGTAAACGACTCTTTCGAGCAGTTTACTAAAACATGGCAAAAGGGATATGGGACGGTAATTAGAGATGGAAGAAATATCACCAGCTTTATGGATGAGAAGAAATATCACCAGCTTTATGTAGGCGGATTTCCAAAGGGATGGAAAGGTAGAAGAAAATCTTCTTTTTCGCTTCATTTGCCTTTCCAAAAAAAAAGGAAACTTCTTGTTCAGGCAGTGAAGTTTGGAAATTTGAAGAAAAGTTAAATTTTTTTAAGGATACAATAAAAAAACAAATATTTTTTTAAAAGTTAATTTTTTTTAAGGATACAATAAAAAAAACAAATATTTTTTTTCATGTTATTTTTAGGGCTAATCCCCTTAAACTACTTTCAAGGTTCAAATTCATGCCTGATCTGAAACAAACACTTACCTTACTAATCAAGTCAATGAAAATACTACTCCAATAGCGGGGATAATGAACTGGTGTACTAAGAATATGTTTCACATCAGTTAAAGGCGTACATGAATGAACAAGAAACGGTCGAGTGCCAGCTCGCATTTCATACGCAACTACACCTAACGACCACCAGTCGACGGGAAAGCTGTAGCCAGCTAAAAATATAGGAAAACAAAACAAAGAGCAAACATCAAGTCATTGCAATACATAATGTTTTTCCATTCAATTTAGAAACGAGAAAAAAACATACATACATTTTTTTTGTATCTGACAGATACCGATATTACACTCAGTTGCCAAATACAGAACATTTTTTTTCCAATCGAACAATTACGCTTCATACTGTGAACTCACCGTGCAATTTATTTCATTTTCCGCTTACACAAACATCCAATTCACTATATTGCCCTGAAACGTTTCGTTCACTTACCAATTTCCTCTAAAGCACACATAAAAACTTCCGGAGCCATATACGGTTTCGTGCCGGACATACTGGATGCGAGTCCGTCACGTTGCAGTCTCGTTGCAATATTGAAATCCGTTAGATGTGCATGTCCTGCAAGGCAAAAACGAAAGACAAACAATTGAAACCATTAGTTGGTAAACAAGAAAAATGCCGAGTGGCAAAAGAAAAGCTGAAAGAATGACGAGCCAAAAAAAAAAAATAGATTGGTCAAAGTTTGCACAAGAGGGACCCCGTGCAAATAAATTGTTTCCCACTTGTCGGCGTTGAAGGCGTATGCAGAATAAATTGAATTAGGATAATGAGTGGATGGAGAGTGGAAGACCGGAATGAAAATTCTATGATGAAGTGAAAAGAAATACAATTGAGTTGAAGAGCTGGAGGGATTTCTTTTTGATGATAGAGGGACTTTGTTCGAATAAAGTGTTTGGATTGGATGATGATTTTATTAAAGCTGAAATGAGGAACGATATTTATTTATACTCGACATGTAAAAATGCTTTCAAAACGTATGAACCATATTGTATTGATTTAAAATTTTTAATATTTGCTAGCAGCTATAAATTAGGGTAAATTATAAACATAGTGGAAGGGAGGGCAAGACGGGGCCCTTAACGTTTGGACCGTAATAAAACGCACATTTTTCAGTATTTTGAATATTTATTTGTTTATAATTATTCTTATATAATAAAATTTTGGAAATAAGGAAATTAAGAAACTTTCCACTCATTGAAAAAGAAAAAAATGATAAATTTTGACAAAAATGTCGAACAGTCCATCTTGCCCTCTAGGTCGGGTAAGACAGGGTAACCTATGGCGTAAGATGGGGTATAGGAGACATATTCTATTTTTGGTTGCAAAACTCGCAAACAAATACTGCTTCGTTGTTCTCGTCATTTATTCCAGCATAACTACAGTGTGCCCAATCCAGACCGGGAAAAAATGCGGCCCATCCTTCATTTCAATCCAAGTATTTTCCATGGCAGTAAAAGCAAGTGATATTATTTTCATCATTGTCACATTTTGATGAAAAATTAAGATTATTGGTGGGATTTTTTTGTTGTTTATTGGTGGGATTAGGATTAATGTTCTTCTTATTCTTTTTCTTAGCCTTTTTCTTGTTCTTTTTCTTTCTTTATCATCTTCTAGTTTCTTTCTATTGTTTCTTTTAATTCATTTTTATACGGGGAAGAAGTTACGACGGCCGTTTTTCCTCGTCTCCTTGTCACTCGTGAAATTGAGCGAATTGCAGGATAAGGCACTTCGCGCACGGGTCGTTAGCAACGCGATGCGTGAGAGATGCGTTTGACACTTGTGAAGCTTGCGAGAAAACGATTGTCGTCATCCTCGTTTTATGTCCGCACACGGGTCGTCAAGAAAACGTGAGTATGCTTCGTAAAATCATACAATTCGGGGCATTTTCACACCACCCCCACGAATTGTACGTTGCTGTCATCCATTGCACTTGTAACAACGACTAGTCATAGTCATTCGGCTTGAGGCCTGCGATGCACAACGCTTGAGACGCACTCAAAATGAAACGATTATGCTTCTCAATCTTCACGATTGGGTAGCGCTCCAATAGCGGTCACCCATTGCTTTACCTAGGCTGTGACGACGACCAAACGTAAAAATATCGCATCCACGACGATAGCTCAGCGACCCGTATGCGGGTTGCCTAAGTTGCTGAGGACTAACAACAGAAAATACTGATGGTGGATTACTTGGGCTTTGATCTATTTCGATATTGTTCATCCAAGTGGAACATTCGGGCTCAGGCTTTGCTTCTATCTCAGGTTATTTACCGCCGTTGCCATTGTAGAAGCCTGAATCTAGGTTTTACCAAAAATCTCTGCTACTTCCCGAACAGTTACTACCATCCCTGGATTTCAACGAGGTCAAGCTATGGTTTGTTGGTCGTAGTATGTGCCCAAGAGTCTCATGTATGCTACATCAACGACTTGAAGTCGATGAGTCGTATGTGGGGGAAGCATAATATAATAACCCCATTGCAACGAGCTTCATTAATGATGTCAAGGTTTTGTGTGTAGGTTTTTTGGCCATCTAACAACAACAGCACCACTAAATTCAACAAAAATTTTTCACCAGCCAAGGAATAATTCAGCTGTCATCTAGTCAGAATCGCTGAAAACACCCCAGGCTCTAGGAGCAGCATTCAGCATTAGCTGTGGGTCCATTCTCTTTCTTGGGAATACCATCATTGGAGACATGTATTGGCCAATGGCACTAAAACATATTTCAATAGTTATTGTAGTACCTCTCCCCGCAGAAGTTATGGATACCATGTTTTTTCTGTCTTTTCGTGCAATTATTTTTGACTTTGCTTTAAGTACCACTGAAACTCAAGTTCCATCACAATTATAAATTCTTTCCGGAGAAAATTTGTGCTCATCATAAACGTTTTCGATGAAGTTAAAAAAAACTGTTCAACAGTTTGCTTACTAAATCAAGCCGCACGCGGAGCTAAAGTGCTTTCTGGTTTTCGTATCGACAATTCTGGATGCCTGCTTGAACATCCTTGAACCCAATCTTTGTCAGCTTGTTCTTTTTCAGAGCTAAAGAGATGTTGCTTCCCATTTTTACTGCCAGAGTGTACGTCAAAACCCTTAATTCTTTTGTCGTAAATCCATAAAAACGACTCTCCATACCCATTATATAGTTGCAAAATTCTTTATCTTCGTCATCAGAAAATGTTTGCTTTTTTAGGACTAAAGGAACTTTCACAGAAGTTACAGGAGCAGCAGGCTCTTTCGGAGCAGCAGGATCTTTCGGGGCTACACGAGTTTCTTTAACTTTTGTTTCGAGAATCGTTTGTGACACAGCATATGTTTTCGACGCTAATTTATACCTCATTTTCCCTTCATTCACAGCATCTACCGCATTTTACATACTCTATTTACTCCAATGCCCACTCTCCGTCTTTCTTTTATAATTTTTCACCATCCTATAACAAGATAAAATTAAAATTAAGTTTAAAGAATCATAAAGTATCATAAAGTATTCATAAGTTTCTTTGAGGGGCAAGATAAGGTACCCGATACCCTATCTTGTCTTCTAGTGCACATTTCTAATACAAAAAATAACCATCCCTTACTCACCGACTTTCTTTCCTTCTGTACGATCCCAATTTTCGCACCAGTCATGGAATAATCCACGTGCTCGAAATATAGGATGTAGCTATAATCTAGAGATTTTCGGGGGCGGCCTGTAGATTTTTACTCCTACGCTTTATGCCCGGGGGAAATGAATATCCATGAGCCATCCCTTTCACTAATTCCAATTTGAAATTTTCGTTGCTTCCGGCATCAAATTTCGCTTATTCGAAACGTAAAAAAAATGTAAATGCAGTATACATATGTAAGGGGTTGGTTGACGCTTTGGATGAATGTTGTTATATGTAGTTTACACTACTGAGAATCGTTGGTTGAGGGTAAATTGAATGCATGCTGGCGCGCTGTGGTTTTGCAAATTTTGCGACAACTGCTATAAAAACATGAATTCAATTTCGTTTTCGGGTGATGTGAGAGAATAAGGTGTCGTGATTGTTTATCATTAGTTTTGAATGCTGCTTTTGCACGAATTGTGTTCACTTGTTAAAATTTTTTGTTTGAATAACTTAACTACGGGCTAGATATGTGTTTTAAATGGAAAATTTTTTGAAATTGGTTGATAAAAACTCGAGAACATTTGAATTGATTTATTTCAAACTTATTTTTGACTGATTCATTGCTGGAAAATTCGTATTTACTTGCTTCTATTAGCTCTTTTATTCTACTACTTTAAAAATAATCATGTGCTCACCATTTAACGAACAAAAAGCGGTTTTAAACAGCGTAAAATTGAAAATATATTGAAATGAGAAAGTAGGGAACTAAGATTAGACTGTATGTTTTATAGAATTTTTCTAAAAAAAAAATTATTAAAATGAATGTAAAAATATACAAGATCAAAAACAAATAGCTATTACACCCACATTGGGCGCAGTATTTTGTTAAGCTCCTGGTATAGTCAGGTAAAGCATTCAATATATTTAAATATTTTCAATAGGGACACCAGAATTTTTTACTTTAATAAAATGCACCTTTCCAGTTTTTATTGATTTTGGAAGAAAATTGCTGTTAAAATCACTTTGCCCAAAATTTTTTGCCCGATAAAGCTGAAATTTTGTATTTATTTTTAATAACCCTATCTTGTCCTCTAGTGCACATTTGAATAAAATAACATGCGTTAAATAGTAAAGTAAAATATAGAAACAAACATGTTCTTATCTGCTGGTGTAATTATTGATAAACAAGAATAATTTTCAGTCAGTTCTAGAACACTAATGTTGTACAAAACACATGCGACGTATAACACGAAAATCACAACGGCCTTGACAAAAACTGAGTTTTTGGCGTTACGGCGAAAACGCCTCACAAGCCGGTTTCAAACCCTGGCTGATAAACAACACAATAGAGCGTAATTCCGAGTCAGAGTGGCTATGATTGGACGTTCGTACGACCGATAAGACCCCGAGCCCGTCTTGTTCGCTACCCCGTCTAACTCCCTTCTCCTACATTTTTTTATGAAAATGTTCGAATTTTATCCCACATTGGGCGCGAGTTGTTGCGGGGTTATATTCGTATCAGTGGCCTACTTTCATTTTAAAAAACCTTACTTCTAGCTATATAGGTACAATTGCCAAACTTTTGTGATCTTCGAAGCAATTCTGCTATCACATTTTAGAATGCACTCCATAATGAAGCAGCTTTTTGATATCTCTTCTTCTCTTCATTTATCTTCCCCCTTACAAAATTTTATTTACACAGAAACTATTAATCAATATCACCAGATAATAGATTGATTGAGAAACTACAACAACAAACGAAAAAATCAACGTTCGTAACTGATTCGTTAAAGACAGGAACCAAAAATAGAACGGGAAGGTATTGTAATCAAGAGATTACTTGCCAATTTCTCAGCTTGCATTTCATTATCAGCGGGGTTGCGAGCAATGACGTAAATCGTAAGAAATGTGATTCAGAATAGAAGTAATTGGGTAAAAAGCTAAACATTCTCTCGAACAATAACCTTTCTTGATTAAAAGCAAAACGGCAACAAGAAAAATAGCCTACTAATCATCCGCGGGAAGCCCATCAATCAAGTTTCTTTGTTTTCGTCGGGGGCGATCCCTCATAAATTTTCCCGTCTGTAATTTTTTTCAGGACTTGTCATATTTCAATTTTTTTTCTGTGAACTTTATTTCTGTTGCCACACTCTACGTACCGTAAGTGGTTTTGAGAATAAATATCTTATTTCGTGTTTTCATGTGCCTGAAGGTACTGCGGATGGATCAATACAGACTATGTGTCGGACTGAGGTCTACATTTTCCCCATCATATTTACCAATAATTAAATTCGGGTGTTGCCGGATATTTACTTTTAGAGAAGAATGAAAACATGTTTACGCTGGCTTTGCTGTCAGCAAAAGAGCAAAAGTAAATGAAAAATTCTGAACAGAAAAAAGAACGTCAAAATGTTGGAGCTTATATCAAACAAAAATTTCTCGTGAGTGTTCGTGCCCGTTGGCGAGATTTCTCTGGTGAAGTATTTTTCATGATTTTATGAATATCTTATTTAAAACAGATTATCCTGACCGTTACTTAAGTATGAAAATTCACTTACTTTCTGCTCCTGGCATCATAATGTATGTAGGGAAGATGAAGAAAGATGTGAATAATTTAACATAAACTGTCCTTGTAACTAATAAGTGAAATTGAATAAACGGCGAAAGAAAATTAGGATTAAACTTTACTAAGCTGTGTTCTAATTCCTATTCGTGCGTTTAGATTGAAATTGCATGCTTCAATATAGCGGGGATTTAGTTGAGTGTGTTAGGTATTGCATTAGCTAGAAACAATGGTAAAGAGCACACAAATTGTTGACTAACTCTAAAACTTTGTCGAGAGTCAAAACTTTAGAGCGTTGATCGGGAAATAAGATTTGACATCGATAATCGATTTTGGATTAAAGGCTGAGCGATTTACTAGCAATATAAATCGTAACTAGTTCATGCCTTTAAGTTCGTTTCCATCGCAAGCATTTGAAGGGAAATTGAAAGATTGTTTGCTTAGGATCCAATCAAATCGATACAGCTTGGCTGAGTCAAGTGTTGGAAGCAACGGAATGGATGCTAAAACCAACAGAATGATTTTGCTTGCTGTTACATTTACATATGTATAGGAAAATACTTTTGCAAAGCAGGAACGGCAATTTCGATATGCTTGAACGAGTTTGTGAGACTAGAGCCGATGAATTATTGATGAATGGAGATGAGTAGTTTCCTTAAAGTTGAATATGAATTGATTGAGAAGTGTTTAGGATAGAGTCAGATGTGCGTTGCATTGAGGATAAAGTTTGCGTTAAAATCAAGTTCAGCAATAAGGTTTGTATTGAAGATTTTTTCGCTGACAGCTTTGGATGGGCGTATATTTTCGTTTTGCTGAGTAGAAAATAATTTTTCTAACATTTATTTTCTTTAATATATAGCTTCTTATTAAATGGTATGACTTGTTTCACGCAGAAGTCGTAAGTCTAATGCTAAGCTTCTAGTATGCATAAAAAATGCATGCATATAACAGTTCTATATACTTTAATATGGGATTCCAAATAATATAAGGGGAAGATTTTCAATATATTTAATCCACATAATCCACTTGGTATTTGGCAATCCTTTGCCATTCTGTGGGTTCTCCGTCTACCCATAACATGTGTGGCATCTGTTTCCTTTTCCTGGTGATAAAAAGTGCTTGTGTTTTATAGATGCTGATTTTTATTTTCCATTTCTTGAATTATTTTAGAAGTGAATCTATGGAACGTTGAAGATTTGACGAGATAGTCAGTGTCTATTTTAAGGAATTTAAAGATGCAACTATCATCAGCAAATAGGAACATGCTCACTCTATTGGATGGGAGGATATCTGCGGTGTGCAAACTGTATAGGATTGGCGACAGAGGTGAGTTTTGCAGGACCCCTGCTTGGATAAGGCGTTTTGAAGAAAGGATATTTGCTATATTTACTTCAACGATTTTTCCTTGCAGAAAGGAGCCAATAAGTTGGGAGTGTGATTTAGGAAAAATTATCGAGTTTGATAAGTAGCTCAGCGTGCCGTACTTTGCTGAAGGCTTTGAGCACATCAAACAAAACCAAGTCTGTGGAATGTCTTCTATTACTTATATGTTAGATTACTTTAGTTGGCTGTAGTTCAGTAGAATGTTGGTGTTTGAAGCTGAATTGTCCTCCAGAAAGGACGCTATTGAGGCGGATTATCTTCTTGATACGTGACAGGAAAGTGTATTGCACTAGTTTTGCCATAGATGAAATAAGGATAATGGGCCTCCAGTTTTGAGGGAAGCATAGATCTTTGCCAGATTTGGGGCTGACTATAATTGTGTATAATTTCCAACAGTTTGAAAATTTCTTTAATTGGAAGATAGAATTTCTAATATCCGTGATATTTTGCAGGATATTATCTGGCAGGCTGATGAATCGGTGGTTAGTGATTCTATCAGATCCTGAAGATTTATATTTGTTAATATTGCGTACCAAAGGCTGGACTTCCTTTAAGTACTCCCTTTAAGCTCTTGAACGGAGTACTATCAAAGCAGTTCGGTTAGTGTGATCTTTGTCAACGAGATCGTCGTCTGACGAGATGTTATTCTGATATTATAGCTCAAGTGCGTCAGCACATGCTTCAGCTTAATTAGTTTTACTAGATTTCAAGCCAGTCGTACCATGAATGAGAGGCATGACAGGTTTTGTTTTAGCCCTGTGGTGTTTGTACAATCTCCAGAATGAGTCGCTTCCATGATTAGTACTCCTCATAAAGAGCTTCCCTCGTTCATTTTTAAGTTGATTATTTTGGCCTCGAATGTCATTTGTTAGACATTTTGCTTCTAATCGTTGCCAAGGGTCCCCTGTGCTCCAAGTGCACCTCCTTACTTGAGTCCCTCTTCTGATGAGAATTTTGATAAAGATCGGGAGCCTGTAGGTATCATGGTTATTTTGTACGTATATTTATCTTGCACTTGGTTAAGACCCCTGGTCAGAATCTCTACTGACTTTTCCAGGTCACTTACTGCTACAAGCGGTTTGAAGCTACTATGATTCATTCCCTATTATCCTTCCCTTTCTATTAATTTGTCCATCAAGTTTTCGAATCGTATTAAATTTTCTATTGCACGTTGGTTTAATTTTAAAAAAGCAACTAATTTTGTCTAATGATTTGAACTCAATTAATTGGTTTAATTGCATCCGGGGTCTCGATATTGACTCTGCTGTATTTAAATTTTACTGTATTGTTCTTAAATTGGTCTCAACATATACTTCTGTCTTCTGTTCTCGTTACCCTCGTCATCTTCCTTGGTTTACCTAGAGGGTAAAAAATACTCTTAAAGCGCGTTTGAAATTTTTGAATTCTCGATCTGGCAAAGATTATGCTATCTTCCACCGTTTACGTTCCTCTGCCAAGAAGAAAATAAGATAAGCACTGCTCAGCTATTCTTCGTCTGTTGAATCTTCTTTGAACTCGAATAACCCTACACGTTCAGGTCTTTTGTCTGCTCCTTAAAAGTTTCTTCCTCTGTTCCTGACTCCCTTGTGTTTAATACCTTTACTGCTTCCAACCCTTTTGACATTTGCAATCTCTTTCCTATGTTTTTTTCCTGCGTTTACACTATCCCATCGATTCCTGTTACTGACTGCTTTTCTTTTGATTTCTCTGCTCGTCTCTTCTCAGTCGTGACTAACTCCGTAGAGGTTGAATTGCTTTTGTCCTCAATTGATTCTAACTGTTCCCCTGGCACGGATGGCATTCCCAAGATTTTCGTAAAAAATCTTGCGTCTTTCCTTTCTGTTCCTTTGGCTTACTTATTCAATGTCAGTCTTTGTGCTGGTGAATTTCCGTCCTCCTGGAAGCACTCTAGGTAGTTAGGAAGGTTGAAGTAGCTGCCGATCTACAGAGGCCTGACGATCGACACACGTAGGCACAAACCATCTGCTTCCTTTAACGAATCGCACTATCCCCTTTAAATTGACCAGTGACAGTTTGGTCAGACTTGAAAAAAAGGGAGCATCAACTGCCGCTACCACCCTCCTTGCCAAAGCCAGGCACTGGTACATGAGATGGAGGACAGATTCCTCATCGTCCTCAGAGCTACAACTCCGACAGAAGTCGTTAATCTCTGCGCCCAATCATTGCGCATGCCGCTCTATGAGGCAGGCAAGAATGCCCACAGTGCAGCGCAGAGCACTGCAAGTTAGGCCTAAAAGCTGCTTGGTGCGATATGCATCCATAGATACCTAGGACTGACTGCCTTGTTATCGCACAGAATGATTCAACATCCCAGAACTTCTTAGCGTCCTCAAGATATTTTTGCCTAATGGCCAGTTCGACCGATCTCATCGGTATACCTATTGAGAAGGAGCAAGGAACATCCGGTAGCAAGGTACCAAGCCTTGCTAGTTCATCCGCCTCACAGTTGGCTTGAAAACCCTTATCTTCAGGTACCCGAATCAAGTGAACAACCGAATGTCTCCATATCTTCCTAAGAGATGCAAGGGATTCAGCAACAATCATGGACACTGTATAAGGACCAGGAAGGGATTTAATAGCCGCTTGAGGATCTGTGAAAATCCCAATATTAACCCCAAACATTCGATTACACAGAAGCCAGTGAATAGATTGAAAAATAGCCGTAACCTCCGCCTGAGAGATACTACAGTAGTCTGGTAGACGGAAGGGCAGCTTGAGATTTAGCTCATCTGAGTATGCACCACTAGCTTTGAGCCGTCAGTGTACACATGGATACGCCCACGATTGAGGGTGCCATCATCACACCATTCACCCCTACTAGGAATGCGAGTTGTGAGCTCCAAATCCAGTAGGCATTGCGGAGCGATGTGGTCAACACCCGCTGGAGCGGGAACTCCCTCGGCCAAAATCCTCGAATGGCCGAACTCTGTTCTACTCCATCCCGAGATACAATTCAGTTTCACAGCAGCAAGATTACCTTGCTATAAGATAAGTAGATTGGTTGGTAGCCAATGAAGCAACATGAAAAGTGCTTTAGTAGGTGTGGAGCGAAGCGCTCCAGTTACCAATAGTGCAGCCATCCTCCGTACTTTTTCGACCTGCCACTTCCTGGTAGTCTTAAGAGCAGCCTGCCACCAGAACGCCACTCCAAACAATAGAATTGGGTCAACCACAGCGGTATAAAACCAAGCAACAGTACGAGGCTGTAGTCCCCAGTTTGCCTCTATGGCTCTTTTACAGCAGTAAAGTGCGTTGAAAGCATTCCGCGCTCTTTCTGCTATATTGTAGTTCCATAGGAACTTCGAGTCGAGGATTAGCCCTAAGTACTTGACCTTCTGTCTCAGGTCAATGGAGACCCCATTTAATTTGGGTAACGCAAAACTAAGAATTTTGTACTTCCTTGTAAACAGCATTAGCTCCATTTTGCTGGGATACACATCCAAGCCGCACTCACGACTCCAACATGAAACTATGTCAAGAGAGTGATTTAGCTTCTCCAATAGCGTAGATAAATACTTTCCCTACACTGCTACAGCTATATCGTCTGCATAAGCAATCACTTTGCAGCCAGCACGGTCCAGCCTCATTAGGAGAGTATTCATCGTGATGTTCCACAGCAGGGGAGAAAGGTTTCCACCCTGAAGTGTGCCCATACTGACTTCTCGTCTTACGCGCGCATTCCCCAGGGAAGAGATTACCATTCTTTTCTTGAGGAGCTGCACGATAAAATCAATCAGCCACACATCCACATGTAGCCCCGAGAATGTTTCAACAATTGCGTTGGACTTTACGTTGTTAAAGGCCCCCTCGATGTCCAAGAAGGCGGCAAGCGTATATTTCTTAAGAACAAAAGATTTCTCAACTTACTCAATGAGGACGTGAAGAGCGTGCTGTGACTGCAAAATCAACATGGAATCAGTTGATCTTTTAACATGGTAATCAATGATTCTTTCCAAACTCTTAAGCAGGACAGAATTACGACTGATTGGATGATAGTCCTTTGGCTTAGCATGCGAAACTTTTCCTTCTTTAGGGATAAACACGAATCTAGCTCCCCGCCAGCCCGTGGGAGCATACGAGAAGTGTAGGCAAGCGTTATAAATCTCTTTGAGCCATGGTAGCGATACTTACATAGACTGCTGAATATCCGCAGCAAGGACGCCATCAGGGCCCGGGGATTTAAGCGGTTCAAAAGAGTTAATAGCCCACTTTAGCTGAGAATTTGATATTCTGAACGGCGGCGTTTAACTGTAAGCCTGCTCCGTATGGTGCACTGTTTCCAGAGCGCAATAATTGCCCGGAAATTGTGCATTCATAAGAACGTTTAGAGTCTCTGCGCTCGAACTAGTCCAAATGCATTCAGAGTTCACGAAGGTGTCGTGTTTAGGACCTTGCGAAGGCGATTTTCTTCGCCACAGAAAGATCTTCATGAGGACTTCTTTGCCTTTTTTACATGAGGCCCTCTTTGCCTTTCTTATACAGCGACCAGTCATTATATCTTTTTGAGCTATTGAACTCCCTCCTACACTCTCTTCGCAGTGTGCTGATCTCCAAATTCCACCAGGGAGGCTTGGAATTCCCCCTGGCTATGGGTGGCCTACACGCAGTCCTAAATGCGGAGTTGAGAGAACTAGTAAGGGTGTCAACCGCCTGATCCAATTCATGAAAACAGTCAATGCTCCCAGGAGCAGTTTGCAGTGAGGATCGAACCAGAGAATTAAATAACTTCCAGTCCGTCCTCTTTTTGTTAATAAAGACTACTTGCTCAGCAGAGCTGCGGCTAGCCACGCTGAAAGATATGTATCTATGATCAGAAAATGAACAGCCCTGTATTGGAGCTGCCTCATACTTCATTAAGAGCGTTAGAGTCAGCCCTCAGAATCAGAGGCCCACTAATTTTATAATTGTGAATGTAATGTAATTTAAAAATATTTAAGCGCCAGTACTAAGCTTAATGCTACGAACACATAACGAAGTTTTATTCGGAAAAAAGCTTTAAACAATTAAATGATATACATAATACACAAGGCTAAGCTCAGTGTGCTCATAAAAAATTACAGTTGGCAGTTAGGAAGCTGCAAGTAACGTTAAAAAAGTACCCTGATTTTACGTAGTGTCACTTATATGTACTATTATTTTCCTGATTTTACAGCTTGTGCTGCTCCATATATCAATTAGCTTCTGACGTTTACATTTTCCTAGAGGCAACCATTTCCTCAAAAATTTACGAGGTATTTCTTGAAACAGCTTAGTTAACACCAGAAGTACAACCACCTCAAGCACTCTACTGAAAAATTCAAATAACATATTTTCAATTTCCCCTCATCATAATATTCATTCTAGCTAAACGCTAAATCCATTTACTCTTTGTAATCCCAAACACAATATAAATTCTATTTAATGTTTATGGAAGCACTCTAATACCACTGCTTCAACATAATCATTCTTAATGAGTCTGTTCGTCGAGTTTCCGTTATTTTGCGCTCCAGCGACACAGGAAGTGAGACCCAACAGAACTAATTTTCCAAACCAACCGTTTTCCTCCTACTTCAACCGCGTATCAGATTTTCTATTGTTCTCAAGGTGTTGCTCGGGATGGTGAATTATGAAAGCGATGACTATCACTAGCAAAGCTTTTATCCTGGCAACTTCAAAAGATGCTGATCGAATTTCTGCGTGTAGGTAACGGAAGAATTCACACAGCTTTTACTTACCACTTTCGTGTGCAGTAATTATTCCGAGCAAATTACGCTTTGTTTCCAAGTTAAGTCTCTAAAATTAATAAAATCACAGAGCTCCCCGGGCTTAATGAAAAATAAACTTTGTGCAAACTTGGTTCGTGCGAAATCTGTGCAGAAAAGTAATTCCAGTTTCATTCGTTTTATTTCAATGTACGATACGGGACTAACCCAAATTTTAATCAACAGAACAAATGCAACAAGTTTTCCTTGTGACCGGAAGCAACAATGGTTTCAGCGAGCTAACTTAACTGGTTGAATAACACACCGAGGGATTCTAATACAAAAAATAACCATCCCTTACTCACCGACTTTCTCTCCATCAGTACGATCCCAATTTTCGCACCAGCCATGGAATAATCCACGTGCACGAAATATAGGATGTAGGTATAATCGAGAGATTTTCGGGGGCGGCCTGTAGATTTTTACTCGTACGCTTTATGCCCCGGGGGAAATGAATATCCATGAGCCATCCCTTTCACTAATTCCAATTTGAAATTTTCGTTGCTTCCGGCATCAAATTTCGCTTATTCGAAACGTAAAAAAATGTAAATGCAGTATACATATGTAAGGGGTTGGTTGACGCTTGGGATGAATGTTGTTATATGTAGTTTACACTACTGAGAATCGTTGGTTGAGGGTAAATTGAATGCATGCTGGCGCGCTGTGGTTTTGCAAATTTTGCGACAACTGCTATAAAAACATGAATTCAATTTCGTTTTCGGGTGATGTGAGAGAATAAGGTGTGGTGATTGTTTATCATTAGTTTTGAATACTGCTCTTGCACGAATTGTGTTCACTTGTTAATAATTTTTGTTTGAATAATTTAACTACGGGATAGATATGTGTTTTAAATGAGTAAGTTTTTGAAATTGGTTGGTAAAAACTAGAGAACATTTAAATTGATTTATTTCAATCTTATTTACTTGCTTCTATTAATTCTTTTATTATACTATGTTAAAAATAATCATGTGCTCACCATTTATCGAACAAAAAGTGGTTTTAAACAACGTAAAATTGAAAACATTAAAATGAGAAAGCAGGGAACTAAGATAAGACCGTATATTTTATAGAAAATTTCTTAAAAAAAAAATATAATGAATGTAAAAATATATAAGATCAAAGACAAATAGCTATGTAATTATACCCACATTGGGCGCAGTACTTTGTTAAGCTCCTGGTGTAGCCAGGCATAACATTCAATGTATTTAAATATTTTCAATAGGGACACAAGAATTTTTGCTTTAATTAAAATGCACCCTTCCAGTTTTTACTGATTTTAGAAGAAAATTGCTGTTAAAATGACTTTGCCCAACATTTTTTGACCGATAAAGCTGAAATTTTGCATTTATTTCTAATTTTCGAGAAAATATCTATGTAGCTACGGCAGGTACGTAAACAGAAACTTTCAAATCAACGACCATCCTGATTTTTTTTTTGTTCTTTAGAACTAACTGCGATAAATTTCAAAGTCAAATTGATATTTTCGAAATTCCTATTTGCATAAGAACGGTAACCATTCACCAAATTACCTATCTTTTCAGCACCCTAAATTTGTGTTCGAAAAATTCGATATTTAGATCAATGTAAATATAATCAAGTCTGAAAGAATTGTTTTCAAAATGAAAGTGTCGAAGCAAGAAATCCGATTTTCGCCCAATCGAACAACAGGAACATTACGTCAAACCGCAATTCCTTGAAAGAAGTAAATTCCAACCGATCTTCCATGGATGTTTCAACCAGTTCATACAACACTCTACAAGAAAGAGCGCCCTCATACATACGGTGAACTAGGAATGCAAGAAATAACTGAAATTCCCGATGACTATTTGAGTCAGAGTCATGTTCTTAATCATTTGACGAACGAAATCAAATTACCGGCAAAGAATCGCAGTAACAATACTCACGCTAGTACATCAGATGACTATGAAACTAAGGATGCCAAAACAAATTGAATGGATTGCCAAAGAGGCAGAAGCACCAAGCAAATCGAAGAGCAAGAGCCAACCCGATATACAAAACATAAAAAAAACCTGTTACGTCACTTGGCCGCCATTGACAGGTTGACACTGCACGACCGGCACATCAAGCTACTCAAACCTGCTGGATCTATGGGCGGTAAGAGCAACACAAACTTGCTAACGCCACGCGCAGATAGGTCAGTCACTAGTAGTGATGGGCAAAATGGCTCTTTGAAGTGAACCAGCTCCGTAAAACTCACTCACTTTAAAGAGTCGCTCTTTAAGAGCCACTCAAAAGAGCCACTTCAAGCAACTTTTTTATGCTTGCAAAAGTATAAAGTAAATTGCTATTTTTTGTTGTTTTATTTATACTAATAAGCTTAAATCTAATATAACATTACTTTAAAAATATAATATAGCATATAATATAAATTTAAAAATAAACCATAAAATCATATCTGAAAATGTTTCCATACAAGTGGCCACTCTACTCAATCGTTGATTCACTATCTCCAGATTCTGGGATGTAAATCTTTCTTTTCCTTCCACCAATTGATAGGGTCAGCAGTTCTGGGTATATTTACATGTTGTAAATACTTATCCATTTCGTTAATGCCTGCAGCTACATAGCTTTGCTGGGTTCTTACACTGTTGACTTTGTCATCAAATTTTCGCCATAGCGAATTTTGCGTTCCTTGTGCTGTGGGTACCGAAACTAGATGTATACAAGCAAGTTTGTATGTGGATTCATTTTGAAATGCTAGTCTTTTAAATCGTGGATCTAAAAGAACGCTCTCTAGGCAAAACATATTTTCTTTATATAATTTAAATCTGTTTGAAAGTTCTCTTTGGATCACATTTAAAAAACTGCGTACATCAGCAGTTTTATATTCGTTCAGACAGAGTTTTGAAATGTAGCTTATAATCGTTGATATAATAATATATATTTTTGAAATCGATACTGTTTTCTCACTGCTTATTTCTAGAGTAGCCTCATTGAAGATGCTCAATATATCAGGGGCTGTTTTCATAATATTCCATTCATCAGAAGAAGGAGTTGGTAGATTTTAGTTCAGGACACCTAAGGTGGCTAATAGTGGCTCTTTTACTTCTTGAATGCGCACAAGCATAGATTACGTAGAGTTCCACCTGGTAATAGCATCAAACTTTAATTTAAGCTCTACGTATTCCATTTGCCTCTGTTTTTGTTGTAATTTTGCCGTTATTTTGCTACCAAAATTTTTTCGGACGGTTTTTCGTCAGATTTCATTTTGCCGTATCTTCGAAACTAGTCCGCTTTTTCCCAAACTTGTATGGAAATTTCGCCCGAAACAACTCAAAAAGGTCCCCAAATTCATGCTAGTCAAAAAAAAATATTTTGGAAAAATGAACGTTTTTGCCCAATTTCCCCCATCAAAAATTTTTTTTGCCCTTGAAATATCACTATTGTACTCCCCGACCACTTCCAATCATCGAAAACGTCCTAAAGGCAGTTTTTGCCAAACTGTGGCCAAAAAACCCCTTACTCCCCTACAAAACCGAAATTTTTATATCGCAGCAATAGGTCTTGGCCCGTTATGTCCCAAACCACCTTAACCCCAAATTGGCCGATTTTGTCCGATTTCAACTACTTTTGCCCTAAAAACTTTTTGAAGAACGAAAATATTCGATACGAACCTCTTCCATATACCTGTTCTAGTGTATACGCTTAAAAAATGAACGTTTTTGCCCATTTTCCTCTCTCAAAAATTTTTTTGCCCTTAAAATATCACTATTGTACTCCCCGACCACTTCCAATCATCGAAAGTATCGTAAAGGCAGTTTTTGCCATACTATGGCGAAAAAACCCCTTACTCCCCTACAAAACCGAAATTTTTCTATCGCAGCAATAGGTCTTGGCCCGTTTTGTCCCAAACCACCTTAACCTCAAATTGGCCGATTTTGCCCGATTTCAAATACTTTTGCCCTAAAAGGATCTCAACCTTTTCCTACTTAGCACTTTTAGTGGTACTTTCAGTTTTTCCGGACGGTTTTTCGGCAGATTTCATATTGCCGTATTTTTAAAACTAGGCCGCTTTTTCCCAGACTTGTATGGAAATTTCGCCCGAAACAATTCAAAAAGGTCCCCAAATTCATGCTAGTAAAAAAAAAAATATTTTGGAAAAATGAACATTTTTGCCCAATTTCCCCTATCAAAATTTTTTTTTGCCCTTGAAATATCACTCTTGTACTCCCCGACCACTTTCAATCATCGAAAGCGTCCTAAAGGCAGTATTTGCCAAACTATGGCCAAAAAACCCCTTACTCCCCTACAAAACCGAAATTTTTGTATCGTAGCAATAGGTCTTGGCCCGTTATGTCCCAAACCACCTTAACCCCAAATTGGCCGATTTTGTCCGATTTCAACTACTTTTTGAAGAACGAAAATATTCGATACGAACCTGTTCCATATACCTGTTCTAGTGTATACGCTTCATCTCTAAAATCTACCTATGAAATGCACCGCCTAATAGCCAACATTTGGCTACTAAAATACTCGTGAACCAGAGCAAAATATACGCACGTAAACGCATACTGTGTGTTCACAAAATGTCGCCATCAATAACCGCGCACGATCAGTATCCATCATTCGCACAGTTCTTCATTCAACGGAGTCGACTCTTTTATTCCTCACTCGCACAGTGTTCATTCAACGGAGTCGACTCTTTTATTCCGCACTCGCACAGTGTTCATTCAACGGAGTCGACTCTTTTATTCCTCACTCGCACAGTGTTCATTCAACGGAGTCGACTCTTTTATTCCTCACTCGCACAGTGTTGGCTCCGTGATTTCATTCATTCTTCATTCAACGGAGCGACTCTTTTCACTGTGCAATACGATAGTCGTATACATATGTTCGTGTTCCGACGTTAGAATAGCCTAGATTTCGCTTCAACTACACACGGTAGTCTAATGAAGTATTGCCGTGTGTATATGCATAAGCTTTATTTGGTCGGGTGGTTGTTTGAGTGGCTCCGCAATATCGCTATTGCCACTAAAGTGAAGGTATGAAGTGTGCGGAGCTATTCTAAATGATGGCTCACATAGCTCTTTCAAAAGAGTCGAAGAGCTGAGTCGCACAGAGTTGAAGAGTTGACTCACACAGCTCCTTCAAAAGAGTCGCTCTTTTTGATTGACTCGCTCATGAGCGACCCATCACTAGTCACTAGTCATCTACAATAGTCAGGTGATAACGTTATCGGTAGGTTGGTAGACCTGCGGAGCGGGAAAAATGGCGATGGTTTTTGGCTGAGAAGGAAGCAGTTAATTTGATTCTGGCGGCGGAGAAGAGTGGACATAAAGGCGGAACACAGAGGAGATAACGAGCACTAGCTGGATCTAGCGAAAGGAGGTAAAACCACGAGGAGATACGACGAAGAAAGATACGGCAAACGGGCCGCAGCAGAGTGACTGAATTACAGAAAGTCGTCCAGGTAAGGAACGAGCACGGAAGCTGGACTATAGTTGTATGTAAATTCAAAATATCTGAATTCTTTGAGATCCTGTAGCAAATAGTTTGTAAGTGAGTGGTGTGAAATCGGTATGTGCGACCACGTGTGTTCTTTTGTTTCTAGAGAGCCACTAGTTATCTAACGGTAAAGTAAGTAACTGTACTCGAATTACCAGGAATCGAACAGTCGATTTATTGAAGCATCCGTGAATAAATGGCGATGGCATAATAATTTTGTTTGATAATAACTCAGGCCGTGCGCTATTTTTTTCCTGAGGGGTCTTTTCTATTTTCTTCCTGAGGGCATCCACGTGTTTTCATCCTTTGGGGTCCTAAAAAGTCACTAGTGGCTTAACGATAACGTGGGACAACTGTACTGTCATTACTAGGAGTTGAACCGTAAGGTTATTGAAGTATTCGGGGATAAATTACTATGTACTATGGTTCTACTTCAGGCGAGCCGTTACTTTTCTCTCTGCGGGCTTTGGCTAACCACCGGGAAGTTATTGGTGTAGTGAAGTAGTGGTGGCAAATTGTGCCTCAAGTAAGTCCATGGTCGCGGGAATTCCCAGAAATTGTGGCAATTGCACCGACTGGTGGAGTGAATTGCCCGTGAACCGATAGGCTCTCATCTCGTGAGGTCTCTTCGTCGCCGCATATAATACCTGGTATAATACCGCGTATAAAACCTAATCTAGGTGAGCAAGTGGCGCCCCACGGCCTGTCTCTAGACTAGCCGGGTAACCCAAACCAACCCAGCCAGGTTTAGATCACCCCAGAAATAGTCCATAGTATGAATTCAGATAAAGTAGTGTAAGCGATTTTTCTTAATTTTATACTGACTGGTATTCTATTTGTTTGAAAAAGTACATTAATAGATATAATATAAACATTATTGAAATATAAACAGTTTGCAAAATAATCAGTTAATGAGCATTTAAATATACAATAATATTTTTGCGGCTAAAAACAAACTACCGGGGTACTTAAGTTAAAAACGGACTTTTAATTATTTTAAAAATCTGGTTGCTTATAAGCTCTCCACACAATCGAATATGATCTATAACTTGGCTTGCGAACCAGTGTATTTGTTGTCGTTAGCAGGTAAACACCTAATGAACTGGTTCGCACGCCAAGTTGTAGAACAATCGCCTCAATATGCTGATTGATCCGAATGGAAAAAGCCTTGGCCTCACGAGCTTCTTAAATTAAATCATAAATTATTATTAATGATAAGAAATCATTTCCCCTCAGTTCTTTCAAGTCAAAATGAATGACAGGATTCATCTGAAAAATTATATATACTTCATTTAATATGAAAAAAAAATTAGTGCCGTTTGTTTTTTAATACCACTGAGCTTTGTCTTGATTACTTTTACTCTCTGAACCACTTTCGGTATGCTTTAAAATTCTCTGAAATCGCTATAAACAAATTTAATGAAATCATTCTTAAGTCGGCCTCACAAAAAGTTAGATATTTTCACTAGCAAAGTCAAGTTCACAATTCACCGGTGTCTCTAAATTCTACTGTCTTTTCAATTAAATCTGATGACAATTTTTTCTGTTTTCTTCGGTGAATTTTCTTTATTTGAGCTAGAAATCTAATTAAATCGTTCCATTCGTAAATAAGAAAAAAAAACTTCAACAAAAATATCTTACCGTCATCATCTAGAAGAATATTGTCGGGCTTTATGTCTCTGCAAAGAGAAAGAAAGATAGAAAGAAAATCACTATTTAATTGATTCGCCAACATACACAAAGCAAGTGAAATTTGCATCTACGGGGAAAGTTAGAAGGAACAAAGATAAATAAAAGTTTCACTAGAATTAAGTAGTGCTATCTGAGTTGCGGAGGCAAATTAATACAACAATGATAACAGTATAAGAGAGTACATAGTTGATTTTTTCTCATTTCATATTCTATGCAACGAACGAAGAAGACTGCATTTCTGAACGAGTTATAAAGTTATTTCGAACTGATTGTCTGTGAAAAACTTTTTTTCTTCTTCTATTTTCCTATTTCATAGTTTCGTTCATTGTTCTCGCACTAATTAGCTTTTGAAGTTGATCATTGTGTGCAGCGATAGTTTTATTCAGTACTCGAGAGCTATTCCGACGTATGCTTTCGTATTTTTATGCATCTGTGTTCTTTAATGCATTCTTTGTGCAAGTATTTTCATTTAACAAGATGTTACGATTTTCATAATATATATGTCTACAATCCATTTTTCTTGTGCAATTTTTTTATAAATACTATTCAGGCAATAAGTCAGCTAAGAGAATGAGCTTAATAAAAAGCTACTTTTTCGTATGTCCTTTGTTTCGCTCAATCCCAT
The DNA here is from genome assembly GCA_963978885.1 of Nemotelus pantherinus. Taxonomy (NCBI): domain Eukaryota; kingdom Metazoa; phylum Arthropoda; class Insecta; order Diptera; family Stratiomyidae; genus Nemotelus; species Nemotelus pantherinus. The sequence goes on from OZ022265.1 coordinate 23,186,568, forward strand.
TTCTTATCTTTCAGCTCATTCACGAGAAATTTATGTCTAGTAGCACGAGGATTTCGTTTCATTTTCTCATAAATCTTTGCAACATTTTCACAGGCTTGATGTCTTTTTTTCTTACACGGAAAAGGAAGAGTAAACCTTGAGTGTTGTTTTTTTTTCAATTTTCGTATCGTTGTCAACATTGTATCTTTCGATGATTTTGCTTTTTTTCAGGAGCGACTTTTTCAGGTTTCATTGAATTATCTAAGGTTCTTATACTTAAAGCGAAATAAATTTTTCTGGATCGTCTTTTTCATTCAAATAATCAGATACAGAAAGATTTGATGTTTTAGCTTGCCGAAATCCTTTCGGTTTTGATCCTTTTCAATTTCGTGCTATGTCTGCCTCATGAAAAAGTCGACATTGTGTGACGGTAAAACATCAGGTGTTTGTTTCAGGGTAGATTTTTTCTAATGTTTCCAGTTACTTTAAAAATAGAAAAATACATGTTCACGGTCAAAAAAAAAAGATTGAAATCTGGATGAGGGTTTTGTTTGAGATGGGCCATGAAATGACGGTTGTTGTTGTTGAAAATTTAACCAGATTGATGTTTGATCGACGCGAATTTAAAAATGTATTTTTAACATCGAAAAAAGTAAAAAGGACCTCGTGAAATTATGCGTGGGGAAGTCAAATGAAAATTGAATTATCAAATAAGTAAAGCCCATGGCCCAATGGCAGCTGCAATGTATTGTAGTGTTGCAAGATGAATGCATTTCATTATTTCGAAGCAAATAAAGTTCAAATATGAAATAAATGTTTAAATAGTTCTTTGCATGTGTGTAATAATACACATATGTCAAAAAAAATTTAACTAAATAAATATTTAAAAAAAATCAACATACATATTTTTACTAATGTTCGAAGAAGAAGAAAATTAGTATTAAAATCACTTTGGCCAAAAATTCACATTTCTATATATATATATATATATATATATATATATATATATATATATATATATATATATATATATATATATATATATATATATATATATATATATATATATATATATATATATATATGTATATGTATATGTATGTCATCAAAAAATATGTATGATATATATGTATGTCATCAAAAAATTTCAGTAAAAATTATCAGGAACGCGCCATTAGATTGAACTGAAATTTTCAGGATACAATGATGTTTATGCAGAATAGTACCAGATCTCACCAAAAGTTAATAATCTTTAGCCCTTTGGCGCCAGCGGCCATTTTAGTGATCTTTTAAATATACCTATTATTCTGTCAACAAATAACTTTTTTAAAAACAACATTTATGGAACAAATTTTGAACGTGCTTCAAATGTGAATATGATAAGATTTGATTCGAAATCTTTCAAGTGTTTAGCCCTATGTGTGCACTAGGCGCCTATAATAAGATTGGAAAAATTTTGAAAATTTTTGAATTGTGATAGCTTTTGACTTGATTATCAGATCAATATGAAACTTCAAATACATATTGATGTTTTCAAGTTGTAGACTAGAGTAGTTTTTTGTGAACGTGCTGGTAACCCTGCAGCTACGGCTGGCATTGAAAGTGAAAACCTTCAAACCGTCGACTCTCCTGAAAAATGATCATCTTTTGCAATGAAAACCAACTTATGCATTGTTTACACAACCAAAGCAAAACTTTTGAAATTTTACATCGTACAAGAACGGTAACCCTTCTCCAATTTATCTATATTTTAAGCATCAGAAACTTTTGTTCACGAGAACTCACGATCCAATTATCAGATACATCTGAAATTCACAGAATGTATTGGTATTAAGTAGGACCGAGTTTGATAGAAGCGATGTGGAAATGTAGGCAACTCTGTGCCAGTGGTGCCATCTTGAAAAATTATAAATAATAAAAAAAAAACTGTTTTTTGACCTATGAATTCTGATTCAATTAACAGATTTTCATGAAATTGACACAGTAGCTGAATCTTACTCTAAGCCGTGTTTGGCAGAAGTTTGGTTGAAAAATTTGGTTGGTTTTGAAAATTCGCTCAAGAGAAAAATTTTTTTTGCATCAGGGCAGTCATGAAATCAAAACGAATTTCATAAGATAAATGGAACTTATTATAAGTATTATTCAGAAGAAATCTGATTGAAAAAGCGTAATAGGGTTGCCAGCTATTGTTGATTTTGTATTTATTTGCAATATCTTTATTAAGCGATTTTATCGTAAACATTTCAAATGGTAAAGATCTTTTAGTGACAGTAAACAAGAAATATTAAATTTTCGAAAATTTGAAAACTTTTGCGAGTGGTAGTCCTAAATATCTTTGTACACCTATAAGTTCCAATGCAGTCATCGGAGCGAAACGAAATTCGCAGGGTAGGTTGATTTCAATGTGAGACAGGTGTCATATAGGCTTTGATGCTAGTGAAGGGTTGCCAGCGCGAGGCATTTTTACTATTTACGTATCAATAAATGCTTACATTATGTATTCATATCGTGAACATTTACAATGAAAATAAGTTACGAATGTTTAAATTTTCTATGTTCTAGAAATTTTCCGGTCCCAAACATCTTCTTATCCCTGTAACTTTCGACGAAATCATCGAATCAAATCTAGATTGATAGAATAGCGTGAGCCAATTTTGGGAGACTTTTAGTTCCAGTGTTGGTAAAGTGTTGCAAACACTGAGCATTTTCTTTGTTTATGTTATGTTATGCTGCTTTTAAAATTTTGTAGCGTATATTTATAATAACTGTTTTTTTGAGTTAGTTACTTGTTTTATGACTTTGCCGGTGATGCCACGGAGAGAGTCCTCCAGTGAGCTAAGCTTGACTCTGAATTCCTGCATTGAGTCATTCGGGGACAGATAGCAGATCACAAAGGTTATCTCTCCGTATGTCACCCACACGTAACCCTTGCCTGAGCCACGGCCACCGATGCGGGCACTCTGCTCTTCAGTTATCCAAATCGCCGTGTACCTTGTACCATTTGCCAACAAAACGAACGAGTTCCTCCCTATATAAGGCTCACTGATCAATATGATTTGAGCCCTAAGTTCACAGACAAGCTTTTTTGATTCGAATGCGTCTCTGAAAAACCATCAGGCACTCGATCCCATCAGATGCTTGGCACCATTCGCACCATGTTTCTCAGTGCATAAAATGCACTGAGCCTGCGCAGAGCAGTCTGCTGCCCAGTGGCCAACCTGCCCACAGTTCTAGCAGCTGGCACTCCGGTCAGGACCCTTGCAGCTAGGCCTTGTGTGGTTGTAGTCTAAGTACCGGTAGCAGTGTGCCACCTCAGCTCACCTTCACACTTAGGCACTTATCATTCCTACCCGGGCCCAACCAGACTTGAGGATTTTGGATGCTGTATCCAGCTCCACCACGGCTCTCCTTTCTACCCTTCTGTTAGGGGGGAAGAATGTAGCTCTCAGTTTTTTTCTCCCCAGCCTCGCGTTTGATGGCGGATGTAACTTTCTCGCTAACTGTGAGTCAAGCCAGGTCTAGAAGCTCGATCCTGACTCCAGGAGTCACACGCTTCTCATCCCGTTGGCCATCTATGGCAGCCTGAATTGAGTCTTGTAATTTCGCCCGGTCATTGCAGTGCGCGATCTCCAAAAGGACCTCTCCTTTTGCTGACTTCCTGATGCACTTTACTAGCGTACCAGTTTCATCTGGGGAAACACTTTGGCGAATGCTCCCAGGACCTCCACGTAAGTCTTTTCTGGAGCTGGTTTCACGCTGAAAGCGTCTATTTTTTTGCCTCGCTGTCTTCGTCTGCTGTTCTTTTTCTTTTTTCTCTCTAAAACTTTTTTCATATCGTCCTGTGGTATACACTCTTTCTTAGCCTTTTCTGGCCCAGTGGAAAAGGCTCAGAAAGGTCACTGGTGTTTTAGCGACGTTTCCTTTCTTCTTTTTGGCGGGTAACCATCACCCACTTCCTAAGGTCAGAAACTGGCACCTCCTTCCTCACCCAGACTTCCTGAGCATCTTCAGGACTGTATTCAACCACGCGCTTATTCCGCCCTGACCGATCTACTCCCGGGACTTATTGATATTGGTAATGAGCCAGTTCGTCGATTTTGAATTTTTAAATGTGTTTCTGGGATAAATATAGATAGAGCATATGAAAGTGCTTGCAATTGAAGATGATACCATATAATTACATATTTTTGAATCATTTTACAGTAAATACTAACAATGTTTGTATCGCAGAAGAGCAATGGGATTGTGGAGCTATTATAATCATGGGCTACACCTAATAAATGGCCAAATAGAAGTTTGAAGATCATCCAGAAGAGCCACTGAAGCACTCAAATGCTTTCGATTTAGAATGTTTTTTTTTGGAAGATCTCAGTGCATTTAATTGAAATGAAATGCAAAAACTGTTTTCTTCATATTCTTGACGTGTGTTGAGGTGACGACTTACTACTTTCTTACAGAATCTCGTTGAATTTTTACCCCAATATGTCTAGTAAAGGAAATTCAAAAAGCGCATAGCACATTCGAGATTTAGGAACGAAAATCCATTGTTTAGTAGAAATTATATTAGCTCTCTCTTTTGTTCGTGAGAGAGCATTCAGAGATGGCATTCAAAAAGACGGTTCGAAGCTTGTTGGGTGTTTTTTTTTATCACGATTCATTCACTTGCAGATAATTCACTTTAACTCCATAGTGAAGAGGCGTTTCGTCGTGGGTGAAAGTATATTTTGGTATTTATAATACCGAGGTGTAATTTTTGATTGTGTTGTTTCAAAACTTTGCTCAGTTTTTTATGTTCGTTTCTTATGTTCGTTATTAGGAGATTTTTTTTTGCACCTTGAGCAGAGCAGATTAAGGTAGCTAGCTTTGGCTTAGGTTGGTTTTTAAACTAGGTTGTTTTAATGGGTAGTTTTTGAAATGATGGAAACCAAAAACCATCACATTCTACGTATTGTGGTTGATCGTAGAAGTCAAATTGCTGGCTTTTCTAATTGCTTTCCTAGCCTCCTGTGTCTCTACTTGCACCAATAGGTGGCAGATGGCTCGAACCATGTAAATACCCATTTCATATCAGGGCAGTATAGTTTCTGTTCTTGAGGAAACACTCTTTGGGGTGAAAATGTTGTGCTTTTAGGTCTTCTATTATATCTTAGAAGCCCCTTGTAATGACATTTAGGTCCTTTTCCTCTGAGAAGAAAGATAAATTGTGTTATTGAAAGTTTGCAGTTAGGATTTTCGTCATTTTTTGGAGTTCCATGTTGGATTCTGAGTTTATCTAGACTCTCAGATACATTCTTTTTGCAGAGATGACATTAAAGTTCAGTTATCAGAATTCTTTCCTTCATCTGTGGAAGTTTCTGTTCTCGAGTCGCTTGTACTTCCTACCCTTCTATGCAAATAGTTTCCGATTTTAGTCAGTTTAATTTTCTTGAATTTTTAGTTTTCCTTTGGTCTTTTTAATAATTGTTGAAAATATATTAGCAGATTCTTTGAAATCTCATTTGTACTTTGAATCTTGGGCTCGATTTTAGCGTTAATTGGACTTAATTTGAATTGCCTTTGACTTGGTTAAAAGCTCGGAATCAACTGGGTTTTTCATAGTTGACCTGCCTTTATATTTAAAATGAGTTTTCCCAACTTTTCTGACCCTCGAAAAGTATTAGTACTAGTAAGTACTAATTTATTAGTTCTTGTAGGTACCAATTTTAATATTCTAATGTTTCTGCATGGCAGAAAAATGGTCAACAGTAACAAAGTAGAAACGTGAGAAAATAATGTTAAAAATTTACTAGTATTCCTGCTGTTATTGGAAGATTTATAGTAAAAACTCAATATTTAACCATTTCAACAGAATCAAGATGATTATCCTTGTAACATTTATGGCTTGTGATTAATCTTATATTAAAGCTCTTCCCTCATTATTTTTTGGCAATTTTGTTTTTGTTTTTTGTTAAAGTATGATAATTTGGGGTGAAGTTACTGAAACTTTTCGATACTGGATCATAAAAAAAGCCTCGAAATATCAGTTTCAAGTCTCCAACCATGTGTATGAAAGATGTATGAAATGTATGAAAGATGTGGCAATTAGAGGTGAAATTGCTACGCTTCTCTTCCTAATCCTTTATTTTTAATCACTATAAACCATCGAAAGCACCTAAGCAACACCTTAAATTTTCGATTTCGTTAAAACGAAATTTCTTAAAGTTCTTCGTCAAATTCTTGCTCTAATATTTCCAAGAAGAATTTTTAGGGAGAATCGTTGGACAAAATTTCAAAGTTTTCGAAAATATCCGGTATAATTTATACTTCTCCAGAAAGTTTCAACAGTTTTTTTTTATGTTAATACCCCGAGGTTTTTTACGGTTTTAATCTAGTTTTAACGATGTTTGAATATGCTTGAGACTAAAGAAATAAAAGCGATGAAATCGGTTGATGAAAGAGTAGTAATAAAAGCTACATTATTTAGAAATGAGAGATCTCCAAAATCACATGCTAGTCTTATTGCATAGTAAATTGCCCACACTGGGCGCTAATCTTTACAAACCGTAAATTAATCATAGTTGCAGATGCTTATCAAAATCATCTGTCATTTTAATAACTATTATAGGAAAATTCATCCGAAATACTTTCGTAACTAGAAAATAGCTTGATTGCCATTATAATCGCCTCCTTTTCACTGACTGCTACAATCGTTTCCGGACCCTACTTTTGAAGGCTTTAGATAATAGTCTAAGTCTACTAAGCGCTTTGCTATTGAATTTTCTGCACGTGGGATCTAACGTGTGTGCCCCAGTGACAGTCTGATTGAACGAATGAATGAAAAAGTTTGCTCTTTGACTTGCAACTTAATTTCTTTTGCAGACAAAGAACGTCACGAAGCCGCTCAGCATTTGAGAAAGTTAGTCAGTGTAGTACGGTAGCTTTTTCAATTAGTTGATGACAAACTGGCTACCGTAATGATCATTATTGACTTGTTTCACCTTTCTTTTGTTCAAATTAATTCGGAACTGCGTCATAAAAGCTCAATGTTGGATGGAAACTGCTATCGAAGGTGATTTTTCTTGTTTGGTTAGGTAATTTCTGATTATATTACTTGCTGAAAGAATCGAGTTACTCTGTCAAATTAGTGTGATTGCTTGACAACAGGATAGAATCACAAATGAATTTGCTCTAGAATGTTTCTGCTTGCATAAGTTTTTCATTTCAAGCTGTAACTGTGACCCTGTCACTGCATGTACGTGACAGCAATTGATGTTTGTGTAGAACGTTTTCGGACGTAGTGTGTTAGCTGGATCGAAATCTGGCGATATATACGGATAAAATTTCGTTTGAGGCGTTTGGCTGGCATGAAACTTGAAGTTTTGATTCTTTACTTATCAAGATATGGTGAAATAGATTTTATTTTTAGCCATTCTACAGTTGTTATAATTCCATTGCAAAAAACAAGTCTCCACAAAGTAAATCCTCCGATACCCAAATATTTATATATTTGTTGTTTGGAACGTGATTGTGATTCAATTTTTGTATTGCTAGCCTAAAAACATAAATTTTATTATTTTGAATGGGCTTGTAAAAATACTGTTATGATAATAATAACAGTATTTTTACAAGCCAATTCCAAACAATGGTTATTTATTCGATTCGATTCTCAGGATACAAATCCTATAACGGCCATCGAATATGTCCCCTTGAACATAATACTGAAATACATTTTCCGACGACATTATCTTTCAAACATTCGGCCGAGCTTAAAGTCAGCAGGACCACCAACCATAAATTAAGAGCAAACTTATCCTACGATTGCATAAAATTTGCGTGCTCGAATTGTTTAATTGGCCTCGATACTCCGCCGGGATTTGTAGGGATAACAATAACAAAACCCGAACGTCCGCTTGAACGGTTCAGCTTGTTAAGGACAGAACATCCTTCGTCTTCCTGTTTGGATGAAAGACAAGCAGCTACAAAAGAGACGACACATAAGGCGCAAAATACGAGATACGAACGAACCGATCGGTGTTGGCAAACTTCTCTGCACAGCGTGGTATTTCGGGCTTGTATAAATTTTCGGATCGAATTCAGGCTTTTGTCTGTTGAAATGCGGTCCGCTGACCTGGTTGCGAATCGAGCCGAGTCGTGACATGACTGCAATGTTGGCAAAGTTTCAGGGAATAAATTTCAAGTTAGTTTCCCGTAGTTCCTTTTCGGTTTTATCGAATGTAGAAAAACTGTAATTGACCAGCAGTGGCGACATGTATCATAAATTGAACTTACCACAACGGAAACTTTCGCTAGTGATGCGATTCATAGTGCAGAGATGTGCTCGTATCTTGCAGATTTTTCCGGACATTGAGCATAAGCTTAGGTGACCATTATGGCAGCCAAAGGAACTTATAGCAAGCGAAGTTTGCTCATCAAAAAAGGATTTATCTTGTAATATTCGGGCGACGAAAGAGAATGAGTGTACTTGGTTGGAAAATGGGAATTGACAAGAATAAAGTACTTGTAAGTAGGGAAGAACTAATCAGAATTGTTTGCGGAAGTTGTGGTCGTTTGAAAGTTACTTTTCGCTTAGTTTTCATGTCTGTGGTAATTTGTTTCGATAATGTGAGCAAACGTTGTAAAAGTTAGTGAAGCGTATAATCTACGTCCGGCAATATTAAAGTTGAAAGTTGAGTTATTGTAAATTTGGAAAATACTTCCGAAGAAGTTTCATGAATTTAATGGTGTTTCGTTCTCTATAGGATACACCTATTTCAACGAAAACCAATGAAAACTAGGTGAAAAAACAGAATGAGAAATAAAAAAAAAGATAGAGGTGAAATAAAACATATAAACTTGTTTATTTATTCCAGAATGTAAAATTCAATGTAAAAAATTAGTTTTGCCCTCAATCGTTTCAATGTTTGATTGCAAAGTTTTTAATTTTTAGACCAAAGGTTTTATTTTAATTTGAAAAAAATGTCTTTTACATTTTTAAATTTTCTAGACCAGAATACCCCCTGATCTAGAAATTTGATCAAATCGATTTTTTTTTGTTTGCTTATTTTCAAAGTTTAGACCTTTAAAAATAAGCTTTTAAAAGGATTTTTGGAAAATCGAGTTATGTTTGGAGTTACAGTTATTTTTTGGGACACGCCAACTAAACCAAAAAACGCGATCAACAACGAATTAACCGCTCCGAGCTACGAGCTTCTCAAGCTTCTAAGAAGTTCGAACTGCTCGCATGGCTGAAAGAGCTCCTGAAAATCTCGCTTTTGAAATTGAAGAAGGAACATTGAATAAGACGGGGATCTCTGATTAAAAAAAATCGAAGTATAACATACCATTAAACGACTCAGATTGCCCGAAACGAGACTCCAAGTTTTAAACGCGTTTTTCTCGAAACTACTTTTTTCGATACGGTTGACATTATATCTCTAGTTGCAATGAACCGATTTACGTGAAATTTTGAACAAACCCTCTTAACACTATTAGAATTGGTCTGACGCAGGAATTTTTGAAAAAAAATTTTCTACTATGAATAAAAAATACCCAAAGTTGAAAAAATGAGGCAAAAAAACGACTTTTTTTACATGGACGCCATTTTGTGAAAAAATTTTTTTTTCCAAATCGCCTACGTCAGACTGATTTAACATTTTTTTTACAGAATGCACTAAAAATTTATGTTTCAGACCACCAGGAAGGTGGGAATCATGTCAACCATGAGACAAGTTTTTTTTGAGCCTTCACTTCGCCGGCGTGTATCTACATCAATTTTAATTTTTTATATTTTTTGAACACATTTTTATACTTCTTAAATGTTAATAAAAAGCTTATCAAAAAATAATAACTAAAAATATTTCTGGTTTTTTTTTCATTGCGTCCGTAAAATCACCTCAAAATCGAGCCTCTAGACCAGAATGCTGTTTTAACTCAAATTTATTGCTAGTAAAAACTTTTATATGTTAAAGCTGGTACTGAGTTAACCGTGAACCTAAATTTTGACATGTTTCCATTATCTGGTGATTCTCTCGAGCGAAAATTTTGGCAATGGAGAAAAGCAGAGACACTCCTCATTCTTGACGGATAAAGTGTCAAGAATTTCAATTTTCATTTGCATAATTCGATTTTTTAATTCAAACACCAAATGTCACTTTTTTCACATTCTAAATTGACGTGAAATTATTGGAGACATGTGTCAATGCTATCTGCATTTTGAAAGCGAGAGCAGCTTCTAAGCAATTTTTCTCGCTAAGAATTGAGTACAAATTTTGCCTATTTTCAAGCTAAACTTTCGCCGAAACACATTTCACGCGGAGTTTTGTATGAAAATTTCACGTGAAATCGAAGACAGTACTATGCTTTAAATATTAAATCGTTTGTTAAATGGCCACCTCCGCTTGTCCAACATTCTCTCATTCTTTCGCATAGATCCAGAGAAAATTCACTGAAAAAGAGGACAGTTTTCCCTCGAAATATCGATAGCTGTCAAGTAATTGAAATACATCTAACTTCTGAAGGAAAATCTGGTCTTTGATTATTAAAGCTATGAAAAAGATGAATCAAATTGAATTCATTATTTCCTTGAGCTAGGGAGTTATAAGCCAATTTTGGAGCAAAAGTCCAGAAACTTTCAGGTGTGATTGGTTCACTTATTGAGAAACATGTATAGGAACAGTAATCTTAATAAAATGGTACTTCTGTCCCCTAAAGTACATATATGCAAATTTGAAAGACACTATTGAAAGTTCTAATAACCAGTGCTTGTTCGATAAGGCAATGAATAAGATATTGGAAAGTGAAAAATTCAGCGATAGAGACAAATGGTATCATTATCGATTGCTATCTTAGCCGCAGTTGATTTTCGCTAATATAATTAGTTATAGACAGCACAATTGCATTGCCATATAAGAGAGTTCTTCTTTTTATCGTGAAATGACAGTTCTTTATTGTTTGTTAGAATACTCTTCTGTAGTTGATTAAATTTGTTTTTAAATTCTTTCTTATTTATCATGTTATATATTTCATCTTTTTCTTCTATGTATGTTTTCGTTATATTTTTTCTAGTTGCTTGTGATGTCAGTTTTTCCAATGTCGAAACTAATTCCGATGGATTATCGTTGCATCTAACTAGGATCTGATTATTTTCAAATATAATTTATGGGATTTCTCCCATTTCGAATTTTAATTTCGGTAAAAGTTTTATATCAGCTGGGGAATCGCTGTTCCATATAGGGTAATTCCATTGAAAATCGACCAATTTTCAGATAATTTTTGAACTCACCTCCTTCGAATTCGAAAATATTTTGGTATCCAGAAGGTCTGGTGAGCTTATTATCGAAAATAAAATATTTTTAGAAAATATGGTATATTTACGGAAATATGGCCACTTGAAGTTTTTGAGAAACGTCGGTTCGTGTCGCATTCAAAAAATTGTATAAACTCTTCTACTTTACATAGAGCCTTCAAATATAGCTTGTTGGAAAGAAAAAGGTATAGATATTCTAGCAAAAATAGTGCGAGCAACATCCTGGCCAAAAAGGATAAAAAGGATCATTACAGTGTCCTTTATCCTTGAATATTTCAAAATGCACACCTTCGATTTTCTTCATTGAGCTCAAGGTGGAGCTCATAAAATTACAGTCGTGAGAATTTTTGAAAGGTGTGGAATACAGTAACCACTGAAGAAAATTTATAGAAAATGGTACCGAAGTAAGGTAAAACTTACAAAATATGGTACGAAACATTTTAATGTTTTCAAAATAGATTTAAAAACTGTTTTGCAATGTTGTTTTAAGCACGCAGAAGATTCTAATCCAGTTTCTAACGAAGAACGATCTGTATAATTCCATTGCTTATAAATAATACCACTAACGCAATTTTCATCAAATTTTTTCCACATGTACTTAGAACAATGGCTGATCCAGGGCGATCCTGGCAGCTACCAAAATACCAATCTGTTTGTGGAGGAGAGCATAACATCAGAGATAAAAAGTTCTTATAATTAGCTAAGTTTACATCGGAACCCTTTGTTAGAAAATTTATTTTTGATCCTTTAATCTTTAATTTAACGTTTTGATGTATAACACATACTATACACAGACAGAATGTGTTCCCGATGCTTGCGCCAAATTGAAGTATTTAGGCAGTCTGCTGTTTGCATTGCTGCAGTAGAATGATTTTATGAGACCAGGGATTTTTGGAGAAGTATAAACTCGTCTAATTTTTTTAATCATATATGAGGTACTTTGGCACGTGAGAAAATCGTCGGCAAAAGTGATAAAAGTAAACACTTTGTTTCCTTTTCTGTAGCTTTTGAATATTCTTCTTTGATATTATTTACTATAGATAGTTCATTATTTGTTTGTTGTTTCTTCTGTAGGTAGTTCCTGCTTTATTTTAAGCACATTTTTGTACCTTACGCTAGTAATGTTTTTTTTAACTTTCTTCTTCGAATGTCCATTTTACAAAATTTTTTGTCTATATGAGCCCACGACTTTCCTGAACTTCAACTTCCTCTGATCTATACCTTGAAAGCATCTTCTTGGAATCAAAGTAAACTACAGGCATTGCATTGAAACCTAATTTTAAGTTGTAAAAATATACAAAATCGACAAACAAAGGAAATAATTAAAAATATATGTACAGTATAATATGTGGAGAAAACCCAAAATGATCCTAATTGTTCATGCCGCTAGTAAATGAAAAGGAATCTTCTTTCTTTATATTTGTTTTATGATTGCTTACAAATAAATGTTCTCATTTATTGTAAACAATTTATATTCTAGTGCTAAAAACAAATCGAAGTACTATTCCTTTTAAAAAATAAAATCATAAACAATAATTACCCATAACTGAAGAATCTAAGACCTTGATTTTGCAAAAAAAAAAACAGAGAAAACATTAAGTTATTTCATACCTATACATATTGTATGTTTCACCTTGTGTCAGAACCATTTTCTTTGGCGGTTATAGTATTTTGTTCCTTTAAAAATTTCTTACAAACGTTGCTCCACTTTGAAATTTAGCACATTTGTAGTTTATATAACTGTTTACAATATATAAAAAAATGAAGAAAATCGAAGCTGTGCATTTTGAAATATTCAAGGATAAAGGACACTGTAATGATCCTTTTTATCCTTTTTGGCCAGGATGTTTCCCGCACTATTTTTGCTAGAAAATCTACATCTTTTTCTTTCCAACAAGCTATATTTGAAGGCTCTATGTAAAGTAGAAGGTTTTAAACAATTTTTTGAAAGCAACACGAACCGACGTTTCTCAAAAACTTCAAGTGGCCATATTTCCGCAAATATACCATATTTTCCAAAACAAATTTATTGGTGCACATAACTCAACTATTTATATTCACAGTGAAAATTTCATTGAAATCTGACGAGAGCGATAAAAGACCGTTGGTTGATTTTCCGTGGAATGACCCTATATAGATTTCGTTGGCTATTGGGTTATGTATTGGTTTGAATGTTATTCTTGTTTGCACTTTTTTAGTGTTTTCTAAGTTTTTTTTATCATGTTTCTTGTAAGTGGTTATACTTTCTTTTCTTCGGTAATATCTCTCTGCTTTGGTATCATATCTTTTAACGTGTCTGAATTTAATTTGATGCGTGATAATGCATCTGCATTGACGTTCATCTTGCCTTTTCGATATATTATATTGGAATCATAATCGCATAAATCTAGTCTTATGCGTGTCATCTTTGATAATGGGTTTTTATGTGTAAATAGTGATATAAGTGGCCTGTGGTCTGCAATGACTGTAAATTTATTTCCAAATAAATAGGGTCTAAAAATATGGATTGCCAATAGTTCCTTCTCGATTATTGGTTTGTTTAATTCATGTTTTACTAGGGTTTTACTTGTATATAAAATGGGTAGGTCATGCCCTATTTCGCCTTGTGAGAGTACCGCATCTAATGCATAGAGACAAATGGTATCATTATCGATTGCTATCTTAGCCGCAGTTGATTTTCGCTGATATAATCAGTTATAAAAGGCACAATTGCATTGCCATTTTAGAGAATTCTTTTTTCTATCGTGAAATGACGTAACTATTTATTTTCCTCTTTTTTAAGTCAGAGACAAACGGCCGTTCACAGACTTGGATCTTGGAACGCCAACTGCAAGTAAATTGTTGCTTCAGTCAGCACTAATTCAGCCCTATTTCAATCCTATTGCTCGAAGCAGTTGTTACTCATGCGTTGCGAATTTAACCGCCATGTAGCAATCGCTCCAACTGTTCGAGTAAATAAGAAAAATAAAAAAAGGCAATGTTGATTGTTGAAAACAGTCTAGCTGGTCACCAAATCGTTTGGCTTACCGAGATTGACTGTGTTTTATTCCACGAATCCTTTCGTATATATATCATACATTTTAGTTGAAATAATAAGTGTATGGACTGGTTCAAATTTCAAATAATTAATTATTGTGATCGTGATCGTGCACAACAATCGTGATTCAATTAGTAAACAAAAATTTGTTGTTAATCATGTGCTCTCCAACTTCGTTATGAGTAAATTTGGGCGCTCGCAGGTTCCAAAACTTACCCGAGGAGAATTTCCCAACTTTTCCATAACTGACGTCGTAGATTCCCCTCTAGCAAGAATTTACCCGAACTTTTTTGCTAGCGATTTCTAGCATTCTGTTTCCAACACTCCAATAGCTGATTATATTTCACTTTGTTTGTTTAAAAATGAGTCACTATTTACTCGTCTTCTTATTTTGCAAGTTTTTATCCGAAATCTGTTTCTTTATTTTACTAGTTTTCGGTAAACTTTCCCCCAGCACATCAGTACTCTTCATTCTGTTACTCTCGCAGATTTATCACTCAATTGCATGCTTTTATCACTCAATTCTTTGCAGAAATCAATTCAATTAATTGGTCATATGTTATGAAAAAATTAAAAGCAGTAACAAATATACAAAAACAATAAATATATTGTATAATTTTCAATCTATTTATTTAATTTCAACGTACCTGTGAACGACTCGTTGTGATTGTAAATAGTCTAAGGCTGAGCCCAATTCACAGACCAGCAAGGCAACACTGTCTTCACTAAATTCAACCTGCGAAAAAAAAAACATAAATGCACAAATCATGAAAATAAATATTTTATCATTTGAAATCAATTTTCAAATCAAGATATCAGTTTGCATAGTACTTACTCTTTGTTGAAGATGATATCGAAGATCACCGCCCGTCAGAAGGTCGCAGACCATGAACAAGTCTTCTTCGTCTGTTCCACGATAGCGAAATGGAAAAAAAAGGCAAAAAAGAAAAATACGATTTAGTTGGCCATCAAAGGTAACGGTACTGTCTGAGCATCAAGTACGACATGCAAATGTAAAGAGAAAAATTTCCATATCGCTCAATTCGTTCTATGGAAATCCATATCAAACAATTTTCCAGGCAAGGAAATTCTAGAAATTTTAAACGTATTCCTTATGATCTTTGTCGCAGTCAGCATTTCAAATGGTAATGTGCATCGTGCTTGTGCTGTATGCTTAACGCGTTTCGCATGGTATTTCACGCTTTCCGCTTGAGCTTTTTCGCAGCATCGATTCAACGGAACGTCAATGGAACCTTTCACATTTTACTTACCTTGGAATGAAAACCAGAGATTGACAAGAAATGGATGTTCGAGTGATGCAAGGAGTTCGACTTCTTTCAGGACACCGCCAAGTCCTCCGCGACTCTCGCACACTCCTTTGCTCACGTACTTCATGGCGAAGAGTCTGCCCGTGTCGCGCTTTTGAACTATGCATACCTGAAAGGAGACGAAGAAGAGATAAAGGAGATGAGTACGTGATGTGATGGTGTTGCTTGTCGTGACATTCAAAAGCAAAATCGTGTATGATGATGACGATGATGACATGATGGATAAGGTTGACGGTGATGATTATAGCGGATAAGCAGATCCCTGGTTAGGAATTAATTAGAAGCTGTAAAAGCGGATGGAAGAAATGAGCTCTATGCGAGATCAAGAAGTTCATGGGATTTTACGTTAATTTATTCTGTAAGAGACATTAACGAAAATGTCTTGAATCAATGTTTTATAAGGTCTGATGAAAGGATACAGATTAGGTTTTAATGCAATGTGTAGTAACATGTGTTGCAATGAATTAAGAATGCAATGTTTTAGTTATTGTAGATAGCTACAAAAAGCTTTCCATTATCTGTCAAGTATAAATTTTCTAGCGGAATTGCTTTGAAAAGTCATTTGTGAAAGAGTCGTAATAGGTTGTATTTCACTGATTGTTTTCTTAATTTTAATGTCTTAATTCCGACCGTTTTATTTTCATTACAGTTTCGTTGTACCACACTCAACTTTATTGAGCCATAATTCAGTCTGATTTGAATTCTCAAAATCTTGGTCATGAAAATTAGTGAGCTGTATGATTTCAAGAGTTATTCTGCACTCTAAAAAAAGCTCAGCATCTTTAGCAAGGAATTTTTGCTTGTCCCGAATTCTTTCAATTCACTTTCTGTTCGATTTCCGATCAAATTGCTCGTTTAAAATTTATCTCTTCCACGTTCTTGACTTTTTATCTTACGACTAAGGATACCTTTTTTTTTATCGGTAAGCACAATCAAAACAAAAAAAAAAGGATTGAGCAGATGGATATACAACGATCTTTTCGCATGAAATATTTAAAAAAACAGCATTATTTCTCCCAGTCCCCGCCAGACGTTTTTCACGCCATAAAACCGCTAAAAAATGTCTGCCGCCGCCAGTCTTAAGCGAAGCCCAAAACTTGTGAATATCTCTCATTGGAGTAAGAGTTTGCGGTAAATTTCACAATTTTCCAGACACAAGAACAAACACATGAATGGACTTGACCGTACTCGAGGCTATGCAGAGAAGAGGATTTTACGAGCAAACAATGGGAAAACTTCTGCAGAACTACATGGTGCAGTGTCAGGCCAGTAGAACCAGCACATCACGCCCGTATGACTCTCAAGAATGGCATTTTCAAATCCACCCGGGAGGATTCGGTTTGCGAAACAGTTTTTGCATTACAATTTCTTTTGGAATGATACTTACAGTGCTCTATAGAATTTTCTCATAGTTCTATTTTCATGTCGCCGTCGGTTTTAGTTTCATTATTTCAAGTTGCTTCTTAGAGTGTTGGGTTTGTTGTTGATTGCATAGCTGGTACAATGTTCATTTTCGAAACAGTGAAGTAGTTGTTTTGTGGTGAAAATTCAGTTTTGAGCTGATCAGAGCTATTGTGTGTTTCAATCCGGGAAAATTAGTTTTAAGTTGGTTGCAGACTGCAGATTAATGTTGTTATATTGTTTTATAGCTAATCGGGTATATTTTATCGTATTGTGAAATTTGCTTTTCATTTTCAATCATGCAATGATGAGGTTTTTTTTTTATTTATTGAAAATCTCTAATTTGAATATTGAAAGTAAAATGGAGGCTTCGTTGGTTGAAGTGTAATAAAATACAAGGTTGTTGCAACGCTACTAAGAAAGCAGTATGATTATTGAATTGATCTCAAGGAAAGCTGAATGCTGAATCTGATCACCGATCTTGAAGGTATTCTAGAGCAATAGGAAGTGTACTTTAGTGAATTGCTAAACGTTCAGCTCAACGGAGAATTGGCGGCTCCACCATTGCAAGAAGAAGACCTTATGCTGCCGCCACCAAGCATAGAAGAGGTTCGAAAAGCCATACGTCGGCTGAAATTTAACAAAGCCCCTGGAGCGGACGGCGTACCAGCTGAGCTGGTTAAATATGGAGGGCCCTTATTACACCAAGCAATTAATGAAATTATATTGTGCGTATGGGAGCATGAAGAAATGCCAGAAGACTGGCGCAATGGTGTAATATGCCCCATACATAAGAAAGGTGATGTAACTATGTGCAGAAACTATACATTGTTGAGTACAAATACTCTCCTCTATCCAGCAGGAACGGATAGCCCCATACGCTAAAACCATCATCGGACAATATCAATGTGGCTTCATCCCAGGCAAATCAACAATTGATCAGATCTTTACTCTCAGAGAGGCGATGGATAAATGTTTGGGATTCAACATTCCACTGTACCATTTATTTATTGACTTTAAGGCCACCTATAGTACTAAAGCCAAAGTAGAGCTTTATAAAGCTATGAGAATATTCGGCATACCAAACAAACTGGCACGATTGTGAAGGTTGAACATCAATGTAACAAGCCAAGTTAAAATAGCCGGATTGCTATCCAAACGGTTCAACATCTTCAATGGGCTCCCACAAGGGGATGGTCTGGCCTGCTTCCTCTTCAACCTGGAGTTAGAGAAAGCAATTCGAGACTCTGACACATCAATAAGAGGGGCTATCGTCACCAAGTCCTGGCAGATACTGGCTTATACAGATGATATAGACATAATTGGAAGATCATAATTAGCTGTAAGAGAAACCATCATATAGATTGAGCGAGTGGCACATAAATGAAAGAAAGACTAAGTACGTGGTGGCAGCATCTGCAGGAAGAACACTTTGAATTGATCAGACCTCTGGGGTAGTTGAGCACGAATTTGAAGCAGTGCCATCTTTCAACTACCTTGGATCAATCGTAGCAGCCGATAACAGCATGAAAGAAGAAATACTAGGATGGTTACTCAAATCCAACAAAGCCTACTACAGTCTGTCAAGGCTCTTCAAATCCCGAAATCTTACCCAAACATCAAAGCTCCTGCTTTAGAAGACCATGGTCCTGCCAGTACTCACGTACGGATCGGAGATTTGGGTGGTCAGCAAAAGGTACTCTCACCTCTTAGCTGCGTTCGAGAGGAAAGACTTGATGAGAGACATTGGCCTCAAATGTGAAGAAGGGCGCGTCCGGAGACGCTACAACCATGAATTGTATGCTATCTACCTAGAAGCAGATATAATTCCAAAGATTAAGCTTGGTAGAGTCCGGTAGGCAGGACATGCAGCTAGAATTAGCGAAGAGGATCGGGCTCAGAAAACCCTTTGCTGCAGATTTTGCGGCAGACGATAGCATTGGAGACCTTGCAAGCCCTGGAGGAATGGCGTTGACCAGGGCGCTCAGAGTTTAAGAGTGTCCAATCGAATTACATCGGCTTGCGATCGGGACCGATGGAAAAAAACTGTTGACGGCGGCCAGGACCGGACTCCAGTTGTAGCGCCGATGATGATGATGAAGCTGGTTTGGAAAAACATATAAAATGGGCCAAAATTAAAATAATTTGTTTTGTTGAAAATGCTGTCGACCAGAGAAGAAGTTCGTGAAAAGATTTTGCGCATTTGCGCACAAATCATAAACATTTTCTGTGATCGCAAAGCTAGCCAGTACCTCAAAGTGAGCGGTTTAAAGGCTAATAAGAAGGGTATTGGAAAATGAAGGATTGAAAGACAAGTCGAGATCACGTAAAAAGAAGAAGAAACCTACAGCAATTAAAAAAAGTGTTAAAGGAAACTTCTAAGAATGAAAGTGCTTCTGTTTGAGATATTGCGAAAAAATGGGTACATCAAAGAGCATCGTGCAAAGAATTAAGGAAAAAATGTATATTAAGACCAACAAGAAACAAAGGTACCAAAAAACTAATAAACATTACAACGTTGGTATTTCCAAATTGTACAAGAAAAATTTGGCAAAAAATGAATGCTGCATAGTGACGGATGATGAGTCGTATTTTAAATATAACTTTTCAACGTTATCTGGACCTCAATATTACTCAACAGCAAATAAAAAGATTGCTAATGATTCGAAGAAAACAATTGCTGAAAATTTGGGCCCAAAGTGTTAATTTGGCAAGCCATTTGTCAATATGGAAAGGAAAGTTAGCCGTTTTTAACAGAAAGCAATATCATTGTTGAATTGCACCTGACAGAAAGTCTGCAAAAAAGATTGGTGCTATTTTAGATGACCATGATGGGCGTATATTGTTTTGACCTGATTTAGCAACTGTTCAATACGCTCAACAAACAGTAAAATGGTATTAGCAAAACAAATGTGAATTTAGTTGAACGTTTTATTAACCAGCGCAATGCTCCTGAATTCCAGAAGACAGCTCACTCCAGTGAGCCAGAAGATATTGGGCTGTCGTTAAAAAAATATTAAGAAAGGAAAGTAAAGCTGCCAAAACACTCGACAATTTTTCAACCTTGTGGACGAAAGCAAGTGGTACGGCCAACGAAACGGTTGTGCAAAATTTAATGAAAGGCTTGACAAAAAAAAACAGAAAAAATAAAAAAATGTCTGTAAATGTATATCTTAGACATAAATAAAAAATTATAGAGAAAAATTTGAATATGTTATTTTTCAATGCCTTTTTTATTAACGAAATTCAATGATGCAAAACTTTCTGGGACAGTCCTTACTTTGGATTATTAGCTGAAGCCGTAGCAACATGCCATGAAGTCAAAGAGGCTGGTTGGATTCAACAAAGTCTACTAAGTTCTATAAAAGCTTTTTAAATCTTCAAATTGACCATAACTTCAAAGTTACTGTTATATAAGGATCTAGTTAGTCATATATGGATCTAGTTAGTACTCATATATAATAAGACATTCTGTGCTTAGCAATAGGCACTGAAAACTCCCAAACATGTTTAAGATAAAGATCTTACGGAGGACCTTTTGCCCCATTTGTAAAGAAGGGCTATAGCGAAGACGCTATAAACATGATTTGTTCATGATTTACCAAGAAGTAGATACAATCGGGAAGATAAAGCTCTGTGGGCTCCGGCGAATTGGTAAACTAGCTTATATGGGCAAAGAAAAGTCTGCTCGGAAAAATCTTAGTATAAGATTTTATGGCAGATGACAGTGGAGATGAAGCCTGCTTGCCCTAGTGGGATGGCCACTAGAACCAGTGAAAGGATTTACTTAAGGAGGTTAAGGCTGGACTACAGTTTCAGTGTCGATTATGATGATATTATAAAACACTACAGAAACATTTCTAGTTTTATATCTGGTGTTTGTTTAGCAAATAGGTGAACAATTCCTTACAAATCTCTGGCGTCCGTATGGTTTTCTCGCTGGCAAACCAGTTTCTCTTCCATTTCATTTTCAAGATCGGTCTTATTATTCAGTTTAATATTGTTATTTTGAGTTTTTACGTCTGTCAGTTTTGCTCATACATTTTCTTTTCTCTTAAGACTAGACGTTTATGATGTCATTTAAAACACTGTTGATTTTTGTATTGGAATCCTTTAGATATGAATTGTTGTTGACCGCGGGAGTTTTGTTTTTTGCCCACTTATCATTAGTATTGA
The DNA here is from genome assembly GCA_963978885.1 of Nemotelus pantherinus. Classification (NCBI taxonomy): domain Eukaryota; kingdom Metazoa; phylum Arthropoda; class Insecta; order Diptera; family Stratiomyidae; genus Nemotelus; species Nemotelus pantherinus. The sequence goes on from OZ022265.1 coordinate 23,207,773, forward strand.
TTTTTTTAGAAAGTTTTATATGAACTTTATCTGGAAAACCATTATATATTTACAAGCGAAAGTTTGAATTAAAATTCTTGTCAAAATGGCAAAACCGGTTTCCAAATATCGATGATACTAGGAGTAAACGCGGAAGTTGCACCATATTGGCCGAAGAGAAGTGGGGTTAATGTAAAAATTTCAGGTTCTCCAGCAGGCTAACAGCACTATTGCCTACGGCAAATATAAAAATATGCCAGATATTGGAAGAAGGACCGTGATCAAAAGGATAAGTTAATCTAAAAATTACTAACAACGACGGAAGACAACGTCTCAATCAACAATTCTACAGTAAGTTACATTGAGAGAATTGGAGAGAACATGCCTAAATGAAACCAATAGATCTGCTTCTTACAGCAAAGAATGTCAGGTATTGGCTTAACTTTTCTCTTGCGAGATCTGAGAGAACTTACGTACTTTTTACGGCCAAATGCACATTTTTCCTGCATCCAACGCTGAACATGAAGGTTAGAACAAGCAATCCAAGTACTATTGGATCAGTCCAAGTATCGAACAGATGCTTTCAACTGTTTGGAAACTTTCTTGACGATAGTCCAATCGAATATGTTTGGGCGGGGAACATACACATTAGTAGTTATCTGAAGAATCTGTATTATATCTTACTCTTCTCAAGTGAAGTCATACAGACCTATTAGTCTTTTGTCATGCGTCTCCAAAGTTTTCGAGAAAGTTCTGTTGAAAAAGCTACTACCGATACAAGAAGATGCAAAAATAATTCCAAAGCAGCAATTTCGGTTTCGAAGACATCATAGCACCATTCAACAGGTCCATAGAATCGCGTTAGACATTAAAATAGCATTCGAAGACAAGAAGTACTGCTCAGCAATCTTTTTAGATGTAACTCAAGCCTTTGATAAAGTCAGGCACGAAGGGTTGATCTTCATAATTGAATTCCAAAAAGCTTCCACAAAATACTCTCCTCCTACCTGACCGACCGCACATTCCAGGTGAGATACAAAAGCTATTCTACCGCAAAACATCGTGTGCATGCTGGTGTACCTCAAAGAAGTGGTTTGAGACCGGTACTTTACACTATATACACATCTGATCTTCCAATATGCGACAAAAACAACGACAGCTACCTTTGCGGACGACGTTGCCATACTATGCACTGATTCAGATCCATTTACGGCATCCCGTACATTGCAAGGCCACAGCTCACTTCTTGAAGAATGTCTAGCGAAATGGAGAATCAGAATGAACGAAATCAAATGCATACACGTTACCTTCAAATTGCTAAAACTCACTTTTCCTCAAGTATATCTAAACAATGTACCTATACCTCAAAGTAACAAAGTAAGTATCCCGGGATGCACCTTGATATATATAACGGCACATTGAAGCTAAAAATCAACAACTGAAGCTCAAATTCATAAACCTCAAATGGATGCTCAATAGCATGTCAAAACTTTCTCTCGACTCTAAAGTGTTCGTCTATAAATCTCTCCTAAAGCCAATCTGGACATATGGCTTACAGATATGGGGTGCAACCCGCCCATCAAGCATCAACATCATCCAGAGGACCCAATCAAGAATACTTCGATCTATCACCGGAGCCCCGTGATACTTCCGCAACGCCAATCTCCATAAATACCTGTGAATCGAGACGATTTCAGAAGAAGTTAAGAACCGTAGTGAAAAATATATTGCAACCCTCGCTCATCGCCCCAACAAGCTGGCAAAAAAAATACTAACTCATCGTAAATTTCAGCGATTGAAAAGAACTGACCCGTTGGACCTTCCATCTTTAACGTAGAAAAAACAACCTGCGTAGCCACTTTCTTTGCTTTTCAAACTCTTTCAAACATTAAACGTTGTAATTCTATAGCACAGATTATAGCCTTGCTCTTTGCTGTGTGACTTTAAGTCAGTAAAGTAACTTGGGTCCAAAATGTTCATGACTTCAACTGTGAGGAGTGCACATCATTTGTTTTAGCAAGTAAGATTTTAAAACTAACTGAAGCTTTTTATACGAAAGAAACAGTTTTATAAGGGTATTATATATACCAAAAAAAAAAATATCTTAAATCAATTTAAATTTTCAATTGTTTCTTGGTTTGCTTTTTATAACAAGAAATCTCTCGGATGAAGCTATTTAACAACCCAGATTTTTTGTATGTGATTACCACTTAAAGTCCACGCGCATAAAACTGAGAAAGCTCTAATTGGCAAGTCACGTTAAAAAGACGGCAACCCAGAAGAACACTTAATAATATAAGAAACAAGGTCTAGTTGGGAAATCGAGGAAAACGAAACGATGACTCAATTCATCCATTTGTTTTTCATTAGCAGAGCTTAGTTCACAAAATCAGTACCAATAGTTCTGTAGTCCATGACCTCAGTTAAAGCTGTCACAGTATTGAACGTAATGATTACCATTAAGTATTGCATAAATATTCCACGAATGTAATGACAGACTTGATAAATAGATATTATTCCTCTTTCGAAATCCTTATTTCATGAAACAACCTTCATACTACCAACGACAACGTTTGCATTATGTATCGAATACCATTGGACAAACGAGACTTCAAAATTTACTATACTTCCAAAAACATAACAACACACTGTGCCCGAATAGGTCCATTCATTTGACTTTATCCTCTTAACGACAATTTAGGTATAGCAGTTTCCCGCGCCCAATGTGCTCGCAATGTCATCGAAAACGCCATCGAAAGCAAACACATTTTCACCGTCGATACGTTTCCTGACACAAAGTCCTCAGCTTGTACGATTTCATGTCGGCAACCTACGCATAACCATCGATTCGCATCAAGCTAATATAATGATACTATTATTTAAGACGAAAGTCCTTTACGTTCCGCAATGCGTTGCGTAAGCTTCGATTTCATTTAGTTTTCCCGATCATTAGACCGAAATACCAGAAATGCTCAGGATTCCAGGCGGTCACATGGCCGTGAAACAAATATCCAGGCCAAGTTTCCGACTGACTTGGTCTCTTCACGAGCATTCCTTCTTTTACGTTCGAGAGTGCTAAAATGACCATTATTTTGATTGAGCTAATTTAAGAGGCTGCCGTTATGCCACCATTATCTCAAGTATTGAAACAAACAGATGTAGAGACATAGCTTTGGTTCACATTAGGTAGATCCTGAGAACGACCATGGCGGAAAACAGTGAAAAATGTGTGTGGGATGGATTTGATCCTGGCTATTTTTTACACACTTCAGAAACACGGACGCTCTGAGCCATCTTTTATGTTGAGCACTTTTCGAGACTTAAAGGACTGATTGATGATTTGGCTTTGGGTCTAGTGAACGAATATGCCTTTTGTGTGTTTGTCATGCCGTCGTTTGTCTTTCCTCGAGCAGTGACTGAATATGTCATCCAAGCAAGTCGATGTCCGTATGATGGTTGTTCTTATCTTGACATGATTGTAATTCGATTCTATTACGAGTCGGCGATTATTAATTGACTTGTACACAAGCGTCTTTTCGCAACATTCGGATCGAGTTTTTCGGGTACTCCTTGGTTTTCTTTAAGAAATCGAAACCTTTCATAACGAGTGAAAAAGAAAACTTGTTCAACTTTCGGAGGAAATGTTTTGGAAAATTGTACGAGTTGGATGAATACAAGTTTTGTTCTTCAGAGAAGTTAGCCGTTGGGTTAATTGAAGGACTCATGCTTACTGAGCTAGTCGTCTATGTTGGAAGATAGTGAGAGGGAGTAGAAGTGGATCTTATTGGTCTAACAAATATTTATGTCTTTTTCTTGAGCAGAAAACTTTTTTGATTCGTTTAAGTTGCAGGGAAAATTGCCATCTGGATGAAAGAACACGATACGGTACATGCAGTAGAATTTGTTAAACTTTCGTCGGAATAGAACTTTGGTGGAAGTTATAGATGTTTTTTTTTTCAGTTTTGTCTGCGGGAAAATTCTACAGTTATTGTGAAAGGATTCAGATGTACTTAGTGAGTACGTGAAAATGTGGAGGCGAAATAATTTCTTCGTAATTCAATCAGTTATACCCCCTCTCGCAGAAAACACAACTGTTTAATATTTTGTTTGAGAAGCTTACCACACTTTGGCTGCATTGGTATGATTGAAATCATTCCTTAAAACTTTCCGGATATGTTTGCTATTTTCATATGTTTGGTTGCAATGAGCCCATCAATTCTCTTTTACTGTATTTCTCCAAACTATATTATTTATCTATTAGGAATTTTGACGTAAATATGATCAACATTTGTTCCTTTAACTTTAACGAGAATGGAATAAATGAAAAAAAATGAATAAGAAAATTGGGAAGAAAGTGCAAAATAGTACCTCTACAAATAATTGTTATATCCGATCCATTTTGGGTTGAATAAATAAAGCATATAAGTGTTAAGTGGTAGATTCTGAGATTCACTTTATTTTTGATTAGACTCAAGTACATAACTCATAGCGCAGTTCGCAATTATGCCTAGATTTGAACTGTCACCTGCAGTTTCCAAGAGCAGGAACTTTAATCATCCAGCTACTCAAGCTTATCACTAATATTCCTAAGGACAATAACTGGCAACAATTGTATCTTCTTGTTGATTTCAGTACCACGAAAAAGTGATTTCCACGTTACAATCGAAAAAAGTAGAAAAGGCTTGCCCGAAAGAAATTTCCAGGAAGAATATGAACATATTCGACACATAAAACTGTCAATACTATACATCGCAGCTCAAGAGCAACCAAGGATAGCCAGTGATCATTAATAGCATGAAACCCCATATTGGCGTCGGTGGGACGAAGAACGACGTTAATTATGTTGGTTTTAGAGTAAAATTCAATTTTAATCATCGCACACTAACAATTCCATTTAAAATTCATTGTTTGTAGAAAGCACAGAAGTATACTTTCAAAATGTTTTCAGTATCGTTTTCCTTCAGAAAATTCGAAACAAAACAAAAATAAAATATTTCCACGATAATTCAGTTAAATTCATAGAATAGCGCTCCAACCGACCCATTCTCAACGCCATTCACGCCTAAATAAGTAAGGACCACAGGACTTGGGATGACTAGTTGGCTGAATCATGTGCAGCCTTTTGTTTGAATTTGATCGTATTCAGCTTGGTGACGAACATGAATTATTCAGACAAATGCGCGCATTAGATTCAGCAGTACCCACGCAAAACAGACTGCGGTGGATACAGGAAAGGGTGAAGGATAAGTTGATTGAAGAATGCCAAGGGCAATCTTCGGAGCCGCGCGAAATCTTTTGCTTCGACTCAAGAAGTTTTCTTTCGGAATTTTGAAATAGTACTAGGTAGTGCTGCGGATCGATTCGCTGCTAAGTATACACTCAGATTCTTAAAAGATTTTGTGCGAAAGAAGTTGAATAATTTTGGGTGTCTATCATACTAAGGTATGTTTTGGGTGTCTATCATACTATCATACTTGATAAGCTCATAGGCGTGCCGTGGCCTAAAATCTGGCAGGGGCCAGGGACCAAAAGGCTCAAGACATGCGATGATTTTGTCTTCCGTAAGGTACACGTACTGTTCATACAACTTATATAATTTACTCATACATTATATATTTGTTAATTAATTTTAGTTATTTGTTTGTTTGAAGCTAAATATATTTCAACTTATACTTGAAGAAGATAATATTTTTGAAGAAATTGGAGTATATAAAGCTTATAAGGAAGAAATTGACCTCTTGCTTCAAACTTTTGTCACCTAAAAAACCTTGAAAAAGCATAAATAATTTGGCAAGATGGAAGAGTGCTGTAACTTACTCTTGTCAAGCCATTTGGTTTGCAGGGATATCTTCGTAGCCCTAATTGCGTGTCCAAGGCTAAATGAAACAGCAAATCCTTTGAAACTAGTGCTTTTTGGTGTTTTCCGTTTTCACGATCCTCTGGGAAATTTGAGATCCAGGCAGTTCTTCTCGGCGAATAATTTAATTTTTTCCCAAACTACATACAAGTCTTCGCGCTCACTTAGTAATGTTTTAACTGTTCCATTCACAAGATCTATCCCATCCCTAAGAGTTGCATTTTTAGTTTGGAAATATATGCTTAACGTGTTCGTTATAAAAAGAACATAGTGAAAGATGAAAGAAGATTACTGATTGAATGAAAGATCCCCAATGAATAAACTGAGTCGTTGTATTTTCCTTCATTCATTTCTTTTTCTAAAGCCTATTTCATAGTTCCACAGCTATCGATTACATATTTGCAATTGTGAAATCTCGTTGACTAACGAGTCGAGCTTAAACTTCTCATTCGGTGCATTGAATTTAGACCAACTGCCTCTTCAAGCTGCTTCAACAATTTGTGTTGTGATGGCTTCGAAAAGTGTAGGTAAAGGGATTCGATGGCATTGAAAAAGGATGTACACGTTTCAATTGTGAAAAATGTTTCCATCACAACAAGGATAATTTTATGAGCTAGAAAGTGTACAAATGCGGCTGCAGGGTGTTTCATCGTAATTTAGATTTGTACACCAATTTTTGTCCTGACATGACATTAGCACCATCATAAGACTGTCCAACAACAGGCAATTCGCTAAGTCCGTAGCTGTCTAACAGGCTGAAAATTATATCTGCTAAATACGAGGCATTTCTAGCTCCTGAACAGTTTACAAAGCTTAAAAATCTTTCTTCGACTGCTAGCTCTTTAGTAAATCTGACAACCACGGAGAGTTGTTCCTTTTTGTGGACCCTTGCTTCGTCTACCATAATGGATATCAGTCCGCACTCTTTTATTTAAGCTGTATTGTCCTCGCAAACGATTTCAGCAATTATATTTATTCATTCATTTTGTGTTTTGCCACTACAGTAGTTCGCAACCTTGTTTTTAAAATTATTTTCAAAAGTTGAATCATGCTTCGCGAATAATGCAAGAAATTCCAAAAAAAATTCACGGTTATCACTGGCACCACTTTTATCATGTCCTCTGAAAGCTCGTCTTTGGCGACTGAGACACGTCGTAAGGTCGATAGCCTTTTCCAAATAATTTCGGATCATCTTGACAATATTCTAAAACTATTCAAGCACCATATCACTAACTGCATTAAGCACTATTAGAGCTTTCATATTGTGCATGAATTTTACCATCCGGATAATTTATCCGGATCGCAAAGTTTGGCCGAGCTGAAATTTTGGTGTATTTTTGGCGACAATGCAAATTCTATGGAAAATTTTGTATTGTGATAGCTTCAGACCGCGTCATCAGACCATCACAAAATTTACAAGACTCATCAATGGGTATAAAAAATAAGTTTCTGTAGTTTTTAAATATTGTATGGGCAACCTTGTAGCTACCATAACTACGTAGACACAAATCTTTCACACTGCTTTTTAAAAATAAATACAAATGATTGATGAATTTGATACTATATTTACAATGTTATAAGTAGTGTAAGTTGGTATAGGCGTACTGCACTACACAACTTTTACTGTAACCACAAAAACCTAAGAGGCGAAAACTTAAGTGTCTGCTGTTGGAAATATTTATTTTTCTGGAGGGGGTCAACCTAGGGTCTGGGGGGGTCCCGGCCCCCCCCCTGGCCCCCCCTACGGCGCGCCTATGGATAAGCTGTTCGTTTTTCTTCTATTCTGTTCAATTTGTTGGTTCGTTTCTCTCATTTTGGCTTTTTTATCTTGTTTTTGGCCCGGCATTTTAAAAAATTTCTCAGGGTGGGTCGTCTCCACGTATGTTGTGTAAAATGTGATTTTCTCAACATACAACCTTAACGAAAAACCTTATTGTTTGTGAAGGCAGCTTTATAATAAAGATGCTAGATGCTTGACGAAAAGACAATTGCATACTTCACAGAACACTACGTTTACGGCTTTAAAAAAGTTGTTTGGTAAGTTCTCTAAGTACATCAAAATATTTACAGAGGAGGTACTTGATTCGGAAAGAAACTACGAATACTTATTGTGATTAAAACTAAATGTAAATTATTTAATTAATGCTTTTTGTGATTAGATTATTAAGTACAAAGACTCATGGTGTGAATACTTCAGAACTTCAAGCACAAGATTGATTGCAAAAATGACACACTGAGCTCAATAATGAACCCCGAAATAAGCCCGTCATTTCTCCAGCTGACAGGCAACAAATGGCTTGAAATATGGTAGTCTAAAAAATTAGACACCTTTACTAATATCCCAGAATTTCAGTTCCAGAAGAAATATTTCCCAGACAAAACGAACGAAATAAAGCTTAGGATAAGACAGGCATAGGCAGCTAAGTACCTGTTGAACGCCAAATTTCCGAAGGAAAAAATAACAAGCATCACCCACTTCAGGATGTGCGACTTTCGGTGTCCAACTCTAATAACCAAAAAGCGTCATAAACAGTTTATATCATTAGCTATTGATAGACATTTGGCAGATTGTTACGGACATTATAAATACACCTCAGAAAGTATCCAAAAAGTTGAAAGTTGCCCACGGTGGTTGTTATATCTGAGCTTGGTAGGGACATGCTGCTGTGTGTACTTGCAAGTAGTGCTGTCAATTAACACCACTGTGGTAATATGGCTGCCAGTCGCTGTGAATACACTTCAAGATTTCCTTTATGGCATGCATGTTATCCCATTGTGGTGTTGCCAAAGAGGTTTTGCCGCAAAATTGTTGCGGAATGCATAGCTACCGTTGTAGAATTAAGGTTGTAAGGTTGTAGAATTTGCCCATTTGAATTTCTTTAACTCAAATTTGCGGAACACAACTTTCGATACACAGTGTATCGAAAGTTTCATGATATGACTGATTAGCGGTAACTTGTTTTTCTGAAATGAAACACAAGCTAATTTGCTTCCCAAAAACAATTTACAGTAATAACTGTTTTTGGTTTCGAGTTATTGTGCAAATAAAATGAATTTGTATTAATTTGAACCTTAGCCTTCTTATAGGGTGGAGGCCCGTGAAGATCTTTCTCTTTTCAGGGTAATTAAATTTTGGAATTTCAGCATAGCTTTAAAGGGAGAGACCTTGGCCACTTAGTAGTCTATGGACTTCTAGTAGTCTATGGTTGTCTATGTAGTTGTCTATGGACTATATGGATTTGTTTGTGTACGGTCAAGGTCAGTGAGCGGTGAGACCCCCTTAAATCTGAGGTCTTGGCCCCAAACGGCATGAGGTTGTCTGCCTCTTCTTCGGGTCTGTCGAAAAAGGGACAGTTTTTTCACCAAAAATAGATTTTTTCGCGTTTTTTCTCGGTTTCCCTTTCATCAGAATCCTAGCAACGTGCTTCGTCACGTCTTGGCTGGGATTGTCTTACAGCCCATGCCTGAGAGCTGCTTCTGGTCTTTTACAGACAAAAGCTCCTTTTCCTTTTGTAAATTCCGGCTAGTATATATTCATTAATGACGGATGAAATATACGTAGCGTTCCCTTTGTTTTCTGGGAGTGAATCCATCCCATTTTCAATTGACCCACCCCAGCCGCGTTGAGCTAGCAAATCGGCCTACCAGCATCCGTCGGGGTTGGATTAAAGGATGCGCCGCTAATGCGGACGAGGAGCCTTCACGGCCATTTCTAGGGTACCCTGCTCCCGGGGCACTTCTTTTTTTTTCTTTGTTGTTGACCCGGTTGATGGTTCGACCATCACACTGCCTGGCAGGCCCTCTTCAGCACTTCGGTTCAGTTGATGCGCCTCCAGGCAACCTTTTTTTACCTTAAATCGCTGGAGAGAAAAAAAATTGAAGGAAAAGGTACTGTGATGGTGATTCGAGGCTACGACCTGTGAGAGCGAGACCATCAGCAGGTCTGTTCTGAGGCACAACTCAATTGTTACGGACCAATAAAAAATATTTGTGAATTTTTGGTGCTGCAATGGGCCGTTCAAGTGAGGATGGATGTCACTGAATTGAAGATCGAAGAAAAATAATCAGAAGGAAAGAACTAAGTATCGACATTTAATTGGAAATTTTTATTTGAAAAGTAAAATTAAAATAAAAATAAAAAAAAAACAAATGACAAACAGCAAAAGGTAAGCAATAAAGTCTATGGTATACTAATCCACGTATCCGACCAATTTCGCCTTAGCACCGCCCTCAAAACACTGGATTTGAGTTGACTTGACTTGTATATTCTAAAAACGCATGGACTCATGGACTCATGTCTAAACACAGCATTAGGGAAATATAGAGACATTCGGTTGTTCAATTGGTTTGGGTTTGGATTTTCAGGGTAACTGTGAGGCGATGAGCTAGCAAGGCTTGGAACCTTGTTACCGGAGGTGTCTTGCTCCTCAATAGGAATACCGATGACATCGGTCAAATTGGCCATCAAGCAAAAATATCTTGAGGACGCTAGGAAGTCCTGTGCAGAGGAATCATTCTGCGTGATAGTAAGGATGTCATGGGTATCCATGGATGCGCATCGCACCAGGAAGCTTTTATGCTTAGCTCGAAGTGCTCTGCGTTGCACTGTTGGCATTCTTACGGGCCACTGCCTCATAGGTCGTCATGCGCAATGATTGGGCGTAGAGTTTAACGTATTCTGTCGGAGTTGTGGCACTGAGGACGAGAACGACTCCGTCCTCCATCTTATGTGCCAGTGCTCGGCTTTGGCAAGGAGAAGGTTGGCGGCGCTTGGTACACCCTTTCTCTCAAATCTGATCGAACTGTCCCTGGTCAATTTAAAGGGGATAGTTCGGTTTGTCAAAGGAAGCAGATGGTTTCCTGATTTCAGTGAGTAGAAGAGGGTGACTAATTATTGAGGAATTTTTTCTGATGACATATTTAAGTGCTCAGTTAAATAGTACAGGAGATAATCTATCCTCTTGTTTTAGCCCTATATTCGTTGAAATTGAGTTATTCATGTTATTCTGAATCAGCACTTGTGATGTGGAGTCGGTCATGGTCATTTTCACCAATCGCACCAACTTTGTTGGGATTCCGAACTAGAGCATGGTGTTATAGAATGTAGTTTGGTTGATGTTGTCGTACACTTGTTTAAAGTCAACGAATTTTGGATGAACATCAAAATTGAATTCCCAGCGTTTTTCTTCTATTTCTAGTATAATTATATTTTCATATAATTATATTTTCATATATACATATGTATATTATATGAACTGTATGATCGGTGAAAATTAATCCCGGTTGGGGTTACGTTGAAACTTCACACCTGGTTTTGGCCGATATTGTTTCCTCTATAAGTCTACTTTCGTTAGGGTAGGAATGAGTTTTGTTTTATTATGTTTTAATTTTTTCGTTCTTATTATTTCTGGTGGTTCAAAAATATAAACAAATATATAAAATTATAGTAACTCTCTATTTAAATAATGATTTCTACGTGGAATTTCACCTGCCCTTTTTTTATTGTTTCTTATTTCAAGAGTTGTGTTCTCTGCATGTCGTAACACAAAGGGGACTCTTCTGCTCGCAAACCCATCCCAGATTGAGTTAGTCGACTGGGAAAAAGCACGCAGCTAACAAGTGAAGATTTATTGCATTTTCTCTCATTGCGAACGGGCTTTCGATTTTGGCAAACATTTCCAACACTCACTAAAGCTGTTCGTATTAATGTTAAATCGATTTTTCAACCGAAAACTAACCAAAATCAGATTAAACCAACATCTGTCAAATGAAATCAGCCCATAGCGATGCAAAGGCATTTTCCTGTTTTCAAAAGCAGAAACCCCAATCGCATGATTATAAATTGAAATTCAATCTAAAAAATGACGTATCTGTACGAATAAGATAGAATTTTTTAGGCTGTTTTCATTTCTTTCAACATAAGATCTGAGCTCACATTAGTCAATAGAAACTCTTGTCGCAATGCCTGTAGCAATAATCATACTGCCAAATGTATGCCTTTTGATATTTTCCAACCCCGGAACTTCATTAGGCACTACAGTCAAATTTCATCTTCAGCTCATCATACATGACTACATTCAAAGACATTTCCTTTGGACTTCATAAAAAAAAAATATCAGCCATCAAAAACAATTTGTAACGCTTTCTTCTCCGTTTTTGCTATCTCTCAGCTTTACGTCTCAGTTACCACTTTAAGTATTCTTGTTTACTACCTTCGAACAATAGGATCGTTTCTATGAATTTTTCATTTCCGACCCAAAGTTGAATCTGGTTGAAAGTTCCGTTTGAGAAATATACCAAAGACGACAGGTGATCAATCGAAAATTGTAATCACCTGTCGGATTTACAGCAAAAAAGTTAAAAGGGTTGTCTGGATGGACAAGTATCCGATATTTTTTTTGTTTACTAAAGACCTTCCGGTTTTCCGCTCGAACAAATTTCATAAGTCAAGTTCGAAACGGTACAAAGCGAAAGCAGAGCAGAGGAAGTGGACCGTTCGAAACAGACGATTGCGGCCATACTAAAGGATTCTTTATTTAAAGATTAGGTAGGCACGGGATCTAGGGCAATTCGGTTTGAAATTGAAAGATATTCGCGTTTTACTAGAGACTGACATAGGGAATAAAAACGGTAATTTTAGTATTGGGTTACATTTTCATTTCGTTTGACTTAATTTACACGAAATTGGACTGTAATTCGTGATACATATTGTTATACTTGAAAGGATATTTTTTGACAGCAAAGTTTAAATGAAAGTTAATTAATATAATATTAATAGCTTTGTTTTTAGTGCAGTAATCTATACAGAAATATACGAAAACTGTTGGCATTTCACCAAACGACAACCTTCACGTTCACCTTGGTTGTAGCCAAAAAATATGGCAGCTTGCTATTTATCACTTTTTGCATTCACATACAGCAGGACGAAACGTATCTTCATATGCATATAAATTGTATGTAGGTCATGCAAAATATATTCTGGTTGCGTCCTCATTGCAAACACGTATCGAAATACTTATTTTTTTTCGTTTGCAATATGTTCTCTGCTCTCCGTAAATATATTTTAACAGCACATTCGGGCGAACCTCATGCATTCCCGATCAAAACTCATAAACTAGAAGTGAAGCTTTCGGGGAATGTCGAATGTCGAATATGAGAACAAAAAAAAAGGGTAAACAGCCTTAAGGTAACAACCACATTCCATTTTTAATATTCAATCTGTTTCGTTTTTATCGCAATCGGGACACCTCCTCAATAAACCATCGCAGATGAATAGAAAAACATATACATAGAGGACGAAAGAAAAGCAGGCCATTCTCGACAGATGAGACCACCGAACAAGCCATTCCAAATGAAGGATGTTCGTTCGGGTTCGAATGAATGCTGCTGCTTGTGGGGAGAAATTCCAATAAATCTTTTTTTCCTGCTTATAGGTCATCTTCTGACAAATTCAATTTTCATGTCTTTGCAAGCTATGATTGGTTATATGAGCGATAAAGACGAGGCCGAGCTCATCTGTTCGCTTATCATCTTTTAGTTCAATAAACCAACACCAAGTGAATGGAGATGAGCTTTATTATGTGAATATATGGAGCGATATCGACTCCTTGTAGCGATGAAATCGATTGATTTTTGTTGTATTGTAGCTGTTGTGCCAGTGATGTGATTTATGATAGATAAAATAAATTTTTCTTTTGCTTGGATTCTTGTCGAGTTATAGAGGCAGTCTTGCCAAATAGCTCGCTGCTCTTCTAAAAAATTCCAAGTTATGGTTTATCTACGGAATTAAGTTGATTGTGAAATAAAAAACACAATATGAAAAGTCCATTACGAAGTTGTGTGCGCAAAAAAGTTATTAAAGGCCAAATCAAATTTTTACTTATATATGTATGTATCTCGTTGAATATAACTTTTGAGTAAATTATTATTTGCATCTAATTTGCTCAGCACAAAATCTTCATATACAAAATTCACATGGGACTAATAGTTCTAGAGACATGACCGTGCACAAATTTCAACGAAGTGCACATACTAAACTATCGCCTACGCACAGTGATGTAAACAGACGATGAATGCAAAAATTTTTCAGGCCCACGTCTTAAAAACTATAAGTCCCAAGGGGGTTTTTTACATGATTTTTTTGTGCTTAATTCGAATTACTTTTGGAGTTACAGTTATTTTCGTGACACGCCAACTAAACCAATAAACGCGATCAACAACGAATAAACCGCTCCGAGCTACGAGCTTCTCAAGCCTCTAAAGAAGTTCGAACTGCTCGTATGGCTGAAAAAGCTCCCGAAAATCTCGCTTTTGAAATTGAAGAAGGAACATTGAATGAAACGGGGACCTCTGATTAAAAAAATCGAAGTATAACATACTATTAAACGACTCAGACTGCCCGAAACGAGACTCCAAGTTTTAAACGCGTTTTTCTCGAAACTACTTTTTTCGATACGGTTGACATGATATCTCTAGTTGTAATGAACCGATTTACGTGAAATTTTGCACAAATCCTCTTAATTGGTCTAACGTAGAGATTTTTGAAAATTTTATTTTCCTACTATTTATAAAAAATTTCCAAAGTTGAAAACTTGAGGCAAAAAAACACTTTTTCTACATGGACGCCATTTTGTGAAAAAAAAAGTTTTTTGAAATCGCTTACGTCAGACTAATTCTACATTCTTTTTTTTTACAGAATTCACAAAAAATGTATGTTTCAAACCACCAGGAAGGTTGGAATCATGTCAATCATAAGACAAGTTTTTTTTGAGCTTTCACTTCGTCGGCCAGTATCTACATCAATTTTTTTATTTTTTTTATTTTTTGAATAAATTTTTATACTTATAAAATGTTAATAAAAAACTGATCAAAAAATATATACTAAAAATCTTTATTTTGAAAAAAAAAATCGAGCCTCTAGACCAGAATACTGCCTTAATAAATTTTATGTAAGTAAAAATTCACGTTTTCAAAAATAGAAGCTGATTTTTGATTAAAATTAAATTGTTCCATTTTTTAAATAATTGTCGGTACCATTCGTATTTATTCAATGCGTTCTCTTTCCATTAACTAAAGATAAAGATAAATAAATCATAAAAATTAAACTCATAATTGAATGAATGAATGAATGCATGGAGAAGATCTGAAGGGCCCCTAGCACTGCAATTTCCTGAGTCTTTTGTGCCTCATCAGCTCTATGTTCTAAATGTTATCCAGATGAAAGCAGCTCTAATCTTCGTAATCTTATGGATCCGTTATTTAATTATGTAGGCCTTGCAAAGAGCAGAGGAAGCTAGATTTAGGAGCTAGGTCTAATTAAGCTAAGTTAATTGTAATAAGGCATAAATTGGATCTTATTTGTTGCGTAAGCAAACTGTCGCTTAGATAGGCCCAGCAACAAGAAGTTTCTGAGCTTTTGCTCACTGATTCTCAATCTTTTGCTCTCAGTTTTCATCACGTAGCTTGTATAATGTTCCGGAGTAAGGATGAAATATGAGGGAAGGGCATTTGATCGTTACTCCGCACTAATCCGTTGGAAGTTGAATTTCTAATTCTAGGCCTCGATAATAGCTGTGGATGTGACTACGATGGCATTCTCAAAGTTCTGGTGAAAACTCTCGCTTCTTTCTTATGTGTTCTATTATCCAACAGTTTTAACTGTAGCCTTGCCTCTGGAGTTTTTTTTCTTACAGATATTTTTCAAAAATAGTAAATATTTTTGCGGTACACAAGTCGAGTGATCATGCTTGTATTTCCAATTATCTACTTAAATCCCTTCTTCTATGCTTTAGTAAGCTTTCGAACGTATTTTAAAATACAAACTGTATCCTCAAGTGCAGCCATTCCTAGCTCAAGAGCATCATGGATTTATTAAAGGAAAGTCTATTCTTTTCAATTCTTCATTATTTATTAATTCTGAATACTAAATTTTCTAAAGCTTTTAATTTTGTTGACCATGAGCTACTCTTCTTTATGCTGGAAGTCCATGGATTCTCTGACTTCCTTCTTTTGCCAGTTTTGCTCCTACGTAAATGATCGGATCTGTTTAGTCCCTGTTTATTTCTGCTCTTCATCTCCCTTCCGTCCAATCTCTGGAGTTCCACAAGGTTCTATTTTGGGCCCCCTTCTGCATCTACTTTTATTATTGAGCTCTCTTCCTCCATTACTTCATCTTGCTTTTAGTATGGTGATGATCTCAAGATATTTAGAGCAATTGGTACCGCCAATTCTTTTACTCTAATACTCTTATACTTATAGAACATTTCTTGATCTCTTGTTAGTATGGTCAAATAATTCAATGATCTTGACGTCGTATTTGACACTTAGCTTGGATTTGACTAGCACATTATCCCCACAGCGTATCGTTTATCAGTTTTTGTTCATAGGGTCCTCAAAACCTTTGAGTAATGTTTTTTTTTTCCTCCTTCCTTCCACTCTCTCCATCACTCAATCAGTATGCACGGTCCGTGTGCATCAATATATTATCAAACATATCGTCTTAGTATTTCCCAGACAATTGAAAATTGGTATAAGGGAAGATACAATTGTTATTAATTTTGATTTCATATTATATTTCACGTTATATTTTTGTCCTCATTGACATGTGCCCAGAGAAAAGTCTACAAAAAAACTCTGGTATCTTCTTCATTAAGGATTTGTGTTTTTGATGTGAGTTTTCAAGTATGTCTTGAATTCTATTATATTTTTGTTAGCTTTACCGAGTTCGGTAATGAATTGTAGTATACGATAGCCTGTTGTACTGGATCCATCCTTAATCTATCCGTTCTTGGAATTGCAAGAGATAGATTTCTAGCAGCTCTGGTTTCTCGGTTAGTTATTTCTAAACCACTTCAGATTGTTGTTCAGGATGTTAAAAATTAATTTTCCCCTTTCAAAATTAATTAATTGTTGTATATTTAGTAATCCTGTTCGAGTGTATACAATAAATGTTGGTGTTAGAGTTGGCATTCTAAATATAATTTTAATTGCTTTCGAAATAAGTCTTCCAATTAATTCGATGTTATGTTTTGATGTCTGACTCCATAAAATAGTTCCGTATGTGATAGTTGAAAGTATATAAGCATTAAATATTATTAATTTTGTTCTAGTTTCCAAGAACTCAAATTTTCTTAAGACTGCAATCATTGGTCCTACTTTATGTCTGATGTGGTTAATGTGTTGTAACCATGACATTTTCTCATCTAGGATTAAGCCAAGATATTTGATTGATTCAGCTTTTTCTAAACGAATTCCGTTTATCTGAATAAAGGGGTTTATAGGATATTTATTTTTTTGCTGGAAAATGATGTACTTGGTTTTATTAACGTTTATAAGTAGTTTGCTATGCCTGAGCCACACTTGATATGTTTCTAAATCTCTGTTAATTTTATACTCAAGAGATTGTTCATCCTTTTCAGAATATAAAAGAAGTGTGTCATCAGCAAAAAGGACTAATTTGCCAGACAGCTGGAGATGTTGAATGCAATTCACATATAGAATGAATAATACTGGTCCAAGAATTGATCCCTGTGGTATGCCTATATTGATGAAACGTTCTTGACTTATGCATTGTATTTGTTTTGTCACAATCCGCCTATCCAATAAATAATCTTTTATTATCGAGTTAAACTTCTTACTAATGCCATATTTTTCGAGACGTTGAAGCAAAATTTTGTGGTCAATAGTGTCAAAGACCTTCTTGAGATCAACAAAAATGGCTATTACATAGTTACCTTTATCTAATGAGCTGTTAATGAATTGGACCGCGTCTAATGTGGCCGCTATTGTATTGCTGTGTTCTTGGAATTATTACAATAATTATTTTACTACTGTGCGTCTATTTTTTGTTCGCAATATCCTTGAATATTTTTGTTCGGTGGTGTCATCAATACAGGCATCTCATAGATTCTTTAGAATACATCCAACGTAGAATCACTCATCCCTTGCTCTTCACAATTCATTTCCCCTATGTTGCATATAGTGAACGTCTAAGTCTATTAAAAATTCCAGCCTTAAAATCTCGCCGAGTTTTCCTTGAAGAGCGTCTTCACTTCAATCTGCATCACCATCACTTTTTGTCAAATTTTGGATTCAAGTTCTCTGTTCGTGAGTCAGAATATTCCAATAGAGTCACGTCTTTTATTAATTGTAATGTTCTTTTTGCGTGCACGAATGCATTCTTTTATTCACTGCTTTTGCGCTTTCTAATAACGCATAACAACCGTGATCTTGGTTCTTTACCGCAGACCCTTACTGATTTCGAAAATATTCTTAAAAGTAGAGTTACAGGTATATCGTTTTCCGTTAGCTCGTTAGCAAAACTATTGTATTTTTCCTTCTTATTTCGTAGAACTTCCATTTTTAAAGACCCAGCTGAGTAATTTCCTTCAGTATCTTTCAGCTTAATCCTAATGCAACCTAAAAGCCTTTTTTTTGTATGGTTATTTTTATTAATATCTTGTTTTCAATAGAGTCAGTATGCTTTCTACGGTCAAAGTATCTTTTCGATTTGCACATAGCTCTAAGCTTGGAAAATATATTGTATTTAGATGGGGAACCTGATTTTTTTTTTACAGAATTTGTGAGCAATTTTATTTATCAACAATAGAGGTCAGGTCCGTTGAATACCAATGAGGACATGATGTTGTCCGTTTTGTAATACGATAAAGGTGCATGCTTATTAATAGTCCCAAAAAATGTTTGTCAAAAAATCATTTTTCCAGCCAGATCGACCATTTTTGCGTTCCTCGGAGGTCTTTCGCCCGTTTCCATCCATTGTTTGGACTGTTGTTTCATCTCTGGCGTTTAGTAATGAAGTAATGAGCTCAAACTCGTAAAAAAAACTAATGGAAAACAGCTACTGCTACACCGGTTATTCTCCATGGCGGAATAGTGCACCATTGAAATATTATACAGCCAGCCCAATATACAGCCTACCGATTTTGGTAAAGGTTTTCAAAGGTTATTTTTATTTTTCCCTCCAAATTTTCTTAAATCATTAATCTTTTCATAAAGCAATCTATTATTTTCTGAATCAATGCAATAATAAAATAACGATTTTTTTTTTGGTTTTCACAGCCCAAATCGAAAGAAATTCCATTGCATAGACTCGTTCGGCTAAACAAGTTTTCACATACTTTTCGCTTACGGGATAAAATCATTTCCAAAGTTCATAAACAAGATAAATTGCCATTCTATAGCCACCGGACGCAAGTGGCGTTGCTGTAAGTGTTGTTGAGAAGTACCACACAAGTTCAGATAAAATGCTTAAAGTCAGCTCCGTCGGGCACGCTTCGGAAACATTTATTTTAATCCTGGGAAATCTTCCAGTCACAGTTATTTTGATTTTATTCGATTGAAAGCAGAAGATAGCGAGATGAGCTGAAGATGAAGTATGAAGTCATGATATAAAGAGACAGAGGATTTTTTATCAATATTGTATAGGTGAATTCTTGTACTGTTGCTCAATAAATAGTATCAAACAAAACGGATGGAACTTCATAAAGTAATTTCAAATTGATCACTCCCTTGATTAACACCCTATGAATAAAGTTGAAGTATATTTGAATAGTCCTTTTTTTGTGTTTGAAAAAAAGATTTATGTTTAAAGAAATATTTCGAATCTAAGGTGCTGAGTAAAGATTTAAACAAGTCTCAGGGATTTTATCTAGGTCCAGTCAGCATTTTACCATTTTTCTTAAGGTGACGTAAAACCATTTTCATAAGCTGCAAAAAAAATTATCAAATCTAAATCTGCATCTTATCGTTAAACAAATGGCACAGAGTTACGATCTAATATTTCAACGAATTCGCCATAATATCTGGAAAAAAATCTTTCCTATGGGTCGTTGGAGTCAACATAAAATGAATCACTCCCATTAACTTATTCATTTACTTCAAATTCTCAATAAGGTTCCCCGGGGATACATAGCCAAGTTTGTTACAGTGGCTTTATCACAAAATTTTCATATTTGAACCATAAATTTACGAGCGTACAGTTAGTTAACGTAGACGCCATCCGAAAGCATCATCCTAAATTACAGCAATTTGGACCGATGCTTCTACGAAGCTTACGGTAGACGTGGTCGTGGTCTTACAGTCATTTTTCTCGTTGCTGCCGCCGTCGAAATGACATTTTTTGGTTGATGACATACATATAGGCGCTGCTTCAAACGAATATTACCGTTTAAATTTACACGACTGGCTTACGGCTCTCGCATGTGACAGTTTGGTGAATGATTAATGATTATGAATTTGCTGGAAAAGCAGAATGTTTTACAGGTAAT
Source organism: Nemotelus pantherinus (assembly GCA_963978885.1). NCBI lineage: Eukaryota > Metazoa > Arthropoda > Insecta > Diptera > Stratiomyidae > Nemotelus > Nemotelus pantherinus. Next base: position 23,227,894 of record OZ022265.1, read on the forward strand.
ATTTGTGACAATGTTTGGTTTGGGTTGCCATTGTGACGGAAACGACTTAAATCAAAATGGACGATTTCCGCTAGGTTGAAGACTGAATACTCGAAATTTCGTTGACGATGCGATTTACGTGACAAGAATTATGAAAACATGAAAATATATTTTATGTCAGTCAGTAACAAATGTTGTGGGTCTATGGTTTTTTTTCATGGACTTTCGGGGGCATTGAAGAGCGAAAGCGTGTAAATTAATTATTCCCGATGATGGTTTGTGATAAATACGGTGTTTATTTGGAACACGAACATAAATTTAAAATAGAACTAAAATTTCAAACACCAAAATCCTATTCCTCAACAGGTTAAGCTCAAATTTCTGAAGAACAATCTAGCGCCCAGCGTGGGGAAAAACACATTGTTTGTAATTTTTAAATTATTCTATTCATATTATATTTTGAAATAATATTATGATCAAGATACACAAACTTCAATGTAAAATTCACAAGATACTATAAAATCAAAGAATTTTCCTGGAAAATTGTACAGCTTTTGAAAGATTTTTCATTTCAAATTATTTGAGCGAAACTCATTGATTTGATGTATTCAGAATTAGTAACATACTCCTCATTAAATTTATATTTTGCGTTGAAAATATTTTCGAAGGCTTATTTTGTCATTTGTCCTTGGTAGAAATGTCATATGATACGCACGAAAGAAAATGATACGTAAGCCTGGCGAAAATACTGAAATATAAATAATCGATCTAATCATTCACCCTGTGCAGCGTAGGTCGTAAAAATGGTGTATTATTGTGTGTGTGTAGACAACGTAAAAATAAATATAGCCTGCAAGCTATGGTATTGTAAGTAATTGGTCTTGTTGGGGCTGTAAATGTATTTTCTCATCATGAATGATATACAGGTGCTCATATACGAGAGCTTATTCAGGAACTTCGTGTATTTTATTCGTATCGCCATCACCATGTAATGTATTATACTCATAAGAGGTAGGACAAGTGCTTGTCATTCGACATTCACAACAATTGAAGCTTGTCAGAAACTAGGCAAGACAATTGTTTACACTTTATTTTCACATGGCCGTCTGTCTTTCTACGAATAAATGATAGCATTGATATATGTACTTACTTTGACGTACATTTATATAATTACTGATTGTAAGCTTATTGGTCAGTATACATGGTAGGATACAGGTGTAATTTCTTTGTAACGTATAGTGCATATGTGCGTGTACTTGTGTTTTTGACCAAACAGATAGCAACGCACAGCGAACGAAAGTAAAAGGATGAAAGATATGATCAAATATTCCATAACACAGCTATGACATTCACTATGTTGTCCCATTACCAAAATATCCTCTCGTCAATCGTTGGAAAGAAGATAGGATAGCCTGTCTGCAAAAGACTTAATCGATATTCGAAGTGATGCAATATGTTTTCACTATAGCCTTTGAGGAGTAAATACTTTTGCAACGATATTGGCAAGCAGACATTCTGGCCCTGGTTAGATATTTATACATGTATGTGCATTGCTGTGAATTTCTACCTACGAAAAGCATAAACGAATATTTGATGCTCTTAACGTAAAATATCAATTTCATCCTACGTTTATACATGTGAACATTTCAGAGAAATGACTGAGCAGCTTTGGTAAACCTGTTCGACAACGCAAAGGGAATTGATTTCGGTTTTAATTGATCCTAACAAAAAGGACATTTAATTTGGCCATGCCAAACAAACGTAAAACAGCTGAGAATTATTTCATTTGCCATAGGTTCATTTGGAATCGACTTACTTAGGCATGAAAGCTTACAATTTCCTTACGGGTGATTTGGTAACAAAGTCAAATCCTACGCGATAGTGCGTGTCCTTTGTTATTTTGGCAGTCTGTATTTGACTTGGCAATAAAGTAGCTATAAATAGCAGTTGTGTAGTTACTTGGGTCGGGTACAACTTATTTCATTAAATATGACTTTCGGGACTTGTAACCGGTTTGTGGAAGCAACAGCATGCTGTGCTCGAATATGAAGTGCCTTTAAGATGTTGGCATTGAAAGGTTTTCAGGCTGAAAATTGTATAATAAGTTGACCCTTGAATAAAGGCGTTGAGTCAGAAGATTATTGTTTAAAATATTGCAGTAATACGAGTCAGTATTACTGCAATATTTGCAAAACGTTAGCTATTATATTATGTCTTTGCTGAATTACAAGAGTAAAGTCTAACCCAAAACAAAACAGCACCAGCTTGCGATGAGAATTATATGCTAAGAATTACGTTCGGAATAGGTATTACAACAGACGTATGTGTACACTAATATACAAATTACAAGAGGAAATAATAGTTATACTATAAGGGACAAATACAATAATGAATGACAACGCAAAAAAAACCACGGATATTTTTGAATCCAGACTAAAACACAACCAAGATGTCTAGATTATTATATAAAAACGAATAATCAAATAATAATGCGAGTTAAACACTAGTTAAATGTAATGGTTATCTAGTGCGGATGCCGAAAAGCGAGGAGCGAAAAATCGAGCTAACATTTTCGTTAATTATAAAACGATTTATAATTACGTCTTATTATGCCGAGGCTTAAATTTTAAACAAAGTGGAAGCTTGAGTTGCTTTGTAGATCACATTGATCGTAAATTTGTCATGAAGCTCTCTAACAGCTTCAACCTCTAGACTCAACAAGGGTTGTCGCGAGATTACTTTACTTTACTTAAATTTGAAACAAAACTCATTTTTCCCTGCTTTGAAACTACTTTTCATTTGTTTAGGTCGCAGCTAGCTGGAACATTGTTTTCGAAAATAACTGATTTCTGTTGGATGAAATTTCGCATATAAAGCATCTATAAATAAATAAACAAATAAGTCTACGCATGTTTTGTTCAAAACAAAAGTCAAATCGATATAAGGGAATCGTTTTTTCCTATGATAATGTCAAAGAAAAAGCGACTGAAAATAGCTGCAAATGTTGGTAAAAAATATACGAAACCGGAAATCCGCATGATCAGAAAAGCAAGAATTTTTTGGTGCCATATCATATTATTTTTTAAGGAAACAAATAGAAATAAAAACGCAATTGCAATGGATATTAAATAAATAATCAATAGTTTTAATTTAAATCAATTTTTTCCTTTTTGAAGCTAGATTTATTTATTTTATTCGACATATATCGATATTTCGAGGGTAATCTGCCCTCTTCTTCAGTGTCTATTCATCTAATCTTAAAATAACTTAGGTAGTTTATTTAAGGTGCTTACTTTTAAAGTATTGACTAATACTAATTACCTGCTAATTACCGGCTAATTGACTATTAATTATATACTTAATTACTTTTTACTAACTATATTAATTACATTATCATCATAAAATATCTGTTTAAATTAACCTGAACAATGGTGATACACAGTTTCCTTGGTCTGTATTTAGTCGCTTATCCATCGGGGTTTTCCATATGTTCAGGCTTTCGTATGCATCCAGTTTTCGTACCTGCTGTACTTCCTTAATCACCTCCACGTTGTCCCACGTTATGCTGTGCTCCTCCTCCAGGATGTGTTTTGCTACTGCTGATCGTACTACCGTTGTGTTCCTTTTCCTTGCTGAGGCTGCTTCCCGCTTATGTTCGGTTAGTCTAACACCAACTAACCGTTTCGTTTGTCCAATGTATATTTTGTCGCATTCTGGGCAAGTAATTCTGTATATTCCACATTTTTCCTTTTTATCTTTTTTTGTCTTTCACGTGACATAATTTTGTACTTCATTTTTTTACCCTACTGGTTGGAACTGCTTTAATGTCAAAGCGTTCAAAAAGTTCCTGAATTTGCTTGAATATTGACGTAAAAATGATTGGAACTCTTATGGCTGGTTTTTGTTTTTCTTGTATAAAGAGCGTCGTTAACAGATCACGCTGTATTTTTTTCTTCTTCTTTTTGACAAGGTTTCCAATTATTTTCTCGTCAAATCCATTTTTTCTCGCGGTGTCTTTAATATATTCCACTTATATATTCCACTTAGACTCATTAGGAAGGAAAACCGTAAGAGGGGGAACACTAGCAAGGCACAAAGGGTGCTTTAAGAGTTGGCTACTAAATCGGTATATTATACCAAAGCAGATAAAGGAAATGCCGTGGTTATAATGGACAAAAAAGAATATGACCAATTAGTCATGGAGAAGCTTAACAATGGGGATTACCATGAGCTAAGGAAAGATCCCTTACCAGACTCTATCAAACGAGTAGAAAGAATCTTAAAAGAGTGCAAAGGGACGATTGGAGAGATCAACAAGCTGCGGGTTTCAAACCCAGCGTTGCCAAGAATTAGGTGCCTTCCGAACATACACAAGGAAGGAAATGAGCTAAGAGAAATTATAACCGCTACAAACGCTCCGACAAGGAGAATCGCAAAGTGGATCGTAGACGAGTGTAGGTCCTTAGGGAAGTTAAGCGATAGAACAGTCAAAAATCGTGACGAGGTGATAGAACAACTTGGAAGAGTGGCAGCAATAGGGGAAGATGAGTTAGTTGTATCATTTGATGTCAAGGCTCTATTCCCAAGCGTGCCGGTAAAACAAGCACTCTCGTTCTTTGAAGACTGGCTATTAGTGAAGAATAGCTCACCGGAAGGGAGGAAGAGGGCTAAAGACTATTTGAAACTTGCCTCGGTTTGCAGGAATGAAAGTTACTTTACTTCCAGGGGGAAATACTTCAAAGCTATGAAAGGTGTTGCCATGGGAAATCCTTTATCCCCACTAATGAGCGAGATATTTATGGACAGACTGGAGAAGAAACTTCATGAAGAAGGTTCCCTTCCTCGTGTCTGGATAAGATATGTAGACGACATTCTAGCTATTGTAAAAAAGAATGCTTTGGCAGAAACTTTGAAGAAGTTGAACCAAGCACATAAAGATATCCAATTTACAATAGAAGTCGAAAACAATGGGAAACTACCATTCTTGGATTTAATGGTTATACGGAAAGAAGGTTTTCTTAGGTTTAATATCTACCGGAAGCCCACACACACCCAGAGAACAACACCTAACACGTCTGATCATTGGCATTCCCAAAAAATGGCGCCCTACAACTCGATGAACCACCGACTATTAACAGTACCCTTGGATCAGGAAAGTTTTCACGAAGAAGTGGAATATATTAAAGACACCGCGAGAAAAAATGGATTTGACGAGAAAATAATTGGAAACCTTGTCAAAAAGAAGAAGGACAAAATACAGCGTGATCTGTTAACGACGCTCTTTATACAAGAAAAACAAAAACCAGCCATAAGAGTTCCAATCATTTTTACGTCAATATTCAAGCAAATTCAGGAACTTTTTGAACGCTTTGACATTAAAGCAGTTCCAACCAGTAGGGTAAAAAAATGAAGTACAAAATTATGTCACGTGAAAGACAAAAAAAGATAAAAAGGAAAAATGTGGAATATACAGAATTACTTGCCCAGAATGCGACAAAATATACATTGGACAAACGAAACGGTTAGTTGGTGTTAGACTAACCGAACATAAGCGGGAAGCAGCCTCAGCAAGGAAAAGGAACACAACGGTAGTACGATCAGCAGTAGCAAAACACATCCTGGAGGAGGAGCACAGCATAACGTGGGACAACGTGGAGGTGATTAAGGAAGTACAGCAGGTACGAAAACTGGATGCATACGAAAGCCTGAACATATGGAAAACCCCGATGGATAAGCGACTAAATACAGACCAAGGAAACTGTGTATCACCATTGTTCAGGTTAATTTAAACAGATATTTTATGATGATAATGTAATTAATATAGTTAGTAAAAAGTAATTAAGTATATAATTAATAGTCAATTAGCCGGTAATTAGCAGGTAATTAGTATTAGTCAATACTTTAAAAGTAAGCACCTTAAATAAACTACCTAAGTTATTTTAAGATTAGATGAATAGACACTGAAGAAGAGGGCAGATTACCCTCGAAATATCGATATATGTCGAATAAAATAAATAAATCTAGCTTCAAAAAGGAAAAAATTGATTTAAATTAAAATATTTTCACAAGCTAGGAAAAAATTGGTACACAATTAAAACAAATAAATAGTTTGTTTTAACAATGGACTAAAACTTTTGCAGGTATCACTCTTAAAGATGAAAACAATTGGAACAAGATAATTTTCAACCATTGTTGTTTTTTTTAAAAAAACTAAAAGGAGTACTTCGAAAAATTGTATCGGCATATTAAGCAAATTCATTATGAATCGACGAAGTGTATAAATCTGTACTCGTTTCAAAAATAATTATATATTTAATTTCAATTATAAACCTTTTTTAAGCTATAATTTCATATTAAGTATGCCTTATGCTGTCTTTTGAAGAATATGAGTCCAGGAAAACGAAATAAATAAACGAATCATTTAACGTGCACCTTTTGTACTAATTATTTATTTTCAGGTCGCATATAGCTTCGCTACCAAATTTTTTAGAAGAAGGACTTCCGGCCACTATGCTTGTTTTAAGCATAGTGGCCGAAAGGGTGACATAAGCACAAATAGAAGCGACTTCCCTCGCATGAAAAGTAGCAAAGGCGCTTTATCGCGTCTCAGCTGAGTCTATCTTACCAGCTGATGCCTGAGAGCTCTGTGGCCCTTCACTTGTTTTTATTGTAACTATTGCCCCTGTCCTTGTTTATTGTGTGTTCGTGACGGAGAAATAGCACCTGGTGTTCCTTTCTTTCTTGTAGTGAGTGCAACCCATTTTCTGCAGACCCATTCCAGCTGCTTGAAGCTAGCACAGTGACCGAATAGCATCTTTCAGATTTGGACTTGAGCTCTGCTAATGCAGATGAGGGACCTTTACGGCCATTTCTAGAGTAATCAATGTTTTTTTTTGCCTCGTTGATGGCTTTTCACCAAAACTTTGGCAGATTTTCTTCTGGAACTCAGTTCAGTCGAGACATCCTGCTACAGCTTTGTACAGAAGAAGCCTGCTTCTAAAATGGGTCGGGAATGCTGAAGATCCACGAGAGCTCACGGTTGAGTCTTATCACGTCAGTGTCATCTATTTTGATCTTATTGATCTTCCGATTTAAACATATGTAGTTATTACCCTACCAAAAGTTTTATCGTATCCGCTTTTTGTAAGTAAAATCTGACATCCCTTCATATTTCATTTAAAGATATGACTGTTGCAGAATTTTACGATCACTGGATAACAAGACCTTTAGTGAGTTTAAGCATTAATGTTTTCTTATACCAATTGAAACATTTTACATTATTTAATTATTGAAATAGAACACCAATGACTATCTTTTCGTTTTTTTAGCGATAGATTTCCAAAATGTCTTCGGGCTGAATGAAGCAGTTTGCCAGCGTACATATGTAATTCTTCTTCGCAAAACTCCTTCGTAACGTCGTAAATGGTAAATAATCATTAACGAGTCAAATTCATAGATATTTAGTGCAAATTCATAATATTTTTGAGTCTAATTCATATTATTTTCAAATCAACTTCATGAATTTTCGATACCTATTCAGAAATTTTCCAATCAAATTCATAATGTTTTTAAGTCTAATTCATAATATTTTAGAATCAAATTCATAATGTTTTCGGGTTAATTGCATAATTTTTGCCTTATACACAATTCGCGCAAGCTGAATTCATAATGATCAAACTAAGAATTCGATTCAAAAACTTATGAATTTCTTTCGAAAAAACATGAATTTGACTCGAAAACTTATGAATTAGTATCGAAAATAAGTCAATTCAAGTTTTTAATCACTATATGTAGGTATGATACTTCAAAAATTAGGGGGAGCATTGAATATTTAATTTTAAAACTTTGGCTGGATTCCTCCGATTGGCAGCCACTTTATCCAATAACATGTTTTTCCATCTCTACACAGAATATAAAACCAACAGATTGTCAATAGCTTTCATGATGATTTAATTTTATCTCACGCCGACAAAACATGTCTTTATAACAGTTTGTTGCAATCCACATTATTGCCAAACTTTAAGAGGATATTTATGGTATTTTTAGCACAGGCTAATGAAAATTCACAGACTCGATCTATAGGTTTCTTCTCTAATATGCAGGATTATTTTAGTAGTGAATTACTTTAATGAATATGGCTTCCTACTCAGATGAAAAGTGAATTTATTATTCAGTCTCTTAAGTACATATGTACATACCTATAGAGCCCAATCAGCCGATGAAAGGAAAAGTCATTGAATATTTGATTCATTGCCGTCATTTCTGAATATTCCGATGAAACTGATAATTATTCAAGATATGAAAATTATGCTTTTCGTATTGTGAATGACGGCAAGAAAACTTTCCTAGGTGCGAACCGATATCCGTCATGATTAATAAATTTGTATGGCATGTCAGGAAGAAGATGCATTCATGAATATGTAATTATGATGGCACTTTATCCAGATAAATTATTGAATTATGAGAGGTGAGCTATGGCAGGTTATTACCGAATATAGGGATTGTGATTTATGTTGAATTCCTTATAAAATATGCGGTTTGAACTTGATGAAGATAATGTTCATATTCAGAATTCATGTAAGGTTTTGTTTCAGAGAATATTATATTTAACTAAAATTTTGGCATAGATTCGAATGCATTCAACAAAAATATAATCAATTAAAAATTTTCGAATATGTTATACATAATTCTAACAAATATATTTTATTTATTTATAGACAAGTATACTTTATTTATTTATTTAACTTTCCAATTCTACTTGAATTGTATTAGAACTGTTTGCGTGTGCACATAATGCTCGATAATTGCCGAGCTGTTTTTATTTGAAGCTTCCGTCAAGTAAGATATTCAAATATTTTAATTAGAATCCATACTAAAAAAACAATGTCTCTGTAAATATTTCGATTTCACCAAGTCTTAACTTGCAATTTCTTCAATAGATTGATAAATTTAAGTTGTGAAATAAAATCAAATACGTTTTTAGCCTGCAATCTAAACACACAGAAGTGTATTGAGTCACCGTTTGGGGTAGTATCAAGCGACTGATTTGAGAGATGTTCTGGCAAAACAAATTGAAGTGATTGCATAAATAAAACGTACTGATCAATAAGTAATGATAATGAATATGAACCAGGGTGATTAAACTTAAAAGATATATTTATTTTTCAACATAGGTTTAGTTCATCTTTTTTCCAAATCCAGGATACCCTTAGAAAAAAAATTCTTTATCTAGACTCTCCCAAAATGCCTTAACAGTGGCCATCACTTCGCTATCATCTTCAAATTTCTCACTCCGAAGGTGTTCCTTGAGCCGAGGAAAGATGTAAAAGTCACTGGATGATGTAAAAAAAAATTTCCGAGGAAAGATGTAAAAGTTCGAATCCTGTTTTTTAAATTGCAACCATCGAAACTGCAGCCTTCTCGCAACCCTCTTATTTGGTTTGCGTAGTAGGAATCTGATATGGTGGCTCCCTTTTCCAAATATTTCACTTTGACAGTTCCTTTAGCGTCTCAAAAAACTCATGCATAACCTTCCCCGCCGAGCTCGACACTTTGAATTCCTTTGGCGTTGGTGAAGGGGGTTGCTTCGACGTCATCGATTGATGTTTGGTTTCTGGATCAAAATGGTAGATTGAAATCTCATCTATGATCACGAAATGTGACAAAAAAATCTTCTGATCTGCCTGGAACTTTTCGAGATTCACTCCCGAAATGTCGACTCGTTTCTTCTTGTGACAGTCGGTTAACATTCTCGGCCCCCAACGCGCAGAGACCTTCTTCAAATGTAATTTGCGGGCAATGATTCTTTAAACACTGCCATTCGAAATTCCAGTGACCTCAGCTACTTGCCTGATAGTCATTCATTGATCTACCAACATGACATCTTTGATTTTTTCATATTGTCTTCAGTGAGGGACGTGGTTTGACATCTTTCGCGGTGTTCGCTTTCATTGGATGCTCTTCCCAGCTTAAAATCTTTGGCTCAGCGTGCAACGGTGGAATATCAAGGAACAGTCTTCTTATGTTTAAACCATGTCGCTGTGTATGTCTCTGGAAGACAATTTTTTCAAAGAGAGGTACTCAATGACAGCTCTAATTTCGTTTTGCTCCATTTTGATGTTCTCTCTTCGATTGTTCGTATTCAAATGAATGTACCTCCTTCTTTGAACTGTTTTAATTTGGAGCTAGTGCTTTCAGCACTTTGACTCCCTTCCTCTCAGTGAGCGTTCCTGCGCTCTCCTTTTCCTCTCTGGTTTATGTTAGTCTCTTGGTTGCTCCCTCGTCGATCTACTACTTTAGTTTCCTAATTCTCGTAAGTTTAAGTAGATATCATTTTCTCTCTGCTCTTGGTTTCTTAACATAGCAAGGGTGCTGTTGGGATGTCTGTCGATTGTGTCGAATAGTTTTAGTACCTTGTCTCGTATGAGTTTGTCTATTGTTTCTATTCGTAAGTCCTTGTGTATGTCAGTGTTTCTGATGTACCAGGGTGCCCTTGTTAACTTCCTCAGGGCCAGGTTTTGGCATGTTTGTAACTGTTTCTTGTTTGTCCTGTATGTTTGGTAAAAGATGGTGCTTCCGTATGTGATGGTTGGTCTAATGATCTGCTTATAGATAAGGGCTCTGTTCTTAATATTAAACTTTTTAGATACTAGTAATGGATACAGCTGGTTCAGTATTACGCTAGCTTGTATTCGTTTGTTCTGTATGTGCGTATTCCACGAAAGTCTGGTGTCAAAAGTGAGTCCTAAGTATTTGGCTGTTGTTTTCCACTCTATGGGTTCATTGTCTACTGTGAGTTGGCTTGGGTGTTGCCTTCGTCGTCTTGTCACAAAGATTGCTTGCGTTTTTTCCGCGTTGATACAAATCTTCCATTTCTGGAAGTAATTGATCAGTGTATCTATGTAGTGTTGGAGGTTGATGGTTATAAATTCAGCCTGTCGAGATGTGTAGTAGATGCAGGTGTCGTCAGCAAAAAGGGAGATTTTTGTTGTGGGCATCATCGGGATGTCTGCAGTGTATAAGGTATACAACAGTGGTGAAAGTGGAGAACCTTGTGGAACTCCTGCTTCTATTGGTCGTGTGCTTGAGAAGTGTTCATTTATTCGAACGGAAAAGGTTCTGCCCTCAAGAAAAGATGCAGTCAGTTGTATCAGAGGTTTTGGGATATTGAAATCGTACATTTTAACGATGAGACCCGCGTGCCAGACCTTGTTGAACGCCTTGGCAACGTCAAACATGACAAGGCCTGTTGATTTCTTTTGGTTGAATTCAGTTATTATGTGCTGGGTCAACCTGGCTAGCTGTAGCTCGGTGGAGTGGTGGGCTTTGAACCCAAACTGCTCTTCTGGAATGATGGATTTGTCAGTGACTACTTCCTCAAGTCGTGAAAGTATTAGCCGTTCTACTTACTTCCCCATTGAGGATAAAAGGCTGATTGGTCTCCAGTTTTGCGGAAAGGTGAGGTCTTTGTGTGGTTTTGGAACCACCGTTATTGTTGCTTTTTTCCAGGGGCTCGGGAAATAGTTTGTTCGGAAGATCGCATTGGCAATATCCGTTATCTGGTGGATTTTGTTGTCTGGTAGGTGTCTGAGGCAGATATTTGTAATCGTATCAAGTCCTGGTGACTTACGTTTTTTGAGCTGAGCTACCAACTGCTTACTTTCTTCTATGTTCGTGGGACGGATCTCTTCTTCTCTTTGAGTAGCTGTTTCTATAATGTTAGCGGCTCTTCCTTCTATCTCTTCTTCCTGGTCGTATTCTTCTGGATTTGTTGTGTTCTCTTTGAATTGCAGTTCTAATGTGTCTGCAAATGCCTCTGCTTTTCCCTCGTTGTCATATTTGAGGCCATTAGGACCGTGGATTGCCGGTATTGCTACTTTGTTTTTTTGTCTAAAATATTTAGTCATTCTCCAGAAATTGTTGTCTCCTGGTTCCATACTTAGGAAAAAATCTTTCCACTGTTCGTTCTTGAACTGTGAGATCTGTTGGCTGATTTGGTTTGTGAGACGGCTCACTTCCCATCTTAAGCTGGGATCTCCAGTGCGTCTAGCTCTTCTCCTTATTCGATTTCTTTTGCAGATTAGCTCTTTAATTTCCCTTGGGTTATACCCCTCTATTGGAGTCTTTGTGGTGAATTTTTCCTTCATTTGGGCTATTTGTGTTGATAGGTTTTCAATAGCTCTATCAATGTCTCTGGCTGTTTCAAGAGATGGCTGTGGGATTTCGGTCTCCATTGCACTCTGAAAAGCCTGCCAGTTAGTTTTTGATCTGTATTTTAGGGGATCGTCAATGTAGATGTCTTCTATTAGGAATAGTACGGGTTTATGGTCGGATGAGAGCTCATCTAGTACTGTGGTCCGCACATTGTGCTGGAAGTTCAAGGAAAGACCAATGTCCAGTGCATGGCTGTTAGTTATCCCGAAGTGGGTTGGCTCATTTGGAATGTGTGGGCTAACCTGTTTGTCGATAACAAACTTTTTTAGCACTGTTCCCGCTCTGTTACTGCTCCTGTCCCCCCAGAGTCGGTGGTAGGCATTTAGATCTCCAGCTATAAAGACTGGTCCTTCCTGGTCTAGCAGTTTAGAGAGATCGGGGGTAAAGTTGAGTGAGTCTGGTCGTTTATAAACAGAAATTATCACGAACTCAAAAGACTGAGTGTGGATTTTGATTGCTGTTGCCTCTAGTCTTTGGATTCATTGCCTATTTATATGTTTTTTATGCTGACTTAGTGAGTGTATGTGGTAGTAATTCTATCCGAACTGGAAATAACCAATTATCATTACTTATTGATCAACCCTCGTATGTACGTATCTTTAGCTGAGTTGACCCAATGAATTGGTTTTTCTTTAGGCGGTTGTCCCTATGTTTGGCATACGACGTAAACTACGATGGAAGCAATGCCAAATTTTATTTTATTTTATTTTAATTATTTAATTTATTTCAATTTTTTTTTATTTTCGTTGAAAATGTAATATGATTGGAATGTTATTGTATTGTGTTTATTATATTATCATATAATATTTAATTCATTCCACGGACCAAGTTCTCTTACAAAAATTTAAAAATAGTATAAAATTAAAATGTTAAAATAAAATTCAAATGTTCTAGCTATTATACCAGAGTTATATTTCCATTAAAATAGGCACGTGAAATATCATGTAACGCCACTGCCCCCTGCAAAAATCTTAATTCCACAGAACATTTTTTGTGCTGAAATGTCACAATTAGATATTCTAGGTGATTAACATTTTAGCCACCGTTTGAATAAATTTCTTTTTTTAGAGGAATTAATGTGTACATGCTTCGTGTGAAACGCGAATCATTCTTTCACACGATACTATATAACAACGTGGTAAGTGTTTGAAAATGTAAATGATGAAAGAATTTTGCTTATGAAAAAATCAATGATTCGTGACCGAGGAAAATAAATTTCAATGCCAAAATTAATCTTACCTTTCCAAAACTGCCTTTTCCTATTGCACGTAATATTTGAAAGTGATCGAAATTGACTGAAAATAGAAAAATAAACATGAGTACAAAATTTCATAAATATTTTTGTGGGGTACAATTTAGACTCAATTAAAAAAAAATATTTTCCAAAAAAGGTGCTGGGAAGATCAAAAGAAGTCGAATGTAGCTGAAATATGTGAATTATTTAAGAAAAACGTATTAGAAAGAATTAAGACCGACTGGGATATATAGAGATCTCTAAAACGACATTATTCCCAGAAAATTAAAGAAACGCAAAGAATTTAATATTTTGTTTGATATTTGAAAATTTTACAGAACTCAGAGATTTTAAAAACTGAGGTATTAGCAAAACGCCAAAAGTTGGCTTCGACAGAAACTGCTATTGTTTTGGTAAAATGTTCAAAACATAAGATGATAAATAATCAAAAGTTTAATAATATCAAACAAATGTGCTGCGTTTCTCTGATAGTTAAAAAGTAGAAAATACTTCTTGAAGTTACAGGTAAGAAAATTTATTTAAATTTATTTAAATGTGGGTAAGATTAAAATTTCAGAAATGCAGAATACAATAATAATTCAATAGTAATTTTAATTAAGATTTCAGTATGAGAATTTTCAAAAAGACAAAGTAAAGAAAACTCACGCGAACGTTTAATATTCCAAAATATTTGAATAAAATTTATCTATTAATCTCTTTCCATTATGATATATTTTTTTTATCTTTAATTTTCGCAAAATTTTCCAAATTTTTACAAACTGCTCACAATTTCACTAGTTTAAAGCTCATAAGAAAATTTGTAGTCTGGCCTAAAATTTAACGTGTCTGAAAACAGCCCCGTATTCTTATTAACGATCAATTCGGCCGTTAGCTCTGATTTGCATCTGAAATCTGAGTAAAGAGCCGAAAATCATCATCCAGGTTTATAAAATTTACACAAACTCTCAGCTAGAAAAAAACCTACTTACCAAATAAATCATGATTTATTTCAATACGCAGTATACTTTTACCAAATAAACAATATTTCGAGATAATGCAGCCATGATCCGGCCATAATCTTAATTCTCAATCCTCATTGAGTTGAAATCTTACCCAAATCGAATCAGGCATTTATCATTCCAATGTCTGACATGGTTTAAAGCTTCAAGAATTATGGAAATATAGAAATGAGTAGCTATTTGTTAGAAAGCTTTTATCTAAGATGAATTTCAGATATAATCTTACAGAATAGAATTCATGGATATTTCATAGACGGATATAGGGTCAATAGAAACTCAAGAATAGACCTTTCAGTTTTTCTTCTTTTGAAATGGATTTCCTTCGATGATTTCGATATTCTCTGACAATTAAGCGTTAAGTTGTTATGAGAAAGATTTTTTATCGTTCCTCGTACACGAAGGACTGCGAAATTCAATAGAAAGATGTTCATCTTTTTCATTCAATTTCCAACAAAATTTCCGGGTGGCCGTGGGATTAAGTATGCTTGTGTTGAAAAAACACTTGAATTTTAAATTTTTTTTTTTGATTTTATTATTCACTTGTGAGTTTCCGTGAAATAAACTAATGATTTAATATTTTTGAAGATTTTATTTATGCAAAACAAATACTTCAATGCTCAAAAACGTATTTTTCATTTGTAGCTTATGGTATAGCATTTTTTAAGTTCTTTGAAAAGACTATATAAAAGAGTATTGAAATATTAAGACGATGATAAGGAGTCATTCTTAGAGATATCGAATTCGCCAATACATTTGAAAACCTACACAATAAAACTCTCGAATTCTATTTATATTCCTTTACTGGCTTTTGATTGGGTAGGATTCGTTTGATATACAATCAATGAAATATTTTCTCACTATTATTTCAACATTTGCTCTTCAATACTGATAAATCACATTAACTTCAACTCACCTCACTTTCACATTAAAATAAAAAAGTGAAATATAATACAAATTTTGTTTTATATTACATGCCCTAACTAACTAGTAACCAAAACAAGGAAAGCGTCAAAAAGCAACACCCTGTAGAAGAATCAGGAATATAGCAATTTGTGTCCGTTGATACCTAGTTCTAAAGATTCATATTATTAAATATATGAGAATAAAATAGGCAATTTAAAAATAAATCCCAAGTCCATAATCGACTTTTATCACTACGCCTCCAGACCCATGCCAAACTTTCATTCAAAAGCCACAAGGTGATGCGATATCTGAAACCTGGTTAGACAAATAATGTAATAGGTTTGGCCATTAAATTAAAAGTGACACAAAACGCCATTTGAAATCCAGTTAAAAAACTTTTGAATACGAAACCTACTGGATGAGTTTAATAAGCAAAGATTTCAAGAATTTTCGCTCAGTAAAAATGAGTGCTTATTTTGCGTGTAGGTTTATTTTGGCGCATGTATCGATGCTCAGTGAATTAAACTTCAGCAATTCATAAGTTGTCATAGTTTGCTTGGTTGTAAAAGCAAAAATATAGACTTTCTCGACAAAAGTATCTATGGCGCCCAGCGTGGGCAACACGTTGTGTCACGTTTTTGCTGCGATAAAGCAAAAAATACATAGAACAAAATTTCCAATGTATTAAATTAAGGTGTTTTCATCTTCTCAGAGCAATATATTTCACGAACAAAATAAATATAAAAAGTGACATCCTTCCTATTTCCTTGGCTCAAGGAACCCCTTCGGGGCAAGAAATTTGAAGATGATAGCGAGGTGATGGCCGTTGTTGGGGCGTTTTGAGAGAATAAAGACAAACATTTTTTTAAGAGTATCCTGGGTGTGGAAAAAAGACGGACTAAATACATTAAATTGTCAGGAGATTATGTTGAAAAATAAATATATATATATATATTTTTTAAGTTTATATGGTTTATATTGATTATCATTAATTTTGGATCAACCCTGGTATATATATCTGTATAAATTGCAACACTTTGGCCTCAAGATATCCTAGGACGATTTGCAAGCAAGTTGTATGCTATAAAAGGTAAGAGTTCTGTAATTTTGGGAGCATTGTTTTCCGGTACGCTCTTAAGTCTAAGGACATTTGCCGATTAATTGCATATTATTGCATAAAAGGTAGAATACTTGAAAAAGGGTTCATGCTTTTGAAACAAATAATCATTAGCTCAGTTTTTGCAGCAAAATATGAAGTTTTTGAGCTAGTATGAGCAAAAAAAAAACATTGGCGTTTCTGACATTACTGTCAAGACTAACGTATTTAAGTTTGGTAAACGTAAGAACTATGACGTTTGGTTTGTCGCTAGTCAATGGTTTTTTGGAGGTACAGAGTGACTGATGAAAATTGCCACATGAAGAAACTAAAAAAATTTTTTGTTGAATTCACGTAATTTATTTTTTCTTTATTCATTTGAATAAGAGTACAATTTTTTAAATTTTTTTTTTGGCTTTAAAAATGATTGAATTCATGTGGCTTTACGCTTGCTGCTATATTATCAAAAAATTATTCATTTCAAGGGAATCGTCACAATTATGTTTCAAAGAAATTGCTTTAAATCAGACAAATTTGTTGATTTTGTTTTGAAAACTTCATGCTTGCCACAACTCCAGAAAAAAAAATATTAGGCGCAGTAAGGTCAGGAGCCATTGAGAGCCAAGGAAATGTAGAGTTTCAGGAAATCACTTTATTGAGAATTTTGTCAGAACAGAACCGGTTATTTGAGAAATTGCACCATTTTGTTGAAACCACACAAAGTTGAAAGTGATTCTATTTCGTCGTAGTTCTGGAAACTAAAACTCTTCCAACATCTTTTAGTAACGGTTTCCATTGACCGTAATTGTAACGCTGTTTTTTTCGAAAAAGTAAGGCCCGACAATGCACCTTGATGAAACTACACACTACACTGTGACTTGAGGTAGATGCAATTCCGTTTTATGGATTATCTCTCCATATTCGACAATTACGTTTGTTATCATTGGTGTTTTGATTTAAATAATCCTCGTCAGATATAAAAATGCAGTTCAAGATTTTTTGTCGTCTTCCACCAATTGAATGATCTCCTGGAAAGATCTGATTCAGTTTGCTTGTTAGTTGAGTGTTATAAAGAAATAAGAGTAAATCTTTATGCAGAGCTGTCTGCTGATAATCGTTTAGGCAGATGAGTTCCTTGTCAAAATCCGAAAATTGGCTTATATGGCAGCAGCGATAATTCGTTACGTCCAAATTGAGAGATCTCGCTGATAGAGCCTTCTTGTGATTGTCCCACGCTCGGGACAATTGTTTACAAGCCTCATTATTCGCATAATTTTGCCTCATTTTGGGATGTAACTAGATTGCCCTTTCGCGTTGCATCCTGGGTTACACTAAATGATCTAGACTCTCTTCATGACCACTTTTGTCCTCGGACTACTCTCTGACTAACGATTCGTTTGTTGTAGTTGGGCTGGTGGTCGTAGCATTCCGGACCTAGTCATGAAATCCACGTGAAATTCACTTTGTGTACAGCTCCGGGCTAATACGATCATCTTGGTCCCGTTAAAAGCCTGGCAGGCGTCATAATACGCTTTCAGTTTCTTTGCCAATAAGTTGGCGGTGTAGGTTCCTCATTAACACCGATCCGGCTCTAACTACTCGTCCCCATAAGGGCTTGTGGCAACCATCGCATGGCCTCGCTGCTTGCATTAGATAATTATGGGGTTATTAAGGCAACTACACATTCGGACTGCGACAGCGGCTTTTTTACGCATGAAAACTTCCAATAATCCTAAACCTAAACTCGTCAGGCAAAAGCCTGGCAATGAACAAAATCTCACCTCCAATGTGAAGAGGAGGAAGAAGATGGCTATGTCGTCAGTTGCAGCTAAAGTCCTAGAAAGTGGAGATATGGCGAATGAGCCAGCTTTGCGGACTGAGGCTAAGGCTGCTGGTGTTCGTGGAGACATGGCAGTTGAGTCAGCTTTACTCGCTACCGGCACAGCGGCTAAGCTTGCAGCAAGCTGTGGAGATATGACATATGGGCCAGCTCCACTGACTTTTAGCTCTTCCTCAGCCCCTGTTTGGCTGAGGATTTTTGGTCACCAAGCCTGGCCCTGGCCATGAAGCCCGTTTGTGGCCAGTGTGATGGAAAGCTTATGACAAATGAGCCAGCCCGTCCGTCAGCAAGTGCTACTTCCGGTGCCGCCTCGCCGCGACGCAACGCTCCTCCGCCAAATCTTCTCGTGCTTACAGAACTAGAAGGGCAGATTTCAAAGTTCTGAGGAAGTTTGAATACGTCCCCCCTGACACAATGTCTGACAAGGACAAACAGTTCATTCAATGGGAAAAAAACATACTGGGATGCACCCGCTCTCTCTAAACGCTGCAGATTCAGCTCAGAAATGACAGATGAGTCAAGGCAGGGAGGAATGCAAAAAGCAGAAGCTAATGGCAACCCCTTCAGGGATAACCCGGCCATTTAATGAAATGGTCAAAGAGTGCTTTGTTTGGGCCGTGATTGATGCCAGTAAGGGAGATAAAATCATCTCCTCCGAAAACTGGCTCAAGATATGACAGGTTTTATTCGGAGTCTGCTACAAGCTGCAGAAGGCCAGCTCGAGCTCTCCACTGACGGTGAACAAAGGAATCAGGCTGGTTGCGTGCAGAGACGAACGATCGGGCGATTTCCACAAGCGGCCAATATCTGAACCAGGACAACTCTGGCCAGGCGTTAAGATTAAGGTGATGCGTAAGGATGGATTCTCCAGTCGGCCAAGATGCAAGACATGGGTTCCTTGTTTTCATTCGGGTTCAGTGGAAGTCCTGGACATAGTGCGGCTCTTCAAACCGGATCTTCCGACGGAGGATTGGAGTGCTGCGAAGATTGGCGAGCCAGTAGGCAATCGGCAGTAGGCCTTTTTCATCATTAATGAAGAGGCACTGCCAGTATTAGGTGCCCGAAAGGGCATTCAGTGGGGTCGAAAAATTGGCACAACGGATCTTCCGAAGCGACAGGCCAAAAAGTTCTGTGTCGGAGGATAAAATACCCGTGAAGCCTGGCCCAAAACATTACATGATTACATACGAGGGACTCATTTTTTGCTATCTACCACATCATAACATGTAATTGAGCTGTATTTCGTTGGGACTGTCAAACAATTTTGTTCATTTCTATCTTTAATTTCCATCTTCTTTTATATTAAATCTATATCTCTTTATTTATAACTTGTTGTAGTGAAGAATTGTAATCTTTATTTGTTATTTTGACAACCAATAAAATATTATCAGTGACATTTATTTACGGTTTAAATGTGTTTTTAACACCCCCTCTCGCACTTCTCGTCCTCACTTTAAAACCATCCTCATGTTGCCATCCGACTTGTATTGGCAGGACCGCCATGTAATATTATAAATGGGTTTCATACTATGGAGCACTATGTTTGTAAATCTTGCGTGGCAAAAGTGTTCACCACGCAGCAAGACTACAAACAATAGTGCCATCAATTATTAAAAACTAAAGTTTTAGTTTTGATTGGCCCGTCTGTATGGTCGCCGACAAAGCTGGCGTTCCAAGACAGACTAACTTCATTGTCTCATGTCCGACCCTAAATAGTAACATTTTCGTTAAATTAGTAAGTGAAAAATATGTGTACTAAAATGTATGGATTGGGTTTTTAATGTTGTTTTTAATATTAATTGTATTTGTTCTTGTCTTAGCTAAATTAAATCTATTGCTAATTTTAGTGCTCACCACTTTCTTGTGATGTTACTAAAATCATAAAGTGTATATTTTGAATGTGTGTTGACATTTTATTTGTTTAGGTTTTAATAAAGACTACACAACGCTTGCATCTAAGTTACCTCCACTTCCTGCACGAGTTATAAATGGTTGCGTTATTTAAAAAAAAATAACTTTTTTTATTTCACAACTTATTTATTGGTTACAGCTTGAACTTGAACTACGACTTTAAAGGCTGAAACCACAATCACCGAGGGTCTGCTTTTATATGGTTGGAGAGCAAAGACTTTGAGAATTGTTGATGTTGTATAAATTGCAGAGCGCAATTTCTGTAATTTGATCCATATGAGATCTGCTTTGATGTTTTGTTTGACTCATCATTTGATAGGTAAGAGCTTCTTGAATTCTATTGATTTAGTAAACATGAACTGTTGGATTCTAAACATGATTTCCGCTTTTATGTAAACATTATTTCTGTTTTAATGTAACCATTATCTTCGATTTGGAAAGATTTGTTTACATATGATTAATCGAAGATCAATTATATTATGTTATGTTATTTTAATGAGTCATCGTTCTGGAAAAATCTTAATTGATTATATGAACGTGAACTATGAGCGATTGCATCTATTGTTACATGTTTATGTTTATCGGTATGGGTAACTCGCGCGCACACGGATTCGAATGCCTCCATTCTGATTTACTACATTTTGATAATTATAATGTGAATGAAAAGAAGTCATTACAGTTTCCGTGCAAAAGTAGCCAGTAAACAAATTTAGCGCATTAGAACCGCTAAGAATACTGATTTGCGAAAAAAATCGCTTCACTTTACGTTAAGGTCAATCCACCTTCTGGATTTGGTTTAAATCCGATGATTGCGTTGGAATTTACAGTGGAAAAAAATTTGAGGGTTACCGGCCACGAAAACTATCGAAATTGAAACATTCGGTGGTAAGTGTCTCTACAAGGTCATTATAATTTTCTGCACGTTCATCGTAATTTGAAAATTTAATGATAGCAACTCTTCGTAAAAAGAGTGAAAAAAATTGCTATAGCCGGCTGCCCAAACCAAATTTTTCAACAAAAATTATCCATAAGTGGATCATAATAAGGTCTATTTGCTGTGCGAATTTCATTAATATTTGATGGCCGATTCGGAAGCGATAGAGCATAAACCTACATTTTTCCTTCGGAATTTTTCAAAATGGTATCTCTGCTACAGGGACGCCAACAGTTTTAAACCACTTCTAATCACACTTGGCCCGGATTTTCTTAGAAATTTTGTAAAAATTTAACATTGGAAATAAAATAGCAAAGCAACAGAACGTTCAATTAATCAATCAAGTATTATTTTATGAAACAAGATAAATACTTAGTCCGTTATTTTAGGAAAATTAATACAAATCATGTTTTGAAAGCAGATAGAACTATCGTTACAGAGTAGGAATCGAACTTAGATGAAAATATTCAAGATATCTAAGCTTCAAAGTCCTCTACTGCTACTACTTTTCGATATAATCTGAATTGGGAATCTCTATTATAACACACCTCCAATTGTCCTTGAAATTCTCAAAATATCACGTCAAAATCACAGCAAATGTGTTGAAACACGAAAAGCCTTTAACGCACAGCATAACATAAATACTTAAGCACGGAAAGTGTTCAAATCGCAGCTTATTTCCGAAATTCCTTTCAACAACACATTCTCATGTGTTAGACATTCGTTCCCATCTTGGGCAGATAAAAAAAGATTTAACATTTGCTTATTACATAACATCATCTTCTGTATAAAGCTTCAAATTATATTTTTCGTATGTTTTCCGGCACGTGTAGGTTTTCATGTGAGAAATCATAAGCTGAGACACAGCCTACGAACGATTACTACAGGTGTGATTTTATTGATCTCATTATTTTGCCTCCTTGTTGACAGCAAATAATTTAATAAGAACGCCTTCGATAACAAGATGACGTCTTTCCTGCGTACGGAGTGTTTTCGTACAGAAAGGAAGGTGTTTGGTGCGGTTTATATATTTGACAGGAGATATGAAGAAAATTGAGGTACTGGAAAAGGAAGTGTTGATTTATTTGATTTGTTTTGCGAAAGTTAGATTAGATTATTACACGCTGTGGCAATTCGAGCTACGACAACGAAGTTAGACAGGATATGACCAAAATGGAATTATTATACATATGAACATAACGAGCATATGATGTGTAATGATGCTCATGAGATTATGTTTGTGTGAAAAGTTAAATGTAACAATTGATTAGACGAATGTTGTCAGTAGGTGGGTTTTTTTCTCGTCTCGATCAATAGCAGATTAGGGTAGGCAGCATTGAAAACAACTGAGACAGGATTGTTGTTGTTTTCAATTAGTGATGGGCTCAAAAACGCCAAACAGTTTGGAAAAAACGTTTGGCTGCAAAAAAACGAACGAACAGTTTTTCCAAACAGCGATAAACAATTTCTCTAAAACGAATTTTTTTTTCTAAGACGAACAGCATTTCTAAAACGAATCATTTTTCTACAACGAATAGTATTTCTAAAATCAATCGTTTTTCGTTTTTCTCAAACGAACCGTTTTTCTCAAACGAACCTAATTTTGTACTCTATTACGTCAATCTACTTAATATGAAAAACCCAGTGATGTGGTAGAAATGGAGTGGACATGCCCATAAGATTTACATTGAAGGGGATGGTAGTAATTTTTTGGCTGCTCATTGTCAAATCGAGTCAAATCCAAGTAGTTACCCTCCAATTTGACAATGAGTGCTAGGCATTTTTAACATGCTTTGTGCGCGAGAGGATTGGAGGGGCTAATGGTGGAAAGTTATACCGTCCGTGTCCAGGGGCTGGAAAAACCTATGTTTTGCGCAAATATGTTTAAATTCATGGTGAAAAATGCCCTATCTACAAAAACGTCTCCATTACTTAGCATAAACGACCTATCTGCATGCCGGTAAGAGAAAGCTTTTATAATTTCATTACATTTTATACTTTTAACGTGATAACTTTTACTTTAGATGTAACCTCAAATCAACCTATTTGTTTCCGTGTTTAAATGTTCATATCTGCAGCATTTTGAAAAACACAAATCTTCAATTAACTCAACAATTACTAAAATACAGATGTTTATGCTACGTTCGGCTATTGAAAATAAGCAACATGAAAATAGCCCAACGGCAATACAGAATGAACCGATCGGAAAATCTTCGATTCTCGATCCATTCGTAAGCCGATCCATCACGGCTTATTTTTCACATATTAACGCGAGACGCTGCTAACATTTCAGCGAGGGATGAAAAGAGACAGAGCGCAGTCAACACACGTTTGGCGAAAGGCTCTAGTAACTTGCAAATAAAGCCTGAATTACATTGCCATGCAGTGCAGTGCAGTAAACTGCAGTCCAGCGCGGTGCCGCAGCAGTGCACGCATTGCAAAGCACATTGAAAGCAGTGCAGTGTTCTGACAATGAAAGTCAAATTAATTTGTGGAGGTTTGATATTTAGATTTTCTGCATCTGTTTTTCGTCCATTTACAATTTAATGCCTGGAACGGAATTTCCGCCTCAATTTAAATGGTTTTTGCCGGTCAACTACTCTCAAACGAATGTCAGCTGATGCAGTCTGCAGCGTTTTTAGAAATTAGCCGAAACGATGCATTGCAGTCCGCTGCACTGCACTGCAGTTAATGTGAATTGCCACATGCAATTACATGAGTTCTAAATTTCAGTGCACTGCACTGCAACCCAATGTAATTCAGGCTTAAGAATTCGCAAGCCGTAAAATTTCGGCTTATGAAAGGGAATTTTTACGTTATTAGATCTGTTTCCGTACTTGAATCTATTATAATATATTAAAATAGATTCGCAGCAAGTCGTTTCCGTACTTTTGCTGCAAGCCAAATGCAAGCCAAACTTTGCAGCAAAAAGAAGCCAGCTGCCAAATTCTGTTACTGCTGCAGTTTGCTGAAGTACGGAAACAGACCTATTGTCTTATTGGTCTTTTGTCAATTAAAGTGTTACCTGCATAGTAAGATGCATACTCGTACATGCTTTGATAAATTCTATGTGGGTCGATATTTTCGAAAGAGAAGCCGGAAGGAATCGGGTTGTATGGACGCTTTGCCACTGATATATATATATATATATATATATATATATATATATATATATATATATATATATATATATATATATATATATATATATATCAGCAAAATGATTAGGAGAGATAATTTCTGGAGTGGCCGATCCGATTGAACTGAAATTTTCGGAGGACATAGATGTATATAGTAGGTAGGTCCATAATTTGCTAAAATTCAGATACCCTAAATCTTTTGGAGGCGGCGAGCGTTTAAGTGAATTTTGAGGTACTCCTTTATTTCCAAGCAGTGTAAATTTTTGTTGAAATAAATGTTTGGAAATGAAAACTTATTATGTTTTAAGCTTGTCTATGTTAAAAAGTAGGAAATTTTGAGTCGCGTGTGGGTGCAGCGTGCCTAGAAGTAGGCAAACAATTTTTTTCAAATTTTGATTTGTCATTACTTCTGACAAAAACATTGAATCATCGTGAAATTTACAGAGCATATTGATGTTGAGTAAGATTTAACACACATGGAATTTCAAGATAGTGCGGGTAACCCTGTAGCTACGGCAGGCTTCAAATCATTGACCCTCCTGAAAAATTTTTGATTTTTGACAAAAAACTTAAATCATTGATAAATTTTGACTTTCGTCCATCATGTCAAATTAAAATTTTGAAAATTCCGATTAGCACAAGAACGGCAACCCATCACCAAATTACCTCTATTTTCAGCACTCGAAAGTTCTTTTCACGAGAGCTGACGACCGAACTATTCGATCATAATGAAATTTACAGGACATGTTGGTATTAGCTAGGACCAGGTCTGATAGAAGTGATTTTGAAATGCGGGCAACGCTGTGGCAGTGGTACCATCTTGAAAAATCATTGAGAAAAAAAACCGGTTTTTGACCTATAACTTCCGATTCAGCCATCAGATTTTAACGAAATTCACACAGTATTTGGACCTTATGTTCGGTGAAAATTTGGCTGAAAACTTAGAA
Source organism: Nemotelus pantherinus (assembly GCA_963978885.1). Lineage (NCBI taxonomy): Eukaryota > Metazoa > Arthropoda > Insecta > Diptera > Stratiomyidae > Nemotelus > Nemotelus pantherinus. The sequence goes on from OZ022265.1 coordinate 23,253,110, forward strand.
TAGAGTTGCCAGCTATGGTGATTTTTGTCTCCTAAATCTTGCAAATTTGGTCAGCAAAATAAAGTTTTTTGCCCTATAACTTCCGGTCCAGTGTTGAAATCAAAACGAAGTTCACGCAGTAAATGGACCTTCATGTGAACCAAATGTCGTAGGAATTTCGCAGCAAAATCATAAAAGGGCTGCCAGCTATGATCATTTTTGTAATTTTGTGGAATTTCTTTACTGAGTGATTATGCTATTAGATTTGCAAATGGGAATGATCTTGCAATGAAAATTAACTACAAATATTAACGCTTTAAAAATTTTAAAAGTTTTGAGGGTGGTAGCATAGGCGTGCCGTAGGGGGGGCCAGAGGGGGCCGCAATTATGCAATTATGTTTTTCACAAAACATAGTCTGAGTATTAAAATGGTAGGCAATAAGGTAATTAACGTAGAATACAATTTTCGAAGTCATTTGGAGAATAAAAATGGCATCCCTGCCACTGTTATGCTATATATGACCTACTTTTCATTATATTTTGATAACTGCATCAGAAGTTAAAAGGCATAGCACTTGAATCGCACCGAGCGTTTTTTCATAGTGACACAATCGCCACATGGTTTCTATCATATTCTTTAAACTTTTGTCAGACCTGTATCTATTCAAGACCAGTATATCCTATGAATTTTATCCGGTCGCAAGTTCCAGGTGCTAAAAATATAAATAATTCGGTGCGATTTTTGTGCGATTGGGAATTTTACAGGTTTAGATTTGACTACATAAATATAGTAATTTCATCAGTCATTTGCATTTTATTCTAAAATCCGAAAAAAATACTAGAGAGTCAATGGTGTGAAAGATTTGTGTTTACGTACTTATGATAGCTACAAGGTTGCCTAGACATTATTTAAAAACAACAAAAACTTATTTTTTATGCCCATTGATGAGTCTTGTAAATTTCGTGATGATCTGATGATTCGGTGTGAAGTTATCACAATGCGAAATTTTCCATAAAATTTCCATTGTCGCCAAAAAATGAACCAAAATTTCAGCTCGACCAAACTTTGCGATCCGGATAAATTATCCGGATAGTAAAATTCATGCACAATGCGTTCAAGCACATATTGCATACAATAATAAAACTATAATAATGCTTGGAAGGCAGTAAGTGATATGATGCTTGAACAGTCTTAGAATATTGTCAAGATGAACCGAAATTATTTGGAAAAGGTTATAGACCTTACGACGTGTCTCAGTGGCCAAGGACGTGCTTTCAGAGGACATGATGAAAGTGGTGCCAGTGATAACCGTGAATTTTTTTTGGAATTTTGTGCATTATTCACGAAGCATGATTCAACTTTTGGTTGCGAACTACTGTAGTGGCTGCGAACTACTGTAGTGGCAAAACACAAAATGAATTAATAAAAATAATTGCTGAAATCGTTCGCGAGGACAATACAGCTGAAATAAAAGAGTGTGGACTGATATCCATTATGGCAGAACAAGCAAGGGCCCACAAAAAGGAACAACTCTCCGTGGTTGTCAGATTTGCTAAAAAGCTAGCAGTCGAAGAAAGGTTTTTAAGCTTTGTAGATTTACCTTGTTCAGGAGCTAGAAATGCATCGTATTAGCAGATATAATTTTGAGCCTGTTAGACAGCTACGGACTTAGCGAATTGCCTGTAGTTGGACAGTCTTATGATGGTGCTAATCTAAATTAAGATGAAACACCCTGCAGCCACATTTGTGATGATTACACTTTTCGAAGCCATCACAACACGAATTGTTGAAGCAGCTTGAAGAGGCAGTTGGTCTAAATACAAAGCGTGGAATGAGAAGTTTAAGCTCGACTCGTTACTCAATGAGATTTCACAATTGCAAATATGTGATCAATAGCTATGGGACTATGAAAGAGGCTTTAGAGAAAGAAATGAATGAGGTAAAATACAACGACTCAGTTTATTCATTGGGAACTTTTCATTCAATCAGTAATCCTGAGTTTGTAGTAAATCTTTTCATCTTTCATTATGTTCTTTCTATAACGAACATGCTAAACACGTATTTCCAAACTAAAAATGCAACTCTTAGGGATGGGATAGATCTTGTGAATGGAACAGTTAAAACACTACTAAGGGAGCGAGAAGACTTGTATGTAGTTTTGGAAAAAATTAAATCATTCGCAGACTAGCACTGTCTGGATCTCACATTTCCAGAGGATCACGAAAACAAAAAACAGCAAAAAGCACTCGTTTCAAAGGTTTTGCTGTTTCATCTAGCCTCGGACACGCAGTTAGGGCTACAAAGATATCCCTGCAAACCAAATGGCTCGAAAAGAGTAAGTTACAGCACTCTTCATCTTGGCAAATTATTTTTGCTTTTTCTAGGTTTTCTAGGTAACAAAAGTTTGAAGCAAGAGATCAATTTCTTCCTTCTAAGCTTAATATATTCCAATTTTTTCAAAGATATTTTGAAACAAAGTTATCCTCTTCTTCAAGTATAAGTTGCAATATATTTAGCTTGTAAACGAAAAACTGTTCTTACATTTCTAATTATTTCCATTATATTCCCGTATAATTCATACAAGCGTTCTTTCTTAGCGGTCATAGATAATTCTTGTGTAGTTCATACCTACTATTCACATTATATGCATGTGGTAGTAGCTCATATGTATTCACAGACACGAAGTTTATTTGATAATGCATTATGCATTAGCAAATAACAAAGAACAAATTAACAAACATATAATATATTAGTAAATCATATAAAAGGTATGTTCGCGTACTGCGATTAATTGCAATTAATTGCAATGAAGCCGTTTTTGTACTCCGTTTTACTGAAAACTGAAAATTTCCCCTCTTTCAGTAAATTTCAGTAGGGTCTGAGCTACTGAAAAATACTGAAAACTGTCAAACGGTTTTTGGCGTAATGTTATTATGAAGAACGAATATATCTGTGGCGATAGTTTATCGCCACTTAGGATGACATTATAATCACTATTGTTCTTCCAAAAACCGACGACTGACACTTTTGTTTGTCAATTTTCAGGAAATGCAATGAGAGCGTTTTCGTACTTTTCCTGAATTTCCCCTACCATATGATTCAGGAAAATTCAGTGAAATTCAGTGACTGAAAGTACGCGAACAGACCTAAATTGTATGAACAGTACGTGTACCTTACGGAAGACAAAATCATCGCATGTTTTGAACCTTTCGGTCCCTGGCCCCTGCCAGATTTTAGGCCACGGCACGGGTGGTAGCCCTAAAATTCTTTTCACCCGTATAACTTCCAGCGCAGTGATTCAATCGAAACGAAATTTACTGGTTGGGTTTAACTTAACGTGAAGCAGATTTGGTATATATTTTGCTTTGCTGCCAACACAGGGTAACCAGCATTGGCCATTTTCATAAATATTGCACCAACAGACGCTTCAAATTACGTACTCATATGCAAAGCATTTGCAATAAAAATAAGAAACCAATTTCTAAATTTTCCGAGTACGCACCTAATATAAATTTCATTCAAAATCAGAAAAATCATCAAGTTCTTAGAAATATAATTTTATTTCATAAAAAAACCACCATGGGACAAGAAAAGCTTTGTACAATAAATTCTCTACAGACTACAAGTCTTTATCAGTATGCGAATCGAACAGAGCTACTGCAAAACCATTAACAGGAAAAATTGAAATTTGGTTGTTGTACCCGTGGGAAATGAAAAGCGGAAGGATTGAGTTCATGTGTCGTTTCGATTTCAACATAGTGATTCTAGCTGAATCGAAATTTCATCAGCTCGTACAGACGTATTGTCGATGAGATACTGATATCGATAGCGAAATTGTCGATTAGTAGCCTCTTGCTTCGATGCTCGGTTCGATACAATCTGGGCAAATAGGTTTACGAGAATTACATCGGGGATAGCGTGAATGAGTCTTTAATGCGAAAATCTATGAAACGTGCACATTGGATACTTACCATCGTCATCGGATAGCAGACATGGATCGGTTTTGGAGAAGTTCGTTCCCATTCTGCAGCATTCAATTGGAATTGTTGGTGTTCGGTCGTCTCGTCTGATATGTAACTGATGCTACTATGTTCATGGTTTGCTAAAGTAAGCTTACGCCAACAGATATTGCTCGAACGGTATCGAAGGCTAAAGAACACTATTGACCACACATAGTCGCCGGTAAGGACGACAGCTTGCAGGATTATTGACAGAGATGTCTTTTTAGTACGATGTCCATGGTGTAGTTTGTCTTATGTGTGAATGCATGACCTGAAAGAGAAATGTTTTTGTTCGTTAAATTGGTTCAGGAAAGTAGTACTCAAAGTAGTATTTTGAGTGAGTTGAAAGAGTAATTTAGTTTTCATGGTAACAATTAATCAAAGGCAAGTTCTTTTGGCCATTTTGAATCAGTTTTTTTTATAAGTTTTTTATACTGGAAACGAATAAAAACCTAATTCATGTAGTTTTAGATGAGCACAAAACTAGCCCATCCACGATTATTTAAGAAAAAGGTCTAAATTTTGTTGAAAAGTTTTTCTCTTGTCCTCTCTCTTGTACTACGTGTTACTTGTTTAACCATTGCATTGGATTTCAGAATTCATATTCAAGCAACAAAATTCAAGATATTTCCCTAACAGTCAAACGGTAAACAAGTTTTTCCCATATCATAAAGCAAAGTTTTCTGAGAATTCCGTTTTGATCCTACTAAAATGTTGAATGATCTTCCAACGAGAATTTCTGTTTTTAGACTCTTATTAAAACAACAAATAATCAGGTTTATCTATCCGCATCAAATAAAATTTCTTGAACATTTCACTCTGATCCCATTAAATTGTTGAGAGCTATTCTTATGGGAATTTCTGGAGGTTAGCCTCGTAAATCGTTGGATATTTGTGAAAAATGCTCGTTGGTCTTGAGAAATCAATTTAAAAAATCATAATTCCAAATTTCATGTGTGATAAGGTTCATTGAATATCAAAGGTAGACACCAGACTAATAATTATTTATAAGAATATGTACCTTAATTTGGGCCTAGTTCCTCATAACATAGCATATTTGGCCGATATTGGCTCATAGAACTGAATGACTTCTCTTCTAGTAATTGAATATTTTCTTCGTTGAAGATGGTTTATCCTGAAACCTTATTCGAGATTATACACTACTAACTAGTTCATTTTACCTCATATAAACTCTTTTGCGCCCAACGTGGGCTTATATACATGGCGTTTTTAATTTTGCTTTCTAATTTCTTTCTGTATAGCTCTCAATTCATAGTTGGCAAGATAAAATAAAATAATTGCCTGATATAATTGAAAATATGAAATTAGCTGTTTATTAGACCAGTAGCAGGTTGGCTTGCATATTTGGCTATCGTGATTGAAATATAACATCCGCATTTTTAACGACAATCGTGGGTAGGTGATTTTCAATCTGATCAAAATTCAACTAGTGGCAGTTCCAGTTGCTATTATTTCAATCTTGAGTAGGACATTTTCACTGAATTTTGTGATACTCTCCAATAACTTTTGATGATTTTTATATTTTTTGTTTTTATATCTTTTATCGATTTTTATTTTCACGTTCCAGGTAAGTACGAAAAATCTTGTAATTTTATCTATGGCATAGCACTTTTTTTCGACAAATATCCGAAACCATTTACATCCCTCCTCCGATCACATTGATTTTAATTCGAATTCTAGTCTGGTCTAAAACTTTCTTGATAAGCTGCACACAATTTTAATTTCCTTCGTGTTTATCTTCGCGTGACTGAAAACATTTACCGCAAAATTTACAATGCAAACTTCGTCGTTCGTCCGAAAGTCGAATAGGTCAAATGTTTCGTACTGTGTTGTGGTGTACTGCTGATGTTGATGTTTGTAGATTGCACTGTTTACCTTTCAACTTCGTGGTTATATCGGTCGGTGAACTTCACCCGTATACGATTCATTGCTCGATGGTTGGGTGTCATCTTTGTTTGCAGATCAATGGCACGCAAATATCTTGTTTGAGATGAAATACGGGTACCGAATAACTTGACACAGAGTAGGTAGTATAGTTTGAGCTTAAATTAATCGGGGAAATTAATTTGAATCTAGTGCACGTTTCATAAGATGTCTCATAAATAATAATGAAGGCTATAAATTTAAGGGATTGGATTGAAAAATCAATCTTTTTGAGTAAGTTGCTTTCTGTCTTTATGCTAGTGGATTTATGATACCAACTTGATTCTGTGCAAAATTCTGTATAATATTTTTATGAAACGTAACAGATATTACAATATTTTGGATTTATTGTCAGAGAATTTTTTCCGAACTAGGTATCTAACTTGCCAAATTCAGGCTGCTATTCTAATCGATAATATTAACAACAAAAAATGTTTTATAATTCTTAGATACTGTAAAAATGGAGTATTTAAACATGGATATTAAAAGAATTTGGGACAAACACCAAATCTATGACGAATCATCTATGAAAATAAAACTTTTTAGAAAAATCTATGAAAATAAAACTTTTTAGCACGAGAAATAAATTAAAATAGAGAAATAAATTAAAAGTTGTAGCAAAAAGGTTTGTTCGTCTATTTAAAAAATATTTATATGTACTAAGACACTAAAATATATTTAGTTTTTGGGTATAAATCTTCTTTCTCAACATATTCAAAAAAAAAAACATTGATAAGGCATTTTGCTGCACATTTTAATTGATTTTCTGTTAACCAATCTAAAGTTTTTTTTTATAGGAAATCGTGATTTCATATTAAATAATAAATGGGTGAACATGTTTTAAACATGACGAGTAATCATTCTCTCTACTAATTATACGAAAGAGGTCTCGATTTCCCATTGCCAGCAATTTCAACTTAGAGGATCTTGGAAGAGCTCAGGAAGTCTTGAAAAAATATAGCCCTTACTGGGAAATATATTTGACATTTAAGTGAAGTTTTGCAATGAAACCATCTGAGCTGAAAACTTAAGAAACACTATTGGCGTTTTTTTTAAATTTTATAACATATTTATTTTGAAGAAAATTGGGAAAATTAGAAATTCTTCTATTTCTGAGTTGAAAAAGAAAAGTTTTTTTGAAAAAAAAAAGCAAAAGCTTGTCAATTTCCGATGGTGGAAATCGTATTTTCAGTCGATTAAGTCTGGTATACACTAAGTTTTTCTGATGTGACATTACTGTGCATGAGGTGATACAGGGTGCGCAAAGAGAGAGAAAGAGCGAAAAGGTGTATTCGTTTCAGCAAGTAGGATTAGGAAAATGAGCTTGGTCTTGGCGATTCTGTTTGTGAGTCTGAGTAAATAAAACTTGAAATTTTACACCTCTTGACGTCGGTCAAAATAATAGAAATCGAATAGTGTACGAGATTTTAATAGAAGGTTTAAATAAAAATATGTTTGCAGATGTTGTGAGAAGATGATTAATGAATTTTCATGCATTATCAAATCAAGAAAAAGCACTTTATGTATTAATAGAAGGGTAAAAAATGATGCCAACAAATTTTATAAACGCTAGCATTAACATAATATGTATTATATTATATAGACGATATAATAAAAATTATAAATATTATATAGACGATAATATGCGTACATTCATGGAACCACTAGCTGTTCGTCCAAAGAAAGATGTATTTTAAAGGGTAAAATTAACAGTTCAATATTCAAAATTGATTGAGTAGATACAGAAAGCAATTGATAAAAGTCTGCTAACGAATGAGCTCTAGAATATTATTTTTCAAGTACAGATAACGTTCGGAGACGAAGACCTAGGTTGCGGCTATCGTGCTGTCGAGGCAAATGTAAAAGTGAGAAAAACAGTTGCTGTATAGACACGACATGTTTATCTTAACTCGTAAATCAAATTTGCAACAAGAATATTGTAACAGTATGTTTCACAAAAACGTGTCTTAAAAAAGCACTAAAATCCAATAATTAATTGTTTTCTAATTTTAACATTTTTCATAATTATTTCATAAAACTTATTTAGAGATCGAGTAATAGCTCTTGCAACTAACGAATTTGCGTATTCCTGATTTTGATCTAAATTTTATATGAGTAACTTTAATTCTTAAGTAAAAGGAAACTGGGAAAAAATCTCTTATACATACTTATTTTTTTTCTTAAAAAAACTTAACCTAACTTAACTAAGGGAGGTTATCTGAGCATTAAATTGCACCGAATTGTAGATAGTACCCTAAACATGGTCAAAAGAATGTATTACGCCCACAGTAGATTGGATATGAGCGGGTTTCGTACCAATCGGTGGGAGTTTTCAAATGTTTCTTTGCAGATTTTAATTTCGATATTAATCAACTTGATTTTGGAAATACGATGTAGATCACACGTAGAAAAGGTAAAAGGTAAATTAAGCATCATTTTTAAAATTTTATTTTGCTTTATTTGAAGTTTTTTTTTACGTTCGTTTTAACACAGGAGCATCACGCTGCTGCTCCGTACAAAAATAAAGGTTGAAATACATTAAAAGCTTATTTTCCGATGACATTTTTGATCTTCTGTGAATTAGAGGATACATAATTTTGATGAACATGACGCACTTTTTCACTCATGCCTCGATGTTAGTTTGGCAAGTAATTTTTTTTTTTATCCAGAACGAGACCTAAATATTTTACAGTGCCAGTATTCCATTTATATCTGCAGTTATCAAGTATCAAAGGTGTGGATGGTCGTAGCTCTGATTTGCGGTTTCTTGTGAACAATAGATCTTCCGTTTTGTTCGCGTTTGTACGTATTTTCAATTTAGAGAAGTATGTTATCAGTAAATTGAATCCTTCGGTGATAGAATTTGTTATTTCCGTGGGGTATCTAGAGCTACAGAGTATGACTGTATCGTCAGCGAAAAGACCATTATCACAATTTGTGAGCTTTGGAATATAAATAAAAAATATTGTAAAGTGTAGTGTACACTTTAAAAGCACCAGGCTGTTTCGTAAATATCATAAGTATTTGTTGATTCGGTCAGAATTTATTACAACTCGCATGTAGTGCTGGAAATTTCAAATCTTAAAACTTTATCAGTTTTCATTTTGCACACTTGAGTTTTCCCAAACTATTTTTTTCAATAGATAGAGGCAACTAAAAATTCACAAAAACACCCATTGTCTCCGAAGGGTTGAAGTCATTTTAATTTTAACTAAACACAGACCTACTCTTTAAATCCAATCAGAGCAAGGTGAGCTCAAAGCTCGGTGTGCGGTCTCTTGTCCTAATCTGAATTCGATCCAGGGACCCCAACTGCTAGAAGCCAGTGCCTTACCCACTACAGTACATCATTTATACTTTTTCAAATAAATCTCACAGTTTTATTAATGAGAGAAGCTTTAAATAAATATTAAAAATGCTTTTACAAATAAGTTTTATGTTATGATTAAAATTAACAATATTAATGTAAAATTTTCATGAAACTCAAACATATTTAATAGTAGAAAATAAATACTGGATAAATTATAAAAAACAAAATAAATAACAATAAATAAAATATATAATAAAAAATGAAAGGTTTTAAAAATCAAAATCAAGATCATAAGCAATATGATAGCAGTTGGCTGTACTTACTATTTATTTTGAAAATGCTTTTGCAGCTTCCATGAGCTGCCAGTATTTATATACTAAACTGAAAAATGAGCATTATTAATAATTGTTGCAGTTCTTGGCCAGCTAGAGTAGTTCAATCAACTTGAAAGTGTTGAAATAAAATGTTTTTTTTTGAAGAAGTTGATGTACAGAAATAATCCAAAAGAACAATATACAAAAAAAAATAACTACAAATTTAAATGATATTTGTTTCACTGATAAAGGAAAAACGTTCATTCTTTCGATTTAAATTCTTAGATGGTTGAGGGAACGGTAAGTAAAAAGATGATTCTACTGAGCTAAATTCAGTCTAAGTATTTTTTTATTGCACCTTCGGAATGTGAATTTAACTCACCTGTCTACTACAAGCTGAATGTTTTCTATATCATAGATTTTTGCCTTGACCTTTCTTCCTACATTAATTTCAGTTTCAAGGATTTCTATCTTGATCTTTTCTTTTACAAATTAATTTCAATTCGTTTTTGTTTGAAGTATTGAAATTGTAAGTATGCTGCACATCATCTACTTTTCATCTTAAAATTGTTGTGGAAAATTTTTGAATTAATTCTTACTATCAAACTTGCCATAAACTCATAATTACTACGACAATTCTGGTGAGAATTTATCGTTGCGAATTCGTATATCCGTAACTTTATGTATCTATCATGCTTAATTATTCGTATATTTGCTATTTCTCAAATTGAAATCATAATCTACCGGAGATGTATTGTTGCATATTTCATTATCTTGCCCACATTGGGCGCCATTAATATTTACAAAAAAATTACATAGTTTCGCTCTTATAATTGGCGAAAATGGTGAACCCGAATCTGCTGAAAACCATAAAGCAAGAATATATGTCTACTGGTGACGATTAAAGAGAAAATACTCTATGAGTCACAGAAAATATTCTATGAGTCATACAAAATTCTCTATGATTTTTTTTCTAAACCTATTTGGAACCGTGGCTCTTGAAAATCATTTTTGACGATGTCCAAAAAAAAACTTTTTGTGGCAACGGTGCTTGGTAGTATTCATACTCATACAAAGTTATTGATTCCACTTGATTCAGTATGTTCTAGATTAATCATTCAGTCATCAATCATCGATAGCCTAAGACGCCTGTGCTTCATTATCGTTAAAAGAAACTCAAATTTCATCGATAGCTGATAAAAAATTAATATAATGAGCGAACAGTTTTTATTGTGTTTTTCTATTATCAATCATATAATTGCTTTCCACTCGTTGGCTCTCACATCAATAAAGTATGCAATAATTAGACACTTTCTTTTTGTCTAATTTGTTTTTTTTTTCTCGCTTTATCTCTGATGGCAAGTTATAATCATATCTATTGACATAGTTATAGATCTCATTACTTCCATCGTTTTCATTGCATAATTTATAGAAAGTATTTATTTCATCCCTTTTCTGATACCATTTTCTTCGATAAATCGACCGAAACATTAAAGTTTTATGAGAGAGTGCTGCATAACCGTTTTAAATAGGTCGCATTGGAAAATCAATAGCCAACAGTGTCTTCAGATTTCAAGTGCTTGAAATTTTTAGAGGTAAATTATTGTGAATAAGTGCTAGAGAAATATGAAAGGACGAAAAAGCTTGAGAAAAATCAATCGAAATAAATTTTGTAGATAACTAGTGCAATTAATTTAACGGATTTTTTTTCGATATCATAGCTTAAGTATTCTGGGCTGTTTTTTTTTTTTTTGCATTCTGAGTTGTTTGCATGGAAGTATATCGACAATATTAGAGATACAGATTGCTAATGAGAATATTGTAAAAATAAAAATTACGTCTTTGTAGAAGTACATATATGTGTCATAAGAGAATTTCTGGCAATTTTTTTTCTCTCGTCATCGAACTCAAGTAATGAGCCTAATAAAGCACCACTTGTTTTCGTTTTCTGCACCCTCATTCGTATCTAGCTAGTCTTGTTACGAAACAAAGTGCTCGCATCGAAAGAAAGAAAATAATTTTCATCGTTGAAAGCTGTTTTTACAAACAAACAAAAAAAAACTCGTTACATTCTCCTGCCATAGTAAATCACGGTCTTTATTTACGACGGCAAGTAAATTGTATCTATTGTTCGGCACAACCCCTATTTGCATCGGAGACAGAATGTAGCTCACCGTCACCACGGACTCTCTTCCCGAGACCAGTTCAAGTAGAAGATGAGTTGCCATGGAATGAACTCTGACAGGAAAAAGAAGGTTAATAGCAAAACACATAAGCAAAGGACATGGGAAAATGCGAAGGTGTTATAATTCTTTTGAGGTTTGACGGTAAGATCCATTAACTTTATACACTTCTCTTTATTCTTCTTCTCCGAATCGTTTGTTGTTGGGGGAAAGTGGACTGAACTGAATTTTGCAAGCTACGAACGGGAAAAAAAGGAAAGAAATGGGAATGTAATAGATCTTGGTGTAGTTCTTACGAAACATTCAACGTGTTTGAATGTCGGGATGTGTTTCTATTTTGGTGATTGTGCTTTTGTTTTAGTCGATTTTCATGAGTTGGTAGTGTAAATGTGACTTCTCACTCATTTATATTCACTTTCTTGCAGCGAGTATATGTTATTAAGCCACTGACGGAAACTGTTCATCACGACAGTAGTTGAAAGCAGGAAATTATCACGCACCTATATATTTTTTTTCTGGGATTAGTTTTCTGGTAGGTGCTGCCACTATTTGGAGTGTTATTATTTTTTTAAAAGAAAATAAACCAATTTCCCGGAAATCGTGTTCTACATGGAAATTGTGACCCCATGAAGAAAATCGATATAGAAAATTGAACCGGACATTGAAAATTGCTTGACAATATTTTGATAAGTTTGGGTTTTTTGAAGAAATAAATAAAAGTAAATAGGTAAACAATAAAACAAAGTTAAGGCAAAATACTTCATTCATAATTTAAAAAAATTCTTGATATCAAGTATAAATTTCGATTTGGATAAGAATCTTTTCACTTCTTTAACCGAAATACATACATTTCTCAATTCAAAATTAATAATGACTACGATGGTAGCTCAGAAAATCTTTTTCCTGAAAATTCACGCTCAAGAAAAAAGGGAGAAATTTCAAAGTGTAGACATACACACACATTATTCACTTCACAAAAGTAAAGATTACGCCAACAACTATGGTAATTGAGCTGCGGTAATTTGAGTAGATCATTAAAATAATGAACGTGACCTAGTTTTGGAAAATGTGTTTTATTTTTAGTCTGAATATAAGAACGTAGTTTTAGACTTGTAGTATTATTGAAGTGAAACTATTTCACCGTTTAATTTACTAATGAATTCACACCGTAATTTATGATTCGATTTTAAGTAATTATAAAGAGAATTTTCATGTATTTATGGAAAAGTTATTTCATGAAACGTTCTGAAAATAGAAGCACTCCGCTTTTCAGATGATTTTCTTTGAGAGAGTATTATATTGTGGGATTTATGTTTTGAATTGAAAATTCAATGGAAAAAAAATTTCCTGGCAATGATTGAATTGTAGGTTAGGTTAGGTTAGGTTGTACTGGCTGGCACGTGGCCACTCATAGACCTACTGGCCCGTAGTGATACCAGATAAATGGACCTCGAGAAAGGAATTCAGTCCGAGTGGCCATCAAATGCCCCGGACTTTTTCACGAACTGAAGGATGTCCTTCAGATTTTGCTCTGCCACGTGAGAGAGATCCACCAGCCAGGGCAGTTTGGTTCTCCTCAGTGCCGGGCAGTGACACAGGAGATGCTGGATAGTTTCTGAGACCCCCGGCACTTGACACCTTCTACAGGTGTCGCTCGTTAAGAGTCCCATTTTCATAGCATGTGCTGCTACAAAACAATGACCAGTAATGATACCAACGAGTCGTTTGCAGTGAATCCGCGTTAACTCGAGGAGGTACTTGGTCGATGCGAGATTGTATGACCCCCACATGATTTTGGTTACCCTGCAGGTCTGAGTTGCACCGCATCTGCGCGTCGCACCCTGCATTATTTGGGAGTCGATTGTACTTCATAGTTTGGATAGGAGTAAGGATGTCAACCGCTCCCAAAAGGGAGGGGGGAGAATACTTGGCTAACGCATCCGCCTTCTCATTTTCATCAATGCCATTATGACCGGGAACCCAGAAGATTCTGACTCTTCTGCTGTTACCATGCCTGTTCAAGGCCTGAATGCAATCGACTACACACTTCGATTTGTATGTGTGAGACATCAGTGCTTTTACCGCCGCCTGACTGTCCGTCAAGATATTTAATACTTTACTAGTAGTATCTTAAGGCTGGTACTGAGTTCGAGTTCACGTGAAATTTTCACTTGTCTCCATTATCTGGTCATTCTTTCGAGCGAAAATTTTGGCAATGGAGAAAAGCAGAGACAATGCTCATTTCTGACGGATAAAATGTCAAGAATTTCACTTTTCGGTCGATTTTCTTATTGGAAAGACATTTGCACTGCTCCATTTTCAAATTGAAACACCAAATGTCACTTTTTAGCTCGAAAGAATGAACTGCATAAACTAAATTGGCGTGAAATGATTGGAGACATGTTTCAGTGCCATCTATATTTTCGAAGCGAAAGCAACTTCGAAGCAACTTTTCATGCTAAGAACACAGTACCAAACTTGCTTATTTTCAAGCTAAATTTTCGCCGAAACCAATTTCACGTGAAATTTTGTATGAAAATTTCACGTGAAATCGAACTCAGTACTATGCTTTAGGCGTATATCAGGTCTGCGGCTTTACGTATCGCAAACACTTCCGCCTAGAAAATGCTACTGTGGTTCGGAAGCCTGAAAGCTGCTTCCATAGCTGCATCTGCAGAATATGCTGTAGCACCTACTCCTGCAGCTGTTTTCGAGCCGTCAGTGTAGATGCTAAGAGCTGCAGGGCACATTTGTCGATTCCATTCCTGCCCATCTCCCACAGTCACGCGATATCCCCGCTCAAAGCCCAGATTGAATTGTAGATTAAATATATTTTACAATCAGCAAAGGAATTGGTGTATTTTATGACTTTAGTTGTACGTGTTTCTGATCGAAAATCATGAATTTAATCGTGAATTTGAAATTTGAAGTAAATGACATGTATGTTTTTGTAGAGGCTTAGATTTGGCTGTTTTAGAGATACTGATTATTGTCGCATTTGAATAACTGTGCCGAGCCCCCGTTAGTACAAAATATTAATGATAAAAACTTCGTAGTTCTCCCCGGCAAACCTACCTGACTTACTGAGTTGCGTTGCGATAGATGAAGATTTTTGTTCTGAGTCGTAACTGAGTTCTTATGGAAAACAACTCCTTTTCTTTTGACCGATTTTGGCTGACTATGGTCGATCGCCAGCTACAAACGGTTGAATTGTTGATAATAGAAGTATGTTTGGCCATATGGTAGCAGCTCGTAATTCAAAACACAGCAAAAGCTTTCGTTAATACTGATGACAACCGTTCTCCCTTTTAGTCATCATTGATTTTGCACAATATTGTCGTATGTAATCCATTTCTCATTTCCAGTCACCAATTGTTTCAGAAATAGTTCAATTTGGTTCCATTTAGCCAAAGCTGCGCAAATGGAAATTCACATGATACGCAAACATCTAGTTTCTTTATAGCTGGCAGCTCCAGCCGAATTCTCCAACCAAATTTCTACCAAACGTGCTTTAAAAAAAGTTTCAGCTTTTGTGTGAATTTGGTCAAAATTGGATAACCGAATCAGAATTTATAGGGCTATGAGCAGTTATTTTTCTTAGTGATTTTTCAAGATGGCACCACTGGCACAGAATTGCCCGCATTCCAAAATCGCTTCCATCAGACCTGGTCCTACTTAAGGCCTATGCATTCTGTAATTTTCAACTGTGTTTGATTATTGGGTTATGAGTTCCCGCGAACAGAAGTTTTTGATGCTAAAAATAAATGTGAATTGGGGAAGGGTTACCGTTCTTGCCCGCTATGAAATTTCAATGTTTTACTTTGGCAAAAGCGACAAATTTTCAGGTGAGTCGATGATTTGAAGGTTTTCACTTTCAGCGCCTGCCCTAGCTACAGGGTTGCCAACATGCCAATTAAAAGAAACACAAACTTACAACTTAATAATACCCATATGCTCTTAAAGTTTGATAATGATTTGATAGCTCTGTCAAAAGTTATCGCAATGGAAAAATTTTCAAATTTTTCGATCTTTTTTAGGTACCTAGTGCGCACATAGGGTTAAAAATTTCCAAAATTTTATCATGCTTTGACAATAATGATACACTACACGCTAAACCTAACAAAACTAAAATAAAATTATAAGGCTAACCTAATAAGATTTAACGTTACCCACTTACTGACGAAGAAAATATATAGTACTGGTGCTGTATTGGTTACGCTATGATATCTATTTTACCAGTTTATATTTTACGATCTGTTGCTGGATCGTATGTAGATATCTATATATTTGGAAAAGCGAGAGGAGTATTGTGGTGATTACGACGCTTTCGATATGGCCAACGAAACAGATATTTTGGAACAATTTACGGAATTGGTACCTGTAAATGTGACGAGTGTGTAGATTGCGGAAATGAATTGTAAACGAGAAAAAACCGAAGGGAATTGAAAAAAAAGTTTAAAAGACCAAAAGTTCAATTTAATATTAAAATTAATTGCTAAATTTTTCCACTATATTAAAATTTGAATTTAAATAATTTGAGTTAACCTGTTTAAAAAAAAAATTACTTTAGAATGTTCCAGCAACCGTACCGTCCTTTGGATTTCACTGACAAGTGAACAATGTTTATTCTCATTTAACTTTAACATTTTATCTATTTTATGTTTGAAAAGAACTGATTTATTTTCTAATTTTAATTATTTCATTTTTTTTATTTAGAAAAGAATGTTTATTTCTATATTATATTTATTTATGTACATAATCATGGAGATAAATTTTCCTGGCTGAATTTTTGTTAATTTTTTAAGTAAATTTTGTTGTTGTATTCATTACCGATAAATTTGCGTCTTTATTTATTTTTTTTGAAATTTATATCCCCGGAAAATTAATAATAAAGTTGTAATTCCAAGCAATTAGTTTCAGTGGAGCCATGATGAAGTGGGCTCCTTTCTTCCCATCCTTATCATTTCTATGTTGGTCCGCGTCCGTAATGCGTGACCCAGCTAGGGCTTGACCTGCCCATCAATCTGACTAGCCATCGCCTATAGTCACGCGAAGGTAGCAGGTCCGGCTCAAATTTCTGTTGTGGTGGCGGCTGTTCACAGCTGTTCCGCAACAATATATTCGTAAATGAAACTTTCCATTGTTCTCACTAAAACACAATTAAGATGCTATTAATTTTTTTTTGCTCCGTAAAGTTCGCAATCATGTTTTAATTTGCAGTGAAAAACTTAGTTTTATATCACAATAAATTTGAAAAACTTATAGAAGGTATCTACAGTAAGACTCTTGAGAGTTTGAAAGCATTCATACATTAGCATATAACAACCACTGCAAAGAAATGAGCACCCTGTTGTTTATTTGCTTTCACGGAAATTTTCTTTAACAAAATATATATTTCTGTGGAAAGCTGAATTTGAATAAGATGGTGTCGTATTTGGTCACTTTCCAATGGAATATGGGAGGCGTTTGGCAGCACGACATTGAAAATAAATTGATTTTGAAAAAATTCCAATATTTTCTTAATTGTCTCAAACAAACCTTTTATCACAAATTCTATATACATAGCTAGTCCTTGAATCCAAACATTTTTTCAAACGGCTACTACAGTATTTAATATTTATTCTTTTTAGTAATTGGAAAAACTATATTTTAAACATTAGATAGGATTCAAAAAGAATTTTTCATATTTGGTGCTGGAGATTGCTGGTTTTAATACTAATGTTCGAAAAAATTTCAGTGAAAAAATCTCAAGAACGCACCATTCGATTGAACTGAAGTTTTCAGGATACATTGGTGTATATGTAGAATAGTGCCAGGTCTCACAAAAAAATAATAATCTTTAACTCTTTGGCGCCGGTGGCCATTTTAGTGATATTTTAAACATACCTATTATTCTGTCAAAAAATAACTTTTGCAATAATAAAGTTTATGTAATAAATTCTGAACATGTTTTAAATGTGAATATGATAATGGCTTTGAAATTTTTAACCCTATGTGTGCGCTAGACAGCTAAAATGAGATTGGGAAAATTTGAAAATGTTTGAACTGCGATAGCTTTTTACAAGATTATCAAATCATTATGAAACTTACAGGACATATTTATGTTGATAAGCTACGACAAGCACTGAAAGTAAAAATCTTCAAACCATCAAATCTCCTGAAAACTGTCCGTTTCTTACAATAAAAACCAATTTGTATACAAATATTATGCTTTATCTACACAGTCTAAGTAAAACATTAGAAATTTCATGTCGGATAAGAACGGTAACCCTTTCCCAATTTACCTACATTTTTAGCATCAGAAACTTCTGTTCACGGGAACTCACGAACCAATAATCAGATGCAGTTGAAATTTACAGAATACATTGGACTTAAGTAGGACTAAGTCCGATAAAAGCGATTTTGAATTGTGGAAAACTCTGTGTCAGTGGTGCCATCTTGAAAAAACACAAAGAAAAAAAACTGCTTTTCGCCCTATGAATTCTGATTCAGTTATTAGATTTTCATGAAATTGGCACAGTAGCTGAACCTTACTATAAGCCGTGTTTGATAGAAATTTGGTTGAAAAATTCGATTCGATTCGAATTTCAACGTGAAGCAAATGTGATATATTTTTGGCTTTGATACTGGCAAAAGTCGAGTCGGTAGTGCTATTTTTGTATCAATAAATGCTTACAGTTAGTATTCATACCGGAAACATTTACAATGAAAATAAATAACCAATGTTTCAGTTCCCAAAGTTCTGCAAATTTTTCGGATCGCAGCCCCAAACACCAACTTCAGTTACAGTGCTGCAGGCACTGAGCATTTTCTTCAATGATGTTATATGAGATGTTGCTTTCAAAGTTTTGTGAAATAAGCAACTGATAACGAATATAATTAACAAGTGTTTTGCTCTCATAAACTTTGAAATTCATGCCAGTGGTAATATCTGAAACCTTCCACCATATGAGTTATAATGCATTCTTGACACTAAAGTAAAACGTGGCGTTTGAAACAGTTTGGCTGTAATAATAAGCAGCTCGTGTGGTAAAATATGCACTCAAAATCTGCACGATTCTTCTACTGCTCTTGACATGAACATTTGTGTTTCTAGCGGTTCAGGTGCGCTAGAGTTTTTTTTTTAAGATCAATTAACACGCGACAATTTTTTAATAAGTAAAATTCCGTTAATCTATTGAGTTTAGCAGCTTAAATTAGGACCTTTACATTCCATTACTCTCTGTCTTGCTCGCTCATCGCTCTTCCGGGCAAAGTAATCTATGGCTTATAAATCATTTTGGCTCGAATTGACTGTTAACTATAAATACTGTACTTTTTTCTGTGGGTTCGTGATGATAGTACACATATGTAGGTATTTATATTTCATTGTCTGTTAGTATCAGTGCTTTTTGGGCCATTTATTAGCAGCAGCGGTGGCAAGAATAAATTGAGAAAGCTACTTGTGGCCTATCCACAAAAAGCCTTCTCAATTTCGCAAAATTATTATTATTACTATATTTCGGCATTCTCATCGGCAAAATTATCAAAGAAGTTGGTGTTTATATATATCAGTTTACATCATCTGTTGAATACGCGTATCACAGATCAGATCTCTCTTTCTTATATCTGGAGGTTAGAGGAGTTTTTTTTACTGTATCAAGCTATTTTCTTCTTTTGAAAGACACAAAGTAATCCAATTTCAACACTGATAATAATTTTTGGTTCTTAATTCTCTAACTCTTTTTTCAATTTACTCCCGTCTCGCGAAAATATTCCCAATTCCTTTCTAATCAGTTTCCAAATACGCCTGTTTCTGATCAGAGCCTTCGAGCCCTTAAAGTGGTAAACTTATTTCACAAGTGCTGTATTGTTAAACTCTTAAAGCAATCTATTTGGCCAATTAACTTGAAGTCTTCATTTCACTATTAAATTGATTTAACATACAACTAATCAATCGTAACATGATATACTATAATACTTGAGTTCAACAATCCCAGGACTATCCACATCAATTAGAACCAAAATCATCGATATATACTCTCTCGCAAACACTAGCAAACAATTTACGTAATATCAATTTGTAGCATTTCAATTAAATCAACATGTAAGCATAAGCTATACATGGATAATTAGCAATGGCGTATGGAGCAAAAGTGCATTCAAGCCAAGTAGATTTACCCTATTAACCCATATTGAGTGTCCTGATTAAATAAAATACACAATTTCATTGCCGACATACTGCAGAAAACTGGAAGTGGGCAAGCATGCAAACAATCATGTTAACAATTATCTCTCGATGAAGTGGAAAAACTGTTTCAGGCAACTTAATCAATATTGCAGTAAACGGCTGCTGTTCATATTGATAGTAGGGTTTTCGATCAAAGTTTGTACGCTATTAAAGTTCCATGAAATTAATTCGGATTTTATAGCATTTTGGTATATTGTTGGTATAGTCTCGGAATGAATATTGAAAGTTTTTGGGGAATTATATTTACTTGAGCTTGTTTCTCGAGAAGGCAACCATGCTGAATTGGTTTCTAATAACTAAAGCCGCGTACACATAGGGCCAAGACCAACGGCCAAGCCATTCGTTGGCTCGGATTCGCTTAGTGTATACGAAGAGCCAACCTTGGCCTTGGCCTTGGTTGCTGTTCGCTCTGCTGGCGGTAATTTCAAAGCGTTGGCGATGGATTGGCCTTGCAACTTCGTCGTAGTATGGATGGTTGGTCGAGTTGGCTGTCATTAAAATAACGAGTCGTATGTTTTTGTAGTGTCGTGAATAGTGTCGAAATGGAGTGGTGCTACAAAATACTCTTAGCACTAATAAATTTATGTAACGTGGGAGAATGTTTATGGATACCCATAAACGCAGATTATAAAAACAATCTTAGAAGGCTGGATGCGTGGAGTGAAATCAGCGAAATTATGAAAATTGCTGTACCAGAGGTAAAAAAGAAAATTGAATCGCTATTGACATCGTTTCGCCGCGAAAGACTCCGTGAGAAAAGGAAAACGGAATTTGCTGCTGAAGAAGCTCCGCGCTCGATGTGGTTTGCATACAGTAGTATGGAGTTTGTACAGGATCGTTTTACTATCAAGAAAACAGCGAACACAGAGGTAAGTGAATGCAGCCATGCATTCTGAGCCAACATATTCAGAAATTTGCCGACCCATTCGTACGCAAAATTCAGTTTACTATAACTTGTGTACTGCATGTCGGGTTCACGCATAATAACTAAATATACATACACACAAAAGATATATATTCTCGATATTTTTTAATAAATACTATTAAATATAAACTGCTTTTTACAAAAAATATTTGTAGACATAAATATTTTAGGCGGATTTGTCTTGCCAGTCTACCCTTCTTTCATTGGTAAAATACTGAGCAAGCTCATGCCTTATTGCTTCACTTGTTGAGGGAGGCTTCCTGGCTTTGCGCGGCAATGTAGCGAAAGACTGGTGGCTGTCACCTAAGGCCAATGACAAACACGGCGGTTCTAGCGAAGCGTTTCCCGAGAGGAAAACCGAGTCGGTTTAGCTTTGCACTACAAAACCGAAAGGCGTCCAAACAGCGGTGTGTGTCACCACAATGCTAAATGAACGCACGACTAAGCCGACTCGATTTTCCTCTCGGGAAACGCTTCGCTGAAACCGCCGTGTTTGTCATTTCGGTAGTTGTATATATGTACGTTTCATGGAACCCTATTTTGTTCTGCCGGATAGCCTTTCATCAGATTTTGGTGTAATGCAAAAGCATCGCCCCCCACAAAAAATATAGCACCTTTATTTGCCTTTTTGATAAGGATTCTAACGATTTCCACAGTCAAGAGTTTTTAAAAAAAAAACCCGTCTGAAATGCGTCCTTGCGACCCAACATCCGCGACTAAAAAGCAGTAATCTGCATCTGCTACCCCAAAAAAATAACAATGGAAGTAAATAATTGTTTATGCGTTGAATTTTCTCTTTAGAAGCCATTTATATTTCAATTTCTTCACAGATATTTATACTTCGAGGAAAACTTTTCCTCTTCTTCGATATCTATAAGTTTAAATCTAAATGTAGTCACCTTTCATTAATGAGCTGTAATTATAATAGCTAGTTGTAATAATTAATTATAATAGCTAGCCCACCGATGAAAAAATGCAACTAGTTTCTATTTCTCTTTCAGGAACTATTCTGGAAAAATATCACCAATAGGGACGAAAGCTGGAGTGCCGAGGCAAGCCAGAGTGGGGCATCAGACGGAGTACTTTTTTCAGATTCGCCTGAAACAATGCAACAAAATAAGTCACATATCACAAATTCTAATTCTCCCAACCAACGTTAAAGATCAAAGGCAGATGAAGCATACGCTATTATGCAGGAAATGAATCAAAATCGACATTGTAGAGACAACAGTGTCATCTATGGGGAGCATGTAGCATCCAAACATCGCAAATATAATCAGCATCCCAGAAGTGTTGTGGAGCACTTAATTGGAGAAATATTATACTAAGTGGATATGGGTTTTGAAACAATCTTGCTGATGAGCTGCTTTGAAATTTTGAACGTGTACAATAAGCTGAAGTACGAGTCTCCTGTAGCCAAATATCTAAAGGTAACCATTGATCTTTCTGCTGCAGGTAAAGCTCTCCTAAGAGATGTATTTTGCTTGCTTATATGTGGGCAGACACGGCTCAATAAAAATTCAATATCAGATGACTTCATTCGGAAAAGGTTATTGAAAAGTTAGTACTCCATTTTTGTTTTGAGGTCCGATATTAAATGAGCTACTTTTGAAGAGAGAAGTCATCCACCAACGTCGTTTCCTGGTATTTTCCTGGTGCGACATCGTATATAAACAGCTCGACAGTAAGCTGTAATTCTAACATTAATTCACTATAAATGTGTTCTACTTTACAACACCAATTTAATCGCTGTTTATCACTAGGAGTCAGGGGCGGATTCGCCACTAGGCCCGGGCCTAGGGCGGCAAATTTCGGGGCGGTAAATTTTCGATTTTTTTGGGGCGGCCACTGTTAGACTTTTTTTGAGGCGGCAGTTTTTTTTTTCTGGCGTATATGTACATATATCTAAGTTGAATGAGCCTAACACCTCAAGCCAACCAAATTCTCTAAAAAATCAATGCACGCAAAAATTCATCTCTGATGATTTTTGTCGGACATTAAATAGTTTGACTTATAATAAATATCGAAACGCGATTACGGTAAAGGACCAAAGAAACTCAAAAATACCTAAAAAATTACCTAGAAAGTATCTGAAAATACCTAAAAAGAAACTAAAACGACCTAAAAAGAGGCCAAATAAGACCTCTTCAATTTAGGAAAAGCTTATCAGAGGTAAATATTTGCGTGCGTTGATTTTTCAGAGAATTGGTACAGGGTATATTATCTCTAATACATGCGAAACTCTTTATTTTTGACGTGTTTTTTAAATTGTACTTCATTACTGAAATTAATTTCTGTAAAAAAATTTCTATAAAATGAAACTAGAATATCATTGGTCAAAATATTTCGGGTTCATCCTTAACTAATAACATGTCGAACATTAATTTACAGTAGTCGAGTTCATAGTTGATCTCCAGTCAAGTGCGGAAGCAAACTTTGAACGGAATAGTAAACTTACTGATAAAAATATGATTGAAGACGTTGGAGTTATGTGCGATGTAAAGGTGTATACGGTTTTGAACTGTTAAAAATTGGTATTTTTGGATTCTTTTTTTTTTTTTTTTAGGTACTTTTAGGTTTTTTAACGTTTGCGTATTTTAATACTTATTTGTGTGGCAAGGGCGCACTAATAGGGAATTTTTACGAACGAACCGGTGCCGGTTTTGCTCTGATTTACCTGTTTTGTTAGCTCGGGCGCAACGAAAAACAGCGAAGTATTCTAGGAAATCGAAAAAAAAATCGCGTATTGTTACATGTAATATAATTCACGAAAAGGGCGGCAAATATTTCTGAGGCCTAGGGCGGCGAAGTGGTCAAATCCGCCCCTGCTAGGAGTACAATGACCCATCCAATGCCTTGGCTCCAAGCCATCGGTCTCAATTTGTTCCTGTGCAGACGACAGGGCCAACGCCAATCGTTGACGACCAACGTTAGACCGAATTGTCGTTAGCCGTTCGTTGGCTCTATGTGTACCCAGCTTAATATATTTTTGTGGATTAATAATTTTAGTTTTTAGGAATTAATAATTTTAGTTTTTAAGATTTTTCTATTGTTACATAAACAAAAATCAAAGATTGGAAATCACACTCTAAACATTACATAAATGATTGCTCTTTGGCTTATATCGACGACTTTCACCAGTGTGAAGAAATAAATTATCAGAGCAAAACTTATTCTAAATTAATTTCCTGATTAAAAACATTTGTCAATTTTCCCCACAAAATAATTCCGCTGACTCAATTTCAAGTCCAACCTAAAAATTTCTCCATTCCGGACTCATAAAATTTTATTAGCTTGCCATAATCTAGGCATTAAATGTCAGATAATTCATTGTGTCTCAATCCAGATGAACATTTAAGGCTGAGAATAAGTTCGAAATAGATGAAAACAGATGCTAACCGATTACATTCTAGTCGAAAAATATCTCACGCCCAAGAAAACGACCATTAAGTGCTAACCTAAGCAGAAATTTTATTGATATTACCGTAAACGGTCTGCCAAATGTGCGAACGAATTGTTAAAGTGGAACACTTCATTTCAAAATTTATTCGGGTTGAACCCTCGTTCATTCAAAGATTTCACGAAAATGTGAAAAAAATTGCGAGTTTAATCCGGCATAAATATGTACGCCAAGTGTTTTGAAGAAATCCAGAGTGAATCTGCTAGGGTCGAAAAACATATTTTTTTGAATAATTCCCTGTACATACTTTGAAACAGTGGGCTTTGATCAATTTTCGATTAGATCTGCCTGAACTATTTAAACGTACTTCTATTATTTTCAATGCCATGCGTTCGCTGTAAGAGTATCTTGTATATTTACAAAATTTTCGCTTTACTGCATGTACAATTTTGCCAGATCTGTCGTGCAACTTTATCTCGCAGCATCGTTTCCTTTTCGCTTGAATAAAAAATTACCTTACCCTGAATTTAATATGGTTCTGAAATTTCAGCACGCGTTCCAGTCTCATTTCATTCAAATTTACGATGCCGTTACGGAGCACTGCGAATTTTGAATAAGATTTTCGCTATGCATGCAAAAATAGTCCCAAGCGTACACTTAAATATCTATGTATATATTTACATAACAAATATTTATTTCTTGTGCTAGGCGGCCACTTTTAATCCTTTTTCGAAGAATTTATTTACAACGACCTACAGCGTATCGAGATCCTTTTGACATAAGACGATAATGTTGCGCGAGGCCATTTCATGTATATTTTATCACCGCTTGATATTTGTGTATTCGCACGTGCTCCTTGTGAAGTATTTTGTTGGAAGCATGGGTATTTGAGCATTTTTTTTGGGGAGGATTTATTTGGTAAGAATGAAGCAGTGCGTGTTAAACGAAAATAAATCGCCACTGCTGATGAAGTAATAAAAATGTTTGCTGGGTTGGAATCGTAAAAAAATATATTTTTAAGTGGTTAGATGGCTTTAGAGCATTTTTTAATGCTACTGAGGAGGAGCTCAGAGTTATTTTAGTGCTTCGAAAATCAGTCATTGGAAATGGGGGATTGAATTTGTGAGTTGATTTTCGTTTTATGGAAGAAAAAAAATGGAGGCATAGTGGCAAGTGACGCATTATTTTAAATGGAAGTTGGTAGATCTACGCAAAATTATTTACAACAACAATTTTTGCATTGAATTGGAGTTTTATCCATTAGGTTCAATTAGATTCTACGGCTGCTTTCTCCAGATAGACATATATGCCCATTGTCACACCGCGTTGAGTAGGACATAGTATTTATTAAATGGAGAGCCAACACTAAATTCTTGATCAGCTGGTTGATCCTTGTAGCGATTTACAAAATAAGAGGTTTGCTTGGAGGCGGCTCAGCTGAACCGAAGTCCAGAAGAAGGTCTGACAAGCAGGCAAAAATGATGGCGGACCATCAACAGGGTCAAATCACAAAAAAAAAGAGAAGTGCTCCGGGAGCAGGGTACCCTAGAAATGGCCGTGAGGACCCCTCGTTCTCAAAAGCGGAGAACCCTGTAGGCCGACCCCGACAGATGCTGGTTTGCCGCTTTGCTAGCTCTACGCGGCTGGCTGAATCAAGACTAAAAAAAAGATAGCTATTTTACATTACGTTAGATTGAAATCTGAATCAGAAGTACTAGATGTTGGATGATTTTACGTTAATGAATAAGTAAAGTGAATGAAATCTATAGTTTAAATCGAGACTGTCTGCCCTCTCGAACCCACGAAAAGGAGGTAAGGGAGCAAAACGAAGTTGTTAAGTGCTCAGGATCCAACATCTTCCCCAAAAATCTGATCAAGCTGAAGGGAGGTGGAGGTAGCATCACGCAAAACCTCACGTAATCCACAGCAGCTTGAGCCAGACCCCAGAAAAGTTGTCCGGCCTTAGGCACCAACAGTACCCATTTATGGTGTAGCTTCCACACAAAGAGGGGCGGGGGCCATTCAGATGACTTGAACAAGGAGTGGCGGTAAACCACCAAACCTAGTAGTACGCAGTCAACCTCCGGGTTGCTCCCTGAACCGAGAAGCTTAAAAAGATGACACAACGGAAGCTACTCAATGGTATACTAAAGGGAATGACTCTAAAAGGATAGGAAGCGATAGGGTTGCGGCTAGCGGGAGATAGAGCTAATTGTTATGCATGTCCGAAGAGAGTTATTCTGTTCTATTGAACAGCAAATATAAGAATCGCAAGGGAGGTGATTCAGGGACATACGTAGCGTCCCCTTTTGCTTTCTGGGAGCAAGACCAACCTGTTTACACGACCCATCCCAGCCGCGTAGTTAGCAAAGCGGCAAACCAGCATCCGTCGGAGTCGGACTACAGGGTGCTCCGCTTATGCGGACGAGGGGCCTTCATGCCCATTTCTAGGGTACCCTGGTCCCGGGGCACTTCTCTTTTTTATTGTGATTTGCCCATTTTGATGATGCGCCATCACTTTTACCTGCTTGTCAGGCCCTGTTCTAGACTTCAGTTCAGTTGAGGTGCCTCCAAGCAAACCTTTTATTTTGTAAATTGCTAAATCCTCCTCAAATTCAACAAGCTATTAGGAAAACCATGATTTTATGGGAGTCAAAAAATTATTTAGGTCTTCTACGATTGCTCTAAAAAATCGTAAAAGATATTTTCTGTTCACGGACTGTTTTTTTTATTAACACGAATGGCTCCTGTGTTTGCATGGAGTGTGCTATATATGCTCTAGTATAATTATGTTTCTTAGAAAAGCCTTTTATTTATAACTCCAAAAAGTTGAAACCTTTTCAGAGTCATTAAAATACATATTTTCATGTCTCCAAATGCAATTGCTGTAAAACTATAACTAAGCCTCTTGATTCAGTTAAGATTTAATTAAAAATTCTTATTCATATGCTGAGTGGAGCTGAAATTCACTCATTTAAAAACTATATGCTTTGAATGTGCTAATTTGATAATAAAAAAATCTTAAAGTGATCTTAATTGCTGTTACTAAGCCTTCGCGTGTCTGCCTATTATTAAGTTCCTTAAACACACTTTAACCTCTTATACAATAAAAGGATAACTTTTTTGTTGAACTGAAACTTTAGTTAGCCAATTAGTTAGCTTTATTTTCCTGAGCGAATTTTTAAAATTTAAGACACTAAAATTACCATAGCTGTCAGCTTCAGCCGAATTTTTCAACCAAGTTTGTGGTTCAGAGTAAGATTCAGCTACGGTGTGAATTTTGTCAAAATCTCGTGACTGAATCAGAATTTATAGGGCCAAAAGTAGTTATTTTTCTTAGTGATTTTTCAAGATGGCACCACTGGCACAAAATTGAATAAATTACAAAATTGCTTCTATCAGCTCTGGTCCTACTTACCTATACACAATGTAAATTTTAGCTGTATCTGATTATTGGGTCGTGAGTGCCCGTGAACATAATTTTTTGATGCTTAAAATGTAGATGAATTGGGGAAGGGTTACCGTTCTTGTCCGTTGTAAAATTTCAAATGTTTTTCTGTGGCTGTGTAGACAAAGCATCAGGTTTACATAAATTTTGCTTTTTTTTCCAAAACCCGACAATTTTTTGGGACAGTCGATGATTTGAAGGTTTTAAATTTTAGCACCTGCCCTAGCTACAGGGTTACCAGCACGCTCATTAAAAGCAACACAAATTGACAAATTAAAAATATCAATATGTTCTCGAAGTTGATAGCTTTGTCAAAAGTTATCGCAGTTTAAAAAAGTTCAAATTTTCCCGACCTCTTTTAAGGCACCTAGTGCACACATGGGGTTAAAAAAATCCAAAACATTATCCAATTCAAATTAAAAACACGTTCGAAACTCATTTTACTAACTTAATTTTTGCAAAAATTGTTTGTGGACAAAATAATAGGTATATTAAAAATATCACTAAAATGGCCGCCGGCACCAAAAGGTTAAAGATAATTGACATTTGGTGAGATTTGGACTTATTCTGCATATACACCAATGTATTCTGAAAGTTTCAGCTTAATCGAATGGTGCGTTCCCGAGAAATAGTCACTGAATTTTTGTTGATGATACATATATATATATATATATATATATATATATATATGAATTTTTGGCCAAACCGATTATAAAAGAATTGAGATCTATGGACACTACTGAAATTTAGGAATCTATGGCAAAACTACCGGCAAATATAAGATTAGTTAATAGAAAGGGTTTTTAATATTTCTTGTAGTTATGTACACTTAATGCAATTTCAAAATACGCATTCACAAATTTGATCACTTGAATTCTATTTTTTTTCTTGTAACTAGAAATAAAGAGTAGATTTTAAGTCGCAAACGTTAATTAAAAAAAAAGTCTAACAATGTAAAAAAAAGTCTAACAGGCTCTATGTTCTACAGTCTACAGTAACAGCCTGTTGTGGAAGCTTACAAGGCAGTATTCAAATAACAGTAGGCATCTATTTTTCAGAATAACTTACTGGAATTGAAACTGGTTACTTAGCTGGGATGTACAGTCACTGGGAGACTCTCGCTATCTAAGTAATAATTTGTATGCCAAAAAAGTGTCTTCGGAAGAATATTCAGTTACCAAGAGCAAAAACTCTCTAGAAGAAAAAGAATTGTTTATATAAAGTAAAACAAGAGAAAATATTTAACCAGCACTAAACATTTTTCCTTCGACATTTCGCTAGATATAGCATTTCAATCACATTATTTATCGAAGAAAAAATGAAAATATAGTTTCACGATCCAGAATCATTCTGGCATTCAATTTTTCTCACATACATACAGTGAGTGTAAAAAGTATGCATACTTATATATTAGTTGTCTATATAAAAATAGCATGTATTATTTATTTTCTTTAAAACTTGCAAGGAAAGATTGGCCTTCGTTCGAGAAAAGTTATTTTCATCGATGAAAGTAAAGTTAATTTGTGTGGCTCTGAAGGCAAAATTAGAGTTTGGAGGGCGAAAACACAGAGCTGCAGAAGCGAAACTTTTTAAGAACACTGCATCGGTTCTTGCATCAAAATGTACATACAGTGAGTCACAGCCAAAATCGTACAACATGATAATATATGATAGAACGTTTCTCATTATCCGATAAACTGTAATAAATTATTCAAAGGAAATCATATGGCAAAGACATTGTTATATTTATGAAAAAAAGGCTTTTTTAATGTTTTTCCACAAAAATTTATTGCTAAAAATAATAGATTACATTTGAAAAATAAAATGCTGCCTCACAGCCAAAATCGTACATTATAATTCATATTACTTGCTGCCGTCAATATTTTGTAGGATATCCTCCCTTTTTAATCACTGCTTCCAATCTGCGCTGCATCGATTTCACGAGCTCTTCTAAATATTTTCGGTCAATTATTTTTCCCCGCTCCTCCAGCAATGCACGCTTTAAATCATTTTTATTTATAATGTTATGTGATTTGATTTTTCGGCCAAGTAAATTCCAAACATGTTCAATAATGTTTAAGTCAAGAGACTGTGCGGGAGTTTTAATAACTTTTGGACAGTTATACAAATGCCATTCTTTGATTATTTGTTCAGTGTGTTCAGGATCATTGTCAGCGTAGAACTTGAAATCCTCCAATATCGCTAATTTTTCTGCACTCGCCTTCAAATTTTTTCTCAAAATATTAAGATATACCCATTTGTCTATTGTGGTATCTATACACTCTAACGCTCCAACAGCAGATCCAGAAACACACCCCCCAAATCATAACCGATCCTCCCCCATGTTTCACTGTGTGTCGTAAATTTTTAGTTTCATGTTCATTGTTGGGACCACGCCATACTGTTACTTTGCCATCTGATGTAAGGAGATTAAATTTACTTTGATCAGTGTAAATAACCAGTTTCCAAAACTCAAAATCATACTTCAAATGCTCCTTGGCAAAAACTAATCGTTTCATTCTATTCTTGGTATTTATAAAAGGTTTATTTCGAGCTGTGCGGCCATGTAAATTTCCTTTTCGAAGAACTTTTCGAAAGATCTCTACACTGCATGTTTTCCCCAGTACTTTTGATACATCTGCAGTTAGCTTTGGAGCGCTTAAAAGAGGATGATCTTTGATTTTTCCAATGATATTTCATTCGTCCCGTTCACCAAAAATTTTATTATGTGCTTTTTGGGGCTTATTTTTAATCCTTAATTCACATACATAACGTTTAATAACGTACTGCACAGTACTAATCGATCTTCCAACAATATCGGCGATTTCGCGATATTTTTTCCCTTTTACGAAATTTTTAATTATTATGTTTCTAACTTCGATACTAGTTTGCTTCATATTTGTATATAATTCAAAATCACTCATGGCGATATGTAACTTGATTCAAAATTACTAGAAACAACGAACGAGTCTTCACTAAACTTTTCCAACTCTACGCTCACAATTGATGATGAACTGCCTGCGGACCTCGTATTACGATTTTAGCGGTGTTGCCAAAATTTCATCATCTTGCTTTTCCACGGAAATTCTTAAAGCGAAGTATTGTTGTACTGTCTAAATTTAGGGTGCGATTATTGCAAACATTAAAAATTTTCGTATTAGGTGATTTTCAATTAAAAAAAAAAAGTATTAAAAATGCAATATGCCATGATTTAAATATTTGTATGGCTTTTACGATTTGGGCTGTGACTCACGTATGCAGAAAAAATTAGCATTCGAAATGATTTTGTCTTCATGCAAAATAATGACCTCAAGCCCTCGATACTCAACAACAGGTTCTGGATATTTTATAATGTGTACAAGTACATGAAAACTCCTCCCCATTCTCCGGATGTAAACCCTATAGAGCGTTTGTGGAATTTATTAAACAAAGGGATGAGAAAATATCATATAAATAGCAAAACCGACCTATAAACAGCTTTTACGAGGGAATGGATTCCCATAGCTTTACAAGATGCGAGGAAACTTTAGAACTCCATGCCAAGAAGACTACATGCCAGAAGAAAGCATAGCGGAAATCCAATAAAATATTAAAGCAGTTAAACCCAGCAGTTTAAAGTAAAATTAATGTAAATAGATTAGCTACTTCCAAATGAATGCATGCTCTTTGCGCACGTTAAAAATATACTGCAAGAATTATATCGCTATAAAATTGAATATGACGTATTTTTAAGTCAAATTTGAAATCGAAATGGAAAATGTTACTGTGTAACTATCTAATTTTTATATTTTATAAGAATATCTATAAGATTATTGGTTTTATTTCAAATCTTTTTCTCTAATCATAATTTTTGCGCTCACTGTACACATGTCAGCATGGTTTGAGCTCATAAATATTCAAAAACAAATTCCCTTAGAACTAAACAACGAACTTACGATCGCACAGACACTTTCCAAAGAAGTTCGTTGACTACCAATGCCTGTTTTCATTTCGATACGGCTGGAACCTTGAATTTTATAACGCTCTATCGGGAGCTCAAACCTTGAATATTTTCTTTGTATTTTCTTTTGTTTGCCGCAAGTTCAAGACCAAGGTCGACTTCTCTGACCTCGCTCATCGCCATCAGTCTGGTCGATTTTTATTTACAATGATGGCAGCATCCGAGTGGCTATAGGAATGCCAAAATAACAAAAAAGGCAAATGACATTAATAGTGATTCCTTGAAAATGTTATTAAAGTATTCACGTCTGTTTCGGAAACATTTCTCTCGTATTCGTGTTTTTAAGATTCGTATGCTTTCGATAGATTCGCTATTTTTGCTGTGTTCATGACATTGTGTAGTGGTTTTAGGTGCTGTCTCCCATAGCTGAAATCGATTTCAAGTCGATTTTATTCTTATATATTTCGATCGCGTATGTTTTTGTATTGAATAAATGATTTTCTAAACTGTTTTCCATTTCCGCTTCAGCATACGTTTATACAGTATGCTCTTGTGTTTCTGACAGAATTATACATTTGAAAGCACTCAAAGGGGTTTTCATGCATTTTTCGCAACTTTGTTTTCCCGGATTACATTGGATAGTTTTGAAACTTTCCGGATGCACATTTTCACGAGTTTAATGCGAATCCGATTAAAATAAAAGATCGATCGTAGATGTAAGTTTGGTAACATGCCAGAAGCTCGAGTAAGTTTTATCGCACGTATGAGAGTGAGCTATTTGGACTAATACAAAATCACAAAAAAAAAATTAAAGAATGATAGCATAGCGTGTTTTTGGAGAAATGTATTATCAACCTACTCTGAAAGTTGGAATAAGAAGCAAAAATCTAAAGTAAATAATTCAGTTTTCAACGAAGATTGTTGTTTCACAAAATAAATTCAACGAAAGCATAAGCAATGAGACGAGTGAGCAACAGCATGGCAACTGAAATACGACGAAACTTTCAGTTTTCTGGTCTTTCATGTCATACATACATATGTATGTCACAGATTTAGATTACCAAATCTATTCGGTATCCAAAGCAGTTGAAATGAGAGTCGGGGAGTGCATGACTTTGTGCATCTGCAACTGACAAGCATTATCAGGAAATGAGGTTTTCAAGTAACCGGACTTATTTTTGGGCAATGTTTATCATACTTTAAGATTAAAATATGAAAAAATATAAAACTACAAACAAATAAAAATGTTTTGTTATGAAAAGGAAGATCGTGGAACGATTTAAGTAACAAGGATGACTAAAATTATTAATAATATATGCTTAGTAAGAAGTTTTCTGATCAAACTTCATTGTTTTATCTGATTTTGTCATTGATGTTATTACCGTCCGTCGATCGAACGCGTAATCGAACCCCTTATCACCGAGCGGGGTACATGGGGGCTAGTTTCGGAGACCGTTTGCTCATCGGAGATGGGGTGGGTAGGCGCCACTCGCTTCCAACCCGAAACTAACTCGTTTCCGTCTTAGGAAGCGAGAAGAGAAATTACGGTTCGTTAGGACCTTCACAGGTTCTTGCTCTCGTGATCAATCTTGTTTTTCTGTAATATTATCACAAATGACACTTTCTTTGATATTCCCACAAATACTGAATAGAAGAATATCATGGCCAAGATTAATTTAAACTCGCGATTGGTAAAGAAAACATTAAAAATCTAATAATACGAAGCACTTCTTGATCTAATTAGTTCACACCATCTCCCCTCAGTCACTTAGCCTCCTCTAATCACTTTGTCTAACAAATCAAGAATTTACACTACCTTATAGCTTATTCAATCCCGCGCTGGAGCCCTTTTTCAAAGATGATTATCGTACACCACAACTGATATTCGGTAACTACGGCGTTTGCCGTTATGTTTTCTCGTTTTGTCCAAACTTCCAGTACTCGTTTTCACCAGAACCGTTTCTTAAATCGTTTAGATGATTTGCAATTCTTGTACGCGCCAAATCTTCAATTGTTCACTCGTTCCCAGCAGAATCGGTCCCCAAAAACTTTTCGATTATTTGCCACTCTTGTACGCGCCAAATCTTCAAATCTCCAACCCACCAGTCTTCGCTTCTTTGCTTAATCCACCACACATATTCAGGAACAGAGAGAAAGGAAAAATGTTAGATTCTTTCAGGGAAATGACACCACGCAACCGTCCTCTTACCCTGCCAGATGGAAAAGAGGTCCTCGCTAGCTGCGCCACCTCGCTCGAAGCCTGTTTCATCTCGTCAGCCAGCGGGACTCTGCAGGGGCTCCGCTTGTTTGTGTAACTCTCGGCCGTTGCACTTTCAAATCGGACATTGGACTTTCCATTGCACGCGCGCTCGGGATGACAATGATGACAATGCCCTTCATTCTTGACCGTTCCACAACTTGGCGGTTCGATTCCGGGGTTCCCCTGTCATCTCACTCCATTGGACAGTTAAAGTGTTAACAGTATTCATATTCGGCAATTTCAAGTTCCTGTCCGTAATGATTTTAATTCTCCTATCCGGATTAGTTTCGAATTCCCGTCGATTCAAACGTTTGTTTATTCACTGCTATTGATGATGCCTTCGACGCTCCATCAAACCCATTGCTGCTGGTCGTTGTTCCGGGCAAACTTTTGCGTAGATTTGCTATTACAACAGAAACGTATCTGTTTTATAAGCAGTGTAATTACTTGCATCGGCTTACTTGTTTTTGGTGTAGAGATAGACAAATAATTCGGGATTTTTGACCCAAGAGTCGTTGAATCGTATGGTCTAGTGGTCTGTATCGATGCAGAATTATTGGGTATTTATTGACTAACGTGCTTTAGTGCACCGCTGTGACGTGGGCCAGCCAAACTCCAACAGAGATGCTCCCATAAATCATAGATTTCCGTGTAACACTCATTAGTTGTTATCATGTCACTTGATGATACTATTTTGACTGACAAGATGCTTGGAACAGTTGTCAGCCACTACTTTCCTATCACGAGGATTGATTAAATTCCTAAAACAAGATTCGTGACGCTGATTTCCGAATATCCTGCAATTTCCGCCATTCACGCTGGGCCGCTATCAAACCAGTGGAGTTCGGTTGGTGAAAATTTGACAACTGACGGCAGCTACAGAAATAATGATTATTTTATGTCCCGCTGGTGACATGTGATTGTTCGATTCTTCTGCCAGTAGTTTAATCACTATGCTATGACTGAATAGAAACGCTCTGACCCTATTGAGGTCACTGTTGTTGTTATTGTGTAGGACGATCCTGACTGCCCACGGAAAGTTGACTCCTGGCTCCTGGATAAGTTGTG
The DNA here is from genome assembly GCA_963978885.1 of Nemotelus pantherinus. NCBI lineage: Eukaryota > Metazoa > Arthropoda > Insecta > Diptera > Stratiomyidae > Nemotelus > Nemotelus pantherinus. The sequence continues at coordinate 23,288,113 of OZ022265.1, forward strand.
GTTCGTGATGTTTAAATCGATCACACTTGTCGTGGCTTGGCAGCGCACCACCTCGGCAGGATCATTGTTCCATACTTATAACTTTTTTTTCCTCTCTTTTCTTACTCACTCTTATATTTAAATTTCTTATTGCATATTTACATGCATATATATTTCCTTATTTCTAACTTAGATTGTATTTATACATGTTACTCTTTATATCTATATTGTTCATTCTTTTTAGATCAAACGAACTGTAACAATTTCCTAAACAAAAGGCTCCTTTTTCACTTGCGGTAGGTGCATAAGACATTTTTTTCATTCAAAATAGAATCAGTAAACTGATACTTAGCCGAATGTCACTGATTTCTAGCAGTGTTCATATTTAATCCAAGAAGTTACCTAAATTAGGAGTATTATTAGCTTCAATTGTTTTGAACTTGCAATAAGTCAGATATTATGGCATGAATTCAGTTTTTTGTATAAATGAAAGGCAAGACATAAAATTACAGTTTCTTTTGACCAATTTTGATTCCATTTCTATATTGGCAATGCTCTTGACATTCAAAAGTAAATGATTGAGACAAAAAAGTTATCCCATCAATAATAAATCGCTCACGTTTAGAATCTTGAATGAATAGCATTTGAGCTCGTAGTAGCTTGCCTTAAAATAAAACACTTCTGTTATAGGTAAAAAGCCTGTTAGTTACAAAGTTTCGTCAATAAGCCAGTTTTTAATGCCACACTTTCCGAACTCAATTGATCCACAGAATTGCAGGAAAAATGTTTTTAACACAAACCAGATAAGTGAAAAACGAAAACAACGGGAATTTTTTTTCAATAATTCTGCTTCCATATACTTCCTGAACCAGATCTTTCTCGCTCATGCAAGCGAAGGCAGCCCATAGCTTACTGTGACTGATCAAAATATCACCATTATAGGAGCTAAATACTTTCTGATCGTTTGATAAGTCCCTGGCCCAAGTAAGAAAAAAACATTTTTTTCGGATTTTTTTTTATTTTTCAACATAATCTCCCTGGAAGTCAACACATTTGGTCCAGCGTTTCTCAAGTCCTTTCATACCATTCAGAAAGAAATTTTTGACGCAGTCCGCAAAAAAATGGGAAACGGCGTCTTTTACCTCTTGGTTGGATGAAAAATTTTGTCCAGCGAGATGGGTTTTGAATTTGCGGAACAAAAAAAAATCACATGGAGCCAGGCCAGGCGAATAAAGTGGGTGGTCAACGATCTCATACCGCGAATCGTTTAATTTGGCAATGGAAACCGCGAAAGTGTTGACAGGGGCGTGTTGTCGTGGTAGAACAAGATCTTCTTTTTCTTTAAGCCGAAAAGTTTCTTTTTGATTGCCTGGTCCAAGCGGCCCAAAAGTTATCTAAGTAATCAATCAGTATAATTCCCTTACCATCCCAGAAAATGCCTTCTTTGGAGCCGGTTCTCCCCTCTTAGTCCACTGCATCGACTGCCGTTTTATCTCCGGAATATAGAAATGGACCTACGTTTCATCACCAGTAACGAAACGCAGCAAGAAATCGTCAGGATCATCTCATGTCCAAATAAACAGTTAGGATGTGATGCACCCTTTCAGTTGAGATGCCTATGGACTCAGCTATGTCATGCACTTTGATTCGAAGGTGACTCGTAACTAAATCGAGCACTTTTTCAATGTGTTTGTCCGTCGATACACTTTTTGGGCGCCCGGAACGTTCCTCGTCAAGAACACTCGTACGGCCGCGTTTGAATTCAACAACCCAAAATTTTACTGTTGCATATGAGGACGAGGCTTCACCATACACGTGATGAAGTTTGGCTTTTATCTCGGCCAGCTTTAAACTTTTTAAATGAAAGAATCTAATAACCACTGGGTACTGGACGTGTTCTATTGCTGACGATTCGCGCGACATGTCAAATTAAAATGGCTGCCAAACCTACAGACATGAGACCGTTCGAAAGTGCCATCTATCTAGCGACAGCAAAAACTTTTTCGTGAAACCACGTTTGGTCACTTGGGCCAGGGACTTATCAAACGACCCTCGTATGTATACTTCACATGCTCTCAGACTAGCGCTGATATCATGGAAATTTTGCAAGAAAACTGTTAATCTCCAAAAAGAAAAAAACCATATATTAAATTCATCGCCTTGAATTCGACCTAATTACCTTGACCAACATATGAGCCTACGACTAGGGACATTTTATAGCTATTGAAGAGTGAAATTAATTTCGGAACCCACCAAATATTGAGCTTCCTTTGCTACTATCTATTTTTACTTTTTTGATTCCACTGCGATACGCTTCAACTCAATATCATCCCACACAGATTCACGGTAATATTATTTTTAGCGCCCGAGGACAACATACCACCCTTTTTGCCACAGTCCATTACTCGTTCTGAAATATACAACATCACTGAAAGTACATATGTACATTGAATGTATTTGGGCCAACAGATTCATATGAGAGAAATAGCGCGACAGTGTGATTCTACCTAAAACCATTTTCGGATCCGTAGCCAAATAGATAGAACCGTCATGCCAAATATCATAACCCTGTTGGCAAAATCCGCTTTTGGATGGTCGTTAGGCTGAAGAGACATCTCAAAAAGTCAGTACATTTTCTATCTCATGCTGCTAGGCTTTTGCAAAGCCATTGCTATCCGGCCACGTTTCCTTTTAGATTTGTAACCAATGCCCCAGTGGTCATGTTCTCTATTCAAATCACTCGAAGTAAACATGATGGCTTGCAATGTGGGCAGTTTGCATTCTTCCCGACATATTCGAAGGTTCCGGTGGAATGTTTGAGCCTGGCAGATGGTTTCATTTAGTTCGATTCATTTAAGGGACGTTGTTTTGTTTGAAATGAAATTGAAGTGAAAGCATAACGTGAACCAAAGTGCGAATTTTCTTTAAAATCATGTTCATGCCTTCGCTTTGTTGCGGTGCTTTACGACGTGTAAATCCGGCTACATCTTGTTTATTCAACCTGATATGCTTTTGGGTCAGAACCACAAAATCCAATTCAAGCCCATAGCCACACAATCGAAATTGAATCTTTCTGCTTCGAAACCGATCCGACCTGAGAGAAATAGGACTTTCGAAATCGCTTGAGCTCAGGTTCGGATTTATGCAAGGATGTTATCTTCGCAGCCGTCGCAATCAACAATCTTCGAACAAAGGTAAATAAATACACAAAGGCGAAGAGCATAGTGCGAAACGAAAACAAAACATCTCCACCGAGAGGAATTTCGCACACAAATTCCATGTTCAACGATCTGCTGGCAGTCGTATTAAAGGATTCACTAGGATTGTGTTGGTGTAACGGGCTTAATATGGAAGCGATATCTTTGTGGCGGGTAGTTGACTAGGTCAGTGTTTCATTAATTTCGTTGTTGGTGAAACAAGAGGGATTAGTTCGGTTTTACTAATAATCTTATGATGTGGTAGTGACGGTTTGAATATAGCAGGTGGGCCGTGCTGATGGGTCTAAGCTATTGTTTATGAGTAGTAAATGATCGGATTGCGATGGGTTTTAATTAGTTTCGGAACATGTCATGCATTGTGGTCTAACAGGATTTCATTAAGATGGTTGAAGCGCAACATACAAATTATGTTGATACCCTTTACACTTTATTTAACTACTATCGGAACAAGAGTTGCTACTCTGTCACTGAAATATAATTAAAAGGCAAATCGACACAGTGAAATTAGCATACATAAAAGTCTGTGCTTTTTCGCTGCAGCAGCAACAAAGTTTATAGCTCCACCTGGGAAGGATGTAAGTTTTTCTCTCGTCCGCTTCTATTTCATCCGTGTTTTCATTCCGCACATCAAACACATCCGCGTACCAAGCGATGAATGAAACTGCCAGTAGAGGATAGCATTTCGTCAAGTTTTCATAAGCATAATAATCAAATGTTTACTTATGCTAATTGTGGCTGCTAACGTCTGTACAAGAACGGTAAAAGTGTTAATTTTACCGGTAGCAAGCTGTTTTTGTTGAGACGACCTGGTTTTCATCTGTCTGCTGAAACGTTACTCATTGCCAACGACACGGAAATTGATAGTGAAGCTGAATTACGAGAAGCACTCGGATAGCGGTTCGCCAGATGAAAGGATGGCTCTTTTAAAAGGATTTTTATCTCGGTCTTCGCTACTCACGATAAAAGACCAACTACTGTGCCTTAATGAGATATCCTGCAGTGAAATTAGGCTAGAAAATCGTAGCCTTTTCGGTCGGGATTCGCTACTGCTGAAAGTTAAATAAACGAGGCAGAAGTGGCTACTAAATGAACAAAATTGTTGTTGGTAAGAGGATTACAGTCATTACACATATTTTGGTTTGCAATTTTCCGCTTGGAAGAGGATTAAAGACGATTTAAAGTAGTCAGCTTGAATGAGTTTAAATTTGAAGTAAATAGGTCATGAGAACCGTAGGATTAAAGTTGAAAAGTTTTAGAACTGGTTCAGTGAATAAATAGTCGTACTTCAGGAAATTGGTTTGTTGATATCAAAGCAGCATTTGGATCCTATTTGAATTAAATTTTATCCGAAGGACTATGAACGAGAATTCTGGGTAGCTGGAATTTCGGCTCTTGTCATTAATATTATGTTGTTGTTGGAAACAAACTTATCAAAATAATTTTTTACGGTGAACTGTAATGCTGAAAGGCTGGAAAAGATAAGTTTTTGGATAAGTTATTTATAATCTGTTTACTGCAGTTACTTTGTATGCTGCCATTTTACAGTTTACAAACTATCGTAGGGATCGGAATATTCGATTAAACGAAGGAAAGGTATGAATTGAGCAAATTTTCTTGAAAGCAATTTTCTTTGAGCAAATTTTCTGATGCACTTTGATATAAATTGAGAAAAAAAAACGATCTTGATTTTATTTTTTATATCTGTTAAACTCAGTTAATACCAACAAATAAATTAATAAAAATATCATCAAATACCAACACATCAAAACACTAATTCAATTATTTTCCTAACCATGTGCCAAACCACAAAAATACGTTAAAGGTTCCTCAATTTAATCATCTGCACATGAACATCATTTCAGGAACAGTTTTTCACAGTTTCTTCTCCAAGTGAACACAATGGCTCCCCTGCTGAACTTCTTTTTTTATAAAGAACTACACTCTAAAGCGAAAGAGGCTGCCAGACAGGCGATGTGCACCTACGCTGCTGGCATTGAAGTATCAGTCAGAACTAACCAACCGAAATCATTTTTGATCATTCATCCGTTCCTTGAAAAACTCTCCTAGCATCTCCAATAGTATGCATTTGGATGATGCAGCAGCTTCCACTCCGCTTGAAGTGTGTAAACTTTTTGCTTCTTACTTTTCTCTTTCTTCTCACAACAATGAACTCTTTCTTCCCAAAATTTTCTGTCCACATTTTTTCCTGAATTACAATCGTTTACAACCCTTTAGATATTGAATTTCTGTTGAACGATATTGACGCCAATACTGGTAGTGCTTCCGACGGTTTTCTAAATATCCTGGCTAAATCTCTTTCACCGTCTCTGTGGTATCCTTTTTCTATCTTCTTCAATATTAGTTTATCTTCTGGTTCTTTCCCTTCTCCCTATACATAAAACTGGTAATTGTACATATATCTTCTATATCTAAACATAAAACTGATAATTGTACATGCATTTCAAACTACCGTCCCATTTCCCTTCTTCCTTGCTTTAGCAAGATCCTTGAGAAAGTGGTCTACAAGCGAATCTACTCCTTTATCCAGCCTACCCTAGCTCATGAGCAGCACTGCTTTGTCAAAGGTAAATCCACATTAAACAACCTTCTTTCCTTCACACATATGGTCGCAAGTCGATGTACTTTATACTAATTTCTCCAAAGCCTTTGACTCTGTCAACCATAATCTCCTACTTCAGAAGTTAAGAAACAATGGCATAACTGGTCCTCTTCTTTCCTGGTTTAACTCTTACATATATGGTCGTACCTGTAGTGTAACTGTTAATTCCTGTCCTTCAATTCTCTTTTATCCTGTATCAGGTGTTCCACAAGGATCTACTCTTGGTCCTCTTCTCTTTCTTATGTTTATAAACAATATCCCTCCTTTAATCCAATGCTCTTACCTTTTATATGCTGACGGTTTCAAGACGTTTCGTGTGATCGAGTCACAAAATGACTGTGCGCTTTTACAAAATGGCCTCAATAGCTTACTGACTTGGTGCGGTTCCAATGCTCTCACTTTGAACACCGCGAAATGTCACAAAATGTATTTTACCTGTAAAACGTCTCCTTTGATATTCTTACATACTGTTTTTGGCTCTCCACTTAATGTTGTTAGTAATTTTATGGATCTTGGTATAATATTTGATATAAAGCTTAAATTTGATAAGCATATTTCATTGCCTCTAAATTATCAGATTTTATTATGGGATCCTCTAAATCCTTCGTAATTATTTCCACCTGCGTCCATTTTTTCTTTCTTTTGTACGTTGTGCCCTTGAATATTGCTGCCAAGTGTGGTGTTCTCATTATGTCTTCTTAAATACTGTGTTGGAGTCTGTTCAACGCAAATTTACTCGTACCTTATTTTTAAATTTTCAGCTTCCCTACCTTGCTTACAGTGATCGTCTTTCGTTCCTTAATTTCCCTCCCTTCGAACCACGGAGAGTTTCCCCAGATGAGTGCCTACTCTATAAATTATTTTATAGGATTGTTGTTTCTCACATCAATAACCACGTTTCTGTCCGTGAAGCAGTTCATGGCACGCGTTTTTCCGTTGTGTTTAGGGTGCAATTTGCGCTCACTGATATTTACTTTTATTTTTCACTATTGCGGCTAATAAGGCAACACAATGATTTACAGTTTGGTCTTCTACCGCTGACATTACACACTTTCAAAACTTTTTTGAAAAATCATAATTTGAATAACTTGTACTTAACTTGTAGGTTTTTTCTTCCCTCTTCTTAAGGGGGTATTCTGGTCTAGAAATTTGATTAAATATATTTTTCTTTGTTTGCATATTTAAAAAGTTTAGACCTTTAAGAATAAGCTCTTAAAAGGATTTTCGGAAATTCGAATTATTTTTGGAGTTACAGCTATTTTTGTGACACGCCAACTAACTGCCCGAAACGAGACTCCAAGTTTTAAACGCGTTTTTCTCGGAACTACTTTTCCCGATACGGTTGACATGATATTTCTAGTTGCAATAAACCGATTTACGTAAAATTATGCACAAACCCTCTTTCAAATCTTTTTTTCTACTACTTATTAAAAATCCCCAAAGTTGAAAAAATGGGGCAAAGAAGCGACTTTTTTTTCACATGGACACCATTTTGTAAAAAAAAAGTTTTTTTCAAATCGCCTACGTCAAACGAATTTCACATTCTTTTTATTACAGAATTCACCTACACCAAAATTTTTCATTTTTTCTTCAATTCTAGTGAAATTCATACAATTCCCAAATAGACATGGACCTCAAAGCGAAACCTATCTGCCCTGATAAATAATATATCTAACCGTAACCGTTCTTTTTGAGCCATTTAATTTCGAACTTAACCACAGACAGTAAGCTTGTTTAATCCTGAAAAATCAAACTATTCAAACCTTATGCACACAGTAAATCATACAACAGGCAATTCTCTAAAACTCCTTCACTCAAAGCTTAACACATGTGCCCAAATATATACCACATATAGCTAAATGTACCCAAATATACTTAATTGAAATATACTTAATCAATAGTAACTAGCTCGCCTTACTGCCCGTTACAAACAAAACGATTATAATAAACTCATCACAGTTGGAATCCAGGTGATAAATGTCCAAATAAGATTTCCATAATGCAATGCAAATTTCAAGATTTACCACGGTATCATTTGATATAAAAAAATTAAAAAAATTACAGGTAATCAGACCCACGTTGGGCGCAAACATCTTTCGAATAAAATAGACATCTCAGAGTATCCAATTAACAGCATAAAAAATATCGATTATGTAATTGCAACATATTCTCTAGTTTGTATCGTTTGTTTTGGGTTCAACCACCAATGATTTTATAACTTATTCCGCAATCAATTTATGTGTGCATAATACCTAATGCACGTAAATTTGTCTCTTTCTAATTTGAAAATAAATAAAATTCAAATTGTTGAATTATAAATTCAAATTGTTGATAAATTTTGACTTTGGTGTTGATAAATTTTGACTTGGTGGACAAGACAAATAAAAATTTTCAAAATTCCACGGTAAACAAGAACGGCAACCCGTGATCAAATTACCTCTATTTCTCACTCAAAACTTCTGTTCACGAGAACTGACGATCGGATAATGCGATCAATATGAAATTTACAGGACATGTTGAAATTAACTAGGACCAGGTCTAATAGAAGTGATTTTGAAATACGGGCAACACTGTGGCAGTGGTGCCATTTGGAAAAATCGTTGAGAAAAAAAACTTGTTTTTGGCCTAGAGCTTCCGATTTAGCCACCCGATTTTAACGAAATTCACGCAGTAGGTGAAGATAGATTTCATAGAAATTTGGTTGAAAAATTAGTATAGGGACGCCAGCTACGCCAATTTTTGTCTCCTAAATATTGTAAATTTGCTCAGGAAAATAAAGGTTTTTTCCCTATAACTTCCGATGCAGTAACGAAATCAAAACGAAATTCATCTGATAAGTGGATCTTGTTGCATTTCTAATTATGTAGGAATTTCGTTCAAAAATCATGAAAGAGTTGCCAGTTATGATGAATTTCGTAATTTATTGACATTTCTTTATCGAGCGATGTTGTCATTAAATTTCCAAATGGGAATGATTCTGCAATGACAGTTAACAACAAATATTTAGGTTTGGAAAATTTGAAAAGTTTTAAGGAACGTAACCCTAAAATTCTATTCACTCCTATAACTTCCAGCTCAGCCATTCAATCGAAACGAAATTCACAGGGTGGGTTTAACATAACGTGAAGCAGCTTTGGTGCTAACGCATGATTGCCAGCACCAGACAATTTCGTAAATATTGCACCAACAGATGCTTCTATTTGGTATTTATAAGCAAAGCATTTACAATAAAATTAGCAACCGATATTTCAATTTTCCGAGTTTTGGATATTTTTCGGATGGCAACCCCAGATATAGTTTAATTGCTGAAACTTTCGATGATATCCTTGGATGAAAACGAAATTCAAAGGATAGGTTGATTAAGCACGAGCATGTTTTGGTAGACTTATTGTTGCTGTGTTGGACAAATGTTGCCAGCACTGAACATTTTCCTCATTTGTGTTACAGGAAATGCTGTCAGAAAATGATATTTGTTCCTTTGAGTAAGAAATGGTTGATATGATACTACAAAGAAGTGTATTACGTTTTTACACATTTTCAAGTCACTCAAAGATAATTTCTTCGAAAATCAGTTTTCTAGCGGTTCTGATGCGCTAGACTTTTTTAGTATATATGCCAAATTTTATGTCAAAGGCTTTATTATGCTCTCAGAAACAGAAAACATCACGATGTCTGAGTCATTGCTATATCTAACGAAATTAGAGTGCCGCACCGTCATAAAATTCCTAGTGAAAAAGAAGAAAACAGCTAAGGAAATTTTTGAGGTTTTTGGAGAATCTAGACCTTAACCTGCCACATCTATCTCTGGAAACGTTTTTTTCCAACAGGACCAAGAATTACTGGAAGATAAGCTTCACCCAGGACTCCCGTGAAAAGTGTTTGAACATGAGAAAAGTGAGTGCGCATTGGGTTTCAAAAATGCCCAAGCCGCTTGACAAGCATCGGTGAGTGTAATCTTCTCAAGTTTTTTAGACCTCTGTAAGGACAATGTGGAAAAAATTTATGTTCGCATTGTGACCATCGAAGAAACGTGGATTTGACAGTATGATCATGAGTTCAAACAAGAGTCTATGCAATCGATTAAGAAAGGAGAAAAGCCGCCAAAGAAGTTTGAAGTGGAAAAGTTGGCTACCAAGTTGATGTCTGCCATTTTTTGAGACTCCGAAGGAATTTCAATTATTGGTTACCTTTTGAAAAATAGTACGATGAACGCTAAATACTACGCTGGACATTTGAAAAAAAAAGTACACCAATTGGTTGTAAACAAAAGAGGAGGAAAACGTGGTAAAGAAACTTTGTTTCTCCAAGACAACGCACATGTTCAAACAGCAGGACTTTCACACCTGGCCTTAAGAGACACTGTCTTTGCAGAATTTTTCGCCCCCCAAATAGTGCAGACCTGACCCTCAGCGGCTTCTTCCTCTTTAGCAATTTGAAAAACTGCTTGAGGGTGCAAAGATTTGAGGATGAAGAAGAACTGAAGGCGGCTGTTAGCGAGCATTTTTAGCGCAAAGACGGGAAATATTTTTTAATGCGCTATGGGCTCTGTATGGACGTTGTAATGGGGACTATATTTTTGTTTTATTCATTCATTTATTTGCTACCGTAATACGTAGTATTCTGGAATACGCATGTCAAATCTGGTCCACTCGTTTTCAGTTTTAATGTGAGAATTTTATCTGAATCAGTTCAGCGTAGGTTCATTCGCTCACTGTTTATTCTTAGTACTCCTCTTATCCTTCATATATCGGTTTTGGAAACACGTAGATTGTTACTCGACGGGTTTTTAATTTTCACACTTTGTCAAGGCATTTTTTGGTCGGCCAAATGAGGATTGAGTCGTCCCTGTGGATCATCTGAAATTTTTTCTACTCCTTTTGCAGGTACGGAAGTTTACTTTGACTCGCCTTTGTTGCGCTTTCCTACAACGCACAATGCTCTCAGGCTTGGTCCTCTTTGGCATTCATTTTTAAAATCTAATGATGCATTAAAATTGTTTCGGACTTCAGTTAATCCTAGTTCGAATATTTGCCGTTAGTTTTAACTTTATTCAATTCTACTTCATTTTTCCCTCTTAAATTTGCTTAAATTTGCTGCGGAATAGATAATAAATAAATAGCAAAATATGGAAAAATTTAACTAGCAAAAGAATACAATTTAATTTCCATCACGTGCCGCAATAGTTTAATAGCAGGAAACGATATCTATGTCAATTACTGGACATGCCATCTTTATTCACCAATAAAATCCCACTATATTACAACGATACCAGCAACTTTATTGTTTTATGCGATTCCAGTCTAGACGAGGTTAATTAATTCTGTCCGAACTAACAACAACGGATTGAATACAATCCAGTTATGTGTGATTCGGACCTAATGTGAGTGTGTACGTTGTGGTATTTTTATGTTTCAATCAAAGCATTGATAGTTAATCGAAATAGTTTATTTTCATTTGATTTACTTTTATTTGCACTAAAGTGTTTACGAAAGCAAATATACACATAAATGCAAAGTTTATGTTTAAGTAGTAGATAAGAATTTTGAAAAGAATCTTTCGGGAGATGTATGATTTATAAATGTGCGCTAAAAGTTTTTAATAGGTTACAATCTAGTCACTGTATGCGGACAAAGCTCTTCGGACATGCTTTATGCTGTTCAAAAAAAATAAAATATTATGCTAATGTCAATTTTTCTTCGACACCCCAACAGACCAAATGTATTTAAAATGTCCTCTGGTAACTAAAGACAAAAACAATTTAAAAGTCTCTTATGTACAATCTAATATTTCCTTAAATATAATGCCATGTCGAAAATTCCGTATATAGTCAAGACTCCGCAATAATTCACTTAGGTTCAATTTGAAAAATGGTAGATTGTGGCAATTTTCCAGGAATATTGGCCTTAGAGGGAGAATACAATGTTTCGGCCAGGAGATTGACAGCTCTTGCGAAAGAAACAAGGCAGGCTGGCACTTAAACGGACAGATAATCTGGCGGACGAAAAGATACACATGAAAGAGCACAGGAACAGATAGACGACGAATTCGTGTAGTTGACCCTCGTTATCTTTTCTTAAAATTGAAACTCTAAGATGATTCGGATATTTCCTTGTCCTGCTTGTTTCGATAATTTTCGAATGGAAATTGTCAGGATAACATCATTTCGTGCTCACTCCAATTAGATTTTTCGATTCAACGCTTCGGACGGAAGTGGCGTTAAATTGAATTGCAAATCAAATGAACATGCCTCAACTACTTTTGTTTTCCAATTATGTCCCTACCCAACGATTTTTTGAATAATGTCATCATGGCTCATGCTACAACACAAAATTTCACTCCCCATTGTGATGAAATAAGCCAATTATTTCGTAGCTGTTTTATCATGGAGCAACAACAAGCAATTTCAGTCACGCTTTTGTGTAGTCAGTTGCACTCTTTCAGGGCGATGGCATATAATGGCTTTGTTTTATATTTTCCACACAAAAAATTTTTTATTGAAAGCAAATATGAAACGTACACTGCAATTTCATTTTATTTTGTAATTTGTTTGCTTTTGTTGCCAATAATTTTTCGAATTGAAATTCATTAACTGTTGAAAGAAATTTTAACTACAGGTAATTTTTAATCGAACATGCTTCAAATGATATTCTGTTTGTCCCGTCATTCGTGTAAAATGGAAAATATTTCCGATTAATTTATATTGCATATTTTAATTTGCTTTTGTAAGTTTCCGTTTTATTGTTGCAATGTAAAGTGAAAAATTCCCACAGTAGGTATTCCATTGAAAGGTTGAAATGCCCATGCATGGATGTGTGCAATATTTTTTTTCATTTCGACGTACGTACAAAGAAGTATTTTGGCTGTAAATAAAGGGAAAGAAATGTTTTTTTTTTTCCTGGGAGCATGTAGCGTTATTGATGCTATTGACATTTAATAACGGTTAATGAAGAATATCGATGCGATACCGTTGCTTGAAATGTCAATTTGAATTTCAAGTAGCGCTCCGCGATGGCTATCGTCGATATGAATTTTTTTTGTATTCGTTGATTTTATTTGATAATATTTTAACGATTGGAGGAAAAAATAACACAACAATAAACGATCTTATGGAAAGCAATGTGAATGGAAACGAGACTTGGAAGTCCTCCAGTGTCTTTGATGTCGATCAGAATTGTGCACCAGCACCTGAAAATGTAGACGGAACACCCAATAACGTGAGTGTCGCTACTGATGGCCGCACTTTGCTTGGACATAATGACAGCAATTTTTCTTGCTCACTTAAAGCTGCAGTTCAACCAAAAGTGTAATTTTTATCTCACCTAGCGGAGACAGGACCAACGATGATGTTTTAGCGAATCTAAACAATACTTTCCAATACAATAAAATGTTTGCTCCGACCAATTTTATATCTTGTGCGAAAATTGGGAGCCATCAGCGTGTGTCATCATTCAAAGTTATCATGCCTGAGTGATGCTTCAACACTATTTCATGTAGTAGCTACTGGCCTTCGTCGTGCATCATCAGAGAGTTTGTTCCCAAGCATCAACATCAAGAGATGGTTACGCCAAGCCATAATTCAAAAAACGGGCAAAAGAAGTCTGGGCGTAGTACTACGCCAACATAGGTGGCATGCGCTTTAAAATTAATGATTTATACGTCACTTCTTCAGTATCTAATTTTGACATAATTGACTTTACCGAAACCTGGCTGTGTCAAAACATCAGCGACGCTGAACTATTCAACAATAACTTTGCAGCTTTTCGTCGTGATCGCCATCTTCATTGTCCGGATGCTCCTGTCAGTGGTGGTGTTCTACTTGCTATACGTAAAGAACTGCCAGTATCTTGACTTGATATACCTGACACTCTCGACCTAGAATACGTATGTATCACACTAAACCTTCATCAAAGAAGAATTTTTATGGCAATACTGTACATCCCACCGTCTGCACCAAACTCCACATATGACTTGGCGTTTAACCTAACCGAATATATAAGCCGCATAATGGAACTGTCCGACGATCTCATTCTTATGGGAGATTTCAATTTACCGCATCTGGAGTGGCGACTCTGTAACGAAAGTGAACACTATCTCCCTTCGTCCAATAGCGGACGAGAAAGCTACTTCGTTGACGCCATTGTTTCAACTGGACTAAAGCAGATCAACTGCATCCACAACACAAACGGACTACTTTTAGATCTGATTTTTTCGACAAACTCATCTGATGTCTCGATTCAACGATGTTCATCTCCTCTATTTAATGAATCTACACACCATCCAGCTCATCATATCAATTTTCAAATTAATGACGATATACTAACGGAGTCTAACTTTGCAAATATTTTTAACTTTAACTTAAAGAAAGTTGACTTTAATACGCTGAGTGAAATAATGACCGAATGCGACTGGTCTTCGGTTGTGAATGAATCTAACGTAGACGTTGCAGCCATAAACTTTCATCTATCTTATTCGGTTGCTTTGCTCACTGTGTACCTTTGAGTAACTCTGTACTTTTGAAACGCTTTCCATGCATTAAAACAGATTTAATCAATCTCAAAAATTTGAAAATCAAGGCGTGAAAGTGTACAGCTTGTCGCGTCTAGAGGATGATTAGAAAGGTTTTGAGGAATCACGAAATAGATTCATATCTGAAAACTCATCTGCCTACTCCAACTATATGGATGAACTTAAGCAGTCTCTTATAAGCCATTCCAAGCGTTTTTGGAATTTTGTAAAGTCAAAAAGGTATCATGACGGATAGCCTAGCTCTATTATATCTGACGGCATGGTCATTAATAACTCGGAAACAATCAGTAACTTATTTGCAGATTACTTCCGATCCGCGTAGGGATTACCTCTCTCCGACTTCAATACACCTAATTTCAAGAAAGACCTTTACATCGACATTCCCACTATCCTAAGACATATATCTCATCTTGAGAATAATTTTCACCTCTGTCCTGATGGATTACCGACCATAGTGTTTAAACGTTGCACCAATTTCCTCTCACCACTATTAGCTCATCTTTTTAATCTATCGATTTCCTCCTGTATTTTGACAAACTCATTGAAATATTCTTCACTTACTCCGATCCACAAAAAAGGCAGCAAAGAAGTCATTCACAACTTTAGGCCAATCAGCGAATTACCATGCGTCACCAAGCTTTTTGAAGCCATATTTACCGAGGTGTTATCTTTTCACTTTGTCTTTAATCTCACCTTGCCAGCATGGTTTTATTAAATGCAAATCTACCACCACTCCACCACTAACCTTTTAGAACTTGCGAACCTAGTCATCGCTGCGATTGAAGAAAGTAAACTAGTTGACGGCATTTACACAGACCTCACGAAAGCTTTCGATAAGCTGGATCATGACATTCTTATATGTAAATTGCATCTTCTTGAGTTTGCTAATGAGTTTATAGAATGAGTTAAATCTTATCTCTCTAATCGCTAGTAGAACGTTCGATTTCGTGGCATTCTATCCACTGACATAATTGCTACATCAGGTGTTCCACAAGGCAGCCACCTTGGTCCCATTCTTTTTGCCTTTTATATAAATGACCTTATCACTTTTGTTCCATGATTTTCCATTTTACTCTACGCTGATGACGCAAAGATTTTTAATACAATATCATCACTTAATGACTGTACGATCCTGCAGCGCAATGTGTCAAGTTTCGCTAATTGGTGCGCTCTAAACCGAATTTCACTAAACGTTGAAAAATGTTCAGTTATCTCATTCTCCCATAAATTATGTCCAATTAATTTCAGCTACACTTTAAACGATACTCTAATAGTGGCCTTAAAGTAAAGAGACCTGATATTTCGGAGAATACGGCGCTCGTATTTTGCCAGCTTTTCAGGTTCACTAGGAAAGGCCAAACACCAGATAGGGGCACCGTAAGTTTGGATCGATCTAATCAATTACTTATAGACAATAATTTCAGCTCGTGTAAAGATAATGGAGTTAGGCTTGAAGATGCAGCCAATGAGGAGATATGCGCTTGCTGCCTTGTTGGGGCTTGTCTGAACATGCTGGTTGCAGTTCCTGCGAGTGTCGAGCTTCATGCCAAAGTATTTCACCGTCAGTGAAGAGGTGATTGCCTGTTCATTGGCATTAATTTGGGATTTTTTGAGAGCTTTTAATTCTCTTCCTGAAATTGGTTTGGTTACCTCTGAAAAATATCAGCTCACTTTTTTGGTATTTATCTGCAAGCCCCATTTTGAACAATATGCAACAAAGCTGATTTGTGTACCTTTGTAATACCACCACTATAAAGTGCGGGTTATGCTACTAGTTCCAGCAGAGGAGATCGTCTGCGCATAGATTGATAGAAACACCTGTGAGAGAATCGTTTGGAATTTTTAGTATGTCTGCAGTGAAGATGTTTAATAAAATAGAACCGAGATCGGAGCCTTGATCGGAGCCGAGATCGGAGCCTGATTCGATTGAAAATTCGTCAGAAAAAGCCCTGTTGAAGGTGGCGAAAGCCCTTCTGCAACTAAGAAAATTATCAACGAATTTTACTAAACATGCTGAGAAACCAAAATTGATTATGTCCTTCAACCCAAACGGAGTCAAAGGAGTCCTTCAATCCAAACGTAGTCAAAGGCCTTCTATAGATCAATCAAACAGGCACCGAAAACGCTTTTATTTTGGGTGCTTTCCTCAACTACTCTTTTCAGACCATTAGCACGTCCACTGTGGAGTGTTTGGTCTTAAAGCTGAACTGTCTTCCAGGCAAGATTTGGTTCTTTGGTGATTCAGATGTGTTTTGATGATCCTTTCGAGTAGCTCACTCAAATTTTAGAGGAGAGAAATCTGATGGTTTTTGAGGACATCGCTAGATCCTGCCGTTTTTATATATCATATTTAGACAAGAGGTAAATAGAATAGAGAAGTGCTCAATGAAACAATTAGGGAGCCTTTTTAAGATAAAGTTAGAATACTTATCTTCTCCTGAAGATTTTTTTAGAGAAAAGGGTCGACACCAGGTTAAGAAGAGTTTTTTTATTTACTAAGATACCATGGCCTTGAGAATTTGCGGAAGGATTTGTAGGTCTGAGCCTAGAAAGGGTCTACAATTGAGTTTCTTGTCGAAAGTTAGAGACAGAAGACTTGACGGATGAAGTGAAATGTAAGTCAGAGCTTTACTTTTATGAGATGAGAGAGAAAACGGCAGCAATAGCACCTGCCGTCGCTTTATCCTCACGGAGAGAATCGCCGTTAGAAGTAAAATTATATATTAATCTTTTACGGCTTGTGGTTTTATTAATTTCCTGAATCATGTCTTCGCCAGGTACTATTTTTTGAAGACGTCCTTCAAATTTCTTGTTCTTGACCATGATTAGAATGTTCAAGCCTTTAATCAGGGCAGAAGTGTACCTATATGGGTTATTTTCCGTATTGAGGCATCTGTGGTAAATTCTAGAAAAAAGTCGCCTCAAAGATTTCCGCCAAATATGGAACTGAATGATATCGTGTGGCAGTTCACAGAAAGCAAAGATTGTGAATTCTTTGAGGATAACTAAATTATCAAAGAACAAGGAGGTGATGTGGTTGAGCCTGTTGAAAGCCGCGTCGATTTTCGGTGAGCGAAGATTTCGGGAGCAGTCAAGACAAAAATTTTGAATTTAAATTGCAACATTCGTTGCCAATCGGTACTAATTCAGTTTTACCGTAGGGGATGAAAAGTTCGGGGTCAACAGCTAAAAAGTCTAGGCCACGCTTTCTTTTTATGAATAATTGGATCAGCTGATGATCAAATTCAGCATCGTGGACTTGGCATTCGTAAGTGCCGAATTGTGGAAGAGAGCTGGCCAGGCTGGGGAACACAAAAAAGAAAATTGACGAAAATGAGGTTCCTGAGGAAAGATGGGTTTGATAAGGCCTGGAATCTGCGTTAGCCATTGCTTCATGGCCGCGCCGTAAGAGTTGTTGGTGCGATTGTACCATGGTTCCGACCGAGCATTGAAATTACCCCCGACGATGACCAGCCCATGTGAAAATGCAGCCGAGATCATAAACCAGCACCGAAGAAACCATTATGGACTGTTTGGTCATTCCCTAGTTGGAAGCTGATGCAGATTACTTCCGTTGCTTTGAGTTCTGGGATCAAATCCCGTTGGGTTTTGGTCCACTCTTTGGTTAATAGCGCGGTACCCAGTTTAGAGGAATTCGGGTCCTCAGAAGTGTCCATACGAATGATTTTGTAGCCATCCGTGGCTACACGGTGGCTATACGAGGAAAAGAACATCGGGATTCTCATGATTCAGGGATTCCTGAGCAAAGTTTCTTGTATAGATGGGAGCTATGGTAGCGATATTTCAAACTGGGAATTTAAGAGGACGCATTACCGTCAGGACAGTGCCAACATGACGTCAGACCCTCACATGGCCGAGACTTTCCGACGACTAGTCGGAAAGTCTCAGCAGCTGATTGGATTGCTGTGTACATATGCGCAAGCAACTTTCCTATCTGTCGGTAATGTGCCCGGAATCGTGCGCGAGAATTTCCGCTCGGCTATCGGAAAGTCTCGTACATCAAACGGCAGAAAATCTATGTCCTGTAGTGCTGCCGTATTCCAGGCAAGTTTGATGAAATATGTATTTTGTCCCCAAAAGCTAATTTTTTTCGAGTTGGGCATGGTAATTATAGCTATGTAGGGCTGTGATACCAATGCTAAAAATGGTATGTAGTTGGGTAGATGGTCGGATTGAAGAGACAGCTCTGATGTTGCCTGCAAATTCAGGCAAATTATGAATGAGCTTCCCGGACTCCAGAAATATTTCCGAAATGTTTTCGAAATATTTGTGATTATATCCGCTTCTAGGTATCTAATTCATATACAATACATAGCTGTAGAACCAGATTTGAGGATACGGTTGCATGAAATGCATAAATTGTCGCCAAGCTCTTTTAAAATAATAGAAAAATTTAAATGTTTATTTAAAACGACAGAGTCTACCATATCTTATATTGCAGAATACATTTGAATACATAAAAAATTACGTTAAAAAAATTCTCAAAAAAAAAATGGTAAAGCAATCAACTTGTTCAATGTGAATAATCCACCCTATCATATGTATACTTACATATTTGCATAATTGTAAATGCCAAATCGAATCACAGCCTAAGAATCAATTTACAAATCTCTGTTGACTTTGTTGAAATTGATTTCCATCGACAACGATAAACAGGCAAAAAAAGTAACTTTTCCCCAGGAATCAATTTATCCCGAGAGACTACGTATTTTTTCGCTTTGCGATTCAATCGAACAAGCATTACGATACAGATATTGATCATTTTCATTCTGACTGGGATTCATCTACCACAAAGAGAAAAGTTTTCTTCCGATAACGTTTGCCTGAAAATAATGCATTCATCAGTATAATCTGCGCAATCCAGATTTACATTAATAATTCTTTTTTATTTGTGCTTTATACTTCATTGTGTATTCTGTGTATTATTGAGAGAAGTATACGTAGATCGATATTTACATGATTTAACAGAGCAAACTTGCTTTTGAAAGGTACTGAGATAGATAAGCTACGTTTTAGATAGTATGCAGATTGAAGCTATGATTCATTGAATGGGCCAAATTTATTTAAAAATGGCTGACCCGTAAGAAAGTGTCGTACGGTAAAATGATAGTTAAAGTATAATTTGTGCTACAGAAAAGGTAACGGCTTTTACGCGGCAAGTGCACAGTAAATAGTTCGTCAATGTGAAAATTAAATTTAAAATTAATTTTTGTTTATTCAATTCAGTTTTAAACATAATTAAATTAAAGAATGAAAAATCAAGCTGAAGTAGTCGAGTCGTCTCTCAGTCCCTGAGTCCACAGTTTTCAAAAGATAGACACAAAGACACATTGTCTGTATAAATGACATGTCTAAATGCAATACTGATACTCATATGCATTTGTTCACAGAGCACACTCCTAGTTTACATCCAGTAAATTTTCACTTAATTTCACATAAATGGCAAACAAAATCTGAATTGATTTTCAGAATAATTCATACAATCCTTTTCACAATCACCAATAACGTTAATAGCTACTGCATGCCGTGTCAACCCACCCTGATACGAACTAATTCGTCTGAATACCACAGGTCGAGAGATATACTCGTATAATGAAATATCCTAGTTACGAATTTGCCCCGATGGATTCATGGCACAGTTGTTCAGTTTTGCGTCAGATAGAATCCACAGAGATTTACAGAAATGCTTGGCATTGCAATGGCGACACGTTGTGGGAATACCGCATGGCATGCATTCGATTTTTGCTAATTTGAAATAGTGGTAATGCGGTAAGGTATTATAGTAATTTGGCAGATACAAAAGTGGTATACTCTACTGCCCGCAAGAGAGTGTGCTATGCTGGATAATACGACCTGGAAATGCGTTGAACGAAACCCGACTGCGGCTAATTAATTGAATTATATCCTTAGCTTTTGTTCGAAGATGAATCAGAGTTAGGTTCGGATTATTTCATTGAGGACAGTACTGGTTTGGGTGGTTTGGAATATTAATTTTGTGTCGATAATTTTGAGCTTCAGGCAAATTTGGTGGCTGGTTTTTGTTGGATTTTTGGACATAGATTGAATTGAACAGTTGGACTTAATTTAGTTGAGTGAAAATTATCAATCTGTTTTTTTTTTGATTGGCGTTTGTTATTCATAATTCTCAATTGATCTGCATTGCTATCATAAATATTGAATGTTTTTTTGAATACTATCCAAAACACGATTGATCTACATGAATACAAAAATGGATCAGTAGTAACGTGAAGCAGATAATCGAGAATTGACTGTCTTTGAGTTTGCTTCTAGCCAGCAGTTTTCATCAGGTCAAACAAAAACTGTTCAGACTATATAGATAAAGAAAAATGATTCATCTTGATGATGAACCATTTTTTAGACAACAAATCATGCTAATCAAGTTGCATTCCCTTCTTAAAAATTACGAATAAAATTACTTTGTTTTGCCACGCAGAATAAATTGTTCACTCAAAATTAGAGCCCTAAAGTTTAAAGCCTCACAAATGCATTTACTGGGTAGATATAAGTGTATAATGTATAGGAAGAGTAATATGGAAAATTTTGAAATTCACCTGGCTGGAAAACTTACCTGGGAGAGTCATCGAAACGAAATAGCACAAAGTAATTATAATTTGTAATTTTTTTATTTGTCTGTCACTGCATATGAACGTTTTTACGCTGCGCTTTCTAGTTTCATCCTCTCTCGATTTCCTTTAAGTCCCCTCCTAATTTTAGGTGACTTCAACATGCCCACTGTGGCGTGGTACTTCACTAACTTCAGTTTACTATCCTACAATCATCTCTCTGTTGCGACTTCTTCCTTTCTTTCACTTTGTTATTGTTCTCAAATTAACTAGCTTCGTAACACCAATAACAGAATCATCGACTCAGTCCTTTCCAGCGTTCCCTTAGATTCCCTTTCTCTCTCTCCTGCGCCTTTTGCGCCTATCCTGCTTGATGTTGACCTCAACTTCCAGGTAAGGAATAAATGTCCTTCTTTTTAGCATTTCCAATTGGTCTTATCAATTAGTTTTCACTTTTCAAAGGATTGGATGTGAATTGTGCATTGTCCAATATCTATTCTTTCTTTTCTGACTTTATCTTTCGTTTTACTCCCATTAAATGTCCTCTAAAACCTAATGATGTACTTTAGTTCACATTGAAAGTCTCTGATGCTTTTAAAACTAAGGAAAAAGCTCCTGAAAAGCTGAAGAAGCCAGGTTCACCCACTGACCTTCAGGATTGCAAGTGCGAGTGCGACACTTATAAAGTGTCGCGGCACTTATAAAGTGTCGCAACACGCGTACTGACAACACACTTGTACTGGCGACACACTTGTACTGGGCAGCACGCGTACTGGCAGGCACTCTCCACACTGATGTGCTTTGGGAATGAATGCTGTACGCGTTCGTGGATTTTGCCCATTAACATGATGTGTTTCGGTAACAAGGCGTTGTTAGCGTTGCAGAATGTGTACACATTTTGCGGTTTCGAAAGCATTAGCTATTGAATGCATTAGCTGATGAATGAGATAATTAGGGAACGAAACTAGGCCACTTTTTCCCAGACTTGTAAGGAAATTTCGCCCGAAACAACTCAGAAAGTTTGGGAAAATGGACGGTTTTGCCCAATTTCCTCTATAACAATTTTTTTTCGTACTTAAAATATCACTATTGTACTCCCCGATCACTTTCAATCATCGGAAGCGCGTTAAAGGCAGTTTTCGCTTAACTATGACCAAAAACCCCCTTACTCCCCTACAAAACCGAAATGTTTGTATCACAGCAATAGGTCTTGGCCCGTTATGTCTGAAACCACTCTAACCCAAAATTGGCCGATTTAAGCTACTTTTGCCCTAAAAACTTTTTGAATATTTCAATAAAATACTCGAAAGTACGAAAATATTCTATACTTGATATGCTTTCAAACTGCACTATCTAAAAGCAGATTTTATTTTAACATATTGAAAGCATGACAAAACTCAACTTTATATAATATTTGAGCATACACTTTGATCAGACTTAATGGTTTTAGCAACACTACCAGCCATTTATACATGATAAATGCTAGCCATACAAATTCCCATGCATATCTGATCATTACATTCCATATGTATGCACACGTAAAAAGATCTACTAAATCGTATGTCCAATCCATTCAAATCTATCCTTCACAAGCGTACTGTGTATACTGGTGTGCTTAGGGTACTTGGTGTACTTAGTGTGCCTGACGTGCTGGGTGTGCTAGGTGTGCTGGGTGTGCTGGGTGTGCTAGGTGTGCTAGGTGTGCTATGCGTGCTGGGTGTGCTGGGTGTGTTGGGTGTGCTGGGTGTGCTGGGAGCACAGTGCAGCACACTTAAGTGTGGTGTGCGAAGTGTGCTAGCATAGCAAAGTGTGCTGGTTTTGCCCATCACTAGTTCTGATACTAAAAAAGTGGGCAAGTAGGCAATGCGTGATTACTTTTTGAACATCGAGACTTCAATCTGTTCTAATCAATCTAAATCCTTTTGGTCCTACATCCGTTCCCTTAAATCCAATTCTTCAGTTCCTGATTATATGTCTCTTTATGATGTTACTGCTTCCATTCTTCAGGCTATTTGTGATTTGTTTGCTGCCTTTTTTTCCTCCTCCTTTAAAAAAAACCCACTGAATAACTCGATAGCTTCCACTGTCTCCCGTACATCTCTTGGATTATCTATGTTTCGTACCAATCCTTAGGAAGTTGAAGCTCTTTTGCATACCTTAAATTCTAATGTTAGTTCCGGCTCTGACGGTATTTCTAATATACTTTTCGAATCCCTTTCATCATTGCTCTGTGTTCGCTTAGCTATCCTTTCAACATTAGCGTTGCATCTGGTGTATTCCCTTTTTTATGGAAATCCGCCAATATTTTCCGAACCTTCAAATGTCGTGATCCTTCCGTTGTTTCTAATTATCGTCCCATATCTCTCCTCTGCTATTTCAGTAAAATCCTTGAACGCCTCGTCTACAATAGAATTTATCCTTCTCTACAGTATTTACTTGCTCCTGAGCAGTATGGTTTCATCAAGGGTCGTTCTACATCGAACAACAATATATAGTTCACAAATTTTGCCACCCCTGCCTTCGATTGTCAACGTGAAATTGATGTAATTTACACAGACTTTTCGAAAGCTTTTGATTCTGTGAAAGCTTTTGATCCTGCTGCTTCTCTAACTTAATGGGTTCGGTGTTTTTAGTCCTATGCTTTCCTGGTTTTCCTCCTATCTTCCACTTGGAACATTACAAAAGTCCCACCCGGGGACATAGTTAGGCTCATAAGAAACCTGGATATCCTGTAAAAAATAACCAGGAGAAAGAATACTAACATTATATATCTTATATATACATAAAATAACAAGAATATACTCATCCGTTCCTGCACAAAAATATACAAAGCTGATAATAGGATCTTTTTCAAATTATCAATCAATTTTTAAACCCTTTCATAATCTGAGTTTTCCTTCCAAGTCCCTTAATCAAAAATTATTACCACTTCAATTTCAAACGGAACCTTCTTGTTATATATCTTTTGTGTTCCGAATTGAATGACTTCCTCGAAATCCAATCACACTAAAAATCTTATGGTGTCGACAAAAGAATACTGTAACATGTGCAAATCATTTCAACAAAATTCTTCCGTGGAGTGACATGACACTTTCTTTGGTTGTGTCTTTTTCTCGGATTTTCCGACCAAAAACTATTCACTCGAAGAATCTTGCGAAGTTTCTTCATTGTCACTTCCTAGCTATTTATCCTGCCTAACAATGGAGCTGTTGCCGATGATCTATGACGAAAAAATATTCACGACTGTGGTGGCCTCTATTCATCCTATTCATCATTTTCGCTTGTTGTCTGGCCATCGATTTTCCGCCCTTATGTTCGAACGATACCGAAAATCGTTAATTTAATCGAGCGAATGATTGAATTTTCGGTCATAGAGCGTTTCTGTAATTACCCCCCGACGATCGTCGTCATGAACTCGAATAGAATTAGAGGAGCGGGGCCAATGCGATTTGTTTATGTGGCGAGGCAAAAAGCTATAAAGTGTGTTGTGGTGGGTGCGATATCTGAAATTTTCAAACTCATCAATTGTGTGGCTGTGAAGTACGCGCTCAGCAATCGCTAATTAATTAGAGCTAATTATGCCAGTAAATAGAGCAATAAATACTTAAATGGCGTTTGCAGTTGTAATGACGTCATGAATATCTATATCTATCTAGTTGTCAGCATTTGAATAGCATTGTATTTTAAATGATAATTAATTTATGATAATATTAATTTGATTTCACTTTGAGCCAGATTCATTGGCTTCACACTGCATAATTGCCTTAATTAAATCGAATTTCTGTTGCTGCGTAAATAATAAACTCGGTTTGATTGCATTATCTTTACAATGTGACTGTATTTGGCCGTTAATGGATTGTCCATATTTGTTTAATTCCCCAAAGTGGTTTTGAAGGAATAATTTTTGAAAATAAAACTATTGCATAAAGAGCTTTGAGTCTAAAAAAATTTTGGTCTAAAAGTGCAGTTGGTGTGTAGATATCAGAATATTTTACTGATATTTTTTTAAATTTTCCATATACATTGTTTACCAGATTGCATGCACGAGTACCTTAGTCATAGATCTTTACAGAGACATCAAATTATTTCAGCTTCAAATAAAATTCACATCTGAAAAAAAGTCTAGCGCATCAGAACCGCTAGAAAGCTGATTTTCGAAGAAATTGTCTTTGCGTGACAAAAAAAAATGTGGAAAGACGTTATACACTTTTTTGTAGTATCATATCAACCATTCCTTATCCAAAGTAACAAAACCCAACCATAACATAGATGATGAAAAATTTCAGTGCTGGCAACACTTTTCCAACGAAGCAGCAATAAGTTTGCCTTAACTAGCTCATACTTAAATCAACTTATCCTTTGAATTTCGTTCTCATCGCAGGATTCCATCGAATCGGTTAAACGTTGTTTGAGGCTGCCATCCGAAAAAATGTTCAAGACTCGGAAAATTTCAAAATTGGTTCCTCATTTTTATTGCAAATGCTTTGCATATGAGTATGTAATTTGAAGCATCTGCTGGTGCAATATTTACGAAAATGTCTGAATCAGGGCCGGTTCTGGTCATATTTTCGCCCGGTGCAGAACGACATTTGGCGCCCTGTATATTATGACTTCAATTTTTTGACACCCTTTTTCACGGCTGCGAATTCTTAGCAAGTTTTTGCTAGCACTTGGGAGTATTTATCAGAGCATTGCTCAACATGTAATTTTCATGAAAAAACTAGACATTTGCTCATTCGAGCAATGCAGCATAACACTTTTTTCTCAAAACGTTCTTGTCTCACGTTTTCGATACGTAAAAATATTTTCTTCTCCAATTTTTGGCTCTGTGATGCTGTTGATAGGATAGTAACCTATTGTTTGAGCCTAATTATGTGCAGAACGATAGTTTTCGCTAACAGTTCTTTTCCAAATGACCTACCGCTACGAGGTAGAGCCTCAGATGCGTTTATTGAAAGAGGTTTCTCCTATAGGCCTAGTTCTCGATAATTAAGCACATGCGTAAATGTAAAAATAGTACAATAAACAGAGAAAATTCTAATACTTGTAAGAAAATCAAATTATTTGTGCATTCAAACAAAAAAAAAGCAAGCTAAAATATATGTTAAAGACATAAATTATAGGTTCTTTTTTTTGCACACCCGAGCAGATCAAATTTTCAAACTCAGATTTTTATGCGGTAATGGCAAGAGTTCGCAGTGCTTATCCACTCTGAATAGCTTTAGGTAGTACACAAAAATTCCACATTCTGTAGAGAGAAACTTTAGTTTTTTGAGAAGTTTTTTTTTTTATCTTGTTCAAAGCATAGATTGCCAAATTTACTAATCTTTCTTACGTCATCATAGATCTGAAATAATTCTTTTTAATTTTAAATTTTGAAAAATATCGTTCTCCCGTTATAGCTTTAAAGAGTAAAGTCAACAGTGTTTTCAAAGATCTTCAATATTTCTACTGACAATGAATTCAAGGGTATCATTGGGCGAGTCGTGATCCTTAATTAAAGTTGTAAACATGGGCATTTCTTCATAAAATTCTCAAAGTTTAAATCTGAATATCCATTATGTGTCAATGCTTCTTCAAGCTTTGAGCAGTGCTGAAGGGTGGTTTGATTTGGGTTAGGTTTAAGCTTCCCTATCTGATACACACAATTGAATATTTCAGTATAGTGTTTTAGCTGTTCAAAGCGTTCGGTCAAAAAATAATTGCTTGATCCAAAGCATTCAAATAAAATTCAACTTTCAACCTTTGTTTAGGGTTTCGAAAAGGCGCATCTCTTGCTTGCGGGAATCTTCACTTTGAATCTACCTCAAATGTTCTCCCAAAACTGAATTTAACTCCGCAACAGCTTCCACTAACTTGAGATAATGGATATAATCATGCCCAGATAATGCATCTCAGCTTCCTCTAAACGCTCAAGATTGTGAGTCTAGAAGTTGCATTAGAGTCAATACTCGTGTGGAAACACATCATTACATATCCACAAATACACATCCACAATCCACAAACAGTTTACACTGTAACAATATTTATAAACACATTAGACTAAGTAAAGTGTAATATGAAGTTTATTGAAAATAAATTATATGTATGTGATATTTTTATTAACATATGCACATGTTTTTCTTCTTATCAAAGCTAATATAATTTTAAAAAAAATTAATTGGAAGCAAATATCACTTCCAAACACGTTTAAGAACATTTTTCCAGTGCTCAGTTTCCTTTGATATTTAATTTTGTAAAAAAACAGTCTGTGGTACTTCGTGTCGTCAATTCTAGCTCAAAGTCCCTCCATCACTTAAAACTCGTCATGTGAACTATACTAGTTTGATGTTCCTTGATAATTCAACTTAAATTACCTAAGTCCCTATAACCCCTACTGGAAAATGAAAGACTGCTTTTATGAATTGAAAATATAAGGGAGCAAAAATATTTGCATTAAATATAAGCCAGCCATGGCCTAGAAGCTGTGTTGCCATTATTCCAACAATCTTTGGTAGTGTTGTGGACAGAATTTTCTATTCTTATGCTAACGGACAAGTGCACCCAAAGAAAACCGAGGAAAAATTATGCTTAGGTATGTATTTTTTCACTGGCGCAGAAATTATTTCCGCGCCTATATTGCCGATATCAACCTTCTTTATCAACCTGCACACTCAGCAGCAGCTCTGTATACATTAGAATGTGAAATCAACAGAGAAGACGGGAATACGGACTTAGGGGAAAACTTGGAAGTAGAATGCTTGAAAAACGTTGATACCGCTGGCGCAAGAATTCATCCCGCACCAAAATCGTACAAGAAAACGCATAAAGCGAGTAGTGATAAACCATATTTTCTTCATACGAAATGAAGTCGTGAATGGAGCAATATAGATTTTCGCACCAGGGCATTTGCTCCTGTGGATTTTTGTATTGGACTGTTTGAAGGAGTGGAAAAATCACAAATGGAAGAGAATGCAACATACAAGGAAATAAAGTAATGAGTAGAATTAAGTAATCTAAATTCATTCATAAACATTAATGTTGTGAAATGCGTAATGTGCCCCCAACAGCGATCGCGTTTGTAAATTTTGCTCTTGTAAATTTTGCTCTTGCAAGGCAAGATAAATTTATATGCGAATAGGGCTGTTTTGAAACTTAAAAGAAATGTAATGATCTGTGAGAAGAAAGTTTGCATTGAAGAAAAAATAAAATAAATAAGAATATTAATTGCCAGTTGAATACAATGAACTTTGAATATTTGTGCATTTAGATATTTTTGTTATTATGAACAACTAAAGATGTTATGAGTTTTTTGTTATTATGAACTTTGCGCCCCTTCTCACGAGCGCCCGGCGAGGCTGTTCCATTCGCTCCAGAGAAAGATCCGGCCCTGTGTCTGATGCTGGCTACCCGGTATTAGCAGTAAAGCAAAATATATACCAAATCTGCTTCACGTTAAGTTAAACCCACCCTGTGAATTTCGTTTCGATTGAATCACTACGCTGGAAGTTTTACGGGTGAAAAGAATTTAAGGGTTACCACTCTCAAAATTTTTCAAATTTTCAAAACGTTAATGTTTGCTGTTAATTTTCACTGCAGAATCATTCCCATTTGCAAATTTAATGACATAATCGTTTACTAAAGAAATGCCAAAAATTTATCAAAATGGTCTTAGCTGGCAGCCCTTTCATGATTTCTTACGATATCTGGTTTACATCAAGGTCCATTTACTGTATGAACTTTGTTTTGATTTCATGACTGGACCGGAAGTTATAGAGAAAAAAGCTTTATTGTGCTGAGCAAACTTGCAAGATTTAGGAGACAAAAATCACCATAGCTGGCAACTCTGTTCTAATTTTTCAAACGTATTGTCACCAAATGTTGTCTAGTTAAAGGTCTAAATATTGTGTGAATTTTGTTGAAATGTGACAGATGAATCGGAAATTACAGGCTAAAAAGCATTTTTTTTCTCAGTGATTTTTCATGATGGTGCCAAATGGTTGCCCGCATTTCAAATCACTTCTATGAGACCTGGTCCTAGTTAACACCAACATGTCCTGTAAATTTCATGATGATCGGATTATCCGGTCGTCAGTTCTCGTGAACAGAACTTTCGAGTGCTGAAAATAGAGGTAGTTTGGTGATGGATTGCCGTTCTTGTGCAAAAATGGGCAAAGGTTAAAATTTATCAATGATTTGAAGTGTTTGTCAAAAAGCAAAAAATTTTCAGGATGGTTGATGATTTGAAGGATTTTTTTCAGGAGCCTGCCGTAGCTATGAGATTAGCCGAATGAATGAATGTTGTTCAATTCAAAAATTGTCAAATATGAATTGGCGCCATATACGTTTCTTTTTAATTCAAATAATCTCACTTCATTTCAATAACGCATTTTTGATTCAAAAATTGTCAAATATGATTTGGCGCCATATACGTTTCTTTTTAATTCAAATTAGCTCACTTCATTTCAATAACGCTGTATCAAAGTGAGTCAACGTTGTATCAAAGTGAATCTTGCTTGTTTTAATGTTTTATTTTTCATTCAATGATGAAACATTTTGATTTGAAAACAAAATTTTTATAATAAAGTGGAATTCAAATAAGTTTCCCTTTTGATTTAAAATAGCCAGGCCTATCCTTGCGTACGGATGTGTGGTCTGGTGGCCAGCAGTAAATAAGACTACCTTTGCTAGCATGGCGAACAGAGTTCAGCGGCTGGCGGCTCTCTGCACTACAGGTGCCTTAGCCTCGACTCCTTCGTCTGCTTTGAATGTCCTGCTTCATCTCCCTCCGCTTGACCTCTTCGTGAAGAGCGCTGCCGCAAAAGCTGCTGTCAGGCTTAGGGAATCGGGACACTTTGAGCCACGATCCTTCGGCCACAGCAGAATTGAGCGGGGGTACACAGGTAGCACCGACTACTTGGTCCCCACTTTGTGCTTCGAGCGCGGATATCAGGCGACCGTGGAGGATGGGCAGGAGTGGAATCGGCAAATGGGCGCAACAACTCTTAGCATCTACACTGACGGCTCTAAAACGGCTGCCGGAGTGGGTGCTGCAACTTCTTCCGCAGAGGCAACTATGGAAGCAGCTTTTAGGCTTCCTAACCATTGTAGTATTTTTCAAGCGGAGGTTTTTGCGATACGTAAAGCCGCAGACCTAGCATACGCCGGAAATACCACAAATGAAGAAATCAACATCTTTACAGACAGTCAGGCGGCGGTTAAAGCACTGATGTCTTACACATACAAATCGAAGTGTGTACTTGACTGCATTCAGGCCCTGAATAGACTGGGCAACAACAGAAGAGTCAGGATTTTCTGGGTTCCTGGTCACAAGGGCATTGAAGGAAACGAGAGGGCGGACGCGCTGGCTAAGCACGGAGCCAGCCTTCCCCTGTCAGGCGCAGTTAACATTCCTACTCCAATCCAAACAATCAAATACTCGATCGACTCCAATATGATGCAAGTTGCTACGTGCAGGTGGCGTGCAACCCAGACATGTAAGCTAACCAAAATCATGTGGGGATCGTACAATCTTGTAGCTACTAAGTACCTGCTCGAATTAACGCGGACTGACTGCAAGCGGCTGGTCGGCATCATTACTGGCCACTGTCTTGTAGCAGCTCATGCCATGAAAATGGGACTCCTAACCAGCGACATCTGTAGGAAGTGTCAAGAGCCAGGAGTCTCAGAAACAATACAGCACCTTCTGTGCCACTGCCCGGCACTGGGGAGAACCAGGCAGCGCTGCTTCGGTGAGCCCTGGCTGGTGGATCTCTCACATGTGGCGGAGCAGAGGCTGAAAGACATACTTCAGTTCGCAAAAAAGTCCGGGGCCTTCGATGGCCGTTTGGACTGAACTTTCCTTCTCCGGGTCCATTTATCTGGTATCACTACGGACCAATGGGTCTATGTGTGGCCCTGTGCCAGCCAGCTAACCTTACCTAACCTTTGATTTAAAAGTGTTTCAACTTTTGATTTAAAGTGATTCTAAAAAAATGTTAGGTGATGAAATTTTTCTGAGTGCCAGTTTTATGAATTAAGATGAAAGAACGAATTGAAAAGAACGTTTCTACTCAAATTAATCGAAATGTAAAAAATAATTATTCAAAATGTAAATGTATGTGGCGAGTTTTTAGATACAAAGTCCTGATTTCATGTTTTGCATAATAAAAAACATGGTTTCTTTAGATGCAATGAAAAAAAATTGTAAATTTGTACCTTTTTTTGGATATTGTTTACTACAACATTGTATTTTATGAAGAATGGATAAAAAAAAAGACCCACCTTACGCCATGTTTTGCGCATTTTTCAAGCACAGGTTCCTCGAAGCTAAACAAAGAACTCAAATCTAATAACAATTATAATCTAATTTGTGAAGTTTATAAAATCAGAATGGCAGAATTCGACGAAAAATCAATTTTTTTTTTATCATTAGTTGATTTAAAATAAAGCGGATATATGTTTTTAGCTTGCTAATGAGCTATTTTGCCCACACGACTCCCAGTAGTTGATAAATACTTCGTGATAAAGTTAGCGCCCAGTGTGGGTTTAAACTAGTGAAAATTATTTCGGTTAAAATTTACACCCCATCGTGATCGGCAAACATTTCATGTGTGCGAAAAAAAAACATCGTTCTTCACGTAATTATTAGTATAGTTGATTACAAATGATAGTACTGCCTCAACTTGTATTCCGAAGAAGTGACATTTCTTTGTGAAAAGAGCTATACGAAAAATTACTATAATCTTTGATATTATTTGTGTTGTACATTTTAATGGTTGCGGTGCATAGCTATTTTGATAAGATCATCAACGCAGAGACTATCTGAGTCGAAAGGTTGCATTTAATCTTGATCACTGTATGTATAAATATACGAATCTTAGTTTTTGCTGGAGATCCTAAATACCGATAAGAGTTCAACTAAAGTTTTTCATCTGTTTTCACCATTATTTGAAATAATCGAAAGTGAGAAAGAAAAAGAGGCACGTATTTCGCAATACGTGTAGTATTTTCAGTTGACAGCAAACATGCAAACTTACCTTTCGAAATATTGATAATTGCCCGCTTTAGTTTGTTTAATTTAATATCTGCAATAAGAAGAAAACAGAAAGTTAGAATTTTTGAGCATACATACATATATTTACATCTATGTGAAAAAATATGGCGTGAAAACAAACTTTTGCCAGCAATTATATCGAGTTCTTCAAGAAAATGCAATACTTGACATATGGGGACGAAACTTAGAAAACGAAAATTTTCTTACTGCGTTGAAAGTTGAAGTAATTTTACGAAAAAAACGTTGGGAAGTTTTAGTTTTGAAAGGAACCCTAACCTAATGAACTCGGAATCTTTTCAAAAATTTTAGTATATCAACTTTTAAAGTTCTAATTATCGAATTATTTTGACTAAATTATCCTTCTTATATGCAGAGTTGGTGTGTGAACCAAAGCAAAATTGATCAGATAACCTAAAACTAAAATTGTTTTACATTAGATTTATCTCTAATCTAAAATTAACACTACGATTGTGTTATCTGAAAGATCAAGTTACTATTCCAAGTTACCGTGCTATTAGTCTAGATTTAATGCTAAAGACAATCAATTGCATGTATTATGTCGTTAGTATTGTGGAATATCACTAGGAAATACAGCTGTTCGCCGTTGAGCTACACCGTACGAAATAGAGTCACGAGTTTCATATACCGTTTGGTATTTCGAAGATAAATGCTGCATGACTGGGAGATAAATTATGGCTCTATATAAGCTATAGAACAGTTTGTATGAGAGAGAATCGAATGAGCTTCAGGCCAGATTTGAGAATATATGTATATGTTCTACTTGAATAAATTTTAATAGATTTCAGATGTTGAGATATGTACATATGTGTCTAGTTGAGTTCGTTGACATATTTCTATGAATAATTGATGTGATTGCAAATAGTTTGTAACAGTCCTGTTTGTCTTACATTTTAATACAATATTGGAGCTAAATATTTAAGAGTATACCACAAGATAATCACTATCCAAATATTCTATTTAATTATGGTCTTTCGATTTTTCACGTGTTAGCTTTATGAAAATCGTAGCCATTTAAAGCCTGAATTTGCATAAATTATTGCTTTTTCATTGCGTTTTGGATAGCACGTTAAGTCAATTGATTTTAATAGCAATACTATTCGAAATCATTCCACAAATTAACCAAACTTCATGCCGCAAGCTCTTAACATTTGTAAATGAACATTTTATTGGCTCTCCTTAAATACTTTTACATAAAAATCAGAATCAATATAGGTTTGATGGCAAACGCTTTCTCTTAATTGAATCATGAATAATTACCAGTCATAGAATATAACCAAAGTGTTTGCGAATAGTCCTAGTATCGAAAAGCTAGTATTAAATCCGGGTCGTCTGATTTAATGAGCATTAAATTTCGCCCTTCGCCTTTCTTACAGTGCAATTACAGAGATTATTATCGTCGTTTCGTTTCATCCAGCCGAATATTTCTAAAGTCCACTAAAACTTTGAGTACTTTAAATGGTTTCAATTGAGTTAAAGTTGAGCGACAGACAAGATGTTCGGCAAGAGCCAACATTAAATTTAATTTCGTAGAAGGTAAAGCAATAAATATTTCAAGTTTTACCTGAATGTGTAAGTAGCAGCAAATTATGGAAAGTTGAATTAGATTGTTAAAGAGTCCTATGATTTGCTTTGATCTTTTTTATGTAAGCTTTTTGAGGTGGTAGTAGTAAAGATGATAAGACATGAAAAAGTTAGTTGACATAAATATTTTTGACGTTTGTGTTGTAAGCCGATGAAAATGTCAACAAATCGACGAATTCTATTTTTGTTGAATAAGATCAAAGAAATATATCGATTTAATTATTTTTTGCTTTACTTTATTTCTTTTAGAAAACCAGTCCCGATATAGCTTGGGGGAAACGGATGTATACAAAGTAAAAATCATTGTAGGTACAATTCATTAGCATTTCGAACAGCTTGCCACGGAGGAACTTAGTTATTTTGAGTGATAGCAACGCATAATATCTATCCTGGTATTTGAAACTTTGGCTAACATAGTAAAGTTGGTTGGCTTGAGTGGGATGAACATCTATGTTTTGAAAAGCAAAGCGATATTTTGTTTATTTGAACATGACTCTGATAGGAAAGAAATAGTTATTTGCTCTGATTTAGTAGTATTTTTATTATATTTTTATTATATTTCTATTATATATAATTTTAGTCATATGTTTCCATTTTAATGCGTGCGGAGACTTACAAATCGACCTTTCTTTGAAGTTTCTGATACAATTGCAATTACACATATACCGACAACATATTGCGTTTCAAGAGTAGATAAAGAGATCGATTAGTTCATAACATAAGCTGCTGCACTGAGGACGGGAGATAGGTATCAATAAAATCAACAGATTGGGTTGACACTTATCTATTTTCTTATTGATTTATTTACTTTACTTTTAACAAGACGCCCAGTTTCAAAACCAAAAAAAGTGAATTAAGATAGGAATACAAAAATAATAAAGTATAATATAAAAACAAAAAAAAAAATATGCAAATTGTGTCATAATCATGTGTAACATAAGTTGAAATTTTTTAAAAAAAAACCCCCTAGCGCATCAGAACCGCTAGAAACACTAATGTTCGAAGAACAGTAGACGATTTGTGCAGATTTGGTGTGTGTATTCTACCACTTTACGTTCTGAAAGAATTCTCAACAAAATGCCGAATTTGGCACACTGGGTAGCTACCCAGTCCCAGCGTGCCAAATTCGGAATTCGGAATTGGTTACGACTATTCCGAAAGTGAGCGAAAGAGATAGAAATATAAAAACCTCTTGAAATGAATACAACTTTTGACTGGGGTATTACTGTTCATTATTTTATGAGAAAAATTTGAACATTTTTTAAGAATCTCTTCTGAAGTTTGGAAGAAACAAATTTAAAATCAATCGGAATTCGTTGCGAAAATTTCACTGAGTTCGAACAAATTCCTAACAAAGTGCGAACGAATCTGTGATGGGGAAATTGTTAAGAGTTTGTTACGA
Organism: Nemotelus pantherinus; assembly: GCA_963978885.1. Classification (NCBI taxonomy): domain Eukaryota; kingdom Metazoa; phylum Arthropoda; class Insecta; order Diptera; family Stratiomyidae; genus Nemotelus; species Nemotelus pantherinus. The sequence goes on from OZ022265.1 coordinate 23,323,100, forward strand.
AATACATTGGAATTTGCAACAAATTCCGAACCTAATGCCGTTAATGCTTCATCTAGTAAAGTAAGTATTAAAACAGTCCTTTAGTCGTAAAACTGTTTTTCATGCATAAGTGCAAGTGCCTACAAAGTTTTTTGAAGCTGCGTTGTTTGAGGTGTTAACAGTGTCTATTTTAAAGGTTCGTAATGCTATTCAAATTTGTTATGCTCCTGTAACTTCTCCTTTTTGTATGCAGAAGCTGCTGTGCGAAAATTTCCTTCAAGAAGACGCGACGAGATCAAAGGTTTTTTTAAAAAAGGTTTTTTTATAGCCCGTTAGTAAACGGGCGAAAAAAATTGTCCTTTAAAATTTATAATATGAAATAAAACAACAAGTAAAAAAATATTACTATTGGAATTAAAAATTATAAGTATTTTATTCAATAAATGTTATTAAAATGTATCCAAAAAGTATTGGAAGCATTCTCAAAGAACTAATTGAAACCTGCACAAAAATCTTCAAAAAATTCACAAAGAATTCGTAAAGAATTCGAAATGAATTCGTAAGAAATTCGTAAAGAATTCGCGAAGAATTCGCAAAGAATTCACAAAAAATTCACAAGGAATTTCGAAAGAAATCGCAATGAATCTTGAAAAAAATGAACCATTGTACGAAAGCTTTTCAGGAGCTAAAGAGGGGAAAGTTTGAGCACTTTCGGCGTTTTTGTAACGTTTTCCATATACCGGTCTTAAAGAATTCGTAACGAATAAGTTTGAGAATCCGAAACTTTTTTCTGAATTCGCGTCAATTTTCTGAAAGAATTCTCAACGAAATGCTGAATTTGGCACAATGGGGTGAGAAACTTTTTAGAAACTTTGCAGGCACGAGTCCATGCACGAATGACAATGACAACGACTAAATGGCGAATGACAACGACAAAAGTACCATTCTAATACATAATTTACTAAACTAAACGCTGATCGCGATAAGCTCGGAACTTGTTATGAATTATAACTTATTTCTCAACAAACTCTCAACGATTTCCCTATCGTAGATTCGTTCGCACTTTGTTCGGAATTCGCTCGAACTCAGTGAAATATTCGCAACGAATTTCGAATGATTTCAAATTTGTTTCTTGCAGACTTCAGAAGAGATTCTTAACAAATATTCATATGTTTCTCATAAAATAATGAACAGTAATACCCCAGTCAAAAGTTGTATTCATTTCAAGAGCTTTTTATATTTCTATCTCTTTCGCTCACTTTCGGAATAGTCGTAACCAATTCCGAATTCGGCACGCTGGGTTCTCTTACTTAAGACTTCTACACTCTAAGTAATAATATGCCCTAAGGCAATTTAATTTCGATGGCTTCATAGAAAGTTACAGCGATAGAAAGGTGTTGCTTTCTGAAAAATGTCCAAACCTTAGAAAATTTAAACATTCTTTAATGATTTTCATATTCAATGTTCACGATGTGAATACTTAATGTGAGCATTTATTGATACGAATTTAACAAAAACACCTCGTGCTGGCAGCCCTTTGCTGGCATCTCACATCTGACTCACGTTGAAATCAACTTACTCTGCGAATTTCGTACTGATCCGATGACTGCATTGGAAATTATGAGGATACAAAGAAATTTAAGGTTACCATTCGCCAAAGTTTTCAAATTTTCTGGATCTTAATATTTGGTGTTTATTTTCACTACAAGATCACTATGATTTGAAAATTTTATGATAATATCGCTTACTAAAGATATGCCAAAAAATTACAAAAACAACCATCGCTGGCAGCCCTATCATTGTTTTTCCAATAAAATTTCTACTGAATATTGCCTACAATAATTTAAATTTGCCATATGAATTTCGTTATGATACCATGACTGAACTGGAAGCTATAGGGCAAAGAGCTTTATTTTCCTGAGCGAATTTTCAAAATTTATGACACCAAAATTATCATAGCTGGCAGTTTCAACAGAATTATTCAACCTGATTTCCATCAAACGTGGCTCAGAGTATGGTTCAGCTACGGTGTGAATTTTGTCAAAATCGAATGACTGACCCAAAATTTATAGGGCTAAAAGCAGTTATTTTTCAAGATGGCACCACTGGCACATATTTGCCCGCATTTCAAAATCACTTCTATCAGACTTGGTCCTACTTAAGAACAATACATTCTGCAAATTTCAACTGAATCTGATTGTCGGGTCGTGAATTCCCGTGAACAGAAGTTTTTGATGCTAAAAATATAGGTGAATTGCGGAAGGACTAACGTTCTTGTCCGTTGTAAAATTTCAAATGTTTTACTTTGGCTATGCAGACAAAGCATAAGATTTGTATTTGAGTGACTTTTTTTTCCAAAAAGCGACAATTTTTCAGGAAAGTCCATGATTTGAAGGTTTTCACTTTCAGTGCTCTCCCTAGCTCATTAAAAGCAACAAAAATTTTCAACTTAATAATACCAACATGTTCTGACAGTTTCGTAATGATTTGATAGCTCTGTCAAGAATTATCGCAATTTAAAATTTTTCAAATTTTCCCGATATCTTTTTAGGCACTTAGCTCACACATGGGGTTAAAAAATTCCAAAGTATTATCCGTTTTACATTTATAACACGTTTAAAATTTATTTTACTAACGTAGTTTGTGCAAAAATTATTTGTGGACGGAATAATAGGTATATTAAAAATATCACTATCCCATGAGAACTCACGACGCAGTTTCGGCTCCTGTTTGACCACCTTTTGTTCCTAGGTGTTTATAGTCGACTGGTTTGCCGCGGCAAGTTGAAGGCCTAAAAGAGGTAATTCTTCTAGTTTTGGATGCTGGAAGCACCGAAATGTCTGCGCCATTGTCAGCTAGGTAGTGTTCTGTAGACAAATTGTCGTAAAGTTGACGACGGCTTGGTGATAAGTCGTATATTTTAGTGTAGAAACAAAAGCAAGACCAAGTTTTTCGATTCGGTGGAATTAGCGAGAAATCATAAAAAAGTGCACTTGAATTACTTAGAGCCGAATCATGGGTTTAAGTTCCGTTATCCCTGACTTCTGTGCAGAAAAGCAACTTTCTGTTATTTTGTGTGGCTGTACGAAAACAGCCAATGTTTTCGCGAGCTTGTTTAAGCTGTCTTCCCGAAAATAGGATAAAATAGACTGCATTGGCTTCGAAAGCCACTGCTGCCAGAAATTTCTCAGCAAATCATCACCCACTCAAAGACATTCCAACTGGAAGACTGCCGATCACCTTGGCTGTGGTTCTCCTAGAGGTTTTTCAATGTCGATGAATCACTGTGTGATAACCGCGATATGATGACTCTTTTTAGGCTCAAAATCACATATCTGCCTGTCGTCAGCTCAGTTGAGCCCAGCAAATACATCATATAGCTGCACTTTGTCAGGGATGTTTTAATCCTCGACAAAGCAAAATGACTCCTAAGCAAGACACACATCGTGTTTAAATTACAATAAAAATTAATATGATATAAAAACAGAAACACTTTATCAGATGAATTGAATTAACCGGTTTAAATTTTATTTTTTAGAATAAAAACTTTCTGTACCGTCTCGTTATTGATAATGAAATACAAACTATTAGCTATTACCCAAAGATTAAAAAATAAATATAAATAAAAAATAATGAATCTGAACTACAGTGACGACTAAATTGATACAATGTACTTTTTTCTGATTTATTGTATCCAGAAAACCAATTCATATTTAAATTCTTTCAACGTACCTTTTTATACTCTCAACGGAAGCTCAACTAGCTACCATTTGTTTCCGTCGAATGAATGGCATCATAAATTCTCGCTGAATGGTACTTTCAACAAAATGACGCAGTGTTGCAATACCGGGCGGATATCATTCATGTGTGCAAATTTAATAAAAATCCTTTCACTATCTCTGGTGAAATCACTTTGAATGAGACTATCAGCTGGATTGTGCAACCGTTTCATATTCATTCTCGTTGCTTGTGCGCTACAAATTCGGACACAGGGCGAAAATGGAAATTGAACTGTGAGCTATTTTCACAACATCGCACACACACCTAGTGAGATTTTTTTTATCCCAAATGGTAATCACTGAGTTTTGGTTAGATTAAATACTTGAGGCTAATGGATTGCTGTAGGGTTAAAATTCAACCAAGCTGACGTGACGTATTTTCGCAACAACAAAAAAAAATGCATTATATGAAACTCAAGAGATATGAAAAATAACGATTTTGGATGGCAAGGATGAAATATCATGCCGTGTCATGGCATTTAAATGCCAATTTCGGTAAGTATCACAACGAAAATAAACTGCAAGTGTCAGCAGTAAGTGACTGTATCTTTAAAAATTGATTTATTTCAACAAATTTTTGATATTTGCATTCCAGATTTTTTTGAAGATAAATAAATGTACAATTTACGCCCTCGTACATTTTCATTTATTTCAAAGGAGACTGAATTTTCCAGAAAAAAAACTCACAATTTCTGCACAAATATATCATCTCGAATTTTGAATAACGTCTGCTACCAAAAATCTGGCATGCTCCAAAAAAACCATTGCATGTAATAAGATCTTACTTGCATTGACTTTAATCGCAAACTTTATAAACAACATCAAAAAGTCAACAAAGAGTCAACATCGCAACGAACCTGAACATTAAACTTCTGCGGTGCACCTTGGCTTTCAAAAGTAACGATGCAAGCTATAACAATAAGACTTTATTGTTTTTTTCTGTGGTGGTATTCAACTCAGAGTGAAAATAAAATCCTGAGCAAGGCAGCAACAAATTTCTGATGTAGCTTACATTTACTTAGTGCAGACTAGCGTGGAATTTAAGCGTTTTGTATTTATGGAACAATAAACTGCCATTTTCAGAAAAAATAGGATAATTTTCAGTGTGGAGAAACATCATGAAAAATGCGAAAAGAAATTATTGAAAAATTCATTGAATATTTTCAGGCAAAGCATTTTTAAAGCATTTTTACTTGTAGTATAAAAATCGTACTTATAAATCACTGTTTTGAAAAATGTTGAAAGATCGTTTTGTACAATTTCTTAATTTGTGTGAAATAAGGCCTTGGAAATATTTGCGGAGAAATTATCTTTGGTGGAAGGAAAATTAATGTCCTCCTCTTTATAAATATTAAAAGACACATATCACATATTTAAACGCTGAACATCAATGTCAGGCGAAGGATAATATAGTTACTCGTGGTGTAGTTCATTGTACACATCAACGCTAATTGTAGAACAGAACATATTTATTTCTGAGAAAGAATGAAGAAATTTTCAGGATCTTCGTGAACAAATTTATCAGTGGTATAAAAAGTGCACATGTTTTTATTTTTGGCCTTTCACCCAGATATCTTGGCTCCTTTGTGACGATAAATATGGAGCAGAAGTACTAAATTGAAAAATAGTCTCGTGTCTGATACATTCGAAAATACTGTTGAGATGACTGTTGGCGTTATGAAAACCTCCTCTTCCTATTTTTTGGTGCAAAAATCCAAAGAGGCTTTAATGCCTCCATTGACCACAAGTTGCTTCTATTAAAACTCCAAAGTTATGGGGTATCTGATCTTCTCTTGTCCTGGTTATCATCATATGTTTCTGGTCGCAACTGTGTTGTATCTGTGAATTCACGTTTATCTTCTCCATACTGCCCCTCTTTGTGGGGTTCTTCAAGGCTCAATACTAGGCCCTCTGTTATTCCTGGTATTTATCAAAGATCTCCCTTCCGTTATCCATTCTCACTGTCTTCTATTTGCTGATGACTTTAAGATGATCAGAGTGATTGATTCGCTTGATGATTGTCACCAGTTATAGCATGATCTTTGTGATTTGAGTTAGTGGTCCTGAAGGAACTTTCTTACTCTGAATATTTCTAAATGTCACCAACTGTCTTATACTTGTAAAATGTCTTGTCTCCTTATCCGGAACGCCTCTTGCGGCTGTCGACAACTTTAAGGACCTTGGTATGCTCTTTCACTCAAAACTTAAATTCGTCACACATTGCATACATAACTGCCAAGGCTTCTCGTTTGTCCAGCTCCGTCTTCAGGTCTTCTTCTCGTTTTACTAACATCAATACTTCCATCCATCTGTTCTTGTCTCTTGTGCGTAGTATCCTCGTATACTGTGGTCAGGTCAGGTCTTCTCATTTCGTCTATTTAAATGATGCCGTAGAGCGCGTGTAGCGTAGATTTAAATGCTCATTATTATTGAAGTTTCACACACCGTATTGTGAGTATAATGCTCGTTTGTCCTTATTTCAAATTCCCGCTTTAAAGTTTCGTTGAGCGTTCCTTGATTAGTGTCCACTCCTCTGTCCTATGGAATCTGACCTTGGCACAAAGCCTTTATTTCGCGTGACTAATCGCTCAGATTGATCATTGGCAGTGTTCTTAATACCGCTTGCGCGAACCGACGTTCTGTTCTATTCGCTATTACTGCGTATCCCCAGAAGACACAATGAATTACAGCTTGGCCCTTTGCCACTAACTTTCTCTTGTTTTAGACGGCATATTAAGGACTTAATTTATAAAACTTGCCAAAATTACAAAGTTGCGTCTATCAGACCTGGTCCTACTTAAGGCCAATACAGTCTGTAAGTTTCAGCTGTATCTGATTATTGGGTTGTGAGTTCCCGTGAACAGAAGTTTTCAATGCTAAAAATATTGGTAAATTGGGGAAGGGTTGCCGTTCTTTTCCGACATGGAATTGCCAAAGTTTCACTTTGACTGTGTAAACAAAGTAAAAGATTTGTATATGGTTTGCTTCTTTTCATAAATGCGAAAATATTTTCGGAGAGTCGATGGCTTGAAGGTTTTCCTTTTCAGCACCTGCCAAAGCTACATGGTTGCCAGCACGTTTACATAGAACTACACAAGTATGCAACTTAGTTACATCAATATGTTCTGTAAGTTTTGTAATGATTCAATAGCTGTGTCAAAAGCTATCGCATTCAAAAAATTTCAAATTTTCCCGATCTAATTTTAGGCACCTAGCACACACAAAGTGTTAAAAATTTCCAAAACCTTATCAAATCTTTTTTAAAAATGCTCGAAATTCATTCCGCAAACTTAGTTTTTTTGAAAACTAATTTTTGTATAGAATAATAGGCATGTATAAAATATAACTTAAACGGCCGCCGGCGCCAAAGGGTTAAAAATGATTAGCATTTCCTGGACTTATTCTGCATATACACAAAAGTATCCTGAAAGTTTCTGCTTAGTCAACAGAATTTTCGGCCAAATAGATTATAATATTAATGTTCTTCGAACATTAGTAAAAATAGCAGCCCATTTGTTCACATTTACAGAAGCAGCTTTCTCCAAGATCATCCCAAAACTTTAAAATTAGAAGTGACTGCATAAAGATTGACAAAGGATTGCGCTCCTGTGAGCTAGTGGTCTGATCTTCAGTTTATTTCTTTCGAACAGTGTAAATGCTTAATTAAGATACTTGCTACTTTGCATTCCAAAACAAAAAGCTACTAGAGAAGCTGCTGAAATTGGCATCAGTAGTTTCAAACTAATTGTACTAGAAGCCATCAAACAGATCGAGCGGGTGCCTCAAAAACTGAAAAGGGCATGGTGGCATCATCTGCAAAAACAAGCACCTACAGATGGTCATAAAATCAGGAAATTCAACATGAATTTAAAGTGTTCTTAAACTACTTTAGAACAATTCTTCCTACTAATATTGAGATCAAGCTCTGATTAGACAATTTTAGACCCTGACTAGTTCTGCTCAGGGGTGCCACTCGTTTATCTTAATTTTAGACCACGGGCCTTTGAGGCCAACCAAAATAAGCTCGGTAGAGTTGGACAGTACTGTTCACCCTGAATGTAATTTGTACGTTCTTATCCACCAGGGAATCTTGTTTGAAAGCGAACCTGCTCAAGATTATTTATTCGTTTGTCAACTTATATTAATATTGATACTGCTACCGCATGTCAGATAAAGCCATGGTCAGATATTCTCGAAGACGTTCACGCTCTTACACATTATTTTATACCGCATCAGCCTCACTCCTACCTAAAATTGCCTATCGATACCCATGTTGAAATCTTAAATGCTGAATTTAGCACAAAATTAAATCAAAATTCTTCTTCAGCGAGTTAAAAAAAAAATAGGGGGATTTTACCCCATTTACCATCCTACCAAAAACTTGTTAAATCAGTCTAAATCTAGTAACTTTATGTTTTGAGAATTAAAACAATTCTAATCGTTCAAAAGTGTGGCTTCGCTTTCACTGCAAATTCCGTTCAATTTACTTTCATCGTATAGACCGTACAAATTTCGAATTTATAAGAGCGACCGCAAGACCCGTATGGCATCTGTACGTTTGAAAATAAAATTGTCAACTATCAATTATTTCAAAATTCAATTCAGGTGCCAGGCAAATTATGAAAAAAAACGGTAGCCTAAAACTGACCATAATGTTTCGATTACCCTTTCTTAATATACTATGCATATTTTGCCCCTTGCCCCTAAACTATGCATATTTTGCCCCCTTCGTTTGCTACAATAGCGGAAATTAGCTCTTCATTTAAGGGGGGAAATACATGTAACTTCTAATAAAAAGCGATTTTTTTTATTACATTAAAATATTTCAAAAGCTCTAAAAATACACAAAAAAAAATTTTTGAAGCGATATTCGTATTAGTTCTCGAGTTATAATCAGTTATAGGCAGCACGGTGTTCCACAGCCGGTCGAGCATACCTGCCGCTCGTCCTTGCCTACTTTCTCTTCGGCGCTATGGGCGGTTCTCTAATTGTGTATTCCTACTTTATTCTTATAAATCTGAAATTCTAAGGAAATATAGATACAGATGTACATTTACCTTGTATATTTTTATAATAAACAAAGGGGCCTGTATTTATGAACCTTGTGGTAAAAACCGTTAGGTTGCCGGCTTGGAAATAGTTGAAATATCAGCTTACATAGCCGCTGGGATGTTCAACAAAGGCCATACATTTCTCTTGCACCTAATGAATGATTTAGGTATCGAAATAAGCCCCAACTTATTTAGTTATGCCAAGAGAGCCGACAAGAAGCCCAAAATGCCCGCCGCGACCTTCTAATGCACCAAAATGATATGCACGAGGAGGCTAAAGAGCTGTTGTATGGACCTGGCATCGCTGACTTACGAAAAAGTTATAATAAAAACGCGTTTTTCTCAAAGTAATACTTTTTCAACTTCTGTACAAAATATTTCAATAAATATTGAACCGATCCGGCTCAAATTTATACCACATCTACAATAGAATATTATCTAACTGTTGAACTTACATGTTGTTGTAATTTCGGAAAAATAATTTGTTTATTAATGTTTAAAACGTGATTTTTTTGAAAAATAATCGATTTTTTTGTTTAATCTGAAACTAATGTAAAAATTAAATTTTTTTTTATAAACTTTATAGGTTCACCTATGAACTATACATTTCATTAGCATATTTTTTTTTCTCTGAACGTTGCCGGAAAAGGCGTTAAGTTGTACGAGGCAGTTTTTGATGTGTTTTTTTCATTCGCTCGCATCGCCGCTATTATGTGTTGTGTTATTAAAAAAATATTTTCATTTACTTTGATACATGTTCTTTAAGGATTTGATATTAAAAATTTTCTGAATAAACACTATATATATTTTAAATCAATCTGAAATGAGCAATGTTGTTTCAATTTTACATGTATTTATGACCGAGAATTAAAAAGTATGGTTTGAAACCCAAGTCTTACGTTCGCACAATAATACTCAGAGCTATGAATAATAAATTAAGCATTTTTAAATATTTCAATCAACATTTGAAGTTTATCGCAAAAGTTTTAGATTAATTTAGCATTCCATTTCCTTCTAGTGCTTTGATGAACAACTTGCCTCTTCCTGGAAACTAATTTTACTCATCTTTCGACAGTGATTAATAACAACGACTTGAAAACTCACCCAAACAACATGGCCCTTATCAGTTCTGATCGACCCCCCGTCGCAAATGAATCTCAATTGTCTCATTGAACCCTCATTACAAGCTTCATTATAATTAAGTTGACGATTTTACGATTATCCTTTAGCCGTTTCTTCGTTCGCAATCGCAGGTTGTTGCTTCAACAAGTTTTGTAATCATTAATTATCTTGAACGTTCTTAAAACAGACGGGTAACCTTCACAATGGAAAACTTTCCTATAAGTTTTCTGTTTGCTTTTGCCTTCGAACTTCAGTTCACAAATCTTCGTAACTGCGTAGACAGTGATTGCCTATTTTCATGAATTTTTCACGGCGACTGCCGAGAGTAAACAATGGATGCTGTGTAACGGGACCAGAAAAAAAATGGTTGGGCTCGTTACCGCTCTTTTCATGATTAATTTTTATTTGTGTGTGACTTTAAAAAGTTGTTTAGGGTGTATTAGAGCAAAATATCGAACTGAAGACAGTAGGAACAGTTTTTAGGGCTATTGAAAATATGAAGCAATGCTGATTGGTCCCTTTGGGATAGGAGTTTTGTGGAAACATTTAAAAACGAATCGTTTCTCTTTTGATAGAAAACAACAACAATTGTTTCTCATTCCAATTAGAAAGTTGTTTTAAATTTAAAGTTTATTATCAAAGCTTGGAAACATTTACTATAAAACATATTTTATTAAAATCTGGAATTTATGTGTTCCTGTCCGGATAAATCTGACTGCAATAAAAAATTTACAATTCTATTGAAATGTTAATACGCAGAATTAAAAGTTTCATGCTCTCAACTTCGCAATTACAGTTCATAATTAAAATTCTTTGCATGACTCTGTGGATTTTTATAGAAGTAATGTGAAACCCAGGAGCAGGAGAAAACGAAAATAGAATTTGAAAGACGTTTTAATATGCGAGATTTTTCGTTTAACTAGATTGCGAAATGTGTCTCCGTACCACGTTTCGTTTTGAAAAACACATGACGAGACAAGAATTGGTGATACGATAAGGAACAAAGACGAAACAAAATTCATAAACTTTCGTCGTGATGAAAAACTTTGCGAGGATATCGTTGAAGAGCGACTGCTTTATGCAAGCAACGTTGCGCTTCAGAAATTTTATCAGCTGTCAGAGAAATAAGTGGGATGGATGGTAAAGTATCGAATGGCATGTTAGTGTGTATGGTGGATAGGGATGATATTATTCGGGGCCATTGTTCGGCTAAGGGTTGTTGCATGTTGCAATGTATTATGGATCTCGAGCTCAGTAAAGGAGTCACGTTGAAATGGTTTCGTTCAACTTATTGAAGAATGACTTCCATAAATTTATAATGTTGTGAGTTCCGGGGTTCAATAGATACTTAAAGGGGATATGATAGTAAAACTTTACACTTTATTCGCCAGTGGTTCTGTATTTATGACTTTTTAACGTTTTGACCGTGTTTGCACTTCATTTGTGTGTCGAAAAAAAGTCACCTGCACTAGGTTGTTCAATAAGTTTTAGCGTTCGATACGATTTTATGGTTTGAAATACATTTTATTATTCAATATAGTCTCCCGGAACTAATTTATGGATCTCATCCCTTAAGTGAGAATCCGGAAGACTGTTGAAATACGCTTCCAGGGCTGCTATTACTTCTTCGTTCAAAAAAAAAATAATCTTCCACGCATGTATTTTTTGAGATCCGAGAACAGCCAAGAGTCAGACGGAGCCAAGTCTGTCTAATAGGGTGAATGTTTATTTTATTTTATTTATTTATTAAGTTCATCTAATACATACTAGTAGTATTTACATTAAAAATGATGAAAAACATACAAATGAAGCCATCAAAGTAGACTATTTTTAGCCGAGTTCTTTTTCAAAGATGATAGATACATTTATGTTGAAGTCGAATTTATGGTAAGCACTTTTAAAATGTCTTTTTATGAACGAAATGGGCACATTGAAGCCCTAGCTTGTCCGATAGGAAAAGGGAGATAAAATATTGACGAGTCTCGTTCTGCGGCACTTAGTATTGCGGTCAAATAGACTCAAAAAGGTGTTAAAAGAAGCTTAGCAGCAAAGATGGTTTTGAACTTTTCTCGTCTATTTTTAAGCGTGTCCATGGCCAGTAAAGTAAGTCAATTAATGTAAGCAGGCAAGTGTAGAGGATCTGAGCAAATCCCCGCAAACAAACCCGTACGAATCTATTCAGTCACGAAACCTTTTCAAAAAGCTCGGCACCATCCGCATAGAGTAAAATCGAAACGTGTTTCAGGGCCGATGGGATATCATTGGTACAAAAAAGAAATAGTAGAGGTCCTAAATGACTTTCTTGAAGAACACCAGATATGACATCAATTTGTGATAAAAGGGCACCTCGGAAGGAACATTGGGTACGGCATTCCAAATAAGAAACTGTCCAAGTAATAAATAGCTGTTGGAAGTTCAAGGAAGACAATTTACACAACAATATGGAATGGTCCATCTTGTAAAAAGCCTTCGTGAAGTCCTTATAAATACATTCTACCTGAAGTTCTGCCTCGATTGATGGAATAACGATGTTGAAGAGATTTAGCAAGTTGGTAGATGTGGATTTAACTTTCATGAAACCAAGTTGGATTGGAGCTACTAGTGCTGTGATATGAAACAAAACAACATTACTGATTATCGCTTCGAATAGTTTAGCAGCACATGGAACAGTAGTTGATTACAATATCTCTATCATTTTTTTACGAATAGGTGTGACGATTAATTGTTTGCAAAAACTAAGAAAAATACCGAGAGACAGAGAAAGATTAAATAAGTATACCAGAATAGGAAACAGAGAGAAAACATAAAGTTTTAAGATAGCATTAGAAATACCTGCAGGACCTAGTGTCAAATTATTGCCCAGCTTCAAAGAAGACGCCAAAATGGAACCTTAATTAATATACAAATCTTTTATTCCTAAAAAAGATGTTGGGAACAATGTCGAGGTGTCAGTGTTAATAGAAGGTTCCGTATTGAATGCGGTATGGAAGTGATGGGCGGAAATATTGCTAAAAGTTAATGGATCGGAAATGGTCATTTCGTATGAATTTGTGGGGAACTCTCAAGTTCACGACAAAGTAGGTTGTGCGACCGATAAAATCTAGTCATCACTTTTTAGGTCGTGACACAAGTTTGTCTTTTTGTTAAAAATAATAAAAATAGTTCATGTGTCAAGACCGCTGTTTGTTTTGTTTTATATATAAATATTAAGTCTTGAGTAGCCTAGTGGGTAGAGCACTGGCTTCTTGCGTGTGGGATCCATGGTTCGAATCCAGGTTCGGACGAGGGTCCGCGCACCAAGCTTTGAGTACACCTAGCTCTGATTAGGGACCTGATTTAAATCAAGGGTAAAGTGAGTCGTGGAATTAATCACTCCACACTCGTATTCACAATGATTAAAAAAATTGTAGTGAAGCTCTCTACCAGCTTCAACCCCTAGACCCGTACGAGGGTTGTCGCGGGATTGCTTTACTTTTAAAGTGAATTTAGTAAGAATTTTTGACCCCGGACTGATAGATATTCCTAATTTCAATAAAAATCGAAAGGTCAGAATTAGAACGAAACGAGCAATATTTTTTCCATGCCGTTGATTACAAATTTCATCCGTTTCATTTTTTTTAAGTAAAATTTTACCTTCGATTTCTATTGAACTTTTTCGGAATCGTTTGAGAAAGAGACTGGTACACAATGAGCAAAGCATTCACAGAGAATTAAGTGAAAACTGTACACAACCTTATTAATAAATCTTTCTAACACCACAGAATGCCAATTGTATCTCGCAGTGACACCATTTAGTTCATCTGGGTCAACTTGCAACAGTTCGTACTTTAATTCACTGATTTTTGCGATGGTGTTTTGAGCTGTTTAAGTAGGTCCGTTAACTTGATAATGAATGATTTGTTTCTTTTGTAAACCAGGTTTTTTCTGTGAATTTTTACATTAAGCTGGCAAAAAGGTTACAACAATAATTTTCATTTGTTGTTTTATCAGTTTGGAAATAATTCACAAACAAAATTCCTTTTGCATCTCAAAAAACTGATGCTAAAACCTTCTTGTCCAATTTCTGGACCCTAACTCGCTTTGGAGCCAAAGTACCGGGTTCACGCCACTGCTTAGCCTCTTGTATTGATTCAAGATCACAGTGGTGAACCAAAGTTGCATCTCCTGTAAAAAAACAACGCAAGAAATCGTTTTTATCTTTTCTAAAACGCTCCAAATGTTGTTGAGAAGTTCGCATGCGATCTTATTTTTGTTCATTGTTAGCGAATGAGGCATCCATTTTGCTTTCATCTTTCTAAAGACTAAAACTTCAGCTAAAATATTACTTACATGGCCTAATTTACTAAATATCTCTCAGCTAATCAACGATATTGAATAATCATATCCTGTATTTTAACTGTGCTTTCTGGTGTTGGCGCACTTTTATACCAGTAAATTGGACTCAGATTGTAAGAGCCCTAAAGAGTTTAAAAATGAATTTCAGCTCGTCCAGAAGGATATACTTTTGTATACAGATGATTCCCGTTACCCAACTGAATCACAAACATTTAACAAAGTACCTCACTGGTGAGATAATACAGTACCATACGTATTTTCTTCCAGAGGAGGAAAATTTGATTGTAGGGATTCGAATTCTCTATGACCTGACCACAAAAGAACTTAACGACAATCTCCACGCACAGGGCTTCCACCCACTAGAAGACTTCTTCCTCAAACTGAGGAATGGTACCTCAAAATTAGTTAAGGTCCTCCTTCCGAGCAGCGAGACTAACATTTAAATAACAGCAGCATACCATGTCATCTGCAAAGCTGAGGTACAAAGATCCCGGGGAGCCTACAGCCAATACCTTGGTCATATTACGAATAATTGTCATGCTCAGGCAAAGTGGGTTAAATGCAAAGGAGAATACCGTTTTTCGAATTGCACAAAAAAGAGGCTACCAAGTGTGCTAACTGTAGCGGGGACCATCCGGCTAGTTACGAAGAATGCTCAAAGAATCCCAAAAATTTAAGGAAGACGTATGCACATATGGCGATAGTGAACTCCCATGCAACATTTTGAACTCCAACACACCTCCCAACGACCCAATCCACAAAAAATAATGGCAGCCCTACATCACTGCAGACCCTGCCCAATATATTGTATATAAAGAAGGAAATGATAGAGAAAATGTTGCGGGAGATGCTAGTAACATTTCCAGCTCTCAAAAGAAATAATAACATGCATTAATGTCCATTCCCGAACACATGTCGATTCTCACTTGGAATGCTAATTCTATAATCAGTAAAATCTTAGAGCTGCTGCAATTTTTATATGACTATATGATTGATATCATGCTCATTTAGGAAACATTCTTTAAACCAACTGATCAGCTCAATATATCTGACTATATTTTATATCGTAGTGATAGAATGACATGTAGAGGTGAAAGCGCTGCAATCTTGGTGAGAAGAGGCATTAATTACATCCCATCCTATAGCAAGTCGAGGCGACCGTCGTCAAAGTGCATGTAGAATCCTTTGATTTCGTAGTGATTTCTGTAAATAATTTCGGTCCGGAATTGCGGAAGCTTTTTGAGCACGAAGGTCCTGTGTTTCTTGCAGGAGACCTAAACGCTTATCACATCCACTGGGTAGACGTGAGAAGGAATCGAAGCTGGAATCGCGCTGCAAAGGTTCGTCATGGAAAATTCCACAAACCTGGATCTCTCCGACGAACCCCCAGACAATTTGGCACAGTTCATAGTCATATCCTTGATGCAGGATAATCGCAAAACTTCCATTGCAATCTCTGACTGACTGTCCTTGATGAACTTTTATCCAAGGCTCTCGAGTCAGCAGCAAGAGGCTCTCGAATCAGACCAACTGACTTCGGAGAAATCAAGCAAATTCTAAATGGGTCAGATAAGCGGAAATCACTTGGGCTAGACTCTATTGAAAACAAATGGTTAAAACACTAACACGCCTGGAGACCTTGATGGCCATAGTCAACGCTTTTTTATACACAATGATCTTCCCAAAAGGTCTGGAAGACGGCGATTATTACTGTGTTGCCTAAGTCAGGTAAAGACTTTCAATTCCCACAAAACTGGAGGCCAATAAGTCTCCTGTCCTCCGTAATTAAATGAACTAATTGATCAAAAATCAATAATCCCGGAGGTACAATTTGGCTACCACGACATTCAACTGAGCTCCAAATTGTTAGAGTGGCACAACATATATGTACGTACAGAACTCAACCAAAAAAAAAAATGAACGGCCATGTTCGATGTGGGCAAGGCATCTGATAAAGTCTGGCATGCGGGGCCAATTTTCAAATTGCATGCACTCCAAATCTCACTACGCTTCAAACAACTCAATGCAACATTTCTCCAGGGCAGACATTTCTGCCTTAGGATTAACAACCGTCTCACAACAATATGGGCAATAGAAGCTGGAGTCCCGCAAGGTTCACTTCTCTCCCTAGTTTTGTATAACGACCACCACCTACTCTACTTACTTACTGGACTTACTTTTGACGACAGACTTTCATGGACTAGACACGTAAAGAATAAGATACAAACAATTAACGGAATATTCAGTAGACTGCAACTATTAATCAGACGAGGCAAACAGAACATGACTAACAAGACGCTACTCTATAAACAAATAATAAGACCAATGTTGACTTACGGAAGCACTGCGTACTATCAAACTTGTAAGACAAAAATACATCAACTACAGATCTGTTAAACCCCGCTCTGAGAAAAATATTTAGATTTTAAGGGTATATTAAAAATACGGATATAAATAGAGAATCGAGGTTTGACCCGATCGACATCTAGTGAAGAATCACTTGGAAAAAAAGTGAATTTTCTAGCAAAAAGTGCTAGAAAATGCTAGAAAATAATTTGTTGATCTGTGTTTAAAATTTTTTTTAAATAAACAATCTTCCTTTTTGCCAGCAATAAATAAAAAAATCTTCAGTCCCCCTATTATGTGCTCCACAATGCTATCCTATAAGAAACTAATATTTTTTTTGGTATTAAGCAAATGACATGTAAGCTCTTAGTTACGAAAATCAATATTATCGTATTTTATGGTGCTGATCACATCAGATCAAGCATAATCAACCTTGACTCCACGGCAGGCACAAGTCAAGTACCGATGATTTTATTTTGATGATTTAAATTTCATAATTTTGTTACACATTTATTTATTGTTCCTATTATTTCATAGTGAAAATTTATTTTCCTATTTTTTTGTCCTTATAATACTTTAATCATATTAAATTAAAACGGCGTTTTTTCCTTACGAACCTTTTACTTTGATTCTCAATTGAAAGTTCAACTCATTTCGCATAAAAATAATGCATTTCCAATACAATCAACAAATGCATTTTAATGTTGCTGCATTACAGATTTTCAGTGCATCAACTGCACACATGTCTGAATGACTGACTAACTGCCAAACTCTCTGCTCGAATTTTTTTCGCTGCAATTCTCAGATACTTCCAGGCCATTTCAGGACATTATTTTAGCACAACATTTCAGGACATTATTTCAAGAGCACTAAAGCTTATAGAGTTGACGGTGTGAGTAAGCTGCATGAATTATTGATACGGCGACAATGGAAATCAATAATGTCCTTATTGTTGAGCTCAACAGAGACATGATAAATAGTGAGTGGTGTGGATTATGAAGTCAACAAGCAGAGTTGAAAATGATTTATTGGAAAAATACAAAAGACTAGAAAATGGTTCGTGAACATTGAACTACATAGATATATAAGTTTTCCTTAAAAACTGAAGGAAATTTAAAAAGTTTTTAATTGTACTCATTGAATGTGTAAAACAGTGTTTTATTAATGTTTATCAGTAAATTTAAGTACATTAGCGGATTTAAAATCAACCTGAGCTGCTTAGTTTAAATAGTACTGTGGAAAATAGTACAAATGTGCTAACAACTTATTTTGCTCTGAGCGTCACTTAATAACCGTGCATAATCCCTCAATACACTGACGAGAATAATTTTCCAAACAGAGAGTTTATTTTCAAAATTATAATCTTTTAAAACCTAACAGATAGAACTTTTACGTAACTGGTCATTTCCAAATACTAGCAATTTATGAAAGATGTAACGAAATAGAAATTAAAATAAATTTCTAACACAAAAATTATCCCAAATAGAAAAAATGAATGAAAATAATTGGTGGCAGGTCTGCACATTTTGGGATTTATTTTACTTGCACCGTTCACAAAATGGTAACAGCACGTTTGTGCGGGTAGTTGGTGCTCATTGTTATCATTGAAGATTTAAGTGGTGGTTTAGTTCTCTTTGAAGAATATACTGGATGGCGTAGCAGCTCGTAGCCCAAATTATGGATTTTTGCCAAGATGACTACAAAAAGTATGGAAATTTAAACTCGAAGAATGTTAGCCGCGTGGGAGGTAATGTTATAGTGTGGGGTGCAATGGCATATCATGAAGTGGAGAATCAGGACTTTGTTGAAAAAAACTCCACCCAAACTCCAGATAATAACTCAATTAAGCATCTTTAGGCTCATTTGGAGAGCAAAGTTAGATGAAAATTAAAAGAAAATTAAAAGCAAAAGTAAACTAAAAGAGGCTCTCAAAAAAGAATAGTGTGTAAAAGAATAGTGATCAAAAAATAACCCAATGAATAGTATAGTCAATAGCAGTGCGATTGGCAGAAATAATTAAATACAAGGGAAGGGAAGTACTAGAAAAATGAATTAAATAAAATTTATAATATTTTGTTTTCCTTATTGGAAAGAGACTATGTTGTTGAATAATAAATTGTTTTTTTTCATTCGAAAAGTCATTGACTTATCAAACTATCCTCGTACACTCCGTAAATTTGGCTCTCAACCAATTACTGCGTAGAAAGTTACAGGGACTGTAATTAAAAAAATTTCCATAATGCGAAAAATTTTAACATTAATTGTTGTTCCGGAAACGTGGATGACTGGGATCGTTACAAGCAAGAGCTGTCGCTTTTCAAAAAGAAGATAAGACGAGCCAAGCGCGGCTCATGGAGGGAATTCTGTGAGAACATTGAGGGATGTACAGAAGCTGCCAGAATCAGGAAGGTCCTAAGCGAAACCCCCGGCGTACCTACGCGAAGGGAAAACGGGGATTTACGAAGGGAAAACGGGGATTGGGTGGAGGACCCGAAAGAATGCCTGGATATGCTACTGGAAACTCACTTTCCAGAATCAGCCTGTGCGGCACCGCGTAGGGACGTGCTTCGAGGAACCCACCAGGAGTTTGATCAAGGAAGTAGTAGATGAGGTCAAGATTGAATGGGCTATTGGCACATTCCGACCTTACAAAGCTGCAGGGATTGATGAGATATCACCCATCATGCTTCAAAAAGCAGATAAAACCATAATTTATATTCTGCAGCGTATTTTTACCGCATGCCTTCGCCTTGGGTAGTACCTGAGCAATGGACAAAAGCTAGGGTGGTCTTCATTCCGAAACCTGGTAAGTTGAATCATCATTACGTGAAGGACTTTAGACCAATCAGCTTAACTTCGTTTCTGCTCAAAACACTAGAGAGGTTTGTTCACCTGCACAGCAATAGCTCGATTGATGTCGCGAGACTCTGTGTTGATCAACACGTGTATCTAGCAGGCAGATCAGTAGATACGGCATCACACAAAAATGTCGGTACAATAGAAAACTTCTTACGGCAAAAAGAATTCACGTTGGCAGCCTTCTTAGACATTGAGGGGGCCTTCAATAATGTCACTGTGGCAAGTATCATAGATGCCTTGGTTCGATATGGAGTGGATAAAACTCTGGTGACCTGGGTATCGGACTTGCTCAAGAGCAGGCCGACTGAGGCTACCTTTTTGGAGGCCAAAGCGGAAAGAATAGTTGGAACCGGAACACCACAAGAAGGAATTATACCTCCCCTTTTCTGGATCCTGACATTCAACGAAATACTGGAAAATTTAAGGGCCAGTGGCTTTGAGGTGGTGGCGTATGCCGATGACATTGTAGTACTTGTGAGGGGTGCATTCCCACAAACTTTGTCGGATCCATATCCAAATCTGGGCCAGAAAAGTCGGTCTTAGGAAACACCCGACCAAAACCGAACTGGTACTCTTCACAAGGAGACTGAGGGTACCGGCTATGGCCACGCCTAACCTCAACGGAATAACATTGGAACTTGCTGATAGCGCTAAATATTTGGGCCATATACTAGACAGGAAACTGAACTGGAGGGCTAACGTGAATTAGTAAGGCTCGCGCAGCACTCTTTGCGTGCCGGTGTGTCTACTCCAATACCTGGGGTCTTAAACCAAGAGTGGTTTACTGCAGATTCACATGTGTAGTGAGGCCAATTTCGGTGTATGGAGCGATCGTAGAGTAAAACCAACAGCAACGAGCTAGGAAGACTGCAAAGATTAGTTTCCATATGTATTTTGGGCGTTTTAAAAACCGCTAAAACGAATGGGTTGAAAATGGTTCTCGGACTTATGCCCTGGATTGATTCATTTTTAAAAGCGCAAGCTTAGCGGTGATACGCGCTAAAAGATCTGGCATGTAGAACGATTAAGATCAGTGGGGCCACAGCGGTATTCTTAAAGAATGCCGCAAAAGATTTGGGCTCGTTGCAGAAGACACGGAACACATGAGCAAAATAATACATCTTGGCAGGAATTTCCAGATAAAGATAACCACGAGAACAAACTGGAAGAAAAAGGACGCTACCACCGATGGGGGCGTCTGAATTTACTCGGACGGGTCGAAGACGGGCAAAGGAGTTGGCTCGGGCGTGTTTTCTACGGATTTGAGCCTTAACCTGTGATGTACTTCTGAACTTCTGTTAGTTTTTGCACTATTGATGTGGTACTTGCAACTGGACCTTCAGTTAACCTGTCCTCAGTTTCACTATCAGAGCTTCCATTATTTTCCATGGCTTGAATATCAGCACCAACTAACTCGTCATCATTTAAAAATGTCGAGGTTAAAAGACTGTCATCTGCAGTGAGGTAATCCAATGGGACATGGAAATCTTGAGGTTGTTCATATGTACTGTTGCTTTGAATGCTTCTTAATAGCCATTCATTAAGTGGTAACCAATCCTTCTCATCAAATTGTTCGTTACTATTGGTCGAAAATAGTCCTGCACGTTTAAATGCATTTTTGTATTGTTTCAGTAGATACTTTGTGCCAAGATTTGTGCGAAAGATTGTTCACATCAAGTAATGTGACATTAAGACGTGCACCCGCACCAATGCTTTGAACAATTTTCAACAAAAGTGCGGTTCGATAATGACTTTTGAACGGATGACATCTTAATCCGTGGGTTGTAATATTAAACTGGTGATCGGTGGCATAAACACCTGCTTTAAGGCTCGATTATTAGCACAATAATCAACAGGCAACCTTTTAATGTTTTTGAAACACCGGGGCCTTTGTGACTTCCCGATAAGTAGTTTTCGTTTTTCCGTGCTGGACATGTTGGCACACACTAAAACAGTAACCCTTTCCTTGGCCAATTTGCCACCTTGGCACTGTTCGCCTTTAAATTTTAAAGTGTTATCGGGAGTCAACTTGTAGAAAAAACCGACTTCGTCAGCGTTAAAAATGTCATCATCGCCAAACCTCTCTTTATGTAGGCCAAACAGTGCTTATCCAATTCATTGTTCACAACATTTGTATATACGGATCCGGATTCACCAACAATTTTGCTGATACAAACATTATGGCGTGTCTTCCACCTACCAATCCAGCCTTCACTGCAGACAAATTCGTCCATAATTTTTCGACCAAATTCTTCTGCTTTTGCCCTTAAGGGGGCAAGATGGTTTCCGAGGCCGAAGAAAAGCCGATTTTTGCGATTTTTTTTCTCAGCTTTGAGTGAAAATAATTACTAATTTTTTATAACAAATTAAAGAACTATATTTTGAGAGTATGTAGGAATTATTGTAGAAAAAAATATTCATTATTTATCCCGTGGTGGCAGTAGATCTAAGGCGCTTCGAAAAAAAGGCGTCGTGCGGTGCGTAAAACCTGGCCTGACAGTGTTATCTGAATTCCAAAAATCGAAGTGATTTACTTAATATATTAGTTTTTTTCGCGGATCAACGAAATTATATTGAAAAATATGCGATTTTCGATTTTTGGTGCGGTTTTCAATTTGGAGGTACCATTTTCATGTAAAAAATCAGCCTATGATTGCCTGTAAAAAATAGTAAAAAATTGAAAAAAAAAAAAAACGATCGTTCATCCGCGAGTATTTATCATATTAAAGATGTCCGGCAAAGTTCATTGAGATCGGTGCATTAATTTTTGAGTTATGTTACGCACCGACTTCAAAAATGTAGTTCGGAGTTTCGAGCTAGACTATTTCGGTTTCTCGTTGAAATACCTGTATACCTGGCAACACGATCATAAAATAACCGGTATCTCTGCGAGTTTTAGTCCGATTGACTTGAAATTTTCAGAGGATATTCCTGAGATATTGTACTTTCATATAAAAAAATAATTAAAAAAATTTTTTTGTTTAAGTTGCAAACCATCCTGCTCCCTTAAGGCATCCCCACTAATTGTTACATTGCACAGTCTTTGTTGTGCAAATCATTTTAGGAGTAATTTATCCACATCATCATATCCACATCATCATTGGTCATCATTTATCCACATCATCACGATTTACGCATTTTTTTCTGTCCCACCATCAAAGGCAAGAAGCTACTCGTCCTTCTTTTTCCACATTGTCGCAATTGTCTACTTGCTTATATTTTTCTCACGACACATATCGCTTTGTTTTTTTCCACTTTGAGTTTCGCGGATTATGTTAACTTTTTCTTTTAGGGAAAACACCTTTTCACTCAGACTATGTATGTATTTGGTTCCACTGCAAAAAAACAGGCGATCGCGAAGATATTACACTAACACAACAGCGGTATCAACTGCGAGCTGCCAGATTAATTCAGGAATGCGAGAATTACCGATAGCCATCTGAAATCTGAAGTCCAATTATGCATAATGGGAAATCCCAAATTACGCAAGCATATGAACTAGCGCTGAATTATTGATACGTGGGTATTCCCCTAATTGTTTGACTAGAAGTTCGTTATATCCGATAATGATGACCCAATTGTGCGAACATTTCGTTCACTATATACGAATACATTATAGCCGAGGTTGACTGTATATCCACTTTTTCAGGAGACACCGTACTTTCATTCAAAATATTCACCAAAATTTGTTGCTTGCGAAATGTATCTGTAAGCACATTTAAATCTCCCGAGGATTTTCAACATTCAACGAACTGAGTATAACAAATCAGTCATTTCAGTGGTTTCAAGTTTCAAGACTTTTATTTTTCCATTATTCCATTGATTCAGACTATGATCTTCTCAAATTCTCGAAAAAAAGTTAAAATAAATGCACACTCGAAACCTTCGACAAGAAAAGCACTCTAAACGAAAAACAACTTCAAAAACGAAATCTGACACTATAATGTAATTTAAGTTTTTCGACTTATCTCCGCTTACTTGTGAAATGCTTAAAGAATCTATAAAACGGAGTCGTCAGCTTGTGGTGTCGTGAAACAAAAAACAGAAATAACGGGCAGACACAATTTTGCGTAAGTCTAAGCAGTAAAATATTTAAGGCTCGAATACAAACTCGTGCCAAGCGCATAAATTCCCCAACAGGATGCTACAACGTGTCGTGAATAAGAAATAATAAGAGTTTTAACTGAACTTTAACGTATTTTATGAATAAGAAACTTTAAGTCGATGAACCTGTTGAAAATTCTTAGCTGAAAACTTTGCTCAAATTTCAGATATATGTAGATAGTAGAAATGCTTTCAACGTACATGCCATTATGTTTTAGATAGTCGTTTTAGCATGCAGAGCAGCGAATAGTATTTATTGGCACAGTAATTACTGTTCTCATGTTCAAATTAGCACGGTTCGTTCGCATTGTTTAGTAAGGAGTGGCTGGTTTTCCGCAAAATGTGCTCCGAGTGGAAGTAAGATGTCTCGTTTTCACAAGTGGATAATGTTTGTCATTTCGAGTAATAGCAGCAGACAAGCTATTATCGCTTTTCACCTTGTTGTGGTGTATAAAAGTGGTGTCATGATGAGATACATGTTTGACATACATATATTCATTTATATGTCAGTGCATGGGCTGATGAAAATCTAAGTAGCTATTAAAGCCTAAGTTTGTCAAATGTTCAGTTTTGTCGTTGAGAGTATTATTATTGTTGACACTCTTCGAAATACGTACATGAAACTAATTGTAATTCGAAACGACATGATTTCATTAGTGTCTATTACTGCTTATTTACAATGATGTGTACGAACATTTCCATTTAATTAAGTAAACTAAGACAGCAGCAAAATAACAATGTTTTGAATAGCACATTGCAGGCTGGTATATGTGTCCTATTAATGACTCCTCACTTAATTGAAGTTTTATTTATGATTTCTTTAGATTTCAATGTGATCCGATCAATACAATGTGATCCAGAACTAGCGACCAACTTTGTTTATAAATAAACATAAAATTCAATGTCTTACATGGAACGCTCAAAGCATTCGAAAAAAATCTATTGAAACTTTTGCTTTTCTAGATGAAAAAAATATCGATATTCTCTTTCTCAGCGAATTTTGGCTTAGAGAAGACGACGTACTGAATAATTCTAACTATCATATAAATAGAAACGACAGAAAGGATGCAATTGGTGGTGACGTAGCATTATTTTTTAAAAAAGGCCTGAAATTTCAACGATTATATAATCTACCCACGCAAATTATTGAAACGGTAGCAGTGTACATAGCAGAAATCAACATCACAGCTATTTCAGTTTACTTCAGTGGCACTAAATTGAATTCCCACAAGACAAAGCAGTTCCATAACGATCTAAAATTGCTCTTTTCCTTGAAAATAAACTACATTATCGATGGTGACCTAAATGCCTGACACCGGCATTGGAACTGTTTGAAAGCCAACAAGGTCGGAAAAATCTTATTTGAGCTTTCATTAGAGAAAAACACTTTTATACATACTCGCGATGGTCTAACCTGCTTCCCTCCAAGAGGAAATTCCTCAAATCTTGATCTTATTATAACCAACAGCAATGTTTCCTTGTCGCAGCCCTCAGTGATTAACGAACTATCCTCTATTCACCTGCCGGTTCAATTTGACATCTACAAACACTTAAAGCTTTCGACATTTTCTTGTTTCAATTATGTACAATAAAACCTCTTGGGTTGCTTATCGTAGAATCTTGGAAGATGACATTAATCTTAATGATTATGACCTCTCGAAAACAGTCTAATCTCTACTTTCTCCAACAATCTCATATTAGCCCGAAACAACTCCACCCCCACTTCAAAGCGAGTGATTTCCAAATTTCATATAGACAACGCCACTTCTGTTTTAACCAAACACCACAATGACACTCGTAGGCAGTGGTAAAGAACTCGTAGTGCTTAATTAAAAGCCAACCTAAACACTCTGAACACTCAAATACGTAAAACGTTTCTTGAACTTCGTAATAAACGGTGGAATGACTTACTATGCGCACAGGCACCTGGGTCAAATCGTCTCTGAAAATTGCTCAAGCTACTGAAGAACAAAAAACGTATGCTTCCTCCGTTGTTCCTTCCTAATGGCGATGTCGCTTATACTGAAAAAGAAAAAGCTGATGCACTTCCTGACTCCTTTCAAAGCTCACACAAGCTTACGCTTCTCTCCAGTGACCCTGACACCAGTCTCCAAGTAGACCTTGAAATCGCCAAACTATTAGAAGCCAGAGCCCATTTTCAACCTAGTGATTTTTGCTCTCCTGCAAAAACAAGATCCCACCTCAGCAGCTTGAAATTGAAATCCACGTCTGGTGATGACGGATTCTTTTTAAAAACCTTCCTTGGAAGGCAATAATTTTAGCTACATCTATTTTTAACTGCTGCTTAAAGCTAGGATACTTTCCTTGTGCTTGGAAAAACGCAATTGTCATTTCAATTTTAAAGCCAGGTAAAAATCCTAGGCTCCCCAGTAGCTACCGCCCTATCAGCTTACTTCCTTTCTTTAGTAAACTTTTCGAAAAAGTTATCCTTTCCCGTATTCGAAAAGAACTCGAAGCTACCTCCACTATTCCGGATTTTCAATTCGGCTTTCAACCTGGTATGTCTACCACTCATCAGCTACTCAGAGTTGTTCACCACATTAATGATAATTTCATATCAAAACGCTCAACTGGTCTCATAGCGCTTGATATTGAAAAAGCCTTTGACACAGTATGGCATGACGGCCTAGTTTTCAAACTTATTAAATGCTCACTGCCCACCTAATTATGCAGAATTGTCCATTCCTTTTTAGATTCGCGCACTTTTAGAGCCGGTTTAGACGAGCGGTTTTTTGCTGGATCCAGCACGAGCTTTTAGGAAAGAGAAGTGAAGGACGGAACGGAACAGCGAGCACGAGTGATATAGTTGGCCATCGAGCACGGCAGCGATTTTTATGTCATTTTCTTAGAAAAGATTTGAGGCTCAGAAATTTTTTGGTAGAAAGTTCGATTGCTACGAACATAAAAAACCGTGTGCTAGCACAGCAAGAAATCGCTCGTCAAAACTTGCAACGAGCATCATCGGCCAGCAAACTCGGTGCTGGCAAAGCACAACATCGCTCGTCTAAACCAGCTCTTAATGTAAAGACACTTAGCTTATCAAAAAAATGTGGTTTACCTGCCGGAGTTCCCCAAGGCTCAGTCCTTAGTCCCACGCTGTATAATGTTTTCATGTCTGACCTCGAAAAATCACCACGTTGCAATTTTGCTATGTATGCTGACGACACTGCAATCTTCGCCAGCGAAGCTGAACCAGCGTTGATAATTAACAATCTCCAGGAGCAATTATCTCTCATAGATCAATTTTGTAAAAGGTGGAAGATTAAAATAAACAAGTAATTTTCTTCACAAAAAAACGTGCACGAAAAAAACTACCGAATTCGCAAATAAATGTTCTTGGATCAATTGTCGATTGGTCAAAAGACATTAATTATCTTGGAATCCATCTAGACTCAAAATTAACGTTTCACTCGCAGGCATCAAATCTAAAATATTGAAAAGCATACGCTCCTTATACCCACTTATCAACAGGAAGTCTAAGCTGTCATTACATAATAAACTGCTAATATACAATTCGGCGATGCACAGCTATACGGTTGTCCAATATGGATTAGCTGTGCAGCTTCTCATGTTAACCAGCTTCATCTATTACTCTATTCATCTTATGAAAAGCTTATTACACTAGCTGACACTAACATTGATATACTGACAACATCCAATATAACTAGAGGATACTATGATATTTTAACATACAATAATGGAATTTTGCTAAATTCGAGTAAACCAACACGAATAACACAAATATCGAAAACCTTAATAGATCATGTCGTTGTAACAAATACTTGTTTAGCTGATCGAACCACATATGAACATGATGAATGGCCAGACTTAGATCATAGAATAATAAATTTGGCAATAAAGAGTTATCTTAAAGTAAAACTGCCTCCAAAAAAAAATAGCCATTAATAATACATGCAAATTCAAATTTAAAAAATATGTAATCGATGATTTACGTAACAACATAGTTACAAATTTTGAAGAACTGATTGGCATATTAACTCAAGCAAAGAACAAAGCAACAACTACAAAACATATAAGACTACGCCAAGAATCATGGATCACCAAAAGAATTATAGATGTCTCGAAAAAAAAACGCAAAGCTTATAAAATATACATGGCAGATATAAATTGCGCAATTAAGAAGCAAAATTACACAGTATTAAAAAGGGAGTCGAATCGACTTATAAAGGAGGCTAAACGAGAATTTTACTCAAAAAAATTCGAAGCATCGGCTGGAAATA
Organism: Nemotelus pantherinus; assembly: GCA_963978885.1. Lineage (NCBI taxonomy): Eukaryota > Metazoa > Arthropoda > Insecta > Diptera > Stratiomyidae > Nemotelus > Nemotelus pantherinus. Next base: position 23,350,937 of record OZ022265.1, read on the forward strand.
GTTCAAAATACTGGAGAGTTATAAACGAATTAATGCATACAGATAAAAATGTAAACCAACAATCAACATGTATTAATGAATTATCCATAAATGGATTGTTGATCTCAAATCCTGAGTTTATCGCAGAGGAATTGAATAGTTATTTTGCAATGATTGGAAATAATATCAACCAACAATTCAACAATACTTCACAGCACGATGATAATACAATTCCTGAAACCTATGCCAGTATCGATTTAAGACCTACAGTACAAAACGAAGTAATAGAAACTATAGATAAATTAAAAACCAAAGTTTCTCCAGGTATCGACAATTTAACATCCGAAGACGTCAAAATGTTTAAAAATGAAATAGCGGAGATTCTATCAATAATTATTTAATTTAAATTCATTTAAAGACGGGTTCTTTTCCTACTTGCCTTAAGTTGGCACGAATTACACCAATCTTTAAAGGAGGTGATCCTTCGGATCCTTCTAATTATCGCCCAATTGCTGTTATCAGTGTAATGAGCAAAATATTTGAGAGAATCTTAAATTCGCGTATAGTGCAACATATCAATGAAGCAGCTATTTTGGCTCCAATACAGTACGGTTTCCAAGAACACAGCAATACAATAGCGGCCACGTTAGACGCGGTCCAATTCATTAATAGTTCATTGGATAGAGGTAACTATGTAGCAGCTATTTTTGTCGATCTCAAGAAGGCCTTTGACACGATTGACCACAGAATTTTGCTTCAACGTCTCGAAAAATATAGTATTATTAAGAAGTTTAACTCGATAATAAAAGGTTATTTATTGGATAGGCGGATTGTGACAAAAAAAATACAATGCATCAGTCAAGAACGTTTCATCAATGTAGGCATACCACATGGATCAATTTTTGGACCAGTATTATTCATTCTATATGTGAATTGCATTCAACATCTCCAGCTGTCTGGCAAATTAGTCCATTTTGCTGATGACACACTTCTTTTATATTCTGAAAAGAATGAACCATCTCTTGAGTATAAAATTAACAGAGACTTAGAAACATATCAAGTGTGGCTCAGGCATAGCAAACTACTTATAAACGTTAACAAAACCAAGTACATCATTTTCCAGCAAAAAAATAAATATCTTATAAACCCCTTTATTCAGATAAACGGAATTCGTTTAGAAAAGGCTGAATCAATCAAATATCTTGGCTTAATCCTAGATGAGAAAATGTCATGGTTACAACACATTAACCACATCAGACATAAAGTAGGACCAATGACTGCAGTCTTAAGAAAATTTGAGTTCTTGGAAACTAGAACAAAATTAATAATATTTAATGCTTATATACTTTCAACTATCACATACGGAACTATTTTATGGAGTCAGACATCAAAACATAAGACTTATTTCGAAAGCAATTAAAATTATATTTAGAATGCCAACTCTAACACCAACATTTATTGTATACACTCGAACAGGATTACTAAATATACAACAATTAATTAATTTTGAAAGGGGAAAATTCATTTTTAACATCCTGAACAACAATCTGAAGTGGTTTAACACCCCCCGCACTGTGCTAGAAATAACTAACCGAGAAACCAGAACTGCTAGAAATCTATCTCTTGCAATTCCAAGGACGGATAGATTAAGGATGGATCCAGTACAACAGGCTATCGCATACTACAATTCATTACCGAACTCGGTAAAGCTAATAAAAAATATAATAGAATTCAAGACATACTTGAAAACTCACATCAAAAACACAGATCCTTAATGAAGAAGATACCAGAGTTTTTTGTAGACTTTTCTCTGGGCACATGTCAATGAGGACAAAAATATAACGTAAAATATAATATGTAATCAAAATTAATAACAATTGTATCTTCCCTTATACCAATTTTCAATTGTCTGGGAAGTACGAAGACGATATGTTTTGATAATATATTGATGCACACGGACCGTGCATACTGATTGAGGGAAGGAAGGAGGAAAAAAAAAATACTCCAAAATAAATGCCTCGAAATCATATTGAACAAACCCTACTACATCTCCACCGCTCGCCTGCACAAGTTGGCAAAAGTCAATAAAACCAAGTCTAGAGATCTTATTCTGCAACAAAAGTTCCTTGATAAATGTGCACGTTCGTCTAACGCAATAATTGCATCCTTGAATCGTGCGTAAGGTAGTGTATTCTCCAATACATTTCCTTAACCTAGTTTTTAATCCCTAGTTGTAAAAACTATCTTAAGTTTAGTTTAAATGTTCTAGTAGGTTTTAATCTAATTTTGCCTAATCTGAGATAACTTGTAATTATATATACAGTTAATCATTTCTAAATTAATATCTATTAGTAACTTAGCTGTAAAGATATTGTCTAAACTCTAGATTTATCTCAAACACTGTAAATATTTCTAAATGCGTTCGATCAATAAAATAAAGCTATTATTAAATTTTAAATTATACTATTTCATACGTTCTGCCAGTCAATCGAGAAGAAAATATCCTTCATTGCAAGAATGAAGCTAACGCGTTTCTGCAAAAAGTCCTTAAGTGCTAACATTAATTTTAAAGAACTTTTTTTTGTTCTTGTCAACCTTGTTATTATTAGTTCATTTCATTTTTGCTTCTTTCATTTTTCCATCATCGTTTCAAAGCATAAAATCAAAAACGACTACCAAAGACATTGAGTCAATTTGCTACTTTAAAGTTTGTTTTTTTTTTATCGAATATCTTTCCTCGCAGCATTTATCTTTCCCTAAAACGATCAGCATGCAAGGCGCTCGAGAAAACTCAATTCTCGACTAATGGAGCATTCAACACCACTCGGCTGCCATAAGGGAAACGAAATTAAGCACAGACTGAAAAGGTGACCTGAATCTAAAGATTCAGTAAATGTGAAAGATGATGTGAAAAGTGGAATAAAACGGAAATCGATAGAACTTTTAGCGGCAAGGCATTTCAACGTCAGATGAATCAGGATACGTTTAGCTGGGGAGATCTTTTCATGGGTCGCAGAATGATAGCGGCGCAATATACCTGTGGGTAGGATATCTCAATATCTATTCTGTCTAACTCAAATAAGACTGAAATCGATATAAACTTTTCGATGAGAAAAAGTTTTATCTGCTTTTAATGGTCGTGGAAAATACTTTTTAGCAGTCAATGCATCAAATGTTATTTTCAATTATAACTGCGAACACAATAAATCATAGCCTGTGCACGTTCAATAAACTTATAGTATATTTTCAAGAACTCAAATCCACCTTCACACTCCGGACTCAAATATGTCAAAGACAGTCCAAAAGTATGAGCATTCTTCGAGAAAACTTTTCATTTTCAACACAATTCGATCTAGATACTTTCACTTAATATCAAAATCAACTTCTTCATCATTTTCAAATTCGCAAGTTTGAACTCAATACACTATCCGAAAGTTTTGGATCCAATTTCGGCAAGCTCTTTAGTTTATCAGAATTTATTTTCGAGCTCAGTGTTATTATCAAAAAAAAAAAAAAAATGTAGTAAAAATTGTAACTTGATTCGAAAGTTTTTTCAGAATGAATTTCATATTGTCATGATTGAAAGGGACGACGGCCAAAGGGACGTTTGGAAATTTATGCTGGAAACTATTAAACTTTATCTGGAACTGAAGTTGTAGGCAGAAAGTTTTGCCATAGTTTCGGTAATTGGATGACATGGAATGGCAATTGTGAAAATTTTCGTAAAAGATTTTCTCATTTAAACCTTTTCGAAAATTAGTGAATAGTTTCGTTGTGAAAATATGATATAGTGTGTTAGTTTTTCTTTTAGCATTGATTAATTAATTGAAAATTTGTGGCGATGATTTTATTTGTTGCAAATAAATCAATTTGATTTTATTTATTCGAAAATTTTTTGAAGGTTTTTGGTATCGGGACTAGTGTTAGGCTCAAAAACGCCAAACAGTTTGAAAGAAACGTTTGGCTGCAAAAAACGAACGAACAGTTTTTACAAATAGCGACAAACAATTTTTCTAAAACGAAATCTTTTTTCTGCGACGAATAGCTTTTTTAAAGCCAATCGTTTTTCTAAAACGGACAATTCTTCTCAAACCAACAGTTTTTCTAAAACGAATAGTTTTTATACAAACAATTGTTTTTCTAAAACGAATCGTTTTTCGTTTTTCTCAAACGAATCGTTTTTCGTTTTTTAAAACAAACCGCTTTTTTTTAAACGAACCGTTTTTTGAAAATGAACTGTTTTTTTTTTAAACGAGTCGTTTTTCGTTTTTTAAAAACGAACTGTTTTTTCAAAACGAATCGTTTTTCGTTTTTTCAAAGGGTAATTCCATTGAAAATCGACCAATTTTCACATAATTTTTGAACTCACCTCATTGGAATTTGGAAATATTTTGGTATCCAAAAGATCTGATGAGCTTATTATTGAAAATGAAATATTTTTGAAAAATATGGTATGTTTGCGGAAATATGGCCTCTTGAAGTTTTTGAGAAACGTCGGTTCGTATTGCATTCAAAAAATTGTATAAAATCTTCTACTTTACGTAGAGCCTTCAAATATAGCTTGTTAGAAAAGAGAAGGTGTAGATATTCTAGCAAAAATAGTGCGAGAAACATCCTGGCCAAAAAGGATAAAAAGGATCATTACAGTGTCCTTTATTCTTGAATATTTCAAAATGCGCACCTTCGATTTTCTTCATTTTTTTATATATTGTAAACAGTTATATAAACTACAAGTTCGCGAAATTTCAAAGTGGAGCTCGTAAAAGTACAGTCGTGAGAAATTTTTAAAGGTGTGGAATACTGTAACCGCTGAAGAAAATTTATAGAAAATGGTACCGAAACAAGGTAAAACTTACAAAATATGGTACGAAACAATTTTATGTTTTCAAAATAGATTTAAAAACTGTTTTGCAATGCTGTTTTAAGCCCGCAGAAGATTCTAATCCAGTTTCTAACCTAGAACGATCTGTATAATTCCATTGCTTATAACTAATACCACTGACGCAATTTTCATCAATTTTTTTTCACATGTACTTAGAACAACGGCTGATCCAGGGCAATCCTGGCAGCTACCAAAATACCAATCTGTTTGTGGTGGAGAGCATCTCATCAGAGATAAAAAGTTTTTATAATTAGCCAAGCCTATATCGGAACCCTTTGTTAGAAAATTTATTTTTGATCCTTTAATCACTAATTTATATATTGTAACAGTTAAGCTACACATGTGCAAAATTTCACGACTCACGACTGTACTTTCACGAGCTCCACTTTGAAATTTCGCACACTTGTAGTTTATATAACTGTTTACAATATATAAAAAAATGAAGAAAATCGAACGTGCGCATTTTGAAATATTCAAGGATAAAGGACACTGTAATGATCCTTTTTATCCTTTTTGGCCAGGATGTTTCTCGCACTATTTTTGCTAGAATATCTACACCTTCTCCTTTCTAACAAGCTGTATTTGAAGGCTCTACGTGAAGTAAAAGATTTTATACAATTTTTTGAATGCAACACGAACCGACGTTTCTCAAAAACTTCAAGAGGCCATATTTCCGCAAATATACCATATTTTCCAAAAATATTTCATTTTCAATAATAAGCTCATCAGATCTTTTGGATACTGGTGCACATAACTCAACTACTTATATTCACAGTGAAAATTTCATTGAAATCTGACGATAGCGATAAAAGACCGTTGGTCGATTTTCCGTGGAATGACCCCAAAACGAATCGTTTTTCATCGTTTTTCGTTATTTTAAACGAACCGTTTTTCCGTTTGTTAAAACGATCTGTTTGGCAGTGGAAAACTGTTTAGCTGCGGAAAACAGTATTTTCGTACTTGCGAGTATTTTCGTACTTGCAAGTATTTTATTCGAATATTCAAAAAGTATTTTAAGGCAAAAGGAGCTGAAATCGGACAAAATCGGCCAATTTTGGGTTAGAGTGGTTTGTGAAATAACGGGCCAAGACCTATTCTGCCCTACTAAGCGCAAAAGCGGTATCTCAATGAAAGCGAGTTTCGAGATAATTGAAGTTTTGTAAAAGTAGTAATATTGGTATACCTCTAACTCCCTTAGTGATTTAAGGTAAAATTGAGATAGGCGATGAGGAACTGGGTTCGTTTGGAGCAGGTGGAGGGTTCTCCTTACTCCAATTTTCTCGGACAGCGTTCTTCCGCTCTTGGATACATCGGGTACTTAGATTTAAAAAAACTGCATAAGGTGTTTGTCATATGTTTTAAATAAGATACCATTAAAAGGCTAAGTTCATTAGATGCGTATTGTTTTAAGCTTTCTAATGTTATAAAAATCAATTTTTCGATTTTTTTTGAGATACCACTTTTGCGTTTAGTAGGGCAGTATTACTGTGATATAAATATTTTGTAGGGGAGTAAGGGGTTTTTTGGCCATAGTTTGGCAAAAACTGCCTTTACCGCGCTTTCAATGATTGGAAGTGGTCGGAGAGTGTATTAATGATACTTCAAGGGCGAAACATTTTTGATAGGGGAAACTGGGCAAAAACGTCTAAATTTTCCAAAAAAAAATTTTTTTTATCTAGCATGAATTCGTGGACTTTTCTGTGTTGCTTCGGGCGAAATTTGTATACAAGTCTGGGAAAAAGCGGCCTAGTTTCGAAGATACGGCAAAATGAAATCCGCCGGAAAAACTAAAAGTAGCACTAAAAGTGCCAAGGAGGAGTAGGTTGAGATCATTTTTGGTTCATCAGTTGGCGTCTTCGAGTGTGCTGAGGCCCTCCTCCTGACTGCAGGTCGCGACGAGGGTGTCTCCATACCTACCGGGGTTGTAAAATTGATTTATTTACTAACCAAACAAGGTATAAACAATACAAGAAAATATTTGAAATAAATATGTGTAAACGAAAAATTAAATAAATTAAATAATTAATAAATAAATCAATAACAATTGATAAATAACAAACAAATGAAACATTGACATATAGCTTAAGATATGGGGTTATGGATGGCTTGGAAAAGGGAAGATTTGAAGGAGAATTTGGAGATCGTTGGGGAATACAGAAAACTTATAGTGTTAAATATTTTGCAGCAACTATTTACCGGCTCATTAGCTGCGTAAGTAGTGGAATGTGGATATTCTTTAAGTAAACGAGAGGACCTGGAGTTCCTTACAGGGTTATTTAATGCCATTTTACTATTCAGGAATTCAACTTTGATAACGCCTCTAATGACGTCAAATGTGAAGCAGGCCGAGATCATTTTTCTTCTGGATGCAAGTTTCAATAAGTTTAGATGACCCAGTCAAAACTCATAAGGAGGAAGGGTATTAAAATCGTAAGGATTGTATAGTTCTCTCAATGCAAAAAGCAAGAACTGTTTTTGTATAGACTCGAGTCTGTTACTGTGGGTTTCAAAAGCCGGATTCCAGCAGATAGAGGCATATTCGACAATGGCGCGTACAAGTGAGATGTATAAGGATCTTGTGACCCACCACCGGTTATTATTTTCATTGCACCAATGATCAAGTGAATTGAGTTTAGATTGGAGAAAAAGTGCATCGGATTTAGATTTGATGATGTAATACACTTTGAGATCGTCGGCGTAAAGTAGATGAGGTATATTTGCTAAGACGTCAGATAGGTCAGAAATATATATATTAAAAAGGAGTGGGCCAAGATGGCTACCTTGTGGTACACCGGAGGTAACAGATATATTTTTCGATAAAACTCCTTGAAATTTTACCAATTGCGTTCGATTGCGAAGGTAAGAAGTCAGCCAGCTATGCAAAGATCCGGCAAGTCCGAATTTCAAAAGCTTTGAAATTAAGATAGGGTGGTCAACTCTGTCAAAAGCTTTACTGAAGTCTGTATGACTAGGACTGTCAAATTCGTGGTAGTTGAGCGACCTTTTCTAAAACCATGTTGCTGCTCGTTTAGACGGGAGTCAACAAGTGGAGAAATTTTATCGTAGACAATCTTTTCAAAAAATTTCGAAATTGACGATAAGATGGCAATGCCCCTATAATTTTCGATACAGCGTCTATCACCATTTTTGAAGATAGGTGTGACAAACGAAAGTTTCCAACAGGATGGAAAAACTCCAGACGAAAGTGATCTGCCGAAAAAAATATGCAAAGGAGTTACAAGCTGCTCTACACACTTTCGCAAGAAAGTTGGAGGAATTAGATCGGGTCCAGGGCCTTTGTTGCAGTTGAGTTCCGAAATAGCTTTATGTATTTCATCAATTGAAATTTCTAAGTGGCTGACCAAAGCTGTTGGAGCGGAATGAAAGTAAGAAATGTGTGAGTTGATGCATTAAAAACAGTCTGAAAACTATCTGCAAATAAATCACAAATCTGATTGGGAGAGGAAGAAGCGATATTATTAAAGAACATCGACGATGGATAACCAGTAGTTTTTTGCTTCACATTTACAAAACCATAAAATGTTTTCGGGTCGCGGATTATATTTTCGCCGGTAGCCTTAATGTTGTCATAAGCCTCGTGGGACTTTTTTAAAAACTGTTTAGCAATTTCATTATACTCTTCCTGAATAGCCGATAACGTCATTATTATTTTTAATCCGCTTATAAAGTTTGTTCCTACGATTCCGTAAATGCCTAAGGTCCCTATCGAGACCATGGGAGATAAGGTGCCCCTGGACTCATACCCAGCCTTACGGAAGAGGTTGGCCCCCTAGTGGGTGCATGTTTAATAAACGAAACATTTTTTTTCATTACTTAATAAAAACATCATGCTTCAATGAGACGAAGTGGAAATCCGACTGTTTTAGATTAGCCAGGAAAAGTTTGGTAACAGAGATCGCTCGATGAAAAGTCATATAGATGTCAAGAGGATTAGTTGGTCATATCTTAGTAATTTTTTTACTTTTGTCATTTGAACGAATACAGAAGATGTTTTTTGCATATAATAAAATGAATAACAAATTAAATTGATTGAATTTGATCGTTTTTCTTTAGATGGCTGCTAGATTGGAGAAAGACTTGCCAAATAAATAACGGTCAGTTAAAGATGGATAAAAGGATAGTTTTTAAAGTAAATTATAATAAAACTCGTTAAAGTGAGAGCGTATTGAATAGATTCTGTTGCGAACAGCTAATTTTTACCCGTTTAATATGGATTCTGAAATGGAAAACCAAAATTGATGTGATTGTGTCATAGAGGATTTACTGCTGCAGTCTATTTCATTGAGGATTTTATTGAATCTTGGCAACTAAGACCACTAATTTCGCTCAGTCAACTCTTTGCAAAAGGTTTTTTTTTATTAGGCACTTTTATGGCAAATTACACGAGGAATTTATTTTTATTGTGGTATTGACTATCTAATTTGATTTGCTAAAACATGTATTATATCCTCAGGTTTGAGCTATTAAAAACTTTTGCGGGGCAAGAAATTTATTTTTCGCGGGGCAAAAATTTCATTTGCTTTTCGCGGGGCAAGACTTTTATATATACGTAACTTTTGACAGATTATAATCTATCCGATTTCTATTTTTAACTTCGACGATCTTATTCCATGGTATGCACAATTTGTATTCAAATACTTTAAATGTGTGTGTGCAGGAATCACAGAACTATTAGGATTTCCAATTTGCACTTATTGCTCCGATCAGCAGCTAGTAAATTTTATCTCACGTCAGTTGATTGAATATCGTTTTATGTGGCTTTTGTTTCGTTTTGCTGGTTGAAAAATCAAATTGTTTTTTTTTAAGTTGGCAGTATTTAAAAAAACATTTGAACAAAATTGATACATTAAGTTATTCAGGCTTTATATCAAGTGGAATACATATTCAAAGTTATATAAATTCAGCGCCCAGTGTGAGATTTAGATTCATTATTTTCATTATAATATTTTAAGTTTTTTAATTCCTAGGCTGTATTAGAACATTGTTTTTAGCTTTTGTTTGTTGTCAGCTTTTTCATATCAAGATCTTGCAATAGCTTACTGGTTGAAATGTATTTCGAAAACCATAAAAAGGGTTTATAAATATATACTTTTATGCGGCCACAACAGCTAAAATTATAAAACTTTGATTTGCTCCTTATGGGAAGGCCAGCAGTAGACCAAGTAGTTTTTTTGCTGCAGTAATCGTGGTAGCACCAATGTATACTGTTAATAGACTTAAAGCTAGAAGTATAAGTATAGGTGTTATATGATCGCATTCCTATATACAGAAACTTAATTTCTACGTCTATACACCATATACATACATGCATCATGCATACGCAATACATCATATTAATGCACATTACAAATCATTTATTAAAATAAGAAGTCCATAACACTCAGCGAAAAAAATAAATGAATAAAATAAATTTACACTTTTCAATATTTATTTCATTTATTAATAAAAACTGTTTGGTTTCCACACCATTCACACTTGTCATTCAACACATCGCAGAAACCTTCACACAGTTTTCACATTATCAATCAACAGCTCAGCATGAATTCGCAGCGTCTTTCAAGCAAATGAAATTCTCCAGAAAATCGAAATTGTAATGTGAAAGTGCACTGAGAGCTCTGAAAGAGTGAAAATCCTAGTATATACGATCCGAAATGTTTGAGCTTGTTACGGTTGAATGATGGGATCAAAGAATCATCTCCAAGTGTAAAAAAACGGCGAACAAGATTTTCCATCAAGTATGAGAATATCGTTGGATGTACGGAAAACTACCTGACATCTGGATAATCTCAAGGTTGGAAAAAGAAACCGATAAGCTCGGTTGAGAGACGTTGATAGAGAAGGTTTTAACCTAATGGTGATGGAAAATGTACTTACGAAATGAGGGCATGTTTAAAGAGACAGAATGCGATTGATTGCAGTACCAAACTGCAGATACTTGACTTTGAAGTGATTTATTTTAGGAAATATCGGTCGTTTGGAATGACGTCGTATGCGAAATGCTCGCATTAATATTTTTGAGAATGTTGATGCGCTATCGTTAGTATTCATTGATGAAAATATTTAGTTCAGGAATTAATTTTGCAAGAAAGATTAATTTCAAATGTATCAGAATAGTAAAAAAGAAAAAAATTTCTGAGAAGAGGATATATTTTTGGTTAATGTTTCAATGTTTTGTGTTTTAGTGTTTTATCTTTTTTATGCTTGTTTATTGCGATGCAATTCTAAATTTAATATGAATGCCGAAATTTCGATATGCGTTCATTATGCCTTGAGACTTGAATAGGATGGCATTTATTTTTATAATTGAGTAAAAATTATTCGCCTTTTCAGAGACAGCCGCATAAAATTTTAGTAATCCAAAGAATTCTTCCAGTATACGAATATTTTAAGGCATCTGCATCTGGTGGAATTCAGAAAACTAATCAAATATTTGATGCATTTTCTATAGCATTTCAAAAATCTACTATAAATAATTTCTAGCCCAAACTCGCAAGAGACTCCTGTTTGTTGCAATCTGGAAAATGCTTTAGACCTGTGTGTTGTGGAATATAATTTCTTTAAAATTTTGATATAACCATGCCGCAAAACATAACTAAACTAAAAAGCAAAAACCTAGTTTGTTGTTAGTTCTAGCCATATTTCTGTTATTATAAATGATGAGCAATATTGTGATTTTATTTTCAAGCACTGGTAAAAATATGATGCTTCTCTTCTCTTAGAAACATATATTTGTTTTTACAAAGGATCTCAAATGAATATTGTTAAAAGTCATACTTTTGAAAAATCCTTTTATTGTGCCAATTCTTCGTTTTAAGTTTTGTTTTCTTTGATTAAATCGTATGTTGTCACGACTAAAACTTTTAGAAATTGGGTTTTTTTTTATGTTAAGTTTGGAAACTCGGAACATGTATAAATTTCAAATTGGAATGGTTATTTTCCGTTTTCGAATTTTTAAAAATATTTTTTTTTTATAATCTACCATATTGTTGCTGATTCATAATTTGAAATTCACCTACCTCTTAAACTACCAACCATCCCATTTTTAAACTTTTATGATAAATTAAGAATACTTTAAGCTTTGTTTTGTTATAAAAATAAACAAAATTAACCTGGTCCAAATTATTCAAAAAACGAGTTGAAATTCTCACTTCCGGTTTCACACAAATTTTTACTTCCGGTTTTCAAATCTAATTTCAAAATTAAAAAGGACGGTTATTTTTCTATACCAATCAGTATTTTTATTGTTTTTTTTTTTAGATTTTTGTTTGAATCCTAGAATCCGCCTCAGAAAACCTTTCATCAATTCCATCCATTTTTCAGATGCCCATAACTCGGCAACTAAACCTCATAGAAACCAAATATTAGGTATGTTCCCGTACTTTCAGTAACTGAATTTTACTGAATTTTCGTGAATCATGTGGTGGGGAATTTCATGAAAAGTACGGGAACGCTCTCATTGTATTTCCTGAAAATTGACAATCGAAAGTGTCAGTTTTCGATTTTTGGGAGAACAATAGTGATTATAAAGTCATCCTAAGCGGTAATAAATTATCGCCACAAAAATATTCAACCTTCATAGCAACATTACGCAAAAATTATGTTTCTTGCCGCGCACATTTGTAACTATTTACTCGCACCACACCGTTTGTCACTTTTCAGTATTTTTCAGTAGCTCAGACCCTACTGAAATTTACTGAAGAGGGGAAATTTTCAGTTTTCAGTAAAACGGAGTACGGGAACAGCTTCATTGCAACTAATCGCGATTAATCGCAATTAATCGTAGTACGGGAACAGACCTATTGTGTATGCACGTTCTTATCTTCTAGAAGTACAATTATGCGCAATATGAACGGTGAATTAACTGGGACAGGAGTTGTTGTTTCCAATGCGTCTGTTATGTTGAGTTATGGATAGGGAGAGCAAAAAAACACGCCTATTATTCTTCATTAATAGGCGCGTTTTTTGCACCCCTTTAGCCCTTTTTAGACATGAGTCCATGCGTCCACGCGTCCATGTGTTTTTTGATTTCACGAGTCAAGTCAACTCAAATCCAGTTTTTTTAAGGCGGGGCTAAGGCGGTAAGTGGATGGATTTTACACGCTTATAATGATGTTTTTTTTGCTTCGTACAAATATATTGGTAACAGAAAATTGTGTATATTTATCCATATGACTATATATACATACATATATATGTTTGTGTCTAGATATTCATATGCATTCAAATTTTTTCGTAATAGTAATGCACGTAAAGGCTGGTACTGAGCTAATCGTGAAGCTAAATTTTGACATGACAACAAATCGAACTCAGTACTATGCTTAAGGATGCAAAAAAAATATTATCCACATCATCATATAATAAAATAATCACCCACAAAACATATATTTAAGCATAGTACTGAGTTCGATTTCACGTGAAATTTTCATACAAAATTTCACGTGAAATCTGTTTCGGCGAAAATTTAGCTTGAATATAAGCAAGAATTGTACTCTGTTCTTAGCATGAAAAGTTGCTTTGAAGTTGCTTTCGCGTTGAAAACGTAGATGGCACTGAAACATGTCTCCAATCATTTCACGCCAATTTAGTTTGTGCAGTTCATTCTTTCGAGCTAAAAAGTGACATTTGGTGTTTCAATTTGAAAATGGAGGAGTGCAAATGTCTTTCCAATAAGAAAATCGATCAAAAAGTGAAATTCTTGACATTTTATCCGTCAGAAATGAGCAGTGTCTCTGCTTTTCTCCATTGCCATAATTTTCGCTCGAAAGAATGACCAGATAATGGAGACATGTCAAAGCTTAGCTTCACGATTAACTCAGTACCAGCCTTTAAATGATAATCAACGAATCATCCAACCATGCCACTGAGCGAAAGAAATCATTGTAAAATCTTTCGTACATGAATCAGAATACCCCACCTCCTTCGCTTTAGAGCCACCTATAAAAACAAAGTCGAATTGACTCATGTAAGCAAAACACGCTAGACCGCATGGACGCGTGGACGCATAGACTCATATCTAAAAAGGGCTTTATCCATAACAGAACAATGCGTCTCCACTGGTTAGCATTGTTCTGTTATGGGCCATTCAGACAAGCGTCCATGCGTCCACGCGTCCATGCGATCTAGCGTGTTTTGCGTACACGAGTCAATTTGATTTTGTTTATATAGGCGGATTTAAAGCGAAGGAGGTGGAGTATACTGATTCATGTACAATAGATTTTATAATGATTTCTTTCGCTTAGTGGCATGTGTGGATGATTCGTTGATGATCATTTAAATATATGTTTTGTGGATGATTATTTTATTATATGATGATGTGGATAATATTTTTTTTGCATCCTTACGTGCAGGAATATTACGGAAAAATTAGAATGCATACGAATATCTAGACACAAACAATTTTATATGAAGGTATATATAGTCATATGGATAAATATATACAATTGTCTGCTACCAATTTATTTGTTTGGAAGGAAGAAAAAAAATGGGGAAAAATTGAGGAATGGGAATTAGTAATGTTTTAAAATTGATCACGACTATGTTTTCAAATATTAATTAATATAATTATTATAATTCAAATAATATGAAAATAAAAAAAACCATCGTTGCAAGCGTGTTATATCCATCCTCTTATCAATCCATCCATCCACTTATCATCTCGAAATCAATTAAATCAATGGTATATCAATCACCGTATCCGACCACTTTCGCCTTAGCCCCGCCTTCAAAACACTGGATTTGAGTTGACTTGACTCGTTTAATCTAAAAACGCATGGACGCGTGGACGCATGGAACCTTGTCTGAATGGCCCATTATAGATAGGGCAGCAAAAAAAAACACGCCTAATATTTAAACTGTGAGACATGATAAAGGCGTTACGTTGGTTCACGACAACGCCCCTGTTCACACCGCCAGTGTTTCAAAGTATGCAGCTCATCAATGTGGGTTCATGGAGCTGCACCACCTATTTTTTAGTCTAGAAATTGCCCGGTCTGATTATTATTTATTTCCAAATTTAAAGCGGGACTTGAGAGGAAGAAAATTTTCAAGTGATGAAGAGTTGCAGATGGTCGTCTTCAGTCATTTTGAAAACAAAGATTCATGAATCAAGGAAACAAGATTACGACAATGGGTGGTCCCTGTTCGGCGCTGCATCCTATTTCGTCACGTACCGGAGATCGGCAAATTATGGAAAAATAATCGAGTGTATGGATTGTATTGATTTTTTTCTTTTCATTGTGTAAATAGTAGACACACCGCGCTGCCTAAATGATCATTTGTCATAAATGATCATTTTAGTGCTGTCTATCATATGGTAATTCTAACTAAAAATCGTTAAATGACAAAATCAAAATTCATTTAAATATCGCTTAATGATACTTAAACTTTAGTCGTTTATCTTTGAATGAGCTCACAATCAAACTATGCAAAATGATAATAATTTATTTGTAAAAAGTCATGTATTTGTAACATCCAATAAACTCATTAACATTCTCATTAACAGATAGATTTGGACACAACCAAAAACAGTACTCTTCATTCACCTAAAAACCGGCTAATTTTGGATGTTTTGTAGGCGTGTTTGCATCCTATTTCGTCACGAATAGGTGTGGTCATGCTCATGTCGTAACCTTTAGTACTTGATCCATGACAAAGATTGTACTAATTTTTATTAAGGCTTAGAAATGTTAGTTCACAGATGTCAGAAGTGTGTCAGAATTTGTGGAGATAAAATTGTTTTATTTCATTTTCTTAATTATTTCATGGCTAGGCCAATTCATTATGGGACCGACTACGTACGTATTAAATGTCTCTACTATTATTTTCTTAGTCTTTATACTGAGCATCTCTTGCCGCCGTTAATAACTGTAAAAACCGTATTGAGCACTAACTGCTAACGCCTCTCATATGCCCGGTTTCGTTTTCCGGTCTTCCGCTCGTTTCATTAACATCCTCACTTCCTTTTATCTGTTCTTTTCACTTGTCCGTAGCAATTTTGAAGACTGTCGCCTAGCATGTTTCTCCCTCCCTTCATCATTTACGAGTAAATGATGCGGTAGAGCGCGTTCAGCGTAGATTTAAAGTCGACGCTTCTTCACAATTGTGTGTTCGCTTTTGCTTCAAGCTACTGTTACGTGATACTAATCGTTGAAATTTGTCAGTTTTTCTCATATCTTTTGCCCGAACTGTGGTTTAATCTAAGATATCTAGGTTTCTTGTTGCTGCTTGAAATCTGCAAAGTATATCTTTCGTTCATTAGCACATTTTCGAAACAAAAAGTTGGAAGAATCAAATTAAAAATAAATGATTAAAAAAAAATATCTTTCATTGCACCCGTCAACAAAATAATAGCTTTATAGTCCGTTCGCACTGAGGCCAAATCACGCGATCAATTCAGCTGATCGATTTCAAAAAGTTTCAAAGTATTTTCTTTTATACGTACGGCAACTTGAAAAAATCCTAGATCGCACGGGTAGTATCATCTATCTATAGTATTCGTAATATATGTATGTACAAGCACTTTATGTTTTTCCTCAAAACAAGAAACGAAAATTCTTTTCATAAGTTATGCAATTAAGGACAAAGATGAATTCATCAGAACCGAAATATTCCGAATTCTAATTATTCACTCAAGAAATTTTAATCTACTTAGGCAAAGAATGAAATTTTCGCCAGATTTCCCCCATTTCCCATTCCAGGTCGAAAAATTAACATAATAAGCTTTTAAGAATAAATCGGGTAAATTGCAATGACTAAGTCTACAAACCTCTTTTAACATAATCACTTCATAGTCACTTTGATGTCGACATCAAGTTGTTAATCAAATTAATTGCAAACGTAAGTCAATTTTCTCATCAGCGTATAAATATCGTTGGCATAATTTTCTCTTCATACTCTTCTTCGCACGCCTTTTACAGCTATACATTTTGTACGTAATTGCAGAATAACAAGGATACCCGCCAAATTGAACTTTTGCTCCATATAATGACTAACTACGTCAATCAAAACAGCAACACACAATATCCGGATTCCCTGCGGTCTCTCCGTAGGCAGCGTGCTCTTCTTTCATGCAAATACATACATGCATATGTAAACAAGTGACCATTGTATGTAAACATTCTAAAATAGATTTGCTATTGACTAGAAAGAACTGTTGCATCCTGAAGTAGACTGCTGGCGACGGGCAGCTATAATTGCGGCGGACATATTGTCGCCAGACGATAAGCAAAGAAATCGATAAACGCACAGAGGAAAATTTACTTTACAGCCGGCATCTAATTTTGCGAAGAACGAAGGCACCGAGAGAAAATCAACGAGAAACCTCACTGGGGAGGAAGTTGATTTTCTTTTCCTCGAGAAGCTACTTCAACTCTATTATGTCGTATAAACGAGTCGTAAGGACTCGTTTCGTTCGTGATACTAAAGATAGATCGCAGTTGGTGAAGTGACAAAAGCTTCTTGTGTCATTGAACTTGAATGTTGATGTTTGGATCGTTTAAGGATAATCTTGAAATCGATAAAAAACACTTACTGTCGTGTTAACGATTTCGTTTAAGATTATAACATCATATGCTGAGAAACATGAAATGTTGTTGATATGAGTGGCGGAACGGTTTCATTAAGTAAATTGGAAATAAATGTGTGGCCTTAAAAAAAATTGTGTGTTTTAATTCGAAATAAATGTGTGAATAATCTATTGAAATCATTGCTGAGCGTTGAATTCTTTGCTTAGCATTTAGTGTAAAAATTTAATAATGATATCTAATTTGATAAAATTGGCAATGAATTACTAAAAAACAGATATCATGAAAAAGCGAACATTGTGGTAACAGAACAATTTCAACGAGGTTCAAAAGCAAGGGACTGACGATTGTGCCTATGCTGATGACACTGCCATTTAGTTTTCAGCGAATATAATCAGGGGCTGGTTGATGAGCATCAAATACAAGATTCTTGAAATAGGCCCAAACAGTTTGGGTGCCGGCTATATTAGGTCTCAAGTTACACTATAAGTACTTGAGTCTTATTCTGGACAGCAAGCTCACATGGGAGATGAATTTAGAGAAAAGAGTAAAGAGAGCAACCACTGCGATTAAAGCCAGCTAGAGCCGGGTGCTGGGTAAAACATGGGGTGTAAGCACTATTATAAGGTACTGGATCTATGCGACGATCGCTAGGCTAGTCCTTGCTTACGGTTGCCTGCTCTGGTGGCCAGCAATGGATAAAATTACCTTTACTGGCATGGCGAACAGAGTTACAAGTGCAATACAAGTGCAACCACGAGCCCTTCGTTTAAGTTGAATGCCCTGCTTCATCTTCCCCCGCTTGACCTCTTTACTAGAGGCACTGCCGCAAAAGCTGATATTAGGCTCAGAGAATAAAGAAACTACGAATGAAGATCGTTTGGTCACAATTGTATAAAACAGTGGTACGCAGAAAGCACTATCTAATTGGTCCCCACTCTTTGCTTTACGAGAAGATATCAAGTGGCTGTAGGAAATGGGCAGGAATGAAATCAGCAAGTGAGCACAACAACCCATAGCCCTTAGCTTATGGATCTAAAAAAAAGCTCTAGAATGAAGCACTGCCGCATACTCTGCAGATCATGGTATAGAAAACTTCCTAATCACTGTAATATTCTCAAGGCTGAGGTTTTGGCAATATGAAAAGAAGCCGCAGAGCTGATATATGTCAAAGATACTATCGATGCTAGGATCAACATTTTTTCAGACAATTAAGCATCGGTATAAATCAAAGTGGATAATTAATTGTATTCGGGCCCTGAATTAATAACAAAGGAGTCAGAATCTTCAGGGATGCCAGTCATAGGGCATTAAAAGGAGTGAAAGAGTGGATGCGTTAGCCAAGCATGGGGTTGGCAAACATTCCTATTTAAGCGGTCAAGAACTTGTTTAACCACAGACCTACAAAATAACCAGAATCACGTGGGAGTCATACAACCATAGGCGCGCCGTAGGGGGGGCCAGGGGGGGCCGGGACCCCCCCAGACCCTAGGTTGGCCCCTCCCAGAAAAATAAATATTTCCAACAGTAGACACTTAAATTTTCGCCTCTTAGGTTTTTGTGGTTACAGCAAGAGGTGAGTAGTGTAGTACTGTAAGCCTATACCAAAGCATACACACTACTTATAACATAAAGACTGTGTTATTTGCGGTATTAATTACGATGTTATGGGACTTATTTCGAGAAATGGACGGCAATATTTAATTTCGACAAGTTAAACGTTAAGAAAAAAAAGAAAAGCACCTTGCCAATCATCCTTTTTTTATTAAGATTATCTGTTCATTCCTACTAGGCAATATACAAGTATTTAGGTAAGAACACTTTTATAAACTGGCGTTTTATGCAATTATGTTTTTTCACAAATCATAGTCTAAGTATTAAATAGTAGGCAACAAGGTATAAAATAGGAATAAAAATGGCATCCCTGCCACTTTTATATTATCTACGACCTACTTGGTTTACAATCAGGTTAAATGTGCGTGAATTTTATTATAAGTTGATAACTGCATCGGAAGTTAAAATGCATAGCACTTCAATTTCACCGAGCGTTTTTTCATAGTAACACAGCCGCCACATGGTTCTTATCACGTTGATTAAACTTTTGTCAGACCTGTATCTACTCAAAACCAGTATGTCCTATGAATTTTATCCGATCGCGAGATACCGTGGATGCAAGTTCCAGGTGCTAAAAATATAAATAATTCGGTGCGATTTTTGTGCGATTGGGAATTTTACAAGTTTAGATCTGACTGTATAAATATAGTATCAAATTCATCAACCATTTGCATTTCTAACAGCCGTATGCAAGATTTGTGTTTACGTACTTATGGTAGCTACAAGGTTGCCCAGACATTATTTAAAAACGACAGAAACTTATTTTTTATGCCCATTGATGAGTCTTGTAAATTTTGTGATGATCTGATGACTCGGTGTGAAGTTATCACAATGCGAAATTTTCCATAGAGTTTCCATTGTCGCCAAAAATACACCAAAATTTCAGCTCGACCAAACTTCGCGATCCGGATAAATTATCCGGATAGTAAAATTCATGCACAATGAGAAAACTCTAATAGTACTTGGAAGACAGTAAATGATATAGTGCTTGAACAGTCTTGGAATATTGTCAAGATGAACCGAAATTATTTGGAGAAGGTTATCGACCTTACGACGTGTCTCAGTCGCCAAGGACGTGCTTTCAGAGGACATGATGAAAGTGGTGCCAGTGATAACCGTGATTTTTTTTTGGAATTTTGTGCATTATTCGCGAAGCATGATTCAACTTTTGAAAATAATTTTAAAAACAAGGTTGCGAACTACTGTAGTGACAAAACACAAAATGAATTGATGAAAATAATTGCTGAATTCGTTCGCGAGGACAATACAGCTGAAATAAAAGATTACGGATTGATATCCATTATGGCAGACGCAACAAGGGTCCACAGAAGGAAAAACTCTCCGTGGTTGTCAGATTTGCTAAAGAGCTAGCAGTCGAAGAAAGGTTCTCAAGCTTTATAGACTGTTCAGGAGCTAGAAATGCCTCGTATTTAGCAGATATAATTTTGAGCCTGTTAGACAGCTACGGACTTCTCGAATTGTCTGTTGTTGGACAGTCTTATGATGGTGCTAGTGTCATGTCAGGACAAGAAAGTGGTGTAAAAATCTAAATTAAGATGAAACACCCTGCAGCCACATTTGTACATTGTCTAGCTCATAAAATTATCCTGGTTGTGATGAACACATTTTTCACCATCAAAACGTGTATATCCTTTTTCAATGCCACCGAATCCCTTAACCTACACTTTTCGAAGCCATCACAACACGAATTGTTGAAGCAGCTTGAAGAGGCAGTTGGTCTAAACACAAGGCGTGGAATGAGAAGTTTAAGCTCAACTCGATAGTCAATGAGATTTCACAATTGCAAATATGTGATCGAAAGCTATGGGACTATGAAAGATGCTTTAGAGGAACAAATGAATGTGGGAAAATACAACGACTCAGTTTATTCATTGGAGATCTTTCATTCAATCAGTAATCCTAAATTTGTAGTAAATCTTTTCATGTTTCACTATGTTCTTTCTATAATGAACATGTTAAGCACATATTTCCAAACTAAAAATGCAACTCTTCGGGATGGGATAAATCTTGTGAATGGAACACTACTAAGTGAGCGAGAAGACTTGCATGTAGTTTGGGGAAAAATTAAATCATTCGCAGAAAAAAACTGTCTGAATCTCACATTTACCAGAGGATCGCGGAAACGGAAAACAAAAAGCACTAGTTTCAAAGGTTTTGCTGTTTCATCTAGCCCCGGACACGCAGTTAGGGCTACAAAGATATTCCTGCAAACCAAATGGCTCGAAAAGAGTTAGTCACAGCACTTTTCATCTTGCCAAATTATTTTCGGTTTTTCTAGGTTTTCTAGGTAACAAATGTTTGAAGCAAGAGATCAATTTCTTCCTTCTAAGCTTAATATATTCCAATTTTTTCAAAGATATTTTGAAACTGAGCTATCCTCTTCTTCAAGTATAATTTGCAATATATTTAGCTTCTAAACGAAAAAATATTCTTACATTTCTAATTATTTCCATTCTATTCCCGTATAATTCATACAAGCTTTCTTTCTTAGCGGTCATTGATGATTCATGTGTAGTACATACCTACCATTCACATTATATGCATGTGGTAGTAGCTCTTACGTATTCACATACAAGAAGTTTATTTGATAATACATTATGCATTAGCAAATAACAAAGAATAAATCAACAAATATATAATGTATTAGTAAATTATATAAGTTGTATGAACAGTACGTGTACAAACAAAAACAAAATCATCACATGTCTTGAACCTTTCAGTCCCTGGCCCCTGCCAGATTTAAGGCCACGGCCCGCCTATGCATACAACCTTTCAACTTTTTCTCTCATACAATCTAAATGCCTTGTTGAATTAACGTGGACTGACTGCAAATAGCTGGTTAGAATTGCTGGTATAACCAGTGGCACCTGTAGGAAATATCAAGACATGGGAGTCTCAGAGACCATTCAACTTATTTTCCTTGTCACTGTACGGCACTGGAACAAACCAGACATCGCTATTTCGGCAATTTCTGGCTGTTAGATCTCACGCTCGTGACAGAACAGAGGCTGAAAGACTTCTTTCAGTTCGCAAAAAAATCTGGGGCCTTCCTTGAACTGGACATTTTCAGCTCATGTTCTTTTTATCTGATATCGCTTCGGATCAATAGTATATGTGTGACCATGTAGTAATATCTGACAAAATCACTTCAAACCTAAAAAATGTTTAGCTTAGAATCAGTATCAATGACAAAACGTTTGGAAAACATACTTGATTGTTGCATATAAGCTTTTATAACATTTTATAACATACTTGATTGTTGCATATAAGCACTTTCTGGGTATAATTTACTAAGCGCCCAACGTGGGTAGAGAGATTGCAAAATTATTTCAGAATCAACTAATAACAGAAACAATATTTTCGGATTTGAATCGATGGTTGAACAGGTATATGGTAAACTTTTATCCAATTATCATGAGAATTTACGTAAAAAGAGTTCAATTATCTTGAGGAAAAACCACTCCATTCTGGCGTTAATTTGTCTTTCATTGAGCCACCAATTTTGTATGGTTATCTTAGTGTTGTATATTTGGACTTTGTGTTGCGTTGTATGGGCAGACGCAAAGAAAACCATTTGATTGGGCAAAAACTTTACCCACACAAGCTGAAAAACAATAAATAGCTAAGCTTTTGAAACGATTTGGTAGAATAGTAAAGGTAATCTTCAGTTAAGAATGAAATAAATTCATTTTTTTACAACTAATTCTAGTCAAGGTAAATTTCAATCAACTACCAAGCTTTTTTTTCAAATATAGACCATTAAATTGTCTTATTCTACAATATAAAAACTGAATTTTATGTAAAAAATTACAAATTACAGGGAACATAAATTACAAGGAATGATAAACGTTTTGAATGAATGGGAAATATGTCAACTTAGTTCATAGTTTTGCCTGTAATTTTTGCCAAGACAGAGTATGTGAAATCGACTGGAAGCTCCAATGTAAAACAGACTAAAATTTTAATTTCAAAAAAATTCTAAGATTAATAAATATTTGATGAAAAGACTGCAATACTATATTACGTCTAAATAAGGTTTAAAACAAATTGAAAATAAGAAAAATTATCATTTCAATATTAAAACTAAGCAAAACCAAAAAAGAATTCAAAAAAATCAAAAAAAAAAAACAAAAAAACAATTAACAGCAAATTTACCATAGCTTTCAAGAAAATATAACGCTTCATGATTGGAATTTGGTTCAGAAAGTAGTAAGGTTTTTAAGGGGCTTTTTAATAAAAATCTCCTTTTAAAGTCTTTCAACCAATATTTTCTGAAATAAAATTGTAAAATTTTTAAAACTTTCATTTATTTTTCGATAAATGAAAACTGATACTAATCAATATTTTTCAATTTAAAGCGCGGTATTAATTTTTGAAAAACTTAAAATGTTTTTTGAATGAAATTATTCACTCTGCGTAAAATAAAATGAACACTTTTTTCTTGGTAAGATTATCTATGATAAGGTATATTTAACATTTTCACAACTGCGAATAGTACTCGTTTTAATTGAAAAACGAGCTAAAAAACGAACTACATCACAAATTATCGTGAAAAAATTATATACATCTATAAATTAAAACTATTATTAGAATTATATGCATCTATTAAGGAAGAATACGTTATCTGCGTTTTTTAAAACTTTTTATAAATAAAAAATATTTTGATTTCATGTTGAAGCTACTATTTTTGTTATTTGCATTTCAGTGCTTAGTTTGAGAACTAACGTGAATAGTATAAATTTTTCTTCCAAATTCCGGTCCATTTAAAATTACTTTTTAAGCTTAGTAGTATTCATAGAATTATAGCTTTATATTTAAATATTATCTAAATATTATCTATTGCTATATATTCAAACATTTTATCATAGCTATATATTTAAATATGATCTAAGCCAATTTATCAAATTTAATTCTATTCATTAATTTTAATGAATCAACCTTATTTTTATTTCTCGGTATAATATACATTTCCAGAGATTTGGCTGAGAAAATACAATGATGGATTTCCTATTCTACTACCAGCTACCCTACTTTCTGTTGAACTTGCTGAAGGAACTTCAAGTAAATAACTTTTTGGGAAGTCAAACATAAAAGTTACGCCAAAGGTCATGGAAGGACGAATTCAACGAAAATCTCTGGTTAGTGCCATCAACGAATGTACACGAAATTTCATTATCAATGATTGACTTTAGGACACGTGGCTTTTACTCATTTTATTGAATTGCCATTTCAGATTGTCAAGCAGTCATAAAGTCTTATTTACTAAAACAAAAGTTATCAAGAGCTTTGACAAGAACCGCTCATTTCGACATTTTTGCTCACTACGGTTTATTAAACTGAACGAAGCATATTCACTTAAGTTACTATCATGCTCAAAAAATTACATGTACTATGTACGTCCAGTTTGGGTGAAAAATTTAGTAATTAATGAATGCCACTATGTTAACTTGACAGGTATGTGACCGAAAACACAGAAAAATCCGTAAAATACAAGCATTACCTTGAATATACACCTACAGAATAGGGAAGGAAAGATCGGTGACGGTTAACCGGTTAACCGGTTAAATCAATTCACCGATCGACTAATTTTCACCGGTTAACTGCTTTCACCCAAATCGATTAATCGGTTAAATGTTTCGGTTAACCGTTTTTTGACATGGCAAATTTTGCCCTCTACTTCAACGAAAAAGTCGAGAAAGAAAAAACCAGATTCGTTGTGCTGTCGCCTTGTGCTACACTGAGAAAACACATGGCGCCAGACGCCATAATTTATAGACTTCTGGCGCCATGTACATAGTCGATTTAGGGACTGTGATAAAATATAGCGCCACACGCCATAATACATGGCGAAAAGTACATAGGCCTACACGCCATGTATTATAGTCCTCCACGCCATGTACATGGCGTGGCGGACTATATTACATGGCGTGGAGGACTATAGCACATGGCGTGCAGGACTTTACTGTATGGCGTGGAGGACTATACTGTATGGCGTGGAAGACTATACTGTATGGCGTGGAGGACTATAGTACATGGCGTGGAGGGCTATAAGCATAGCGTCTGCTCCTATGTACTATGGCGTGTGGCGCTATATTTTATCACAAATCGACCGAAATCGACTATGTACATGGCGCCAGAAGTCTATAAATTATGGCGTTTGGCGCTATGTGTTTTTCAGTGCATCTGAAGATGATCCAGTTTGCATCCAACAAAAGGCCACGAACCTTGTCAGTTCGGAGCATCTGGAGGTAGAGCACTTGATGTTAGGTGATGGAATTCTACCAAAGAAATTCCCGAGGGATTAATGACATCAAAGATCATATCCTCTCCTATATTCAAGAAGCTTGCTGATATTTATAACCCTCCTTACACAGCATGACTGCGAGTTATAATTGTAGTGCCATGAGCCATATTACATGGCTCATGGCACTATGTAATATGGCGTGTGGGGCCATAATTTCTGCGCCATGTAATTATGGCGCTAGGAGCTATACTGCATGGCTCAGGGTACTATGTACATAGCGTGTGGCACCATAAATGCTGCGCCATGTAACATGGGACCACGCGCTATGTAGATTCTGACATTATGGCGCTGTGAGCCATATTGCATGGCTCAGAGTACTATGTACATGGCGTATGGGGCCATAAATAATGCGCTATGTTACATGGCGCTGGGCGCTATGTGGATTTTTTTCAGTGTACGGCCCTGCGCGTCGACATTCGCACGTGACGACATGCCATTGAGGACGCCGGAAAAGGAGGGCTTCAAGGCATTTTGCAAGGCAATGCTGCCTTTGTACTCCGTACCCTCCGAACCTACGTTTACCAAGGCGATGGAGCAGAAATTTCTGGAGCTGCTGGCTGTTTGTGGGCAACAACTTTCCAATGTCAAGTCAATCGGACTCACATTAGACTTGTGGACACATTCGGGGACAATGCAGTCATACCTGGGTTGGGTGTAACGGCTCATTTCAGATATGGGAAGTTTATAATATTGACTTCTAACCTAATGAATTTGTGTTACACGATGAATCGGTATTTTATTAGTGGAAAGTAGAATCAGTGGAAAATATGTTAACAAATCGACATTATTGATTTTTTAAAGAGTTTTCCACAAGGTTCAATTCTGACGTGCGTCGAATGGCACAAATTCAAACTTGATTTTTATTATTTCTTTTTCCTGTTTTTTTTTGTGTGGCAGAAACCAAGAAAAGTAAGAAACTTCGCAGCATTGAATTGGGTCTCCGCTATATGCCAGAGAGAAAAAATTCTCTAAACATTGCAGCTGGTGTTCGTGAAATATGCAATGAGTGGCAAATCAACACCGACAAAGTACAGGGCGTCGTAACCGACGGAGGGGCCAATGTCAAAGCTACTGCTCGCCTAGTTTTTGGCATGGAGAAGCACATTATTTTCACTGGTTACCTCATTAATGCCATTGGCCAATCCATTCTCGGCATGACTGCAACACCAAGACCCTCAGAAGCAGAGCCAGGAGATCAAGTGAATGAACCTGAAAACGAGAAGGATGCTGAAGTCTTGCTTGAGGATATCCAGGAGGAGGAGGGAACACAAGACCCAGTAGAACTGTCAGTGCACGCTCTGCTTATGGAAGTTAAACGGATCGTGCGTTTTTTTCGCACCAGTGAAGTTGCCTCGGAGGAGCTTAAACAGCAGCAAATGAAGGCTGGAAAACCAGAAGCAAAGTGCTTGAAGCTCATCCAAGAGGTACGAACGCGCTGGAACTCAGGCTACTACATGATCCAACCCTATCTTGAGCTCGAAGAGCACGTTACTGCCGTACTTCTCAAGATACAGCGTGAGCGCGGCTCCACAAAGCGAAGACCACCGTCAATTATTGGTGGGGAAAATATCAATATTCTGATCGAGATCAGGGACCTTCTGAAGCCTCTAGAGGAAGCGACTAATATGCTCTCCAAAGAAAAGGATGTCACTCTAAGTAACGTATTCCCTATTGTGTACGGACTCAAAACGGTGAGAATAGCATGGCACTTATGACTTACGGACCCCGGGATTTTTGACAGGCAGGCTACAATTTGGGCATCTGCCGACAAGACGAGAGACTTGGAAGACTCCACCAAGTTTCACTCTTCGCCTCTCGCTTGTCGCCGAAAGATGCACGAAGTGTTGCCTACCTGTAAAACAACATCAGATCTCGTGGTCCATCCTGTATATATTTTTTATACCTTTGAACACTTACTAAATAATTCATCTAAACTTCCAGGATGTCAAGGGTTATCTGCCAACAGAGCCCTTGTCATTCAATGTCAAGCAGCAGCTTTTATCGGAAATCAATTAAAAATTGTCTGAAATCGAGTTGCTTCGCCCATATACAGCAGCAACTCTTCTGGACCCTCGCTATAAAAAGTTAGTTTTTGAGAATCCACACGCTGCTTCTTCCATAATTAGCTACCTTGGTGAGTATTTCGCTGGTCTATTTGTAGTCTTCGTAGTTGGAAGTAATTTGCAAGGGACTTTCCCCTCCATGGTGTTGCCACACGCACACGTCCGTCCTGTCCAGGATTCCGGTTGAAGGCGTACAAGGTGGACAAGACGGATGGGTGCATTTGGTGCGCATCCTGGTAAAGCACTTCTGATCAAAACGAGAATGGTCAAGATGGGACTGCACACGTCCCGACATCGATACACGATTGTAATTTTACGTTGGTTTTCAGGCAGCTGTATATCGGGAATGATTCTTGAATCCAGCCACGCTGTGGCCCTGGACGTTGCGTCTGACAATGATGGTGAAGACTACTCTTCAGGAATCTGGTCCGCGGTAGACAGTCTCCTCCGCCGAAGCTCTGCGGGGCCAATCGACCAGGAGACTGCAGACACCATCCCATCGCAGCTAAAGGCGTACCTCAACAGCGCCGTTGTGGACAGGCGCACAAACCCAGATCCTATGGAGGTGTGGGACTCTATGAGAATTGGATATGAGCAACTTTACGAGTTAGCCATGCTCTATTTGCCCCTTATGGCCACTTCAACTTCTGCCGAGCGACTTTTCTCCCACGCAGGTAGTGTGAAGTGCACGAAGAGGAATAGGTTATCTCCTAAAAACCTGAACATGCTAGTCTTCCTGGGTTCTGTTAACCAGGAAGATTGGTTTGACTCTTGAGCTAAATTTGTATTGTGTCCAGTTGAATTTGAATTTTTCGCATTAAATTTTTTCGAGGAGACTAATATTTGACTAGTCTAAATCTAAGTCATTTATGTTGATTGAGTGTTTTCTAGCTGTAAGTTTAAAATTTTGTATGATCTCAATCTGCTCATTATTTATTTTTGAAATTTATATTGTTTAGCAATTTTATTAGTTTTAATTGTTCTGTTGAGTGCTTTTGTTCATAAAAATAAATATTTTTCGAAATTTTTGAATCTTGGTTGACCTCATTTTTCATTTAAATTATCAAAACTCATTGCAAATCAGAATATGCGAGTATAATGGTTTGAAAAATTTTCCAGAATTTTTTCGCCGAAAATCGGTGATTAACCGGTTAACCGGTTAAAATCGTCCACCTCAAGGCTTTCACCGGCGAAAAGCCGATCGGTTAACGGTTAACCGTTCACCGGTGAATAAAATTAGTTTTCCAACCCTACTACAGAAGAGCCTTTTCTATGTAAACACATACGAGGCCGAATAAAATAATCGTAGTCCTCAGTGTAGTTTTTTTTTTTTTGATGAAGCAAATGTAAACCAAACAGTGTCGTGTAAAAGAAAAATATGCAGTCATTTGTTTTATCTGTCTAGATATACGAATACAGTAAACTGGGAAGTTCGGAACTGATAGAATATCATCATCAATCAAAAGTTTGCCTTGGGAAAAAATTATTTCCCTTATTATTCCGTAATAAGGTTTCGAAAAATCCTTGATGATTGTCATTACATGAACAAAGA
This sequence comes from Nemotelus pantherinus, assembly GCA_963978885.1. NCBI lineage: Eukaryota > Metazoa > Arthropoda > Insecta > Diptera > Stratiomyidae > Nemotelus > Nemotelus pantherinus. The sequence continues at coordinate 23,379,894 of OZ022265.1, forward strand.
TGGGGAAAAAATTCGGAATTACAATCAAAGTTTTCAAAAAAATCTATTACTCATTATAATCGAAAATAAAAAATTAAGCGTAGTCATTTTTTAGATAATAGCGAAAATTTGAAATCGTTTTTGAAATTGATGAACATGTAAACTGGGTTTTGAAACTTTAATTTCAAAAGTTGTTCGTTCAAGATGCAAATTAAATATTATAAATAGTACAATAATAATAATTAATAATTAATAATTAATATAATGAATAGAAAAGCTAAAAGAGCGAAGGATGAATTGAATGATTTGCTAAAAATAAATTATTGTCCAGTAACCTTGTCGTCTGAAAGGACAGGTAGATAGCGTCAAATGCGGTAGTTCTGATTTTTCGCTGATTTGTTTATGATACCGCTATGAATAACCCAAGTTTGTGACCTCGAGCGCCAAACACAACCTTATCAAAATCGAAAAAAAATCGATAAGTTTTTGACTTTTTTAGTTTTTGCCAATTTATATCATAAAGGACTTGTTTTATGATAAAATCTATTCAGTAAATTTAATATTTTAAATTTTCGTTTCAATTTAATTATAATAAATTTGCAACAATTTGAGACTAGTGCCGTCTCTGTAGACTCGATAGTTTCTGAGATATAGCCTTTCAAAATTATCATATTTTTGTAAACTTTGAAATTTTTCAAATCAACTAATATTAAAAGTAAAGTAATAAAAATAAAATAAAATGCAGATAATGTTATAAAAGAATCTACAGACAAAATCACATCGATATAAAGGGTTTTTTTTTGAAGGGGAACATAAAGCTCAGGTGCGAGAGCTTCCGCCGATTGAATGACGCACCAATATTGCACGCTCTCACACTCTCCACTGCATTTCTCTCCCACTTCTTCACTTATCCACTCCTCTCTAAATTCTCAGTTCTCAGTCCTTACTTAGTTCTTTTCTGGCCGGTGTCTCATTATATGAGTTGTGCCGTGCGTGTCTCCCTTGCAGTTTAAATTCAAAATCTACAAAATGTCTTATCCCAGTCCCAGTGCGTGTTTGCGTTTTATATGTAAGGACATTTTAAGTCAAGGTGAAGTGCGGAATTTATATACTTAGGCTCGAAATTGACAACGAAAGGCAGTGAAACTGACGAAATTAAACGGAGAATACAGCTCGCTAAAAAACTCTCCACTCCGTTCTGGCCCTACTGAAGACCAGCTGCATACACAAGAAGACGAAGCTCCAAGTCTACAAATCAATCATCAGACCTGTGTTGTGCTACGGATGTGAAACTTGGACCCTTACCCAAGCATCCGCAAATATGTTGAACGCCTTCGAAAGACGGGTCCTCAGGCGTATAATTGGAGCTAAACAAGAGTGCGGCTAATGGCGGATAAGATACAACCACGAGTTGTACGAGGTTTTTGACGAGCCGGAGGTTGCTACTATAGTAAAACTGCGGAAGCTGCAATGGGCTGGTCACGTGCAACGAATGGACGAGCATCGAGTACCTAAGAAGGTATTCGACGGAAGGGCCGAGGGTCAAAGACCAGTGGGAAAACCCAGAAAACGCTGGTCTGACTCTGTCGACGAAGACTGCGCAAAGCTGCTCGGTTTTTGAAATTGGAGGACGCGGTCATTGGACCGAGACAACTGGAGGCGTCACCTACGAGAAGCCAAGGCCCGAGAGGAGCTGTAGTGCTACGACGACGACGAAGTGCAGTTAGTAAAGGAAAGGGGTATAAAAAAACTCTTCTTGCGTCCAGTGTTTCTCTTAAAAACCAAAAAAAGATATTGAAGGGCGTTAATCAGATATTTGTGCACAGTCCTTGTCAGCAGATATATAGCAGTCCAAAGTTGATCCAAGTTGCTATTCGCCATGGATAAAGAAGAGTGACACCATTAAGACTAACGAGATCAGTGTCTCAGCTTAGACAAAATAACTGAAGAGTTTCTTGCTGCTCAAAGGAAGCAGTTGCTGCAATATGAAAGCAGCTGAAAAATGTGGTGACCAATGGATTGCCAAAATACAACAGAGTATATCTGAGAGCACAGATTTGCTAGCCTTTTTGCCAGATATCGTTTTGCCAAACAAAGCTTTCTCAGGAACAACCAACAAGAATGTTTAGGGAAAACCGTCAGTATCCCACGTTTGATCAGATCATGGAATTCATTTACTCATTCCTGGAAGAGAAATTGTGAGGAGTGTAAGCTATCTCTAAATGAACTCAAGGACCAAATAGAAGGCCAACGACCTCAAACACGAACAGCGAATAGTCGCTGGATTGAAAAGTACAGAGACCAAATTTTGCTTGTTGAAATATCCACCAAATAAACAACAATTTGTTTTAAAAGCATAGATCACTGAATTCTGTCCAGAACTTAGTATGAGAATAGAAGCTCAGATTCTCAAGCAAAAAAAATAAGTGTGGTGAAGGCAGCTACTGAAGTTATACGAGAAGAGATGCGTTCGCAAGTGTACGACAAAAAGCAATTTACATGATCCAAAGATGTCTTCCAGATTGTAAATTCTGTGATCTTCGAGTGTTTAAGACTATTTTTGGAAATAGTAATTCTAAAAGACAAATGGGAGTATTTGGATGCATATAGAAAGAAATGCGTTGCTCTTGCACATTCAGTAGTTTCAGCAGTGAGGTCTCGCTTGTTCATCTCTTCAATACTGAATGGGATTGGTGTGTATCTCTAGCACGAATTCGGGTAAAGACGTCTGGTTTAGTTCTTGTCAATGCTTGGATTTTCAGCTAGTTACAAGGCTACATTGGTTTTGGAAATCTCGGCGATCATGCGGCGAGATCAACTTATTTTGAAAAAGCATAAAATAATTTTGCACCGCATTGAGGTCTAATATATTGTCGACCCTACTAAGTGCCGTATTGCTTAAAAGGTACGTATAATATACGCGCGTACTTTTTCGAGAAAACCTAATCACATGACATTTTGCGATGCTGAGAGGTAGGTTGTTCTCGCTGCACCAATGTTCGAGGGAATTTAGTTTCAATTGAAAAAAGTTGGCATCTGAAGGTCGTTTCAGGTCATCCGCATAGAGTAGATGAGGTACATCAGATAAAATCTCTGACAAGTTGGATATAAAAATGTTGAAAAACAAAGTACAAAGGTGGCTACCTTGAGGTACACCTGAATTGACATGAATTTTTTTTAGAGATAAGCCTTTGGAATTTCACATGCTATGAGCGGTTGTGGAGGTAGGAGCTAAGCCATCTTAGTAGAGATCCGGCAATTTTGAATTGCTACAGCTTCGAAATCAAAATGGAGTCCTAAACACGGTCAAACGTTTTGCTGAAGTCTGATGTGGATAAATAGTCGATGATTTCACAAAATGTTTGAGTAAAACTTTTCCAAGAGGTTAGTACACCTGTAATTAATCAATTGAGCTAAGTAAAACAGGGAGAACAAAAATTAGATAGTATTTTTCGGGAACAAGATTGAGCTGATAGTTGGAAGGAGTTGTGATAGGTTTTTTTCATCAAAATCGCCAGTTGTTAGTAAGTTTTCAAAAGTCTTTGAAATCATCAGTAAAACTGTGTAACTATTTAGCATTTATAAAAACAATGAATATCATTGATGCAACGAAACCGACAAGAAAGTACAACATTTTCCTCAAATATGACATTTTTTTTTCACAAAAAGCAAAAAAAACTGGCAAACATAATATGAAACTTTCAAGTTATTTAGAAGATCAATATAATTTAAATCCTTATTTTCATAACTAACGATGCCTATGTAAAATATGGAACATCATTCTATATGAACAAACGTGAATAAAAAGCAAAATACTTTCACTCTTTAGGGAAGCTTCAATGATTTTTGTGACCTATAGTTTGGGAGTGAAAACAATAGGCTCCATCTTTCATTTGGAAAATAACTGAAAGCGAAACTATTTTTACAGATTCTTTCATTCAGAGTTTTATTATTGTTTTCCAAAAGCCTGTTGTAGACATTTTAGCTGTTAGTTGCTGCAATTTGCTCTTGAATAACAATATTTTTAGTATTTTAAAAATATAAATTAAATGTAAATTTAAGATGAAATTCGAAGAATATTTTCGTAAGAAAATGAATCTGTTTGCTTATAACAAATTGCAGGTCCGATTTTAAACTATTGTTATTTGAATACAATGTCCTCAAAAATCTAGATAAAATTTTAGCATTCAAACTAGTAGTTTTATCATAAAATTGAAAATTTTACTTAAACGACCATTTGAAAGCTAATTTGGCTTGATTTTGAAGATTAATACTAAATAAAATAAAATCATACTAAATAAAAAAAAATTATTCTAATAAAAAATCATAATAAATTCAAAACAATCAAATCAATCTTTGAAGTAATAATTGAAATGATATGCTTATCAGTATTTATTGAATCAGACAGGTACTGTATAGCTTTGAAAGATTAAATAAAATATCGGTTTTCAAATAAATTGCATTAAATGTGATTAAAATTAAACTATTGTTCAAAAGTCATCTTAAAATGATTAATGCTGCAATCTAAGTAAATTAAATTGCAAGCTCCATGTCACGAAAGGGATCTTGGCAAAACTTGATTTTGCTACAAACTATATATTTTAGCTATCAAACTATTTTAATTGGATTGTAAAAATTATACATAATTTGACTTGAAAATCGGATTCATTATCTTTAGTCCGCTATAGGATTTGAATCAATTTGAGGTACAAAATAAAGTTACAAGTCAAAGTAACCAATATAGATCACATTAAACATTATCTTCTTAATATTTTGGTGATTAACCTAGCTTTCTAAGTTGCTTCTTTACAGACTTGATAGGTTGTTGCTCAATTTTTAATTAAACAATTTGTGTCAATTTGTGTACAACCAATCAAACATTCCGCACTTTTAGCATATTCAGCGCAAAAACTATTGTTGTGGTCTCAAAATAGCATGAATAATATTTAATATAACATTTTATCTTAGGTTCTCGGTAGTTTCACCATATTTTTGAGCATGAGCTTCGAAAGAATTTTGTAAACCTCGAAATTCGTTCATAGCCGATGACCGTTTAGTGCTTATCAAGTCGCATTTTTTTTATGTTATTCTAATATAAACATTGTGAGAAGCTATTTACTTTGAATTTTTATATTTAATAAAAATGGTTCATATTTTTTGTCACTTTTGAAAAACTAATAATATCATCATTGCCTACTTTTTTGATTATTTTCGTTATGAAAATAAATAGAAAAATGTATATATATAAAAGAAATTTCCTGGCTGAAACTGATATATTCTTACTTTCATGGATTGGTTTTAATGAAAAATTGGGTAAACAAAAACTAATTGCTGCAAATGAGTAGAATAAAGTGATCCTTTACCTGCCAATTACTAAGCGCCCAATGTGGGCTGCGGTTGAACAAAACTAATTGACTACTACTTTCTCTTACACGGTGATTTTACAAACTATTCAAATTAAAAAACTTCTCGTGCTGTTTATTAAGTATGAAGTTTTTGTAACTTTTAGTTGGATGAGATCGATAAAAAGTGTAACTAAATAGGCAAAATAATTTAAAAAAGTTTGTTGATGCAGTAAAAAATAACTATTTTTTTAAAAAAAAACAGGTAACAAAAATCAATGATTTTTAGTTCAAAGTTTAATACTTGCGACTTCGATTGAATTGAATATTTATTTACGCATTAATTAACTGTACTTAAAAGGTTTTAGTTGATATCAAAACCCAGAAAGGGAAACATATCTTCCTATATGACGGAGCAAAAAACATACTTGGGGCTGGATGTGCAGTGATGTCTTCTAATCATAGGATATATAGGAAATACAGTTTATAGTTTATATATACAGTTTAGGAAATACAAACTATCTAGCATTTTTAAGGCTATTAAACTAGAAGTAAGTTTAGACTTAAAAGACTTAGTCATATTAACGGATTCGAACCTATCATGCCTTGAACTAGCAGAAAGTGAAAATCACAAGAAAATAATTGAAAAAATATATGAACTAGTAGAGTTACACTATAGGGTTAAAGTTGAAGTCATATGGATAACTAGACATGTAAGACACGAAAGTATTATAAAAATAGATGAGTTAGCCAAGGAGGCATTTCTTAGTGAACAAGAATTAGTTTGTGATTTTGAAATATATGAGGCTATTGAAGAGATTAATAATAGAATGTGGGCTAAGTGGAGTAGGGAATGCTGTAATAAGATAAAAAATCTCAAACAAAATGCATGGCCGAAAACAGATCTAGCGTTCAGAAACAAGATTTAGTTTTTTCTCGATTGTGCACTTTATATTGCTAGGTAAAATTTAAAAGACATAAGTCACGTTTAAAATTCTCTTGAATACTATTTCAAAATGGTATTTTTACAAGTCTTATTAAAATATAGCTCCAAAATAAAAACAGTTTAAAAGAATATAAAACAGTTCAAAATAAAGGTTAAAAATTTGTGATCATGGTTCCCTTCTTGTCTATAAATCAGCATACACAACGTATATCGTCTCTAAAGCTTATCAAAGCAGAGAATAATGGATACGGAAAACTCGATTGCTTTGCGTAATAAGCTTCCGAAAGCAAAATCAAAGTGGAATTGTTTTTGTGGAATGATTAAAATTGAAATTTTTGTTTGTTTTTGACTAAGTGGTTTCGAAAGTATGCACTGATTCTTATGATTTCCAACTGCTAGTGGTCACATAAGTCAAGTATGCACTGTGAACTGGTGTCTGATGAGAATCAGTGCATACTTTCGAAATCATTTAGTCAAAAAAAAATTTCAATTTTAATCATCCCTTAAAAATAATTCCACTTTGATTCTGCTTTCGAAGGCTTATTCCGCAAAACAATCAAGTTTCAATTTTAATCATCTCACAAAAGCAATTCCACTTAGTTTAAAATACTCTTTGGTGAAACCTACCATTCAAAATATTGCTTTCTTGGATTGGAAGTACCCAAATTGAAAAGGGTTTACATGACATTTTCACTGAATTGCTTAAGGAAAGCATTTACTTAGCAATAGGAAAATTTTTTTTTGTGTTAGTGTGACATTTTAGCCCGGCTCATAAAATTCTGACTATCATAGAAGATATTTGCTGCTTTGTCAACGTTTTTGTTCAATATATACTTGACTGGAAACTTTTAAATAAATTGATACCTCCATCAACAAAACAAAACTCTTGCTCTTTTCAAACCACTTTTTCTATTTCTGGAAAGCGTTGACCTTTTTTACCATGATTAATCCTTGCAAAGTAGGGTTCATGGTGAGCGCTCATAGTCTATAAATAATTTTTTCCCCACAAATACACAAACAATTTCTCTCACTTAATGGCTACAAAACTGTCTTCAGCATCATGATATGGGACTAATTAATTAGTTTCTTTGACAAATCACTCCGAAAGAGACTTAAATGCGCCGTGAAAGAGCAGTAGGAAAATGGAATTTATTAGATTTCCTGATTATTTTTGTAAGCTTGAAAGCCTTTGCGGGAAAGTAGTTGCAAACATCAAAGATAATGATTGCGTGAATAATATGTATATAAAATTCAAAAGGTAAGCTGGTAATTAGCAGTTGACTCAATATATTCAGGTGTAAATTTCAGGTGTAAATGACTTCTTTTCGCTAATAGGCAGCAGAATAAATGATGAATTTTGCGCAAATTGTGCGGAAAGAATTAGCAATAGAATTAATCAGTAGACCCTCTTCCTAAGACCAACTTTGATTGAAGAAATAAAAGAGATTATATTAAACCTTAAAAATGTGGCTCCTGGAATAGATTCGATTAGGGCAGATTTAAAATTTATCAAGGATCTTCTTGCTCCACACCTTACTTCTATAGTTAACAAGCACTTAGATGAAGGCACCTTTCCTAATGTTTTTAAAAACTCTCATATCACCCCCACCTTTAAGAGTGGTGATATCGATGATCCAAATAACTATAGGCCAATTTCATTATCAAGCGCCTTCAGCAAGATTATTGAGAGAGTTATCAATTCTAGGCTAGTTCACTTTATTAACAACACTATAGGCTTTGATCAAAATCAATATAGTTTCCTTAATGGCAGCAATACAAGTGCAGCCCTCATAGATGCGCAACATTATATTAACAGCCAACTAGACAAGGTTTTATATGTTTCAGCCATATTTGTTGACCTTAAAAAGGCATTCGACACAGTTGATCATACCATTTTAGGCCATATTTCAAACGAACTAGGTGTTCGAAGGAAGGGAAATGAACTAATAAAAAATTACTTATCCAACCGGACTATAAGTACCCAATTCAAAGGTAAAACTAGTGATAGGAGAGTGATAAATATAGGCATTCCTCAAGGATCCATTTTGGGACCAGCTCTTTATTTGCTTTATGTCCAGAGTCTGAATAATCTTAATTTAGTTTCTAAATATGTTATTTATGCAGATGACACCCTTATATTAAACTCAAATAGAGCATGGCACTAGAGCGGATGATCAATGATGATTTAGGTAGATATTTTAATTGGCTTGTTACTAATAAATTAAAAATAAATGTTAATAAAACGCATTACTTGATTTTCAAACAGAAAAATAAGGAATACATATCATTAAACATCTTAATTAACAACCAACCCATTGATAGACTAGAAAAAAACTAAATATTTAGGAATAATAAATGATGACAAATTGTCATGGTCGGATCAAATAAGAAAAATCAGAGCCAAGATTTGTCCCATTGTAGGTTTCTTAAGAAGACGATGCTACTTGAACATTGTTTTAAAAAACATGATTTATCATGCTTTTGTAATTCCATCTATTAGTTATGCTATGCTTAACTGGAGCCAATCTTCTTCAACAAACCTGGCCATCCTAGGCAGAACTCTAAATAAGGCAATTAAGGCAGTTTACAATCTGAATACACGGACTCCAACTAATCAGCTACCTTTCATAACTGGGAAAATGACATTTTTTCAACTATTAGCATTTCAAAAACGAATAACAATATATGGAAAATCGTCCACGGAAAGAATAAATCTTCTATTTCTCTGACAATGACCAGAGAAATGCATAGCTATGAAACAAGATCTGCGAACTCTTATAGATTGCCTGCAGTCAGAACCAATAGAGCCCTTAATGACCCGATTTTTTCAGCTATATCAATGTATAATGATATGCCTGATGATTTAAAAAACAACCTATCGTATTTCGTTAGTAAAAGGAAGGTGAAGCAGTATGTTCTAAACCTATTTTAAAAGCGAATGTAAATATTTTTCATTAATTTTAGTTTTTTTTTATCTTTATCTTTTTATTTTTAGTTTTTTAATTTTATTATCTAACTTTATTTCTTATCTTATTTATATATTAATTCTAACCATTACATGCTAGTATTTCTTTTCTTTTCACTCCATAAAAATCAAATTGAAATGGCAGAAAATTCAATTCAAAAAGTTTTATAAAGAATAGTTTGATTTGTGAATTCTTGTCCTCTCTCATACCAGTTTTCGACACTGCCTGAGGGGAAAGTTTGTGACAAATGAAGTTATTTAATTGCATGCAATATAATACTTTTTTTTTATATAATACTTTGTTATGGGTGTTGGTGAATTTAAGTGAGAAACTAACGACCATACCAATACCACAACTAATTAGCCAGTTATGTCACTCACAATGTACCTTCATTTTGTTAAAAAAAAAAAAATTTTGATGAAAGTGTGGTTCGGACCCCATCCACAGATCCTTCATTCCCTACTCGGGAATGGTCAATTTGTTACTAACTTAGCGGCATTTCAAACCCCATTTTGTATATAGTTAATAGGAAACACTTTACAGTTTGTGGTGGATAGAAAGTGCATTTCAGCATTCATGCATGAGTATGTTGAAATGGTGAAATTTTCTTCATTTCAGTAAATGCTAGTTTGCTGAGCTGAAGAAGTGTGTCACGAAATCGGATATATATATATGTGTATTTATACATTTATATATGTTTGATTGTCGACGACGAATTCGAATGTTAAATTTTTGGTAAATCTCGAAAGCATATTTTATACAACTATAAAATTATTATTTATATATTTTGCTTTGTACGGGAAATGATTGAAAATTCTATGGCAAAACATCAGCTGAAGCAAAGGATGAATGATTTTGTATACGAACATGATAAGTTTGTAAGTTCACAGTGGCTTTCTTTCACTTAAAGCAAAATCTGCAAATCCAAATTTTGCCGATTTTACTCCAGTCTGAAGTTGCAAGTTCGTGTCCATTACAAATCTAAACTTATTAATAACTCATTATCTTGCATAAATCAGCGTAATGTTTTTATCGAATTCAAGCTTGTGGTAGCCATAACCACAACTTCAGATACATCGAAACTCAAATTTATTATCATGGTTGCAGCAATCAATCATTACGACTGATTGCCGTTTTTACACAAAAACATACGAACCGTAACATCCACTCATTTTTCCGCTCGCACCATTAATTACAATAATTTATTGCTGTTTTGGTGGTTGTCACCGACAGCATGGCTTGTAAAAATAAGTTGATTCAGCAAACGTATGTATGCCGACTGCACTGCACTGTTTGGAACGAACACTTTGTTGCACGAATAACAATCACTCACGCAGTACCGACAGGCTTGTACGTTTTTCGTTTCATGGGATGGATTTAATTCGATAAGGACGTGAAATTCTTTTGAAAATAAAAGGACAATACTTTAACACGATTTGCAATTCACTGAGTGCTATGCTGTTGAAGTATGAGGTGTGATTAAAATCATTTCGGGTCAGTTAAAAGTAATCGCACCAAAATCGATTAAGGGACGTGAATGTGGGTAAATATTTCATATGTTTTAACATTTTCCAATTTATCAGACTTTAGTAAAAACACTAAATTATCATTGAAATATTCAAAACGAAACTGTCGGCGGCTATTTACTCGTATTATTTGCGAAGCCTTCTGAATTTCACCCTTTGATTTAACACTATTGCTGCTGTTATATTTTGAAAACAATTTATCTATAGTTTAGAAACTAGAAGAGTTTTAATAGGTCCTTTTTAAAAGGATTAGATAATTTTGATGTAATTTCAATTGGCTATCAATAGTTTCTTTTGTTCCAAGAAATTCACTACGTTTTAAAAATGTTTAACCGAATTTCCAACCGAACTAATTATATTGTTTACTTGTCCATATAAACGTCAAACACGTCAAAATTACCGCCTGATTTTGAGACCGAAACGCAATGGGGTCTGTTCTCGATGAAAACTTCGAACTGAGTAAAAGCCGACACAATCGGAGATACTACTATATTTCCCAAGTAATGTTTTGTTTTCATAGATAGTCATATGCTGGTTGAAAACGAGCCATTCGAAGCGAATGGAAAACGATACTTTTCATTTAGATTCGTGAAAATACGAAACGGATTTGAAATGCGCCTGCGTGTCTAGAATCTCCTTCGAATATATTTTCGCCGTATTCTTTTGGAAAATGTACTAACCACTGGTAAACTAGTCCACAATGTGGAACAAAGGGGAAGCTAATGAAATGTACCAAATAAATGAAGGAATTGTACCAGAAGGGTAGTTTCAAGGGATACTCTGGAAAATCTTTTTGTTAGAATACCAAATAATATAAAGAAGTAACCTTTGAAAACTCTGCAAGTATGTAAAACTGTAGATTTATAATTTTTTTTTTTAAAGTATTAAATTACCCTTTTAACTTGACATTCGTAATGAGACTACATATTTGATATTGTCAACTGTTGTTTCGTTTCTCTCGCATATTTTTAAACTATTTTAACAAAAACTAAAGCAATATAAACTTTTAAATTTTTTAAATTTTCGATTCCACTGTAGGGGAGACCGACGAAGGTTGTGACAATTTTTACGTTAACTAACGTAAGTCATCTAATATTACTTGTACGTCTATGCGATCTTTTATGGAAGAAAGCTAATTGAATACACTACTTAAATTAAATATAACAGGAAACCAAAATAGTAAGATCCATTAGAAAATTGACATTAAATGAAGAAGTTCTTAATGTCATGACTCTTCTAATGCCAAGGTAAGTTGTGACAGGATTCGAGGTAACTTGTTTTTGATGGGCGAGTCAGTGAGAACTGCGGATTTGATCTTACTTCTGTTTGGTTGGTTGCCTTTTCTTGGAGGTGCTTTTGGTAGAGGCCTGAGCGCTTCCGGTGAAAATAAATTAGATTTAATGTGGTTTAGATTTAGAGATTTACTTGTGGACTGAATTGGTTCCAAGTTTGTTTGTGGTGGATTATAAGTTTCGGATGTGGGGGCAATAGGTTCTGTTTCCGGAGGCTGCGCATTACAGATGAGAAATCTAGAGACAACGGAGTCTGCGTTTACGTGCTATGGATGCTAAGATGTGGAAGCAACTGGTGCAAAGCTCTCATGCAGAGGGCTGCGGTTCCTGAATGCAGAGTCAACAGGATCTATGTTTTTGGATTCCATAACATGATTTAATGGTAGAACTGTTCTTCTGCATCAACAATTATGTTTGGAGTAACTGTTCTTCCTTGTTGATCTGCAGTCAATTCTCCGTCTGACATTGAATTGGTCCAAAAACTCGATCAGTAAATTAACTTGGTAGGAAGTCAGCTTCGGAAAAAATATTTGTATTGACAAAACCACCGGTGATGTTCCTTGCCGTGATCGCTACCTCAAATGCAGTTTTTGCTATTGAAGGAATATCATGCATGAACCTAACTTTTCCAGTATTTGAGCGCATCCAATTGTCACTTGTGTTATTAATAGGCTTTTTCAGAGAACCTTAAATAGCACGATCCATTGGCTGTAGTTTGTGGGTACAGTACGAGGAAAACGTTAGTAAGATTATGACATTTTCTTTGCAAAACTCGATATTTTTTAAAGCCATGTGTGACGAATAGTTTTTTTTAGTAATAACAAAGGTTTTTGTTCTTTTGACAGTCTGACATGGTTCTTGAAGTGTTCCAGAAACGTATGAAAATGATTCTCTTGCATCCACCCTGAGCCGTTAGCAAGCTGTTCCTATGAACCCAGTTGGGCCATCTTGAGCAAAATGATCTTGATATCTTTTACGAGGGAAGAAAAGCATAGGTAGTGTGTAGTTTCGTATGGCGTTTTCAACTAAGGCCTACATCATAAGAGTCCCTCTCTCCGCAAATGTCATAGCACTAACTTGTTTTTCTGTGCGTCGCGCAATAGCTCTTATCACGTTTTTGGACGGTTGTTATGCTGTCTCGTCAACGTTCCAAATATCTTCTTCCGGAAAGTTTATGCTTGCTTAAAACACATGTATAATTGGAGAAAAATATCGCCACATTTGTTTGATTGAAGCTCGTTACCCGAGCTATACTTGTTGCTTGAGCCAATCTTAGTGATAAATTTGGATGTCGCTCTGTAAATAGCTTAAGTCATGCCTCTCCAGCCATTTTTTTCTCTTCCCAAGACGCCGGAAACTTCTTATTTATTTATTTATTTATTTATTTACAAACGGACATCTGTCCATAGAAAAAAAAAATTATACAGTAGCTGTATATGTTAAATTAAATTTAAATTAATGCTAGCAAAGATAATTACTTCATTAGGTCTAAAAAGCAAAATCGTTTATAGCAAATTCAATATACATTTTTTTAATCTACCCTTATTTACATTAAATATATCCAGATGAGAAGCAACAACGTTTCCGATAGCTTTCAACCGTTCGATTGGTGAATTTTGCGCATAATTGGTCCTACAACTTTGAATGTGAAAGAGGTCATTAGACCTTGTACATCTTGCTGGTACCCTAAGTGAGATTTCCTGCAAGATATCAGGAGCATCAACTACCCCGTTAACTATGTTCACCAAAAACGAGGCATCATAGTAACATCTACGAGTCTCGAGTGTATCCATTTTTAAAAAAGACAAGATGCTGGGATACTCAAATTCGTCAGTAGAGATGTGAAGTTTATACCCAATATAACGTAAAAATTTGCGTTGAATCTTTTCGATTGATAGGGAATGAGTTTTATAGTAAGGATTCCAAACAACAGAATTGTATTCCAATTTACTACGAACAAGCGAAAAAAATAGAGATTTTAGTGCTTGAATATTGTTAAAATGATGTGTATTCCTAATTATAAAACCTAACATTCTGCGCCCTTGTTCAGTGATATCATTAATATGATCCGTAAAACTCAAGGAAGAATCCACTAGAACTCCTAAGTCTTTAATCAAATTAACTTGAGATAAAGGTACTCCATTGATGGTGTAAGTATGTTGAAACATTGGTCTAGTTTTTTTGAGAACAATGTATTGACATTTAGATAGATTGAGAGACAAGCAATTTCGAACACAATATGTGTAGAAACTATCCAAATTAGACTGCAGGATCGTTATGTCGTCATAGGAAGAAACTGCTCTAAATATTTTGCAGTCGTCAGCAAAAAGTAAGAATTGTATATCCTGGAAAACCATATGTAGGTCATTGATAAAAATCAAGAATAAAAGTGGTCCCAAGTGTGAGCCTTGAGGAACACCTGAAGTAGAAAGAATTTTCCTAGAGAAATTATTATTGACATTTACAACCAAAGACCTATTTCTTAAATAATCATCTAGCCAACATAATAAAGAGCCGTGAAAACCAAAATTACTAAGCTTCTTATAGAGAAGATTTAGATTGAGTTTGTCGAAAGCTTTAGAGAAATCTGTGTATATGGAATGGACTTGCGATCCATTCAAAATGTAAATATAATTATGGTAAGATATAAGATTAGTAGAGGTTGACTTACCAGTGCAAAAGCCATGCTGATTAGGTATAATAAGAGGGCGAACAAGAGGTGAAATGCAATCACAGACAAGGCATTCGAAAACTTTAGGTATAGCAGATAAAATACATATGGGGCGATAGTTCGTAACGTCAGCTTTATCACCTGACTTGAAAACAGGTATCACAAAGCTGGATTTCCATTGAGTTGGAAAAATTCCAGATGACAAGGACCTATTAAATAAGATTAGAAGAGGCAGAGCTATGCTTTCGGCACAATTTTTTAAGAACACAGAAGGAATACCATCGGGTCCACAGCTTTTAGTAGCATCCAACGTGCGAAGCTTCTGTAAAAGGGAATCAGAATTAATAGTACGTTGTGATAAATTTAATGAGGAGCATTGAAAAGGGGGATCAAATGTACTGACGTCGCTACTATAAACTTTTGAAAAATTGTCTGCAAAAAAGTTCGCGATATCACACGCGTTGGAACTTCGAGTTTCATTAAGGTACATGGTATTTGGTAATCCATAATTCGATTTACGAGAATTAATATGCCTCCAAAAGTACTTAGAATTCAGTGGCACCTGGGACTCTAATTTGTGAATGTAGCGCTGAAAGTCAATGCTTGATTGCTTTTTACACTGAGATCTTAAGCTAGAAAATAAATTGTAGTAATATAGTTCACCGGTAGATTTAAAATTCAAATGGGCAATTTTTTTATCATAAATTAAACTTTTTAGTTCGGAAGAAAACCAAACAGGAAAAGTTTTACCACTCAGAGTAACACAAGGAACGTTGGAAGATATTACGTCTTTGAGAATATAGTAAAAAAAGCTAACTGCTTCATTTAATGGCATGCTATTCAAAATACACCAATTGACAGTGAGCAGAGCTGCATTTATGTTAGTGAAATCTGCTCGATGAAAATTTAAAAAGCTAATCGGAGCATTGCTGGAACTGCACTGTTTTACAGATTTCAATTTAATATTTATATCTAACGCCGGATGATACAAATCAATTGGTATAAAAGGAAATGAATTACGTACAACATTAACATGGTTAACATTAGAAAAAACTAGATCTAATAAGTTATTACTAATATTTTTAACATGATTAGATTGTGTAAAATTTAAAAATGAAAATGCGTTGATAATGTCGATGCTCTTGGGGTTTGAATTATTTACAGACCAAGAATGAGAACTCCAATCTACATCACGGAGATTAAAGTCCCCCGTGACGATAAAGTTTGCCCCAGGAAAAGATCTCGAGCAATTCACAATTTCATCCGCATGCTGGCGGTAAGAATCAGCAGACTCATCAGGGGCCAAGTAGACAGTTGAAATAATAGTTCGAGCTGGTTTTGTATGGATACAAACAATCACTTGTTCAATATCAGTATACTGGCATTTCACCAATGTGGATTTGAGCGAATTTTTAACCGCAATGAGAACACCACCGCCTTTTTGCTTATTCGTAAAAGATAAGTCACGGTCTCGTCTATATATTGTGTAGTCGTGCAACCCAAGCTCGGACGAATAATAGTTTGGTTTAAGCCAAGTCTCAGTGAAAATAATGACTTCATATGTTATCGTAGCCAATGCGAGTCGTAAATCGCTAAGTTTAGAGCAGATTCCACGAGTGTTTTGATAATAAAGTGATATGTTTAGTTTTTTGCGGTACGGCTGTGCACAATACGAGGAATGCCGTTTATGTATTTAATAGTGGCTTCTGGATTGTTTTTGATAATCTCATGAAGCTGTGATCTCAGTTCGTTTAAGTGCTCACGTTGACGAAGTGTGAGATCGGACACGATATTTAAATTCAAAGAACTTAAATAGTTTTTCACCTTGTAATCCTTTTTTTTCCTTATAATTTCGAGTGCAGTGGCGGAATTCATGGTAGTTATTTTAACTGGCCGTTTCTTGTTCGGATCGGATCTACCAATTCTAAATACTTTAAGGTCATTAGCTTGCAATGTTCGGGGCGCAATGACATTATTTAGTATTTCTAGTGATTGTTTACGATCATCCTCAATATTACTTTCGGGAATACCGTGGATGATAATGTTCGATGCCCGTTTTCGACGATCTTCAAGCTCGAAGATCATATCCTCCATACTAGCAGAAGTATTACCAGGTGATTTTAATTTACACACTTCTTTTTTAAGCTCATCGATTTCCACTTTGAGAGCAGTAACGAGCGTAGAAAGCTTTCTGTACTGTTCTTCCTTGTCATTGCAAGAAGTGCATACAAAAAGCATTTTTTTATTAGTCGACTTCAACGCTAAAATCGCGGATCTGGATAGGCCTGCACAGGAAGAATGCTGTGGTCTCTTACAAGAGTCACAATGAAAAAAGTCGTCGCCGGGTCGCAAATCCTTTTCGCAAGAAGAGCACTCACTTAAGCTTATCACTGACATAGTCACTCTTTGAGGTTAGGAAATTGATATGAGTTTTAAATTACCGAAAAAAAGTATAAAGAACTATAAAAAGTCGTAACTAATGGCTGCGATAGATTGGCACAATTGTGATAAACGATTTTGATGCAAGCTGACTTCGAGAATCACGTATTTTAATCAAAATTAATTATCGAAACACGAGCACCGAATTTGACAGCTACTGCAACCAACAAGTTTCAACCCTGATGCTTATGTGCTAATTTGTACGCCTAGCTTTTCGTTTCTTTAGTAGTAAAGCCATAATTTGAAGCAACACAAGTCAACAAATACTCGCATAGTATATTTTCTACATCTTTAGTGTAGTCTGTTGGACAAGCATATCCAATAGATGGTGGTTCTTCCGTTTCATTGGCCTCGTAAGCTTTTTTCTTTTTAATATATCTTTGGCGCGATATGAAGCTCAAAACGTAAGAGGAGGTATTACTTCTAAGATTGTTTCTACCTAATGTAACCTCATCATACTAGACATAGCTCTATTAGATTTTCATGTATATTTATTTGGCATTCTGAAACAATACATAAAAGTTGAAATAGGTGGGTAAAGCATGTAAACCTCCACCACAAAGCATGTTGCCGAAAATAGATTTGCTTCACATTAGGAGAGAACATGTGTTAATCAGAATAATGGCTCACAACCTAACAAATGTG
Source organism: Nemotelus pantherinus (assembly GCA_963978885.1). Classification (NCBI taxonomy): domain Eukaryota; kingdom Metazoa; phylum Arthropoda; class Insecta; order Diptera; family Stratiomyidae; genus Nemotelus; species Nemotelus pantherinus. Next base: position 23,397,700 of record OZ022265.1, read on the forward strand.
AGGCAAACCAAAACAGCTATATCAAGCTATGAAACCACACTTCGCATCAAAATGATAGGACACCCCTGAAATTTTCCCATTTCTCAAAACCGATAAGAGGTAGAAAAAAATTTATTGTGGGTCATATAGTACATACAAAGACTGTTCAGAATGTTTAACGTAATGGCCCTTTCAACTAATATTCTAGGAATTTTTCGTATTAACCTGAAAAAAAGGTGCTTCAAAAAGATAGGACAGCTGAAAGTATTTAAAAAAAATCTGTATTTTAAGATAAATTTAAGTATAGTATTTTATGCTTTAATAATTTGTTGCCTTTCCTTGTTTTGCTCAAACAGTTATCATTCGATTTGGTAGAGATTTATATAAATTTTTCAGATATTTCTGCGGAATCAGCCTCTAAGCTTCTTGTATGGCATCTTTTAGCTCCTGGATTGAATTGAACTGTTTATTGCCCCGATATACAGCACGGGATAGTTGACTCCAAGCATTCTCGATAGCATTAAAATCTGGAGATCTAGTATTCCTTTGCAATACGCGCTGAATGCACTGCTGCGTTATCCTATTGGAAGATAAAGTTCTCTTTAGAAATCCTTGTTGCATGTGTCCTGATTTGCTCATCTATTAATTTTATGTAATCCGGACTTTTCATTTTTCCATCCACAAAGCAGATTTCGGTTTTCCCTTTGTATACGATCCCTGCCCATACCATGACGCCTCCACCACCCATTTGTCTGCGAACTTGGAAAAGGCGATTTTTCCTTAAATCATGAAAATAATATGACCAACCGTAGGGTTCATCGAAGGTGAATCTTTTCTCATCCGTAAAGATGACATTCTCCCATCTTTTCTTCCACCTTACATGTTCCCGAGCGAATTTCAATCGTTCCTCAATATGCTTTTTTGTTAGCTAAGAAGTTTTATTCGTTGAATAGTGGGTGTTTTTTTCAAAAGACGTTGGACATTTAAAATAATTGTGTTCACACCAGCTTTTTCCGCAATTTGTCCCGCTGTTGCTGTTGAGTTTGACGCTACTCGTAATATCAACCGCTTTTCACGATCACTTCGTGCACTAGGTCTGCCTGGACTCTTCTTTTGCCTGTAATTTTCAGGATCTTTTAGTAAATTCATTACAACATTTCGGCTTCATTTAACAATTTTCGCGATTTTTGCGACACTTAAACTCTCATTTTTCAGATTTAAAATCGTTTTTATTTCATTTTCACTTAGTTTTTTACCGCGACCCATTTTTGCAACACAATTCACTAGTCCGTACTGAAAAAATATCGAAATTTTTACGAAACGACCTCAGTTTATCTAAACCCATAAGCACTAAAAAAATTTCAAACTCACTTCTTGCACCAAATGCTTGCAACTGCCGATTTATATACTCTGTCCTATCTTTTTGAAGCACCTTTTTTCAGGTAAATACGAAAAATTCCTAGAATATTAGTTGAAGAGGCCATTACGTTAAACATTCTGAACATTCCTTGCATGTACTATATGAACCACAATAAAGTTTTTTCTACCTCTTACCGGTTTTGAGAAATGGGAAAATTTCAGGGTTGTCCTATCATTTTGATGCGGAATGTAGAATAGACACTGCATATGAGTAAAAATATCACAACAGCACTATAGTAATACGTATATGAAATAATAGAACACTGAATTATGGATCAAAAACTTACTTTCGGCATTTGTTTTTACAACGATGTCATATTGACACTACCACTTGCAGTGCCGGCCTGCGCGAAATAACATGCATCACTCGTCAAAAATGCAATAAATGCGCAGTGTTGCTAGCTCTCTAGCTGGCTCAGAGAAATTAAGTATGTCACAAGTCTCCTCTGTCACAGTCCTTCTCGGTCTCCCCTAGTGGTTTTCATTTAAAAAAAATATTATGAATATTTTCGTCGAAATTTAGGCTTCAATCCTATTTAATTACAAATACCAAAAGCGTTCGAATATTTAGTTACTCTCTATTGAACGCCTTTGATTAGGCCCATAATAACAAACAATCAGCATGGTTTTTCCAAAGGAAGGTCTACTTTTAACAAACCGTAATTGAATAAAAATACTCAAAAAAGACATTTGTTAAGATCAATACATATATTCAATGACGACAAACGTTCGAGCCGACCAAGAGAAGCCATAAACGAAAATAACATCGAAAAAAAGCGTCAATTTATCAAAAATGAGCCAAAATCATCGGTGCGATACATCAAGATCGAATTAAATTTGTTTGCAACATCGATTTTTCGCATTTTCAGCGGACATTTGGGCCTCAGGAAAGTGTGTTCTCGCTTTGTTCCGCACAAATTGACATTGAAATATTCAAAAAACGTAACTAAGGAAGCTAAAAAATAGACCCAAACTTCCTGTATTCCATCGTAACTGGTGAAGAGACGTGATTTTTTCAATACGATTCCGAAACCAAGCGTCAATGTGCCGAATGGAAGGCGCCAGATGAGCCAAAATTGTATATTTGAAATGAAGTTTGAATTGATGATTGAATAAGCCAATATATTTTTTTAAACTCACTTAATGTAGTTTTTTTTTAAAATTCCGAAATCTCGGGACTATCTCGGAATCCCGAAAATAGAGTCCCGAATTTTCGGGATCTATATTTTAATATTTAGGTAGTTCGGAGTGGACTGCCTAAAAATGATTAAAATAAATTTCCCTATTAAAATAGTGTCTTTCCTTCTAGATAGAACATTTAACCACTAAGTCTGAAACTTATTATGTTGCCGACGGTTGCCAACAGCACAAAACTGCCGTTCAAAGCAAATTGGGAAGTTGAATATATGTTACAAAAACTTTGACTTATTATGAAATCGACACCAAAGGACTGAAGATATTTCGATTTATAACCTCCTTATATTAATCAGCATTTAATGAAAATTTCAGTTCAATCGAATAACGTGATCTTAAGTTGCCATGGGAGCCATAAGATGGCTTTGCCTCGATGCCTCAAGTGAAAACTCAATTAGTCCGAGAGCGGAAAATTCAATTAGACTCGAAAGTTTCATAACTTGCTTTCAGTCGCGGTGGCCTCAGGCACGCCGTAGTCTGCTCGACATAAACTAGTGAAAGATGTGTACCGGAATAATTAAACATTTGTCTGATTCGCAAAGTAATCCGTTGTTATGCTAGAATTTAATATATAGTTTTATTTTGAATTAGTTTATATTTGAAAGGTTAGATAATGATTTTACTATAGTTATAAAAATATATATTTCAAAGTTTTAATAACTTCCAAAAATTTTATTTGCGGTTTGTCAATCCAATTGTAACAGAAATCGTAAACGCTGCGGATTCTCAGAAATATGGTCTTCGTTATAAAATATCATAATTTTTACTCTGTACACTCTCATTGGGTTGCATCAAATGGACGGTATAATAATAAATTCATGCCTTCTTGCATCTGTTGACAGCAATTTCACCAAGCGCTATTATAATTTCATTCTCAGAGCTGTAATCTATCATCAGCACCCACGACAAACGCCCTCGTTGGGCGCCCATATGGGCACGCACTTGCTTGCAAAACTAGATGCATACTTCTGGCGCCATTTATGCTATTGTCTGGCCGATTCTAAAATAACAAACGATAACGTTGCATCCTTGTCAGAGCGCTAGAGCTGTGAAAAATACACAAAAGACGGAAAAACTACAAATAATGATGTCATCCGTTGGTCAACAACAAAGCAGAAATGAAATCCAAAAGACACTACGGCGCAGTTGGCAGCGAAAAAAGGAAATCAACAGGACCATGGTACAAATAAATGGTTTTCATTCGGTTTGTTTATTTTTGCGTGGTTCGGACAGACGAGGAAATTCGAAATGACATTGTCTGGAATGAACGGAAATGAGCTCTTAAGGGAAGAACGAAATCACCGCTTACCATCTTTTTGGAGCAAAAATCTGAATTAAGAGCTATTTATTTTCGACAAGTTGCCGTCGGTTAGTGACGCTCAGTTCTCTTGAGTGCGCTAAATAAGAAATTTATTGCTAGCTCTAGGTTGAATTGGAGTTGAGTGTGGGTGTTTCACGATGGGTCCTCACTAGTTAGGGCACTGTGGGCAAAAATGTATCGAAAATGTTCATGCAAAACGTTTTTTTTTTCAAAATTAAAGCTGAAGTAAAATTAAAATTCGAATACTTTCGTTTCTCAAAATCAATCAACTGATAAAGTCTATATTTCAAAAATAACACTGTTGAATGGTAAAATTTCTCAACCTAAGTGATATATCCGGGACATATCTACAAATTTCTACGGAAGTAACCCCGAGTCCAAGAATTGTTTTGTTGTTACTTATTCAATTTATCTTTTTCAGTGTTCTCGCAATTTTCGCAAAGAATACATTGCAATTAAAAGTGGGGAATCTACAATTGGAAGCCCATTCCATTTTGATCACTTGGCTGGAATTGCGTGCTACTGTAGTAAACAAGGTTGTAGTGTGCTTAAATGATTTTTTATGTTTTTAATGGCTTTCTGTAAATTGCTTGCATCGTCGAATAAGGTTCGCAGATTAAATTTGATGAATTTGCATAGTGAGCGGAAATCATGGCCTGCGAAATGTTGAATTTTAAATCTATTACTTCTAATGTAAGAGTATACGTTAAAGCTAGGTCGTTCAATCATTAGCAAGCTTTTGCAGCAGAACTGATTTATTTTTCCCTCGTTCAAAATACATGTTGTTTATTAGTTGCAGCGTCCCTCGAATTCAAAGTGTTACAATGGGGAAGTGGTTGGGGAGTCTCATTTTGAAGCAAACGTCGTGAAAATATTGTTGCTTAATCATGTACCCAATAGTGATGGGTCACTCAAGAGCGAACCAATTAGAAAGAGCAACTCTTTTGAAAGAGCTATGTGACCCATCATTTAGGACTGCTCTGCACACCTTATACCTTCTTTTTGGTGGCAAGAGTGATAATGCGGAGCCACTCGAGCAAATAGAGCTTAGATTTACCGTGTGTAGTTCAAGCGAAATCTAGGCTATTCATGTACAGATTCATAGCATGTACATGTATAAGACTACCGAATTGCACTGAGGAAAGAGTCAGCTCAATGTGCAGAATGAATGAGAGCACTGAGCCAGCACCGTGTGAAGTGCGAATAAAATGTGAATGATGAGTGTTGCGTAATCATGATACTGTGCGAATGATAATAACTGAGCGAGTGATGCATACTAATCGTGTGCGGCTATTAATGGCGATGTTTTACGAGCACACAGTGTGCGTTTTGCGGTTATATACTTTGCTCTAGTTTACGAGTATTTGCGCTTCTTTTCATCGTATGGTGGCTGTTAAACGGTGGATTTAATAGACGGATTTGGTTTTTTGAATGCTATGCTGAATGTTTTCGCAATTAGAAAATTAGAAAAAGGTCTCATAATGAGCAAAAAATTAAAAGAGATTGTGAGTTAAATTAAGATTTTCTATCGATTGTGGTAGTTTTCACTCGTTATTTTTACTAATGTTCAAAGATGAGTAGAACGCGAATATGACTATTCCTCAGGAACGTGCCATCTGATTGAGCTGAAAATTTCAAGACACATTTTTGTACATATAAAATAGGTAGAAATTTTGCCAAATGTAAATTACCATATACCGTTTCGCACCAGTGGCCATTAAAGTGATAATTGAAATGTCCTTATTATTCATTCAAAAAATTACATTCAAAAAATAATTTTACAAAATTTTAAACTTCATTTAAATATAGACATGATACTCTTTTGGCAATTTTTAATCCTGTGTATGCCTAAAATAAGATCAAGAAAATTTGAACAACTTTGAAAAAAGGAACTCATATATAAATTTTATGCTTTGACTAAACAGCCAAAGTAAAACTTCAGGCATTCCATATCGGACAAGAACGGAAACCCTTCTCTAATTTACCTATATTTTTAGCAGCAGATACCTGTTTGCGGGAACTCAACGATCGGGTATTGTGTTCACTTCAGTCCTCTACGAACGAGTGCTTTAAAAAAGTGGATGCGTGCTTGCTGAAAAGAGATCTCGCTTATCGCCAAAAGAACATCACAAGTGTTATTTTAACATCATAATTTATTAGATACAAAGATTTTCATACTTGATTATTGTTAACAATTCAATTGATTTTTAATTTAAGGTTTATCTATAAATTTATGTGATATGTATTTATATTTTTAAAGTGATGTTATGTTATATTATATTTTGGTTTATTATTATTAAAACAGCAAAAAACAGCATTTGAGATTACACATTTGCAAGCATGAACAAAATCGCTTGAAATAATTGTTTTTAATGGCACTTAAAGAGCAGCTCTTTAAAATGAGTGAGTTTTAGGAGCTGGCTCACTTTAAAGAGCCATTTTGTCCATCACTAGTACCCAAGACACATTCAATCACTTAAACGGATCGAGAAACCACAGTGTCTTAGCAAGCAAAAAGTGAATATTTGAGTATAAATTCATATTCGAAAAGTTGCCTAGATTAGACTAAAAAATCGACAGTAATTTTTAATTTTTTGTCCACTCATTGTCAAATCGGGTCAAATCCAAGTAGTTCCCCTCCAATTTGACAATGAGAGCGAAATGGCGTAAAGGCAGCTTTGACATGCTTTGTGCGCGAGAGGACTGAAGGGGCTAATGGTGGAAAGCTCTCCCGTCCGTGTCCAGGGGCTGGTTTCAACAAGCATGTCGAGCGATAAATAGCGAATTCGTTTGAAATGAGCTGTCAAAGTTTCTATGTACGAAAACGGTTTCCGATTGCCAGTTTAATAAAAGAGTGTTTAATTTTAATTAAAATATTTGGCTTGTTTTTTAATGTGCAAAGAATCATGAGCGAACAATCAATATTTAAAAAAAAAAAAATGGTGTTGGAGTGGAAATCTTTTGCGATCGTGCATCAATTAAAACGGATTTTTGAAACAGTGAATTTGTGTGAAACATTAACAACGGAAAAATAAACGAGCGGACTGATTAAAAATGAAAAACTAGAGGCTTGGTAACTATTGTGAGCAGCAGCGAATTTCAAACGAAATAGTGAGATTTACAGAAAAACACCAATGCTGAAGCTAGTAGGCGAGTGAATACTGACTGGATTGAAAATGGAGTGTCGTAAACGTGATTTATTTACCACCGGAAATAAACCAGCCCTGTCATCATGACTGCGAGAAGTTTTGAGAATGGCAGCCATCGATCCGGACATTTTGGAATTTTCAGATGATGTGGCGAATTGTGTAATTGAGAACCAAAACCAAGAGTGTTAAGGTCGGAAAGTGCTCCATCTGCCAACAGGCGTTCACACCAGCTCAGGCCAATGCCAGTGGGCGGAGGACCCCGGACCATCGGTGGTCAGGGCTCCGCTACCATCAGGGGCCCACGGCTGTCTGCCTCACCTGGGTTCCTGCGAGAGAGAGGCAGTATTTCTTCCCTTTTTTCCTTTTAGCAATTTTCTTGTTGGCTCCGTGCGTCGTCACGAGTGCTAGGTCTGGCTTGAACGGAATAAAGCCCCCTATTTTCCTTGGTATATTTATATACTAGTTTGCGGCTACTTTATAATGACGGATGAATTGTAAGTAGCATCCCGTTTCTTTGGAGAGCTAACCCACTCCATGTTTTTCATGGACCCACCCCAGCCGCAGCGAACTAGCAAAGCGGCACCCCAGCATCCGTCGGGGTCGGTTAAAGGGTACTCCACTGATGCGGACGAGGGGCCTTCACGGTCATTTCTAGGGTATCCTGCCCTTGGGGCAATTCTTTTTTTTTTAATTTGCCTTTTAAATGACAACAGCCATTCCACTTTCAATTTTTGGTGCTTCAAGCACCACAAGAAGCAGTTTCAAACTGTTGAAAAAACAATTATTGGAATGATCGGCAGCGTACAATTACATTCATATTGTCACTAAGATGAGCTACAGAGGAATTTCTTCAGAACATACTAGCTGAAAATTATTCCAGTTATGCCAGCCTGACATATGCTCTAAACATGCGGTACCAAGGGAATAACTTGACAGAGGCTCATCGCTCATGCTCAAACACGAACCCAAAAGCAAGGAAAGACGTTACAACAGCTAGCTCAGGATATTGAGCCTCTAACACTTTTGTCCTATCCTATGTTAGATCCGGAACATCGAAATGAAATGGTAAAGGATGCTGCAAGATGAAAAACATCAACAGGCTCTTTGTCTAGCTGATAAGCGAACGTTATTGGTCTTTGTTTTGATTTATGAATTGGTAAAGCAAGAATATAAAAAAAAACGCTAGAGTCCGTGAGGTGCCAAGGAATAGAATTAACCAGAGAGACGACCATGAGTAGAGCTCCTCATTGCTTGGATTGTGGAGAGAAGGATCATTTGAAACATGATTGTCGGGAGGAATGGATGCCGACTATACCGAGAGAAAATTACCTTTGGAGCATCACCAGCTAGCGTGACCGTCATAGAAAATATGTCGTAGGTCGAAAATATGTTGTAGGCACTGCCAATGGTTCCAGATTAACGGTGATTTCACATGGCCGAAAGTAACTACTATTTTTTTGAGAGCAGCAACAAAGTTAGTAGAAGAAACTAAATTCAAAGAGCAGAAATCGACCCGCAAAGCTGATGCCTTTAAAACTATCAGGCTAAGAAACAGGAAACGATTAGTGTTTCACACTGAACCAATACCAGTTCATGGCTAGATTGTTCAGTGGATACAGCTCGGAAATTGGGTATTTCAGTATCGGTTCCTGGTAGTGAGAATAGCCGATGAATGCATATTTGGAGTAGATTTCCAAGGCCTTCACGGTTTTAGCTTAGATTTCGGAGAACAAAAAATCAAGTGGTGGAGGAAGGTAGTACTACTAGCATGTCAAGAAGAATGCTAACTTTAACACGGAATGAAACCAAAAGGAAACCATATGAATGGAAAATATGCTGATAATAAGATAAAGTGCAATTAGTCCTAGAAGAAGTATGTGCACAGGTACGGACGAGAAAATGTATGGTAGTCTTGTAAAAAGCTAATTGGATCGAAATCTAGGACACCAACAGAAGATTTCACGACGACAGCGGAGTATGGTTTTGAGCTACAGCCACGCCTAGAAGCAATTAGAAATCATATAGCTTTAACAATGACCGAAGGAAAATGGCATACGATTTGAAAGCAAGTTCAACTGGATTCCAAGAAAACAATTTGGTGTTTTTTTATCATCTTCGTGGACAGAAAGACGTTAGTTTGAAACTATAGGGAAAAAGGGAAACTACAAGTGATCAAGCGGCTCAGCGATATAGTTTATCATATACAACAGCATTGCAAGCACCGATCGAAGATGAAATTTGTCCACCTAAGCCTTGCACCGTTACATAAAAACAACATTATTAATGATGATAAGAAATCTGAAGGAGAAAATAGTGTTGCAAGTACATACACCCATGACATTGTATTTCACAAATGGATCGTGAGATATATATCCTTGCAGGCTAGAGGTGAATTTTCGAATAAAAATGTATATTCGATAATTACCCGGAGTAGACTAGAAACTGGACAGCTGACTATAAATAATCCCTCGACTAAGTAAGGCCGTTTAAACAAACGTGTCGAGTGATAAGATGCGAAATTGTTTTATATGAGTGGTGATTCTTTTTATGTTTGAAAACGATTTGCAATTGCCAGTTTAATAAACGCATATTCAGTTTCAATTAATCAAATTGTTTTTATTTGTAAACGCTAAGAACCCTGAGCCAAAATACAAAATACAAAAATGTTTTCACTGAAAGAAAAACAGAACATAAATACTGCGGTCCAAAAAAATCATCGAAAGTAAAATCCAAATTTTTCAAAATCGATTTTTTTTTTTTTTTTGATTGAATATGTTGGAATGAAGGTTCAAAAACATGATTTTAATAATATAAAATTGAAATTCTAAACAAACAAAATTTAGACAAAAATTAACAAACAAAAATTAGTAAGCCTTGGCAAAAAAACAAAAAAAAAAATAGCTGTTAAAGATGCTTCTAAAAAAAAGTGTCGAATCTCCAAAAAAAGATCCGAAAAAAGTTCAACTGACACTAAGAGTAATGAACAATTTAGCCACATATTCTGGCCTAACTATACGACAAAATCCTGATTCAGTTGAAAATATGCGCAAGGAAATTTGGGCAGCATATTACCACAAAATTTCAACTGATGAGAACCCTCAACACTGTTATTGTCCTGTTGGAGAAACGACTTGGTATAACTGGCGCAAGGCGGAGGCAGCTGATGATAATGCATTAAACAATTTCAAGCATCCTCCACCTTTAGATGATGAGGCACAAGAAATTTTAAAGCCTATTTATGATGACTTATCATCAGAAGATTTATTAAAGCGCTGCTTGGGCAATTTTACGCAAAATAATAACGAAAGCTATAATTCTTGCGTTTGGAATTTGGCCCCAAGCATACTTTTTGTGGGAAAAACGTACTAAATATGGCTGCGAATATTTTTGCATGTACATTTAACGAAAAATTTATAGTTATCTTGAAAATAATGCAAGTAATGGGAGTTACGATTGGCGAACGTGCGCTGGAACATGCAGAACATAGAGATGCTGCAAGAATAAACCAGGCGGAAAAACAATCGACTCAGGCATCTAAAGAGGCCAGAACTGCTCGAAGGGAGCAAAAATCTTTGGAAAAGGAGGAGTATGAGGAATAAGAAGGTATATTGTATGGTCCAGGCATCGCAGATTAATTTTCGGTAAGATTTATTGCAAAAAATATTGAATTTTAACTTTAAATGCGATTTTCTCGAAACAACGTTTTTCAAGTTGGCGTGCATGATTAAGAAAAACAATATAATCCAATCGTTCTGAAATTTTAACACGTTAGTCTGCACATGTTAATGCTCAGAATGAACTACGGATGAAAAAATCGGCATTAAATTTTTTTAGTTATAGCCGATTTTTGGGGGAAAAAAACCTCGATTTTCGAAAAAAAACGCCACCATTTTGTTATTTTTCAACCTATTTTTTTTTTCAAGGCCGCTTTGATGCTGGTCAAAACCCCGTTTTTGTTTTTTTTTCAGGCTTTCCTGAGGGCAGTTATCATGCACGCCAGGTTTTTTTGGAGTATTTTCCAAAAACTTATAGCAGACGACAGGGGGCCACAAAATATTTTGAACAATTTTGTTTATGTAGTCTAAGACAAATAAAGTATGTGTAAAAAGTTTCATTACGATATGTCTTTTTATTCAATTAAAAATAAGCCTTTGAAAAAAATTTTTTTTTTCAATATGAAGGTGCTATGTCCCCTTAAGTTGCCAGAAATTTTCATCTCAACACAATCGTGTTATTGATCTCAAGTCAACTAATCTATGGGCAAGTGAAAAACTTTCAGTTGACGAAAATAAAATGATTTTGTAAAAACTCATTGTCTGCCCCTGGGGATCGAGTTGAACTTATCCTTCAGACCATAGAATCTATTTAATTTGGATCTGAAAAGCTACATACAGTAAAAAAGACCAGTAAACAATGATAGCCATTGAAATAAGAAATTCAAATCCAACACTAAAATTACATTTGTACCATTCAGAAACTAGATAAAATTAAAAACAGTACCAATGTGGCCTATGGATTTGAACAAGTCTGGTTTAGATTGAGAAAATCTCCGCGTTTTCGACAGCATTAATTTGGAATATTTGAACGAAATGATTCCATTACCAACTTTCTAAGAAAATCATTAAATGATTCCATTACCAACTTTCTAAGAAAATCATTTTCATTTCATTTGAAGATAAAATAGTTAGAAGAGAGTGTTAAATTCTAAAAAGTAACATATATTTGTTCAAAAGTTTGTGTTAATAAAATCGTGTTAGTTGTCAATCAACCACCTCTGATTTCTGAAATATTATTCTGATTGGATATTTAATTCTGGGATACCTACGTCATGAAAATTTTGACCTGAGTGAATCCATTTCCGATTTTTTTTTTCCAAATCATTGATCAATAAATCTGAGTTTTCCAAAAACGATACAATTCATTCCTTGTTACAGTTGTTTAAACAATCTTTTTTCACTCAATTCCGAACATTTGACTCAAAAACAAGTCAAGCCTATTCAGAACAATAAAGAAAACCTTTTTCCAATTCACATCACGTGAGCTCTTAAGAAAAATTTAAGGCAATCGTAACCAATACACATTCCATACAGGTTGTTGTTCATCGATTGTATTATCAGGATGTTGTACTATCCCATTTTGAGAAGGGTATGCTTTGGGCTCGGAAAATCAATCGAATCATTAAAATGGCTATTTTCAAAGTCCTTTTCAGCTCTCAGGTCCAAACATGACAGGTGATTACAATTTTCCACTAGACGCCTCCAATAAAAAACCGTATCTCTATCTGAAATGTTACAACTGTAGGAAATTGAAATCGTAAGCAATATCGTTTACTCAAACGTGACTTGTTAACGAAAAAACACTAACGGTTATCGTTTGAACAGGTACTGTTTGAAGTATTCTTTAGAAAATAAAACTTTTTGATTGCATCACTTTACATTTTTGTAGCATATATAACTCGAAATGATATAGGATATCCTGTATATTAACTTCCGACCTTATTTCACAGCTAACCCAAGAATTTCACTTTTCGCAAACTTATACTTTCTTACATAATTTCAACCGTAACCACTTTTCAATCTTTCTCTGAATTCCCATGGTAAAAATATTTCACGAGCTTTCGCAATGAAATTATTCCATTAAAATTCCTGGAACTCTCCGAGGATCATAAATTTTGTGAGAACCGATGAAAATTTCATATTCTAATAGAGTAGATGGCAGATATTTGTAAAAGATACAAAAATATGTACAGGATTGATACTAAGTCTCGCAAATACAAAAAGTTGTTTCCTTGAAAATGATAAATGCGAAGAAAATATTCTTGGCAACCGATGAATAATTAAGTGGAAACAAATGCAGGCTTCCGTTAAACAAAAGGACTATGATTTATTTTGAAGAACATTTATTGTCGCCGGCATACTAGGTGGTAGAATAAATATTTACATAATAAATACCTGTCTATTGTGCTCCGGTGGAAATTATGATGTGATATTTTGTATAATATCAAAGGCAAATGATTCACTTGGGAGATTTGAAATGCTATATAAACTGGAAATTGATAATGTACAGCATATAAAGAAGACTGTAAGCAGTGGAAGGGTACATTTTAGTACTTTGGTACTGCACTCCTAAATCAGGTCAATTTCAAGTTGAAGACGATGTCAGGTAATCTGTTCGCTTTGGCCGAAGTGATTTAAAGTTTGAAGGGGAGATGTAATTCTTTATATGGACGGTGAATTTAGCGTGCAAGTTGTAAATGGGATCAAATCTCAGAACAGAGAGATTGTAGGAAACGAAACAAGTGAATACATAAATTGTGTCAAAAAATTGCACGTACAGTATCGTAGCTCTAATAAAATCTCTTCTATTTATTAAACCTAAAATAACATTTTTTCTCTCTTTAGGTATTAATAAGCTCCATACTGTTAAAGCTCTAGAGCAAAGCAGTATTTTGTTATATTAGCTTTTACTGTCACAGTACAGCCATAATAAACTTAAAAAATTGCAAGTATATCCAAAAATTGCACATGACCACACAGGGCCAACTTTGCGCATGGGCACACTGGGCAAGTGCCCAGGGCCTCGCGATCTATTGGGCTCCTTATTTCCAGATCACCAACCGATAAATATATTTATTTTCCGAAAGTTAAAATATAATTATCTAACTATACTTAATAATTATCCATCTGTTTTTATAGTAATCTCATGAATCAAGGGCCCAACACTGGCAACTCTACCTGCTTACTACTAGGTAATATACCCAAATTTTTTATGAATGAATAAACTAGTAATGCTTAAGCCTATATTTGCGGGTAAAGTGGCTTTTAAGCTTTGATATGACCCCACTTTTAAAGAGTATCTTATCAATCTTATGTGTTATTATTGTAAAAACAGTTGTTGTTGAGCGGAGCTTCCCAACGGGAAAAATAATGCTTACGGATATATTCGGTAAGAATTTCGCGTAATGCGTGTAAGCATTACCGGACCATTACGCGTTGTTTCTTTTTAACATTGCATGTCCTAGGCTGGGAAGATTTATACAAGGGGAAACTCATGCTTTTAGCTCTATAGCTTTATGTATAAGAGCTTTTTGGAAAGTACGACATCGTATTCTCGCATTTATACGCCTCAATATGAATGAAAGCTTTGGCCGGCGGCCGATCGTATCTCTGCATGTGTGGTTTTTGCATGCTGACGCTCATTGGAAATTCCAATAGCGCATGCTCTTTGCTACTAGGGGGAATTGTCTTCATACATTTTACTTACCCGTGCGTGATGATTTGAAATGCTTCGAAATTTTCATCTTTCCGCTTTATATAGCAGACTGGCCATAACCGATGTATGCTCGCAAGTTCTTTTCCCCTTGTTTCTGTGAGTGAATTTCATTGGCCAGTCTTGAACTTATAACATATGAGCTTTCTCCCTTGCAGCATTTTCCATGCTCCAAGTCATGTTTACGAGTATATCTTATAATTGCTGGAAAATAGCTTTGGAAATCGGATATGTGCATTACCAGCATTGTTTGATTCATGCATTACGCCAGCATACATTACCGCGATTCCCGTTGGGTTGTTCAGCTTTAACACGAATGCACATGTTCGGTTGTGTGAGTTTGGGCATCACTGCAATTAACATAAAGAAACCGATCTTCAATGTGTGAGGAGGGCATTTTAATTCCTTCTGTTCCTATTTGAAACGCACGACCGGGACGGCATTTCTGCTCGGGGTTATCCTAATGGCTCAGAAATAAGAAAAAAGATGTTCATCAGAAAGAAATAATTGGTAAATTACCAAAATCAAGTTCATATTTTACGCCAAGAGCTTATGCGAGCAATAACCAAATAATAAACCATCCACATAATTGAATTATACCAACAACAGATTGCAGGTACTCAGGGAACCCCACAATCTACTTGTTCTTCGCTAAGTCCCTATCACTTCAGAAAAAGAGATTAAACCATATTGTACAGAAGGCGTCCATCCCTACAGAAAAAATACAATAATTTCACCAACAACTGTTTGAATTACGCAACAGCAAATATTTCACACGACCCTGCCGATTATTTTAACGAAAATTTTACCGAAAAAAACCACGAAATTCGGATTCGTAAAGGGCCTATATATTTTCGAAATTAAGATTGTGACTTTTACGGAGCGTCCAGAACCTACAAAAACAAAGTAGATGGCAAATCAGTAATTACGTATTTCAATAAAGCATTATTTAATCGTAAATTAAAGAGCAATGAAAGTGTTAAAAGAAATTGGTTGCTGTATTCGCTTTCGAAGAAATTTGTATTTGGTCTTTCTCGCTGCTTATTTGACCTTTCTTATGTAAACTTATGCTCTCCGGGTGTATGTAATGATTGGAAACACATTAATTACATAGTTCTACATCAAGTAGAGTAGATACAGACTTGTTTTGTAAACATCAAAAAGAAATAGATTACTGGAAAAGTGTACCTAAACGGGCTGTGGCAGTTGCACAATTTTTGGCATTGAAAGGGCTTCCGTTTCGAGGAGACAATGAAATCCTTGGATCTCCCAACAATGGAAATTATTTTGGATATGTGAGGGAGGCTATTAAGTGAGCTTGATGAATTTCTTGCAGATCAGGTAAAAAAATTGAAAATCCTGAAAGGGGACACATTTCTTATTTATCAGCGAATGTTTGTAATGAGTTTATTGACGTAATGGGAAAGCAGATCTTAAAAAAACTATAAAGAAAATAAATTTGTTAAATATTTTTTAATTGGCGTTGACAGCACTCCCGATCTGTCTCATACTGACCAGCTATTTTTTATGATTCAATACGTAAAATACCGTGTTCCAATTGAAAGGTTTTTGGAATATATACCTATCAAAGAGCACAAATCAGAATAATTAGCGGAAACCATCCTGAAATTTTAAGAGAATTATGATATACAAATCAAGGATTGCAGAGGGCAAAGCTACGACAATGTATCAAATATGTCAGGAAAGTATGCTGGTTTGCAAGCGAAAATCAAGAATAAATGTGAATTTGCTACCTTTGTATCATGTGGGAGACACTCTCTAAACTTGGTAGTTCCTCAGCCCGCTGGGTGTGTACGAAAGGCAATAAGTTTTTTTCAAATGGTTCAGAAACTGAAATTTTTTTTTTGGATTCTACTCACCGATGGAATGCATTGATTAAATATTAAGGTTCAAAAAAAGTTCTTAAAAGTTTTTCTCAAACCAGATGATCTGTGCGAGCTGATGCAGTAAGCGCCTTACATCAAGGTCATAAATAAATTATAGAAGCCTTGACGTCTGTCGCGGAGGATGTAGAGCAGACAAGAAAAGAAACTAGGCGAAGCTCTTAGTTTGTGCAAAAAATGGAAAACTTGAAACTTATCTTACTGACAGAAATTTGAAACACCATATTGAAAGAATAGACAAAACAAGTACAAATACTTATCTTCAGAAAAACTATAACAATGGACGTTGCAACTAATTTGTTAACTTCACTTGATGATTTTATTATTAATGCTACGGATAAATTTGATGACTTCGAATATTGCGCCAAAGAGAAAAATCCGGAGTGCGAATACAAGAGCCTATCTCAAAGAATAAGAAGCTCACGTCAGACATAATTTGTCATCAGTCTAACTAAATGGGAAAGAGAAATTTTAACTTCAAAGTAGAAACTTTTATTCCCATAGTTGATACCCTGAGCATTCATCTAAAACAGCGATTGAATTCGTCCAAAGTCATCGGTTTGATTTTTTATCTCGCTTGAAAATTTTGAGTCCCAAGTAGTTGAGACAAAGCCGCAAAGAATTCACTAAAATCTACCATAACGACTGCAATTAACAGAATACTTGAAAAGTGTTCAAACGAGTGAAAATGAAAAAAACTAGTAATATTTCAGAAATATATCATCTTTTGAAAGAAGCATAGAGTGTTATGTGCTCAAAGAGGTAGACTTTGAAGAAATGACTCAGGATTTTTTTTGTCTAAAATCTAGCAAAGTACCCCTTCACTCAACATAGACTTTTTAATTACTAACCTGCGAATAATGCTTGAAGAATTACTTTCCCGGATTATAGTTACCTAATAATTTAATGTGACTTTGAATATATAAAAATAACAGATAAATATATCTAGAATTTCGTGAACCTGCTCTTGTTCTTCTCTATTGCCCGTTGTTAACAGCCCTCTGTCTTAGGGACCACATTTATCTTAAAGTGCCCAGGGCCCCAAATTGATCTAAGACGGCTCTGTGCACACAAGATTAACTTATGATCTCATGCAAAAGAAAAGTAATGCTACTTAATTTCCAGTGCAGATTTACACACGATCTTCATTTATTGAAGGTAATTGTTGTAAATGTTCAATAGAGCCATGCAGTAATTCTTTTTAAAAGGTTTTTTTTCTAAAATGGGCGAATCACACCGCAATGTTCCTGTTGAAATGAAGAAATCAATCGTAAATTTCAAGGAGGAAGGTAGAAGTTATGCTGAAATATCTATGATCATTGGCACACCATGTTCGATCATGCAAATGGCTATAAAAATTTTTAAAAGCAACAAAAGTTTTGCAATTGCCCAAGAAAGGGGCGGAAGAAAAGTTTAGTTGAGCATTTGGAGAGAAAGTTCAAAGAATTATTAAGAAGGATCCAAAAACAAGTGCTCCCAAAATAACTGCAGACCTTAAAAGAAATGACGGAGAATCGTTGCATGCCCAAAAAGTGCGAAATTTTCTCCATAAAAAGTGTTACAAGGGATGCATTGCCCGACGCTTTGAGTATGCCAGAGAGTATGCAAAAAAATTTAGACCAAATTTGGGAAAATGTCATATTCGTAGAAGAAAGTAAGTATAATCTTTTTGACTCTGATGGGCGGCAATTTGTTCGGCACAGAGTCAATTCAGCGTTGCAGTCAAAAAATTTGGGACCCACTGTAAAACACGGAGGTGGAAATGTTATGGTTCGGAGAGCGATAGTAGCAAATGGCGTTGGAAATTTGGTATTTGTGGAAAGCACTATGGACAAGCATCAGTACTTGGAAATAATAAAGCCTAATTTAAGAGCCGGTGCTTCAAAAATTGGAATTAGCGACGAATTTGCACTGGTACATGACAATGATCCAAAACATTCCTCGCATCTAGTAAAAGAGTGGTTATTTATAATGTGAAATCTGTGCTTCCTCATCCACCCCAATCACCAGACCTTAATTCCATCGAATATCCTTGGGATGCCTTCGAAAACAAAAGTGCGCGAACATCATATCATAAGCTGAGCTCCCCTGAAGAAGGCTATTTTAAAAATGTGGGAAAAAATAGCACCTGAAATTACTAGAAAACTAGCCCATTCAATGAACAATCGCTTCAAGGATGTAATTTCAGCAAAAGGACACCACACACTCTATTAGAACTGTTTGTGGAAATTTTTGTTGCAAATAAATTATAGCTTAATTTTAAAAATTTACAATAATATAATGGAATACTGTTTTGTTTTAGATAGGTTCAGTTGTGTAGAACTTATAAAATTAATAATAAAGATATTTCTATTATTTTGTTCAAATAATTTTTCCAAACTAATAGATAATTTTCCGCACACCGATTCATTTATTAAATTTCCTATGATTTTTTTGAGGAAAATGAGATAAACGAACAAAATATAGCTTTTGGTATTAGATACACTCTTAATGAGGCATTTTACAATATTTCCAGCCAGTACTTATGAAAATGACTTTTGGAATTTTAGCTACCAGATTATTTGGTTCGGGATGATAAGGGTTGAAAAATCATATTAAAAGAAGTTTAACTAATTATTTAAATTTAATTCATGGATATGATGCCTAAATTTGAATAAAATTTTGATTTAAAGGTCAAACATATCCAATAATATTTTATCTAGCTGTTTTGGAGAAAAACTCACCCAAATAAAAAGTATAGCCCACAACTCCATAGACTGCAGAATATTACATTGACAAAATACAGAACAATTGAAGCAAGACTCGGTATTTTTAGTATTCTCTCCACTGTCGAAGGAACATCTTTCTATAGATTTTAATATTTCCAGTGTTTTTCACTTCAATGCGATCAAGCAACATAAAAAAACTTTGCGGAACTAAAAGAAAGTAAAATATGTTTTTAGTATACATAAACTACCGAGATTGTCACCTAAAATGCAAAATACACAAAACCTTATTTAGTACGAGTATCCGGATTTGATAGATTTATGGCTGCCAATAACATGGCAATATAACACTTCCGACTTTATTAGATGTAATGAAATTTTCCTACGAGATAACTGATACCGGGCACCTTATCAGCGAAAGCTATAAAATTTAGAGGAACCAAAACAACCCGACTGATTAGATTACCGAATCAGGTTAGCTTTTATGGTGAATAATGCTACTTGTCATAGGGATTGCATCCAATATCAAGCGTCCATAAACAAATTTATGTCACACCGTATTTTATGATTTATTCGAGAAATGTGCTCTATGTTGAGTTCCTGTTGGCCGTAGATGTATTTTCGTCATAATGTCACATCTGTTTAATAATTTCGGCGAATGGATAATGCGAAATATGACAATGAAAGGACATTATTCACATTCGAGCGACTTAAATGGGTCAACAGTGCAGATGTATAATGACTGTGTGAAAATATTAACTGAGTACAGTAGAAACTCGTTATAGGCAACTAGTTAATGTCAGCCTAGCTGCCGATTTCGAGATTTTGCCTATATCAGGTATCGAAAATTGTGGAAATATGCTTGGTTTCGGTAGCAATTAAAAGACGCATATAACGCATATATTTATCCACTAAGTAATTAATATAAAAAAATATATAATTTGAGAAGAGTATAAAACATTGTTAAGAAATTTAGATGTATATTACTGTGCAAAGTTAGTTTGTTGAAAAATATGAAGTTATTTTAGATTGACTCAATTTGTTCCTCTCATTTTCCTTAATTGCTTTATGCTTAATTGAATATAACATTAAAATTTCACTTAGTGGATAAGAATTTTAAAAATTGATTGAAGGTCACAGTCGGCTCCGAATCTAAATTTTCAGATCCTTCGGTACTTTCGGAATCAGTGATTTTGACAGTTTCAGCATTCTCGTTGCTTTTAGAAAGCCAATCCTTCATCTCGTCTGCATCACAAACGGTATATGTTGCTTGTAGTAGTAAATTTTGGAGTCAAAGAGTTTCTGCAGCCAGGTCGCGTTGAAGGCTAGCCAGAGGAATATTATTTTCCTCATCGCAGGCTTCATCATCCACTTTTATTAGTTTTCTGAAAAATTTGTTTATGTGGTTGGTTTCCAAATCACCCAACGCTTTGGATAAGAAATAGATTGGGCGCTTCAGCGGTAGCCTCTTTAAATCATTTTCGGTAGTTTCACTGCTAATCAAATGAGTCAGTACATATTCTTTGTAGGATTTCTTAGTTAAACGAATGGCGTACTGATCCATTGGCTCAAGTAAAGGAGTACAATTTGGTGAAAAACACATTACTGATATGAGACCATCGTCGCTGCTAATTGTTTTTGGGTGGCAAAGAGCGCTGTCGATTAATGATACCGCATTTGTTGAAAGATATTTCGATCGAAGATAATTTAGAGCTTCCGGAACAAACACTTCATGAAACCATTACACGAATATAATCCATCCATGCTGACTTATTGCTTTTGTAATCAACCTGCATCTTAGATAAATTTTTTTAATGCTCTAGTTTTGGCTGACTTTCCAATCACCAAAAGGTTAATTTTATGATTTCCTGCAGCATTTGCACAAGCCAGGAAAGTTATTCTTTCTTTCACCGTTTTTCGTCCTGGTACTGATTTTTCCCATGCTCCAACATATGTTTTATCTGGTAGCATCTTCCAAAAAAGACTGCTTTCATCAGCGTTATAAATTGGGTCATCTGTAAATTGAGATTTGCGTATGAAGCTTTCAAATTTTTTGCAAATGTTTCGACGGCATGAGTATTGGAAGACAACTTTTCTCCGCACACTTTTAATGGTGGTATTTCCCAACGTTTTTTAAAATTCGCAAACCACCCATTGCTGGCGTTAAATCCTCCCTCTTTCTCAAGATTCAAATTGTAGATCTGAACAGATTTTTTCTTTAATATTTTACCGGTAACAGCTAGATTCTTTTTGCGCTGTCTCACGAACCACTCAAATAGTTTTGCCTCCATTTGGGGATATTCAGATTGACATAACTTCCGTTTATTTCTAATTTTTGATTCAGTTGATCCAACGAAAACTCGAATCTCTTCTGCACTTTATTTTATTTTAGATATTGTGGCTTTGTGAATATTGTATTTTTCGACAATCGATTCGTCTGATTCAAATCGCCGAACGGAATCTAAGATTTCTTATTTTTATAGATAGTAACACGTTTCGCCTTTTAGGAGCCATAGTTACCTTAATCAAGAATTACACTATGATTTACTCTTAATCTTATACCTTGCTAAATGGTTTCAAATAAAAATGTTATTTCCACCTTAGCAGAATCAAAAACATTCACGAACCGCAACGAAACTAACGCAAACTTCCTTCAAATATTTTATTAAACGTCTGTTATCGAAGAAAATTTTCAGCAAAATAAATATACTCGTACACTGTGAGCATGAAATACGAGGAAATCGTTTCTGAAAGCAAACTGACTTTAGGCGTTTCTTATTGAAATCTGCTTTGTAGTACTATGACGAGCGAACTTATTCCGCCCAAACTTTGTGAGTTTCTCGAAAAAGGGAGCAACTGTCGAAGTTGTAAAATGCTTTCAACGGAACAGTTATTAACGTAATTTGAAATGGACGTAATCAATATAAAAATTCACATTAACAGATGCTTGCTGGGTGTGGAATTTTTCGGGTACAGTACAGTTTGAAGGTTTTTGTTGTCATTTGAAACTTTTTTTTTGTTTGGTTTTGTCGTCTGGCATTTTACGAGTTGTTGATTTGAAAAGCCATAATAATTAAAAAGCAACGTGGAGAAGAGGAATTTGTGAAGCCCAGTTTTTTCTCGTGAATTTAGGATGGCTTAATAAACAGTATGGAATGCTATTTGCTTTGCTGAAAGTATCTTTTAACGTTTCATTCTTTTTTAACTTAAGCAAATCAATGCTAAAATTTTTAAGATTTTGAAGTAGGAACATTTCAGAAAATTTATTTCGAAATCCCCGGTGAAAACCTCAATAAAAGACTACAATTTTTAAAAAAAAGATATTTTGTCATATTGGTTGGGCACTAATTCCTATTCCCTATTTGTCGTACTTTTCAAATGGTTGTAAATTTAGTTTGATTAATAAGTGGAAAAAGTACTTGGGGTAAAGTAATAAAACGGTGTATTTATGTGACTGTTTTCAAAGCTGTGTTGAAAATGTGTTGAAAATATAAAGTCAGCAGCTACTGTGAAAATCGCGTTGTGAGGCACTGGCATACAGAAAGTTATCGTGAAGGGTGCAAATCTGATCACTATGTTTTTCGAAAAACAATACAAAAGTTAAAGTGAAGAGCTTTGTCAGCTTTTTGAGTCGTACAGGAATTCTTCTTATAAAAAAGAAGCTCACGAATTCTTTAAATATCTTCCTTTTAAGGGGTTCTTCGACTTATGATGAATCGATAGATTGATTCTAATCGATACTTTCACAAGTCATTTTTTTGCTCGTGGCACCAGCACAATTTGTATACGGAGAAAATGTGGTAGAACTTTGGACTTTAATTTGCCATTGCCGCGAATGTCACCAGATCGTGGAGGTTTCAATAACAACTTAATCGATGAACTAGAAGGTATCGCTTCTGTTCAATGAAATTCAGATCAAACCGATTTGACTAACGATGCATGGTCTCCTGGAACCTGAATTTAGATCTCACCTGGGAAAAAGATATCAAACATACATAAATGATTGATAGCTTTGCTAAAGTACCCATCTTGGTAATGGTTTTGCGTCGATGTCTTACGTAGGTGGTATGTTCCTTTTGTCTAACGGCTGGGAACAAAAATTGAAGATTGAATTTTTGTACTCTGATGAATGGAAAGCGACATGATAGTGCTTAACATAGCCGATTCTATGATTTTGCTAGTAAGCACGCAAACATCTGAAAGTAAAGTTATTTTGAATGGCAGCTTGAGTTCAAATGTGAGCTCTTTTGTTGTCACATTGTTTGGGCGATAATAACTTGAAGTTCATCGATATTTTCCTAAAGTCAACTCACCTTCTTGAATCACTTAAAGTCATCGCTGTGGAAAAAGCGTGCAAACGTGTTTGTTTCCACACTTCTAAAGCTAGAATTTCCGAAAATTCTTCTTGAAATGTTCAAAATGCTGTTGCAAATGGATCAGATGTTTTGGAATCTTATTTATCATCGGAGATATGCACGTGCCGTATCTATTCGAACTGGTGAAAGTGTGATTTAATTTCCTCGCGGTGGCCGCTAGTAACAATACCCCCGGAAGGGAGGATTGGCAAATGTGATCAGATTAGCAAGATTGGTGAGAAATTCCTCTCCCGTGAAAAATGTTGGTTCTGCCGCATGCCTGTACAGCCACCACTCACCCGTAACCAGCAGAGAGATGATCTTGTTTCTCTCCGCAGGGGTGACTTGGAGGCCTGAAAACGGGTCTGTGCTGGTGACTGAGATGAAAATTCATCTGTGGGGCTCTGAATCCAACACTTCACTTTTCTCGGCTCTGGAACCTGGCGAATCGCGGTCTACAAAGTAGTGAGCTGTTAGACTAGGGGAGACACCTTGATTGCCTCGGCAGCAAGCACCATTTACCCTGCGAAACTGGGACTGGAGATTTTGGCCCCTAGGATCTGCAGTCTATTGTAATGGTGGCGGCAGCTGATCCCACTAAAGAAAGGAAGCGGATTGCCCAGAACTTCAGGAAGAGGGAGAGAGGCAAAGTGAGTGACCATGAGTACGGTGACGATGAAATCCAAAGGGAAATCCGAGGATACGCAAGTGAAACCTACTGCCACCGCTGCGAGCAAGCGCCAACGCTCGGAGGAGCAAATGCCGAGAGGTAAGTTGACGCAGAGGCTACGACAGTAGCTCGAATGTAGTTTTTGGCGACTTCAAGCGGGCCGTCGTCGACAAACAGGAGCACCTAAAATGTAGACTCGATGATGACGTGGCCAAGGTGATACTTAAATGGAGCGGCGACAGCCAATCTGCTTCGGCACCTCAGTTGGGGATACTGCGATATCGCGCTGATTATGGAAGCGGTTTTGTATAAGAATGCGGTTTGTGAATTCAGTGTAAGTCTCAGTGTGTTCCAGCTAACAGGCAGAAACAAGACAAGGGCTTTTACTGTTGCCAAATAAAGATTAATGCAATCTTGATTCTGCACCTATTTGATGCGGATACAATCACTGTTTATTGGGGAGGAGGATAGCTGGTGGCCGCACGCAGCGGAGCTTGCTCGCAGCAGTCTATCTACCATACGACATGGATTCCATCACACCTGAACTAAGAAGAGTGGTAGAAGCGGCTATGACAACTGATGCTGCTATCGGCTGTGACGCAAATGGGGAAGCACCAACATAGACGACACAGGTAGGTATTTGCTAGAGTTTCTTATGTCAACCAACGTCAATATCTTCAATATAGGTAACATACCTACATTTACTACTAAGAACAGGGCTGAAGTAATTAATATTAGCCTGGAAACTTCAAGTATATTTGTAAGACTCTCTACAAACGGAACTACGCGAATTACACGTAACTGACTTATGACAGTAGTCACTTATTAGCTACTAACTAATTACTAATGCGGATCTACACACGAAGCAACTCAAAAAATATCGAAATCAGTAGTTTATTATGTAAAATCATGGACAGACCATCACTTTTTTGATAGTGATGATTCCAGTGAAAGCTCAAGCGATGAAACTGTCGTTCCATCGTTTTCGAAAGGAAAGAATACGAAAAAAATTATGGGTTCATCCGTACATTGAAAAAAAAAACTTTTACTGCCCATTATTTGTTGCTGCTCAACAAATTCAAATTTCGGCTGCTAAATTTTTGTCATTCTGTCGAATGTCTGAACACAATTATTTCAAGCTTTTGCGAATAGTTTCCCCTGTCATATGAAAATAAAACAGTTATGGGGAAGTGTGTAGATGCTGAGGAAATAGTAAATAACGCACTCGATACCCCTCGCACTTTACCACTGAAATACGATAATAGTTGTAGTCCATTTCTTTACTACTTTGTTGCCCATGAAGCACTCTGTAGCGTTTTGAAAAGAAAATGGGAATCGTCAGTGCCAGTACTCATCCAGACTGAAGTCCGGTCAAAGCTAACACGCAGCGCGTCTGGCAAGTGAACAAAAAAATAAGAAAAATACCCCTGGAGTAGGGTACCCTAGAAATGGCCGTGAAGCCTCCTCGTTCGCATTAGCGGAGCACCTTTTAACTCGACCCTGACGTATACTGGAATGCCGTTTTTGCAAATTATTTTATCACAACACTAGCATCCCTACCCTAGCAGTGGAAATATTGCTTATGAACTTAAAATACAACTAATTTTAAAAACAAAGTTTTTTAGTATTTCACCGTATTTTTTTAGTAGTCATCGGCTATTAAGACAACACAAGGCGAATCAAAATAACCATGAGCATATGGCAGGAATCAAACCCACGACCAGTAAAATGCTACCTTAGACTGGCGCCTTAGCAAGCAGAGATACCTTTATCAAAACTAAGCTAAGATTATTATCGATTTGAATCCCGCTTGCTTTTTCCGAATTTCTTTCGGGAAAGTTTTTACTTTACTTTTTTACGATAAGTTTATACTTAAAGCTGCCCTATTTCTTCTGTACGTAAATTTCGTGTTGAAAATGTTAGTTAAATCAGATCACGTGCTCTGGAGATACACCGTAAATACCGAGTTTTGGAGAATGTCAGTGAGAGGGCTCATAATTTTTTACTATGAAGATCATGGCACCACATGAAGTCTCTGTCCTACAAAAAAAAGTACAGCTGATGCAAGGTTATGTTTGTTTTAGTCACAGATATAAGAGAGAATGGATTAGAAATCGAACGAGAGAAATGGTCCAACTTTCGATTTTCTGCTTATTAGTGTGAGAATGAGGTACGGGTGTGTGCCCTTCACAGGTCATACGGTAACCCCAATGAAATCGCCTTTTTGAACGTTGTTTGACAATTATTTTACAGCAACAGGCGAGTGAAGATTAAAATGTTTTTTTGCAAATGAAACTAACTATTATTTTACTAAAAAAGAAGACGAAATTGATACCAAAGGTTATTTTTATCCTCCCGAAATGCGATATCCCCCGCGAAAAAATTCTGTGGCTTCTATTGCAGCCTGGAATGCGGTGCTTCATTCTCGTACTATATTGGAATTTTCAACCGCTAATTTATTCGGGAAATCGACCCAGATTATCGCGCACTCACGTAGATTTATATTTCTACGGTATCCGCCGATCAGTTTCAAAATTTTCTGTGAGTAATTTTGACTTAAAGTCAATGTTTTGATTCACCGACACTAATCAAACTGACATTGACATTTATTTTCGTGTTGCCCGTTGCACGCTTTTACCCCGATCTGATATGCGTCACATTTTTCGTAAAAAAGAGACTACATTATGGCTTTTCGGTTTTGAGTGCGGTAGAAAGGGGTGCTTTGAGCGGAATTTTTGTGAGAGAGCAATGTTGTGCGTGTATTAAAAAATGTTAACTCACATATGCGTACACGAATAGCCATCTCGTATCCATTTTCTTTAAATAAAAAAT
Source organism: Nemotelus pantherinus (assembly GCA_963978885.1). Taxonomy (NCBI): domain Eukaryota; kingdom Metazoa; phylum Arthropoda; class Insecta; order Diptera; family Stratiomyidae; genus Nemotelus; species Nemotelus pantherinus. The sequence goes on from OZ022265.1 coordinate 23,424,497, forward strand.
CCATTTGTCGAAGTTTACGACTGATGATTGTCTCTTTTTTTGGCAGAAAAGACAATTTAGAGTAACACATTACTTAAAAATCTGATGAAGCATGCTGCCACAGTTTGAACAAACGCCGCTGTTTTATACTTCATCTACGCTGCTATAAGAAGTCGCACCACCGCTTCATTTATGAGCTCAAATACTTTGGAGTTAGCATCACTAGCACTTGAGCTTGAGCTTTTAATTTAGATTAGTACTAAATATTGTAATTTAAACTTGAGTCTTTCTATCTTTTGCTTCCTCTAATTTGTGAGATATTGATGTTTATCCTCTATTTTTACTTAGTCTATTCTACTTTTTTTGACAATATTTGTTTCTTTCAACTAAAATATATCAATTTTAATCAAAACGAAAATTGTTTATACTTCAGTATTCAAAATATTTTTCGCTCAAAAGACTGCAAAATAAAGAATGAATGTAATGTCACTTTCATTTAAGTGGCATATTAAAAAACGTATCATACTAATTGTATTGACTACCATCATAAATGCTTATCTGCGTTTCTCACTTATTTAACTAGAATCAATAACATCATACTTCATACGAATATATCGCCAATCAAACAACATAAAATATTATTTTCCAATGAGCATATGTCACCACTATATTTTCATCATTTCGAAAAACGACATAAAACAGATCCAATCCACTTTGGCTTTTCACAAACCGTTGACCTCTTTTTCAGCTGTTTCGTTATAATATGCAATTTACAGCTCGGCAAAATATTCCCAAAACGAGAACAGCTCGCCTTTTCCATTTCGATATCATATTTTCATCTGTCATAAAAAAAACGACCTTAAGTCTTTGTGCGCTCAAATGACGATTCACACCTATTCGGGACTATCATTCGTTCTCTGAAATGTAGACTCATTTTTTATGTCATTTAATGGCCTGACCGGAGCTCCTAGCTGAATTGGCTCTGGGAAAAACATACTGGTCAGCAAATTCGTGAGTTAATGGAAGACATCAGAGAAAAATTTGGTAGAGACATATTAGTTTAACGTTTTATGAGTTTACTTAAAAGATGATTTTATTGATTGCTCTGACTTGATAGTATTGACTATCTGAAAGATTTGTATTTTGACATGGGTTTTGCTCGAACTGAGGGAAATGAGAAGCTTAAGCGTGTGCATTTTTCAGAATGGGATTTATTAACTATTTATAAAACAAATACGGTCTCGGTACACACCGAATATATAGAATCGGATGATTCTCATCCATGTTAACAGAAATACGTTGACACAGACAAGTTTTCGAGAAAACAGGTTAAGTAAACAGATATCCCAAAAGGATCAGTAGGATATGATAAAACTATACTTTTGCAGCTCAGCTTGGCTAATTTTTCAGTCGTCAATCTCATACGATTTGCATTTCAACTAGATCCAGCAAGACCTGTTGTTTTTCTTCTCCAAACAAACTCTTCATAATACAATATACACATATTACATTTGCCCCATATTTCCATATCACGCCTTGGATTCTATCTTCATCCCAGTGGAAAGATTTGAAGTATTAAGGACATCTGTAAAAGTCAGTTTTGTTTCCGCTCAAGAAAACAAACGATATCGGTTTTTTCGCAACTTTTCACCCGAGCTATGCTAAAGGTATTATTGACTAAAGTGTAAATCCCGAAAATTTTCCGCATATTTTTCTCCGGTGATAAGAACGGACTGAAATAACGGAGAAAATATCTCGACAGGAAGATGCCAACAATGGGTTGAATAAGTGGAATTTTATTCAATGCGAGAGAAAACTGAGATGTCCCTTAGTGACCTAAACTACCACGGAGTGTATTTTGTTGCCAGTGGGACACACTCGGAATTGCTAATAAGCCATCGCTATCACAGTGAAAATGGCGAAAGATATTCGTGAAAGGTATCTTTAGGATCGAGTTTGAGGTAGGTTTCGTAATAAACCTAGTTTTTTGTTTCCATTCAGCTATTGTTCTCTCTCACTTTCTTCATATCACAAATGTACCCGATAAGAATGCTGTTTGGCTCTATGACCATGAATAAATTTTGGGAAATATGATGTTTTTCATTGAAAGAGTAGTATGACAACGTCGAAGAATGTCGTCCGAGGTTTTATTTCGTTTGGTTGAGAATAAGCAATGTAATTTGCTGACAGTAAGGGCGATGATGCCTATGGAGCTAGTGAATACTAATTGTGATTTGATGGACAAAAAAGGAATTTGGGACGGTGAATTTTCATTTTGCTATCGTAAGTTTTAATGACGATGTTTTTATGGAGTTAATTATCTAAGAAGAGGTTCATTTAAGATTAAAGAGCCGTTTTGAAACAAAAGTAAATAATCAACTTTAAAACTTGTCATCTTATGCAGTACAACATAAATAGTCTTGCATCACGAATACTTAAACCCACAATGGGCGCTAAAATATTTTAAATAAATTGAACAGAAAACGAAGCTGTAAATTATATGTGGAAACAGTTTAGAGCAATAGTTTGGCCTATCAAAGAGACCTCACCTCGCTGAAATGTACGAATTTCGTAAAAATTGAGACTCCATAATTCAGACTCAAATAAATCGAATGGTGGATTAAAATTACTGAACACTTAAGCTTAAAATTAAAATTTAATAATGACATTAAAGTCATATTACCAGACATAGTAAACTTATGCTTATCATTTCGTACAAAAAGTGCAATTTACAACCCCCATGTCTGTGCTAGAAAATCGTGCACAAGTGCATTACCTTGCGAACAAAAGCAGTTGAGAACCGACACAACATGTGTGCAATTGACTATAATGCTGATTTTATATTAAGTCTCGTAGGGACTGTGCTACCTCGAGTGAGAATTATTCGTGTTTTACGTGTTCCAAACACATTGCTTTTACTACGTATGTAATTGACATTCTCCAGAGGATAACGTACGAAGTTGTCGTTGACCTATGTTCGAGTGCAGTTGAAAAGGATGCATTGTTGTGCAGTAAGAGTTTTGCTTGAGTTGGCTTTTAGAAGAAAACTTGAGTTGGAGAGCGAGCATTCGATGGAACTGAACCAGAAGTAGTGATGGTGAAATCAAGATATCCCTTGGATAATGTCAAAAATAGTTAGACTCGAATTGTTTTTCTCACGTAGTCGGATCTTGTGAGGATTAGTTTTCTGTTTGATAAAATGAAGACTTTTAGAATCACTAGCTACGACATTGAATCTGGAAAAATTCAACAATGACTTCTATTTAATTTGGGAACACAATAGCTATTTTTGAAGATAAATAAATCTTTTAAGCTCAAGAAATAGGCTGACAAAAGAGAATCTGATTATATATAATATTAATTAAATAAAAAAAACATCTACAATAAAACTTTTACTCGTCCATTTATTTGAGCAGATACGAATTTAAAATTTCCCTTAAAAGCTAAGTTTTTGAGAAAATATATGCCTTATTAATAATCAACACGTTGTAATAAGCTGCTGCTTTTTTTTAACTTCGTCATAATGACACATTTTGCACTTTTCATTCCGATAAAATGAAATATCGAATTTTCTGTCCTTGTTTTGCTCTTAAGTAGTGACCGAATGGAACTAGACTTGGCTTGGTATGTATGGAAAGGATAATTCAGTAAGTGTTAAACATCAATTTTCTTACGGAAATAATTTTAATTATTTTCGATTTGTTTAAATGAGCGTTGATTATATGCAAATAACGTTGCGTGTTTGAAATACAGATGAAGAATCGTATAAAAATCGGGGTTCATATTGTAGGAATGACAGTGGCATGCCTAACTGTGCAAGTTTAAGTGTGATTTATCTCATGAAAAATCATCGTCGCTAAGTAATAATATACCTTTTTGCAACAACATTTCAGAATTCGTAGTTCTTGGGCTATTTACTACTGCTTTTGTTGAGGTTTTCTGGTGATGAAGTCAACTTGCTGTTAAAAAAAAAAATGTTTATCAATTTATAATGTTCACGACATTGGTTTAAAAAAAAAAAATTTTTTAAACGCTTTTGCCGTAGGGTTTTTTCACTCCCCTATTGTTATCGAATTAGTTTATTTTCGAAACTTTCCTGAAATTTTCCAAATATTGACAAAATATTTTAAAAACGAGTCTGCTTTTCTGGTAGATCAGAAAATTAGTTAATAAAAATAAATGCTGAAATCATTCTGGAGGACATAACATAGGAAATAAAAGAGTGCGTTTTAATAGCTATTTTAAGGGTAACAATTGTTGTGATCTTTGCTAAAGGACTAGCAGTCAAAGAAGGGCTCTTAGGATTTGAAGATTGTTCAAGAGTGTTGTGGTTTAATCTTAACGTGAATGCTTCGCACAACTCATCGTGAATGCCGACACTGCATCTCAGCGTAATCAGTTTTCAAATTATCGATACCAAGAGAGTGCGATAGTCATGCCGTTCCGGCACTTGAGTCGGAGCGTTCGCGATGAGCGCACCACACCTCTTCATTAAACTTTTATTTATCCAAGAATCAAAATAAATTTCATTTATATATTGCATAGTAAATAACTACGCAGTAAAGAGTTAGAGATGCTTCGTCTTTAGTAGACATGATTTTGAGCTTTTTGGACAGCTATGGGCTTAGCAAATGGCCTGTTGTTGGACAATATTACGATGGTGCATACGACTTATGTGTATTGAAATTTACCTACCTCTGAAACTACTGGCCATCCCATTCTAAAACTTTTATGATAAAATAAGAATACTTTTAACTTTGTTTTGTTATAACAATAAACAAAATTAGCCTGGTCCAAATTATTTTACAAACGAGGTGAAATTATTACTTCCGGTTTCATAAAAATGTTTACTTCCGGTTTTCAAATCTAATTTCAAAATTAAAAAGAACAGTTAATTTTCTACACCAATCAGTATTTTTGAAGCTTTTTAGATTTTTTTTTTTGAATACTAGAAAAATACATCTACTCACTCAATCTTCTGGGAGAGACTCGTTTTTGGTCGTAAATTGATCGTATCCTGCCAAATTTTGAATGTCTGCTGGATTATTTGAGTTCTCATCACTTTGAATTTGAACTCTCATCACTATTACGCTTTTGACCTTCAGATTTCGAGGCAACCCACATTTCAAAAAATACTTTTGTAATTCTAAGTAGAGACACTTTATTCCAAGCAGATTGTAATTACCAGTGAGCTTCAAATATAGAAACTAATTTTATTGGGTCTAAAGGACGCTCAGTATTTTCCAGAGCTCACAATATGAGATTCATCATATAAGTGCAGTAATTTAGTTTTATGTTTGGTATCATCCTCTGATCTAAGGGCTCTAAATAAGAAGTACAAATAGGTGGGAAAAATTGCAGCCTGATGTCTTCCAGATTATCAATGCTATCACATCTAGCTTTATCAAAAAAGATGGTGATGTTTCGGTTTTGTGTTTGGATTTCAATATCAAGTGTGCATCCATTCTTTAGAAATAGCACCCGTAATCTAAGATTTTGTGCTACCTCGCCAAGTTGTGCCCAAACTTCGCTGAATGTCAATTCTTCCCAACGATCTTGTTCTTTCGGTTTTTCCTATGCAGCTTTCATTTCAACTGTTGCGCGTTTCTTTCAAGGTTTTCCATATGTACATTTTTCAATTTAAGACATAGTGATTTTTGAGTTGTTTCTCTAAAAAAACTCCTGTCTCATCAAGATTATAGATATTTGAAGCATCATAGCCAATACATAACGTTCTTAGCTATGGCTGAAATTCCTGAACTGCGTCTAAATCAACATCAGCTTTTTCGCCACAAAGCGTGCTGTAGTGAATGTTTTAGTCCTTTTTAACGGATTTTAGCTTGGTGTTTGATGCCTTGAAATCACAAAGTTTTAATTTTTTGGTGGTTTGACGGGCTTTACTGTGAAGTATCTGGCCGGATATTGGCAAATGTTTGGAGCGTGTCTTAGAAGACCATTAATACAACAATTCATCTATCTGGTAGTATGGTAAATTTAATTTCAACCGCTTTCTCCCAGTGTCTTCAAAATTATTCAACGTTATTTAGTTTCCGTTTTAAATGGTTATTGGTTTTTTTTTAAATACGATGCACCTGACTCTTACTAATTTTAAACCTATCGGCAGTTTTTTTTTTGGGTGAGCAATTCTTTGTCGGATGACTGTATTACTTCTAACTTATTGCGAACACTTAGATCGTTGTGTTTTGCACTCAAGGTAGATTTTTTCAGTAGTTTTGACGTTGCCTGAACAAACGTTCAAATATTTACATCATACTAATCAAATGAATTGCATTCATACTTGCTTAAATGGAAAACATAAAACAATGCTCAAATAAATCAATATTTTATTATTATCAGAATACCAATAAAATTCAAGCTATCTATAACGTACCGAATTCTACACATTAAATAATTTTTCAACAGAAAGTTATGCAGAAATTATACGAACATTTTCTTGACCTTGAACAGATAATTTTTTTTGGAAAAATCATTTTTGCACAATTTTTCATGCTGGTCTTAAGACCGTTTTTGGTCCGATTAGGAATTATTACTAAGTTAATTTTTGTGCAGCTTATCTGGTTCACGGTTCAATTCTTGAGGTTGCCCGATTACAGAGTGAATTTTCTTCAAGAAATAGTATGTGCTGTGATATTATAGTTCAATTATTCAGGTGGTTCGATCATACAGTGTCCCGATTAATAGGTTTGACTGTATAACCCAAATATAGTTTTTCATAAAAAAAAATAGCCCAAAAACCGCCGCCAACCCGCGAAATGAAAAAACGTCCCGCGAATTCAAATTTTAGATAGCCCAATTGGCGGGAAATAGCCCAATCTGGCCACACTGATCACTATAGTCGACTAAGTGATAGTTTGCTTGGGAAAAATGTCAAATACACTCGAACAGGTTATTCAGTGTGAGATTTGAATTTTTTTCGATTTGTCCGTAAAATGGTTTAGGGGCTATGTTGAATAAAATTTGTCATGGTTATTTCAAGTAAAAATTATTACGATTGATTTTCTTTTCTCAAAATAAAAAGTATATTATGAGCTGTAAATATATGTTAATCATATGTTCATGGCATATGAGTTCCATCAACAAATCCAATTACATCTAGAAAACACGTTTGTGTGGAAATCTAATTTTATTTCCAGTTTATGAGCCTGAGTATTTGACTCATTCTCAACTTCCGCGAAAATGATGCTGCATAGTTTTCACGAATTCTGAAATGATTTCGGTCACTTTCATTTACGCGAATTCAAAATCGATATCGTTTCCGTTAGTGGCTGCTTTCTACGAGAAATCGTAATGCACACACCACTTTCATATTGGCTGACACTCCAGAAGCTTGTACCTTTTCTACAAATCTATTCTTTACTGCATCCAACAAGTAAACAAAAGCCTCTTTGTTTTGTTTATAACTTTGTAAAGACCTGAAAATTTCAGTTGGCATTCGTACTTATTCTATATTATTTTACTTTTGTTGCTGATTTCATGGTATAAATAATGGATTCAATTGGTCACGAACAGCGCCGGATTTACCATAGGGCTAGCAGGGGCTGCAGCTCCGGGCCCCTGGGATCCTGGGGGCTCCTTACTCTCGAAAAATAAGAATAAAAATTACGAATAATATAACAAAAAACATTATATCAAACGTAGAAAAATTGTTTTTTTCAATTTGTTGACTCAATTTTTTAGGTATTCATACTGCGGATTTGATTTTTGTTATTTGAAAAGAATTTAGTTACAGTATCTGTCAGAGAGAAAAATTATTTTACAAAAAGTCAATATAGTTTTGTAAAAAATAGAAAAATATTGTTTAGTTCTAGCTACACATATCCGCTGAGAAAATGCATTTGGAAATCATTCGCTTGAGAATTCATAATCCATAATATTCTAAAGCAAGGTTTCTGAAAATGTAATACATCACATATAAGTTAAAACGAAAGCATTTCTCTCAAAAACTGATTGAAAAGAAATAATACTATATTATGGTTTCAAAAATGACGATGCGATTCGGGGAACGCATACTCAAGTTTTTTCGCGAACTTCGCTGCCGCATCGCCGCCAGTTTCACGGAAAAACAAAACAACACTTTTCGGCACGCGTCTGCTGCACACGGTGTTTGATATCAGTCGGAAGCAAGCTCTATAGGTGGAGCTCTAGTCCGAACTACTTTTTTCTTGTCAGTTGTCTGTGCTCATTGAATTTCTTACTGGAAGTGCCCCAACGCCGTATTTTCTTTTCCATGTGATATTTTAATTTTTGAAAAGCCATGTTGCCTCTTCAACCCCATCGCAAATATCCTTGTGGAAATGACAAAAAGAAAGAAAAAAAAGCGAGAGAAGAAGCAATTAAGAAACTGCCTAGTGTAACCAAATATTTTACACTTACACGTCCTTCAATTGAAGAAAATCAATCAGGTAAGAATATAACCAACTGTGAATATTTTGTTTGAAGTTATATAGTGTATCAAAGCGATAAAAAAAATCATATACAGTGCATAGTGCATTCGTGATCGCGTACATGTACTGTTTTAGTGTGTAATATGACATATCAATCGAGAAGTTTACTTGAATTTCATAAACGTCTTTTTAAGTGACACAAGATGAGATATCTGCTCCATCTGAAGCATCAACTGATTTCTTGCGTTACAAAAACAGTACATCTACACTTGACGACTCCGTTTCTATCATTGACAAAGTTTACTCGAACGATGAGAGTGATAAGACTGATGAAGGTAAATTTAAACTATTTTATTATCAATCGATTACGTATTTTTAATTTTGTTTTTAATTGTTAATAATTATTTTTAAATTTTAATAATGACTTTTTAATGATTTAAAAATTGATATTTTCGGACTCATTTTTAATTCAGCTATTATTTTTTTTAGATGTAGAGACTGTGCAGAGAGATCCTGCCTTGTGGCCTTTGAGATTGTGCGAGAATAGCCATGAGCGTAATAAATATTTGCGAAATGATTGTTTATACTTTCAAAACAAGAATTCTAGTTTCAAGATATCGAAGCGAGAGTACAACAATCAAAATAGGTATTTTTCACCAAATTTATTTCAGAAAATACTTCAGAATGGTGAAAAATGTGAACGAAAGTGGCTCATGTTTTCTGAATCAGCTGGATCTGTTTTTTGCTATGCATGCAAATTATTTTCCACAGATTATGACAATCCTTTTGTTAAGGATGGATTTTCCAACTGGAAAAAAGGCAATGAATATATTTGTTGTCACGAAAATAGTAAGGAACACTACAACTGTATGTCACAATATTTGAATTTTTCATCAAAAAGTAATCGTATAGATAAAAGTATGGTACAAACATTTGCAAATGAAGTGCAATATTGGCATAAAGTGCTTACAAGAGTTCTATCAGTCATACGACTTCTCGCTGAAAGAGGCCTTCCATTTCGTGGAACGACGGAAACAATCGGTTCACCAAACAATGGTAATTTTTTGGGTATGATAGAACTGCTTGCTGAATACGATCCGTTCTTACAACAGCATATTAAATTATATGCAAATAAAGGTATTGGAAATGTTTCGTATTTATCAAAGACTACATACGAAGAATTTATAGAGCTTATGGCTGAAAAAGTGTTGCAGCACATTATAAATGAAATAAAAAATGCAAAGTATTGGGGACTTGTGCTCGACTCAACTCCTGACATTTCACATGTCGACCAATTATCGGTTGTAATTCGGTATTATGCAAATAATCAAGTTTATGAACGCTTCATTGATTTTATACCAATAAAAAGTCACAAGGGTAAGTCCACGTCGGAAGATGTTTTGTCATTGCTTGAAACACTTTCTATTGAATTAGTGAATTGCCGAGCACAGACATACGACAATGCTCGCAATATGTCCGGCGAATACAACGGACTCCAAGCTTGCATATGCGGAAAAAACCAACTGGCATTTTATGTTCCATGCACTGGTCATTCATTAAATTTAGTCGGAGAATGTTGCGTACAGGTGTGTTCTATTGCCGTCAACTTTTTTGGTGTTTTGCAATAGTTATACGTATTTTTTTCCGCGTCAACTGGTCGATGGGACATCTTAGTGGGTGAAAAATCGATTTTGAAAAACTTATCGAAAACAAGTTGGTCACGACGATCAGATGCTTCTAGAGCTTTGAAAGATAATTTCGAAGGTATCTACAAGGCATTGGAGAAGATAGCTAATGACGTATACCAGAAACCTGTAGTGCGTAACGAAGCTTCAGCTTTAATGACACATATCATCAAGCTTGAAAATGCGTTTATGACTGTTTTTTGGGACTTCGTATTGAATCGTTTTGATGCTACAAGTCAATACCTGCAGAAAGTAGAAGTAGATTTGATTTCTGCCAGTAAGATGCTCTTATCTTTAGTCGATTTCGTCCAGAATTTGCGGGATAAATTTTCTGATTTTGAAGGTAAAGCTAAGGAACTTGGTTAGTAAAGGTTAGTAAAAACTCCCTTGGTTAGTAAAGAATATTCTGATACCAACAAGCGCAAAATAACTAAGAGACTAGCAGACGGAGGAGTGCAAGCTTGTACTTTGTCTGGCTCAGATAACTTTCGCATCAATACTTACTATGTGATAATAGACAATCTAGTCGTTGAATTGCAAAAACGATGCAAAGCTTACACTCACATCACTGAATTGTTTGGTTTTCTTCTGCACTTGCTGGTCATGGATGAAGACGATTTACAAATCAAAGCAAATAAACTTGTAGAAGTTTACTCAAATGATTTAGACAACAGTTTTTTTCTCGAGTTGAAGCAATTCATTCCTCTTTTGAAATTGCAAGAGAGAGGTTTCTTTTCGAACCGTTCAAAAGAATCTGATAAAGCAATTGACGAACTACTGAACCCTGTGAAAGTATTGAATTGGATAGTCGCTAATGACATGATCTCAGTATTCCCTAATACGTATATTGCCTACAGAATTCTAGTCACTATTCCAATAGCTAATTGCGAGACAGAAAGGTCATTTTCTACGTTAAAAAGAATAAAAAATATGTTTAGATCGACAATGCTGAACGAAAGACTGTCCTCTTTAGCAAGATTGAATATTGAAAAAGAGCTGCTGAGATCGCTTGATTTTGATGATGTAAAAGCGGAATATGCAGCAAAGAAGGCGAGAAAGAAATGTTTTTAATTATAATGTATATTGTAATTACCTGTAAAAATAAAAATGTTTACTTGTCAAAATAAAAATGTTTAACATTGAATAATTCGGATTTTATTCTCTTTTCGCAAAAGTTGGGATTTTCTTTGCCCTTAAGAGGGCCCCTTCGTTGTTTAGCCCCGGGCCCCTATAAAGCTTAATCCGGCGCTGGTCACGAACTATTCTGCACATTACAGTCAAATTTCCATTTTATCTCCATCATTAATATTTTACTCACAACAAAGGCACAACTACCTCAGGCTCAAATCGTAGCAAAGGCATAAAATCATATCGTCAATTTGTAGCTCTTTGATATGGCAAGACTGCCCGGGTGAGTCGACTGAAAATAATCGTGTTTCATAATATGCAAATCTGTTTCGCTTGACTAAACATGTGAGTCGGCTTTCTCACTCGATCTTAGAGTCATGCCAATTTGTCCTCCCAAGCACGTTTGGTTTAGTTTCGAATATTCGTCAAATGCATCGCGTAAGTCCCAAAAATGTTTTTCATAAACTTTTGCATGACATTCAGCTGCAAGCCATGTCCACTATTGTAAGCTGTATGTAAACTGCACTAGAACCAATTCCACTACTCTCCTTCATCGTTGTTTTTATACTCCACTTTGTTTACTCAAAACAACTCAAAGACTTATACCAGAGAACTTGTTTACCCTGAAACCAACCACTTGTTCAAGGGCACGTCTAAGCATCGTCGAAAAGTGTTAGTTTCTCATAAACACAACGTCCTGAGGACAGGCAGGAGTCGTGAATAAAATATTGTTGGGAAATTTCTATCACCTACGTTCACACTTTACAAAGAAACTGAGAAACGACCGTAGCAGGGACGTTAATTATACTTTAATTTTGATGATTACATTATACATACATATATCCAAATATTAGTCTTTAAGTGGTTGGATCATGGGAATGATTTTACGCAACAATGAGTAATCCTAATAAGTTACTCGATTCCACACAGAATATATGCATTGCAATTTACCTTCAATCTAATCGAAAAAATTTTTTACGGATCCTGAAAAGCATACGTTTGCTCGCGACATCTAGATGAAATTGATATGAAGACATCTAAAGCTCATGTATCTAAAAAAGATACATACGTTTGGCACGAAATTGAATAAAAAAAATAATACAATTTATTGAAGGAAAGTCATTTGTTCGCACGTATATGTAGGTACGCATACGACAAAAACATGTTTGTATGTAATTCATGACCTGTTTTTTTTCTCCATTTTATTCCTGATAATGTAATAAAGTAAACGTAACATGAAGTGAAAACATCCATCCAAGACTACCTGAAATTGCTATCATCCACATTTGATACATATGTCATACGTTTTGATGTTCCTCATCTCATGTACATCGACATTGACATGAGATAATACAAAAGGACACCCGAGCATACAAAACGTATGTATGTTGTTCGATATGAAAACAAGGTAATATAAGCTAGATTTATGATACATGTAAAAGTGAAAATGATACTCGTAGGTGTTTTTATACGCACATAAGTGCAAACTGTTTCCAGTTTTAATATTCTGCTCAGATTTTTGTCTACGTGTACTGGTTTTTTTTTTGTTTCGTTGCTAGTCAATTGAAAACTTGAAATATTTCGTGAGATTTACAATTTACGCTTCATATATAAAGAAATAAAAACTTTTGTCATTTGATTAGTGGAAAGGACTTTAGAGAAGTATGTTTTTATGCTATACACTATGAATTAATTTTTATAGCCTTTGCAAGCATATTTGACAAGTATAATTATTTTGAACACATTTTTTTAAAGATTTTTTGTTTGCGAACTTTTTCAACCCAACCCCTAAACTTAAAATGATTCCTTCCATTTCGAAAATATGGTTTTTTTTCAAATTTCAGAATAATTTTTATTAATTATTTCAGAATAACAGTAACCGCTTGTTGTTTCCAATCGCTTTCATTGCAACCGCCTCAGCCTACTTTTAACAAACATCATCCGCGGCAACAGTCTCATGATCGACCTCCTACCTCACCCCTATTACTATTGGACATTCCCACCCCTTCCGCACCTCGTATCGACGTTACAGCACTTGCCCACGTTAATGTTGTGAGTCCGCCGCTGCAGGTCTTCATACCCCGCATCGACTACAATACTTCCGCCGAGACGATTAAGCAATTTGCAGCTGCTAAGCTTGGCTACATGCCACCACTTCGTGTCTGCAAAAAACTGACGCTTGACAACTTACCGAACCAGGAAGTGGCTCCTTTCCGTATAACTGTATCTGCTGGCGTCAACGAGCTTCTACGAAAGGACTTCTGGCCTCCTGGTGTTCTAGTTAAAGACTTCACCGGAATTCTTCGTAAGAATTTTCATCCGAGAGAAACAAGGAGCTCCAGAACTTAGGGCTAAGACTTTATTATCAAAATGTCCGCAATTTGAGGACCAAAACTAATGAGTTCAAGCAATCTGCCACTTTAGCTTCGGATGATATAATATGTCTTACAGAAACCTGGCTTTCTGATGATATCTTCGATTCGCAAATCTTACCTGACCACACGGTTTTAAGTAAAGATAGGGATCGTTTGAATAGTGGTAAATCCGATGGTGGAGGTGCTCTCATCGGTATTAATAAGGCACTCAATGGAACACTCTGTCGTGATTTTCCTTTCTGTCCTCCTGTTGAGTGTATTTTCGTGCGTATCTCCTTACCTTCTGCCAAAACCTTAGCCTTTGCTTCAATATATATCCCCTGCTACCTTCCTCTGCCAGTTTATGAACGCTTCCTTGCGGAACTTTCGTCTTACCTCAACAGTCGTTTTTCCACCGCTTATGTTCTGCTATGTGGTGATTTTAACCCCCCAACTCTGGATTGGGATGATGCATATTCGTTTATCATCTCAACTAGTAGTGTCTCTTTAATAACGTCATCATTTCTCTCACTTTGTTCCCTCTCACAGCTTAACATCATACCAAATGCCAGCAATAGTATTCTGGACCTTGCTTTGTCCAATCTCCCAAAATCATCACTTTCTTTAATTGCTGCTCTTTTTCACTATGTGCCTCCTGGCCCACACCATCCCCCACTGGTTCTTGAAATCTCTAATATTGATTCTATGAGGAACAAAATCCCTTCTCTAGTACGTTTCAACTTTCACGAAGCTGATTTCACTGGCATGGCGATTGAATTGAATAGAATTAACTGGTTCTCTTTCTTTCGTGGTCTTGACATTGATCATGCTTTGTGCAAATTGTATATTTTCCTTTCAAACCTTATTCCGCAATTCACACTAATTCATTGTCTTAAAAAACGTAATGATGCTCCTTGGCTCAGCAATAATGTTGTAGTCACACTCGAAACCAAAAATACAGCTCGCAATTTATACAAACGATCTGGTTTACCTGCTTACCTCCTTTTTTTATAAAGAACTACGCTCTAAAGTGAAAGAAGCTGCCAGACAGGCGATGTGCACTTACATTGCTGGCATTGAAGCGTCAATCAGAACGAACCAACCGAAAACGTTTTGGTCATTCATCCGTTCCTTGAAAAACTTTCCCAGCATCCCCAATGGTATGCATTTGGCTTGAAGTGTATGAACTTTTTGCTTCTTACTTTTCCTCTTACTTCTATACATAAAGCTGGTGATCGTACATGCATCTCAAACTAATGTCTCATTTCCCTTCTTATTTGTTTTAACAAGATCTTTGAGAAGGTAGTCTACATACGAGTCTACTCCTTTATCCAACCTACCTTAGTTCATGAGCAGCATTGCTTTGTCAAAGGTATATCCACATTAACCAACCTTCTTTCCTTCACACATATGTTCGCTTCCGCTCTTGACCATCAAAAGCAGGTCGACGTTCTATATACTGACTTCTCCAAAGCCTTTGACTCTGTCAAACATAACCACCTTGTTCAAAAGCTAAGGAACGGTGGGATAGCTGGTCCTCTTCTTTCCTGGTTTAACTCTTACATATATGGTCGCACCTGTATTCTGACTGTTCTTCAATTTCCCTTTTTCCTGTATCAGGTATTCCGCAAGGGTCTATTCTTGGTCCTCTTCTCCTTCTTTTGTTCATAAACGATCTACCTCCTTAAATCCAATCTTTTTATCTTTTATATGCTGACGATTTCAGTATGTTTCGAGTGATCGAGTCACAAAATGACTGTAAGCTCTTACAAAAAGACCTTAACAGCTTACAGAGTTGGTGCTGCACCAATGCTCTCACTTTGAACATCGCAAAATGTCACAAAATACCTTTTACCTGCAAAACCTCACCTTTAATGCTCTCCTATTCTGTTTCTGGCTCTCCTCTTAATATTGATGATAATTGTAGAGATCTTGGTGTAATATTTGATTCTAAGCTTAAATTTGATAAGCATATTTCTTATATTACTACCAGAGCCTCTAAATTATCGGGTTTCATTATTATCCTCTAAATCCTTCGTTAATATTTCCACCTGTGTACACTTTTTTCTCTCCATTCAGCGTAGTGTCCTTGAATATTGCTGTCAAGTGTGGTGTCCTCATTATGTCTACTTAAATACTGCGTTGGAGTCTGTTCAACGCAGATTTACTCGTATCTTGTTCTTCAAGTTTTAGCTTCCTCGCCGTCCTTATAGTGATCGCCTTTCGTTCCTAAATCATCTTTCCCTCGAATCACGCAGACTTTTCCTAGATGAGTGCCTGCTCTATAAATTATTTTATAGGATAGTTGTTTCTGACATCAGCAGCCACGTTTCTGTCCTTGAAGCATTTAATGGCACGCGTTCTACCGTTGTCTTTAGTGTGCTATTTGTGCGCTCTGATATTTCCTTATTTTCTCTACTATTGCGGTTACCAAGGCAACACAATAACTTACAGTTTGGTCCTCTACCGCCGACATTACATTTTTTTGAAACTTTTTTAAAAAATCATATGTTGTATACTAGTACGTAACTTATTGTAGTTTTTCTTCTTTTTTTTCTCTTCTCTCTTTTTAAAGTTTTTTCTTTTTGTAGTTTATAATATTTTAATTTGATTTTGTTTCTTATAATTTTTGTTTTTTTTTTTTTAAATTATATTCATCTTAATTTTGTTTTTTGTATTAAGATTATTATGTTTCTGTTCCTTTTATTATTTTATTATGATTTTTATTATAATATTCAGTAATTGGATTTGTCTGTTGAATATGTATTTTTAATAAATAAATAAATAAATAAATATATAGAAAATTCAATCAACTTGTTCAGAAATCCTTTGAGTGAACTCAAAAACAAATTACCCTCCATTAACAATTTCAAACAAATTCGTTGCTTGCCGCCACACACAATATATTTTACAAAGCTTTCAAGACGGATCTTCGCTGCGAAACTTTCCTTTTACCGACTTTCCATAAAACTTGATGATAAAATGCAAATCAACTTGTCGGTCTTCAAAAGAAAACATTTGGAATAGTCGCATCATCGTAGAAGAGGATTTTCTCTGAGTATCGCTGTGAAAGTGAAATGTGTTCCACTTTGAATTTTATTGAAATTTGAAAGTTTCCGATGCTTGGTGATTATTTCTAAACGAAATGGATGAATAGCTTAAGAGTACGAAAGAAAACAGGAAAAAGACTCCAGCGCATCAGAACCGCAAGAAAAATGATTTTGAGAAATTGTCTCTGAGGTCAGATAGGTCATGTATGACTTTGCTCCAATGACTGCATCAAAGATCATAGGGTGTAAATGTTTCCATAATAATAATTCGTATGAATTCCAAAATTGTTGAAGCACAGTTATAACCTTGCCGTTATAGCTGTACAGCAGGCCGTTTGTATTTTGAACTCTGGTATTTGCGATAGATGGTCGAAGTACAGAATTTAATGTTGCAACAAAAGGTCGCCTTCAACCAGCTCGCAAGATGGCAAGTAAATCATTGGAAGGAGTTGAAGTCTCGTAAAACGATGACATATTTGGCGTGTTTTTTTGGTCCCCCTATCTATAACAGAGCAATGCTGACGCATTGGGAATAAAAACAAGTCCCCCGTTCCATAACAGGAGTTGTTGTTGTTTCCAATGCGTCTGCACTGGTTAGCATTGTTCTGTTATGGATAAGGGGAGCAAAAACACGCGCCTATTATCAAACGTTGATAGCGAAAATACAAGCTTTAGGTACACGAGGGGCTCATGAAAACCCATGAACCAATTTTGGAGCAGGTGACTGAAAAGATAAAGGAGTTACAATATTTTTTGGAAGATATTGATAAATTTGAGAATCTTCAGCTGAATTTCCGTTCAGAATTGGAAGAATTGTTGCAAGAGGCGCAAGGGGATGAAGGCAAGGTGCAACTGCCAAATAAATCTGATGAGCTCAATTTACCACTACCTCGTATAAGCTTACCGAGATTTAATGGAAACTAAGAAGAATGGCTATCTATTAAGGGTTCTCTTTGTTTCGCTTATTCGCGACCGGTCTACACTGCCTGAAGTAGGAAAGTCGCATTATTTGACTTGCAGCCTATGAGATGGAGCGGAAAATTTGCTTCGACACTTTGTCATAATCGGGGTGAGCTACGAATCATCGTGGAAGCTGTTAAATGATCGGTATGACAATCCACGACGCTCAGTTTAAGAAACTGTTTACTGCATTAAACATTCTTGCAATAAAAAATAAAATTTTAGTAGTATTACTAGTATTGCCGAATTGAAAATTAAGAGACTTGTGGCAATCGATTGTGCTAGAGGGTGCTTTGAATTATATTTAAACACAATTAACCTTCGGCAGGCAACACTTTTTTTGCACTCGTAATTAGCAATAGGGGTGTGCGTTCACCCCACCACTTTTGTATTGAAATAAAACAATATTATAATGAAAAAACAAACTTATTCATTACGAAATCCATTATTTGGAATTAATAGAAAACAAAAATCCACTTCTTTTGATAATTGTTGAAATTTAAACACATAATTTTTTTAATTAAATACAGTTTAAGCAAACATTTTTACGGTGTACGACACATGCCGGCTGTAGGCACCTTACACAAAAAGTTTTAACTTTTTTATCTTTTTTTTTTGGACACAGTACACATCTAGCCTGCTTTTGTAACTTTGCCGAGGGCTCATCTTCAGAAAGTTATTGGTTCATATTTAGAATGTCGCGTATAGTGCTCCCTAATTCTCGCGGCAAATTTGTAGTGATACGACGTTGCATATGCGGCTTTACCAATTGTAATGCCAGTTCGTTTAAATAGTTGCTCCGGAATTTGTTAATGGGGGTGCCTGGGCTCTTTGCGTCAACGTAAAAATAAAGAACAAAATAAAGAATTAATAGAAAACATAAGCAAAAAACGCGCCTATAATCAAACGTTGATAGCAAAAATACAAGCTTTAGAAAAATACAAGCTTAGAATTTATACCAGCCTGATCAATCATGCCATAGAAGTAGCGAAGTGGCCAACGTCTTGTGTTTCTAGCCGAACTATACGAATGCATCATTTTATCAAATGTGTCGACTCCACCTTTCGTTAAGGGGTTACATGGGTTTCAGAGAATAAAAAAAACGCCATTTTTAAATGTTTCAAAAATAAAAGATAATGTATTAAATTATTATAAATTATTGTTAGCAACTAAAGTAACTCTTGAACTATATGTAAAAAAAATTTTAGACAAAAATATTGATAATACGCCCTCTGGCAGCTATTTTACGAAAAGGCTCGAAAAATGCGGTGCCAACGATATCTTGAGCTGGATTCATCTGAAACAAAAAATTCAAATTGTTTCTGGTAGAGTATGAGTTTGACTTGTACTTGGACGAAGGATTTGTAAAAATATTGAAATCTGAACTTTCGGCAACGTCGCGAGTAAAAAATTTAATTTTTGACCCAAAAATTCAATAAATAATGCCATGTGTATTAAATTCCAATGAACGAAACACAATATCCTTCGTTCAAGTACAAGAAAATACTATTTAAAAGAAGTGTGCAATATTTGGTTAAGATTGGTGCATTAGTTTTTGAGTTATCGTTGGCACCGACTTGAAATATACCGTTTCGAGAAAAACGCGTTTAAAGTTTAAAGTAAGAATAAAACATTTTTTTTTTAACTTACATAGAATCATCGATACCAGGCCCATACAATAATTGCCCTTCTTCATTGGTTATGTCCAAAGCCTATATAGAATAATATATCTAAACTCAGTATTTCATTACCCTACCATTATTATTTTCCCTCCTCGATAGAAAAGAAAGTGAAAGAAGTTGCGTGAAATGAGAAATATTACTTACACAGGTGGGATAGATCAAAGTGGGGAAATCGCTCTCCCTTCTAATATATAGCTCGGATCGACTTCAAATTTTCAGAGAGTACTTTCGATGAGTTGTTCTTTAAGAAAAACCAAAGAAAAAAAAATCGATTTCTTCATCATTCCAAACCCATGTAACCCCTTAAGTTATAGTCGTGTATTATTTCAGGCTTACTTGTTTGCGGATTTATTTTGACTTTATAATGCATTGTAGATAATAAAATAACAGATTTGTTTTTATGTGGGGTAAAGGATAACAGAGTCTTTTGTTGGCTGAACGCAACGCAAACTGAGAAGTAAGTGTTTGCTTGCTTTTATGTGGTAAGAAAGATGGAGGAATTTCGCGTTTATTTTTACGTAGCGTACCTAAAGTTGTAAGCTGATAATCTTTCAACATTTCATCCGCCAATGGAACAGATGCGAACCAATTATCGTAAGTAACATTACGCAAGGAACCTTTGATACTTTCGGACAGTTTTTTTACGTAACCTGCAGGTGTTTTTGCCTCCGTTTTCTTGCTAATATATGGCATTGCATCGAACATATAGAATGTTTGGCATCACAAATAGTTACTATTTTGAATCCATATTTGTCCGGTTTTGATGCTATGTAAACTCGAAAACAACATTTTCCACGAAAGCTTAAAAGTCGCTCGTCAATGGTCACAAAAAGCGTGGTTCATATGAGTTTCTGCAGTTTGATATAAATACGGACCATAATTGTCTAATGGGGGCAAATTGGTCTTCCATATCTCTAGTATCCTTGTCGTCGAAACGTAAGCAAATGAGTAAAAAATGATGACGATTCATATTCATGATAGCCTTGTATATAGAAGGACTAAATGGTGTCCACATATCTTGAACGCCTTTGCGGTTGTCCTTATTTATAGCCGAAAAATACAGTAGTTCTATGAAAGCTTCCAATATATATAGCGCTTTTATATATATAGCGCTGATCCGTATATTTAGTTGCCCATTGTTCAGCGTTTTGATTCGTATGTAACACAATCTAATCAATGATTGGCTCAGAAAATAAAGTTTTAAATGCATCCTTTTCAGTTACAATAATCCGAGCAGTTGCTCGAGTAAAAGTCCAACCAGTGATGAGTCTGCGTCCGTACGTGCGCATATGCGCGGAGGTAAACCAAGCAAAGCATATGTTGCACCCAAACATAGCTTTCCGAACAGCCAGAAAAGTGGCATGCTCATTAAGCAACCTTTTGTTCAATTTTTGCTACGAGCTGTCCGTACGTAAAGTGGTGATGAGATACGACTTGACATACGTTCGCTTATGCGCTGTATGGGCACTTATATTCACTCCTGTTTGCGTATGTCAAAAAGTGCCTTTTTTGCTCTGAAACCGGTCGGTTTTGACAGACGATTATGTTCGCAGACTCATCTTTGGTTAGGGCTTAAGTCGGCGGAGAGCGACAATATTTCGTCGTGGTGTTCGACTAGATGATGGTGCAACTGAGGACCAAACATAGCCATTCTTATCTCTAAGCACATTTGTTCGTAAATGTGCTAGTGGAACATTCTCGTCGTCACTATTTTCACTATAGGAAATCACGTCATCCTCTTCTGACTGCACAGAGACACAACATTCAGTTTCAGAGATTTCCCCGTCTTCTGAACGGTGCTCATCATCAGAACTAATGTCATCAAATATTTCAAGCAAACTTCTAATTTCGTCTTCTGTGGGAGAAGCCATTTTTACCTAAGAAATAAATAATTACTTTTACACCATAAAAAAATAAAACATACGTAAATACCAACAGGGGTGTTGAGTCACCCCAGTAATGCCAATATAATATAAAAAACAGCCTGCTGCCAAAAACTGGCTTATCAGACTGATTGTAATCATACTAATTAGAGGATAGACCGAGCGATATAAAGAGACAACAACAGGAACATAGTAAAATAAGACTTTTCTCAAGTCATGGGGTGATGTGTAACCCTTGTTGCCAACCGAAGGTTAATATTTAATTTAAAATACTTCATATATTTGGTTTATCTTAATTTTAAGTAGAACATTTTTTTTATCGTAAAGAAAGCTTGTGAGAGAGGAAGTATTTTATTTCATCAAATAAATGAACAGGTAAATGAGTAGTTTCTCTTATTCTAATTGAAAAAAAAGTCACATCAGCTATGAACTCTTTTGCTAACTTAAGTTTCTTGTACAATAAAATCAAAGGAAACACAAATTAAATCATTCACATCGATCGCATTTGAGTCTTTAGTCACTCGAATAAAATACTTCTTATCAAGAAACAGGTTGTTTCATGGTCCTTATTGCTTTGATTCCACTAACTTATTGCCAGTCACCACATCGACCAGCAAACAACCATCCAACAGCTCGTTACATTTTTCGTATCTTGCACGTGGGTTGTTTTACTTGAATGGACGATGACTAAAAAAATTGTATTGCCATCACTCGAAGGGTTTTTCGCGTGTGGGCAACTCATCAATTATTTATTGAGTCGTTTCTGAAAAAAAGTGACGTTTCAAGCATGATTTGTACAAAATAATGGTTTGCTTGTCTGTAAATGGTGTTTTTAATGTTTTTGATTGTTGTTTTCTTTGTTTTATTTATTACTACTTGAAATAGCAATTATATAGAGTAGAGCCAAGTGTAGGAAAGTGATTTTTAATTGGAGGATATTAGTGTGTATTTTAGGTCCATAGCATATAATAAGAAACGAAACCCTCTTTTATCTATAAACAGAAAATTATATTAACACATAAATACTCAGCCAGGTTTTTCTTTGAATCAAGATATCCAATCAAACTGAAATTATCAGGAAATATGAATGTATAAGGTTATTTTCGTAATTTAGAACAAAATTGCTTCAATCCTTGTGAGCGTTTCGTGAATTTTCAGGAATCTCTTCGAAAAATTTGGCAAAAACCAGTACCGAAATTGAAAATTGTTTAAGTCTTGCTTTGAGTGGGATATTTTTTATTATATGATATTTATTTTTTTATCCAGAATAGGTCCGAATCGCAAAAAATGTTAATTATCTTTAACTCTTTGGCGCCGGCCGCCATTTTAGTGATATTTTTAATATACCTATTATTCCGTCCACAAATAATTTTTGCAAAAACTAAGGTAACGGAAAAAATTTCGAACGTGTTTGAAATATGAATCGGATAATGTTTTGGAATTTTTTAACCCCATGTGTGCGCTAGGTGCCTAAAAGTCGAACGGGAAAATTTGAAAATTTTTAAATTGCGATTTTTTGACAGAGCTATGAAATCATTAAGAAACTTTAAGAACGTATTGGTATTAGTAAGTTGTAAACTTGTGTAGTATGTGGGCAATTCTGTAGCTGGGGCAGGCACTGAAAGTGAAAACCTTCAAATCATTAACTCTCCTGCATAAAATGTTGTTTCTTGAAGAAAACGCAACTCATATATAAATCTTGTACTTTGTCTACATAGCCAAAGCAAAAAATTTGAAATTTTACAATGGGCACGCCTGGTAACCCAATCCTAATTTACCTATATGTATATTAAGCATCAAAAATTTCTGTTCACGGAAACTCACGATTCGATTATCAGAATTAGTTGAAATTTACAGAATATATTGGGCCTTAAGTAGGACCAAGTGCCAGTGGGGGCATTTTGAAAAATCACTAAGAAAAATAACTGCCTTTGGCCCTATAAATTCTGATTCAGTCATTCAATTTTAACGAAATTCACACAGTAGCTGAACCTTATTTTAAACCACGTTTGGTAGAATTTTGGTTGAAAAATTCTGCCAGCTGTGGTTATTTTGGTGTCTTA
Organism: Nemotelus pantherinus; assembly: GCA_963978885.1. NCBI lineage: Eukaryota > Metazoa > Arthropoda > Insecta > Diptera > Stratiomyidae > Nemotelus > Nemotelus pantherinus. The sequence continues at coordinate 23,447,686 of OZ022265.1, forward strand.
AATTTTGAAAAATAAAGCTCTTTGCTCTGTAGCTTCCAGTGTAGTCATGGAATTAAAACGAAATTCAAAAGGCAAACTAAACTTATTTTAATATTCAGTAGAAATTGAATTTCAAAACAATGATACGGTTGGCCGCTATGGTTGTTTTTGTATATTTTTGGCATACCTTAGTAAGCGGTTTTAGCATAGAATTTTCAAATCGTAGTGATCTTAGAGTGAAAATAAACACCAAATATTCAGATTTAGAAAATTTGAAAACTTTTGCGAATGGTAACCTTAAATTTCTTTGCATGCCAATAACTTTCAATGCAGTCATCGGATCAATACGAAAATCGGAGAGCAGGTTGATTTTAACGTGAGGCAGATTCGACATATTTTTTGCTTCGGTGCTATCACAGGGCTGTCAGCATTAGGGCTTTTTGTTATTTTCGTTCCAATAAAAGCTTGTACTAAGTATTTTCGTCGCAAACATTTGCAATGAAAATAAGTAAACAATGTTTAAATTTTCTAAGATCTGCACATTTTTCGGATGGCAGCACCAAACACCTTTCTATCGCTGTAATTTTCGAAGAAGTCATCGAAATTAAATTGGTTTAGGGTATATTATTACTAGGGGTGTATTAACTTAAGTAGGAAAAGCTGCTAGTTGTAGAATACACTCTCAAAATCTGCACAAATCCTCTACTGTTCTTCGAACATTAGTGTTTCTAGCGGTTCTGATGCGCTGGGGTTTTCTTTATTAATAAAGGCTGTCTGTTCTGATAGCCTATGGTCTCTGACCATAGCTGAAAAGAGAACGAGCAATCATGCAAATCTCTGTTACAGTAGTGACTTTTTCCGTCAAAATATCAGAGGGAGGACTTGTGCCGTGACCGTGAACCATGTGGCAAGAAATAAGCCAGAATTTTTTGCGATGGATTACCGCTGCAAAAAAACTGTGGAGAACAAAGATATCTATAGACTTCTTGGCTAGAATACAAACTTGTGGTTTTTTTTAGGTCAAAAGGTGCTATCAGTCTGTATCCATCAATGAATAAGCTGGAAACTCAGTTTCTTACAAGCCATGATTTTTTTTATCAAAATAAACTCCTCTTCTGTCTTTGAAAAGCGTAGGAGTAGATCAGCCGTCGCTACTTTAGAATGGTGAACGTTTATTCGTAGTACCTCCACCATTATCAATTAAGATTGTGTCTAGGTTCAGGTACACTTTCACGGACGCGTAGCTACTCCACTTCCTTCTACTGCTTCCGAGGTCAGGAAATCTAAGCAACCAGCCAACTTTAGGGGGTAGTACCGGTTAGAATGCTAGCCTAATTTTCAATATTTTTTTTCACCACCTTTATTATGTATAAACTTTAAAATTTGCATGGACAAAATACACGTTTTGATGATTACAAAAAAAATAAGTTTTTTTTTTATCATTTTTCTACTTATTTATAGAGGGTGCCAAAGTTGACAGATAACCTCAGGAATGAAGGATCTGAAAAAAAAAAACGAAACTGCATTTTAAAGAAGAATGTTACTTACGGGTAATCTACTGCAATATTTTTAAAAATATGATCAAAAAAAAATGGCGGTTGTTTGAAAATATTTTTCGAAAAATCGTTATTTTTTCACTTTGTTTCACTTGCCAATTTTTTTTTTGGTTAATTTTTGGCCTATATTGTGATAGATTACCACACAAGATACTTGAATAAAGTAGTGGACCAAATTTGACTTAAATCGGTTCGGCCAATCCGGAGAATAAGTGTCCACAGTTTGAAAAAACGTCATTTCGAGAAAACCGCGTTTAAGGGGGTATTCTGGTCTAGAAATTTGATCGAATCGATTTTTTTTTTGTTTGCATATTTTCAAAGTTTAGATCGTTAAGAATAAGCTTTTAAAAGGATTTTTGTAAGTTCGAATTATTTTTGGAGTTACAGCTATTTTTGTGACACGACAACTAACTGCCCGAAACGAGACTCCAAGTTTTAAACGCGTTTTTTCTCGGAACTACTTTTCTCGATACGGTTGACATGATATCTCTAGTTGCATTGAACCGATTTATGTGAAATTTTGCACAAACTTTGCTAACACTATAAGTTATCGTCTGACGTAAGGATTTTTCAAATTTTTTTTTTTGCTATTTATTAAAAATCTACAAAATTGAAAAAATGATGCAGAAAAACGACTTTTTTTTACATGGACGCCATTTTGTGGAAAAAAAAGTTTTTTCAAATCACTTACGTCAGACGAAACTTATGTTTCAGACCACCAGGAAGGTTGAAATCATGTCAACCATGAGACAAGTTTTTTTTTGAGCCTTCACTTCGCCGGCCTTATATTATATTTATATCCGGCCTTAGATCATATGTAGCTTTTATATATAAATAATATATAAAAGACGTAAAAAAATATAAATCAAAAATGTTTATCGTTTTGCTTTATTGCGTCCGTAAAATCACCTCAAATTCGAGCCTCTAGACCAGAATACTGCCTTAAAGTTTTTTTTCCATTTATTTATTGAATATTATTTAAACAATATGTTTTTGTCACCTAAAATTACTCAGTCTGTAATCCCTGGACCAATAAGTATTTTTGAGTCCACATAAGTCAGTTGCTCTTGCAGTTGGGCAGTTTTTTTTTTTGTTTTTCCAAACGCGTTTTCTTTTCCGCTTTTTCTGCTTGACTTATGCGCTCTTCATCTTTTTTTCGCAGTAATTAAAAGCAGCGGTCTGACGTGAACTGCCGTAGCTTCTTTATTTTTGGGAATATTTTAATAAAATTTTTAGACATGCTTTCTAAAGGTACAATAAATTGAAAAATGAAAAAAAAAACAAAAAAAATGATTTTTTCAAAATTATAACCGGTACTACTCCCTTAAAGTTACCAACACTGACTTCATCCATAGAAACAGATTCCATACCTGAGTCCAAGTCAATTTCTTAGCAGCCCTCCTATCTCTCTTATGTAGATAGAGTGAACAACCTAAGTAGATTAAAAGCAGGGTATGCATGCTTTGCATCTAAACAGACTTTAGATTTCGTCCTTTTGGAGAACCTGTAGTTTGGCGCCCGGCTAGAGCTTACCCCGTCGAGATATTGCCAGCTTATAGAAGTCAGCTGAACGGTAACTCTCACACTCTACCAGTATCACTTCTTTAGACCACCTCGTGCAATTCATAGAAGGTGAAAGACTCGAGCTGGCTCTTTGCAGTTTGCAGCATACCAAGATCAAAGCCTGCCTGCACTTCAGCCAGTTCTCTGCAGATATGATGCCATCTCAACAGCTCAAACGAGCCTTTCTTTCAACATCAATTTCGGCTTCTTCGCAATTTGTCTGCTCTGATTAACTTGCTTGGCCGAAATTTTTCATTTCCGAGATGAGTCCGCAGAGTGTAGAGGGAACGAGTGCTCCCCAATTGCGTTTGCAGCCCACTTTAGATGCTTTTCGTTCATTTTGGATGGACCCTTGTTTACATTATTATTAAATTATCAATTTTTTAAAAATATTGTTAAAAGAGTATTTATATAGTATTTATACTAATAACTTGTCTTGAAAAATCTTCCATTTCTGTGAAGATTTTCCCTACAAATAATTAATTGCTCCGCTTATTTACAGATATTTTTTATTTAGACAAGATTCTTTGGTTTATTATGTAAATCAGCTAAGCACAAAATACAATCATAACATTCGCTGAAAGAAATAGGAGATGATACTAAAAGGTCCTGAACTGAGGACAAAAGATTATCAGGCTTAGAGAAAATCAGTACCGAAAAATATAATACACATAGGAGACCTAAGTCCTCTTTTCGTTTGACTGATTTTCATTGACATTTATTGCTTCATCAAAAATAATCCCTTATTTATAGACTTTCAGTAGCTAGCACGTGCTTCCAATCGATTCATACCTATTTTCACTCTCTGCTGAACATTAAACTAATCAAAATGCAAACTTGCGTGACACGAGATAATTAATGCTAATCTCGTCATAAATTATCACTAAAATATTCATTAAGCTCGTAAATTCAGTAAAAAATCTGATTTTCTTCAAATTGCGTGTTACAGTGAAATAATTATTCAGCCTCCGAATATTTTATCATTTCATTAAAAATGTGTAAGTATGTATGTATATCCTAGATCCGCTTGCCTGATAGAAAAGTGTGTGGTTTCGTTTGGGAACATAAATAGCACATTTCTTTGGAGCGAGGTGTCGCCTTTTTATTTGCTTATCGATGGTTTCGATGGCGACTTTAGGCCCAAAGGCTTTCATATTTCATTGATGTGTGACTTTGAGAACTTAATTATCTGGAAGTTAATGGTTAGTCAATATTTCGCAAATTTTTAGTAAAAATTAAATTTGTATAATTCTCTAATATCTAAAAGTAGTAAGAATACATTTTTTTCCCAAACACAAGTTCAAAGTTTATAGAGGTCATAATACAATTTTGCCTCAAATGCTATGAAAAAAAATATTTCAGTATATAATCCATAGCAATTGCAAATTTTATTAGATTCTAGACTTCCTGCCAAATGGCTCTACAAATTGACATAAGCCTGTAATATGCCATCTTGAGGAAAACTCGTTATCACGTCTATTTCGCAACTTCTACAAAAATTCATTAGTTAAATTTTAAGTGAACGTTCAAATCCTAGAGCTGACTTCCTGTTCCCGAAGATAACGACGAAGAAAAAAGAAACTAAGATAAGAAGCTAAGAGACAAGAAAAAGTTTTTAAAGTGTTAAAATGCCATCTAGCTCTTATCGACACGTACTCTTGCATAATGATTAATGCTGGTTGAAGGAAATGGAAGAGTTTCGACAGTAAGCAACTAATCTGGAGTAGATTATTCTTTGTGTTCATTTTCATTTGAAAAGCTTTTAATTGCTGTACTTAAAGGCTGTAATGAATGGCGGTAGACTTTATTCAAACTTAATGACTAAAGGGATTTTATTAGATTAAATGAATTGTGACCTAGGCTTTGAAAATCTGAATTGTCACAAGGAGTAGTCTTAAATATGTGTAAATTAAAGAAATTGTGAATCGTTCTATCTTCAAAAATATATTTAGGTGATATAAACAAATGATTTTTCAGTGCTAATTTTTTTTCCTTAATGTAGATATAATTTTCCTGCTCAATGCATTACATTAAAAACAGGCAATATATTTACTTAAGTCTCGTAAGCTTTGTGCCTAGCATTTGAATTTTTAATTTTTCAGACATATTTGAGATATTTTTTTCGGAAAAAGTTGAACACACTTTTGTGAAATGAAATTGTGTGTGTGTATTGTTCCATTTTTAGGAAAACACTTTTTCTTCAATTACATAAAATTGTATAATAAAAATTATTTTCATGCACGATTTTCGCGGGGCAAGACATTCATTTTGCGCGAGGCAAGACATTAACTTCGTTTTTCGTGGTGCAAGACATTAGTTGCGTTATTCGCGGGGCACGACAATTAATGCTTCCGAAATGCTTTCATGAAATACTCTCCTGTTACCTAACCGATCGCACATTCCAGGTTAGATACAAAAGCTATACTATCACAAAATATCGAGCGCCTGCTGGGGTACCTCAAGGAAGTGTCTTGGTACCTGTACTCTACACAATCTTCACATCTGATCTCCCAATAAGCGACAAAACAACGACAGCTACCTTTATGGACAACGTTGCCATTCTATGCCCTGATTCGAATCCAGCTATGGCATCGCGAAAACTGCAAGCCCACATCTCACTTCTAGAAGAATGGCTAGCAAAATGGAGAATCAGAATGAACGAGACCAAATGCGTCCACGGCACGTTCATATTGCTAAAACTAACCTGTCCTCAACTATATCTCAACAATGTACCAATACCTCAAAGCAACAAAGTGAAGTATCTCGGAATGTACCTTGACAGGAGGCCCACCTGGAAACGGCATATTGAAGCGGAAAATCAGCAAATGAAGCTCAGATTCAACAATTTCCAATGGATGCTCAATAGTATGTCAAAACTTTCTCTCGACTCTAAAGTGGTCGTCTAAAAGTCCGTTCTGAAGCCAATCTGGACCTATGGGTTACAGCTTTGGGGAGCAGCTTGCCCATCAAACATTAATATCATTCAAAGGACCCAATCAAAAATACTTCGATCTATCACCGGAGCCCCGTGGTTCTTCCGTAACGCTAATCTCCACAAGGTCCTGCGTACCGAGACGGTTGCAGAGGAAATTAAAAAACGTAGTGGAAAATATATTGCAGCTCTTGCTCATCATCTCAACAAGTTAGCCAAAAGAATATTAATCCATCGTAAATTCCAGCGATTAAAAAGAATCGACCCTTTAGATCTACCATCTCCAACGCAGAATAAACTTTGTTTAGTCACTTTCTTTGGTTAAAAACCTCTTGTAACTCTAGAAAACTAATCTTGACTTTGCTCTGTGCTCTAACGTAGCTTGCGTTCAACATGTTCATGTTCACAACTGTGAGGGGTGCATATGATTTGTCCTAGTATGTAAGATTTCGAAACTAACTGAAGCTTCTTGTATGAAGGAAACAGTTAATAAAGTTATTATATAAAAAAAAAATTAAATTCATTTGCAGGAGAAATAATGATTTTTTTTTATGATTTCACACAATGTACTGTACAATGAAACAAATTACTTCGTTTGAAGATCTAATATATATATATAGAAGATCTAATATATATATATATATATATATATATATATATATATATATATATATATATATATATATATATATATATATATATATATATATATATATATATATATAAGTATTAATCAAAAATAAATAATCACTCTATAATTCCCATACAGCTACCAGAAAAATATGTAACAGATAAAGCGTAAAGAAAAAAGGAGCATTATTCTAAACCTAATTTATAGAATTGCATTGACTGTGAAGTTGACTCTAATTACAGGACACAAATTTCAGACTCATACATAGTTTTCGATTTAGCAGAGAGTTTTAAACAATTTCGATATTAAATTTTATTATATTCGCAGTAAAAAGCTTATTTGCGAAACTATTTTAATGCTTCATCACGCAACTTTCATTGTTTACCGTTTAAATTGTTTGCTCCTGGCATTCGAATTTAAATCACGTCTTTATATATACATATGTAGTACCCAGACTAAATTAGCTGGAACGAACGTGCGAGAAATCGGAATGCAAAAGTTCACGGAAAACACTGAGTTCTAATGTGATTCGAAATTTCGCATTCAAATTGCTAACAAATCCACCTGATCCTTGAGATTCATGTATACTTAAGTTTGAAGTAGTCACTGAGCCTTCGGAGTATAAGTTTGTCACGTTCACCGTTTTACTCGGTTCGGCGATTTCTCGCAGATATTGGATGGGTTTGAAAATTTAATGCTATTGTTATTGTAGTTGATACTTTGATACGGTAGTGTTATTAATAAACCTTGCTGAGGATGATGATTAATTTTTGAACTCTTGATTTCCGATAAATGTCGTTTAATATAGAATAACTAACAATCTAATTTTCGACGGAATAGTTGTGAGTAATGATTATTTGCGATAGGTTAAATATTATTTTAAACAAATTTGATAAAATAATATTATCAATCAATTGTTATATTATGAAGCAGTTAAAGCTAAAGAACAGTGGCGCAACGTAAAACACTGGAAAGTTTAAATTGGTTTATATGCGCAGACTTTGTGAGGAGGGCCATAAGGGGGGCCAGGAGGGGCCAGGAGGGGCCGAGACCCCCCCCCCCCAGATCCCAGACTGGCCCCTCCCAGAAAAATAATTCTCTGCCACTACGGACCCTTGATACTTAGCCTCTTTGTTTATTATAATTGGATTAAGAGTAAATAGAAGCATGGGGAAGTGCTGCTGAATCACGAAACATTGAAAACTTAAACACAATGCGATCAAGGACATATATCATACAATGCTTCTGAGACTGCTGGAAAGATAGCCAGTGAATCGGTGCGTGAACAGTATAGAAGTATTGTGAGCCGAGACTATTAGTAAAAGGTGATCGTCTTTACGTCGTCTCAGTTGTCAAGGATTTGTTTTTTTTTTGGAAACATGATGAAAATTTTGTCAGATAACCGCAAAAGCTTTTTGGAATTAAGTGCTTTGTACGCGAAGCATGATTTATATGTTGAAAAATATTTTCAAAACAAGGTTGCAAACTACTGTTGTGGCAAATCACAAAATGAGCTCACAAATAATTATTGATATCGTTAACGAGGGTATCACGGATGAAACAAAAGTGTGGGGACTGATAGCCATTATGGCAGACAAAGTAAGGGCCCACAATCAGGAAAAGCTCCCCGTTATTGTGAGGTTTGCTAAAGGACTAACAGACGAAGAAGGGTTCTTAGGTCTTGTAGATTGTTCCAGAGTTAGAGATGCCTCGTTTTTAGTACATATAATTTTGAGCCTTGTAGACAACTCTGGGCTTAATAAATCGCTTGTTGTTGGACAATCTTTTGATGGTGCTACTGTCATGTTAGGGCAAAAAGGAGGTGACCAAACCAACATTAAGGTGAAACACCTTACAGCTAGATTTGTAGCTATAGCTAGCTCACAGAATCCACCTTGTTCTGATGGACACATGTTCCACCTTCGAAATATGTAAATTCTTCGTCAATGCCATCGACTCCGTTTATTTACACTACACGAAACACGCCAGTTATTAAAATAGATGAGATCAATGAAATTTCGCGATTGCGAAAGCGTTATTGATAGCTATGGGCTATGAAAGAGGCTTTAGAAAAAGAAATGAGAGCACACTGAAAAAAATCCACATGGCGCCCAGAGCCATGTAACATAGCGCATTATTTATGGCTCCATACGCCATGTACTTAGTACTCTGAGCTATACAATATGGCTCCCAGCGCCATAATGTCAGAATCTACATAGCGCGTGGTCCCATATTACATGGCGCAGCATTTATGGTTCCACACGCTATGTACATAGTGCCATGAGCCATGTAATATGGCACATGGCACGCCAATTATAACTCGTAGCCATACTGTGTGAGGAGGTGTATAAATGTCAGCAAGCTTCTTGAGTATAGCGAAAATTTCGATAATCAATCGAAAAAACTGAGACTGGGTGTCAAAAATTTTTGCAAATGAATTTTAATCGAATAAAATTTCAATTCGAAAATAAACTGCAAATCAATCGTAATCATTCCGCTCGAAAAGCATGTTATTGCACTGAAAAAACACATAGCGCCAGACGCCATAATTTGTAGACTTCTGGCGCGATGTACATAGTCGATTTCGGTCGATTTGTGATAAAATATAGCACCACACGCCATAGTACATAGGCGCTATGCTTATAGCCCTCCACGCCATATACTATAGTCCTCCACGCCATACACTATAGTCCTCCACGCCATGTATTATAGTCCCCCACGCCATGTACTATAGTCCTCCACGCCATGTACCATAGTCCTCCACGCCATGTACTATAGCCCTCCACGCCATATGCATGGCGTGGAGGACTATAAGCATAGCGCCTGCTCCTATGTACTTTTCGCCATGTATAATGGCGTGTGGCTCTATATTTTATCACAATCCCCAAATCGACCATGTACATGGCGCCAGAAGTCTATAAATTATGGCGTCTGGCGCTATGTGTTTTTTCAGTGCAGAAAAAGACCAAGACTACTACATTGCGGATCTATCATTGAATCAGTAATCGGAATTTTGTGGTAAGTTTCTTCATCTTTCACTACATTCTTTCTATAACGAACATGTTAAGTCAATCTTTTCAAACTAAAAATGCAACTCCTTGTGGGGGGGCGGGTCTTGTGAATGGAAGAGTTAAAACACTAAGTGATCGAGAAAAAGTTTTTGCAGTTTCAAAAAAAATTATAACACTGGTTGTATATCACATTTCATAGACGATCACGAAAAACAAAAACAGGAAAGAGCACCAGTTTAAAAACTTTTGTTATTTCTAGTCTTGGACACGCAGATAAGTCTTCCTGCAAAGTAATGGCTCGAAAGTTCATGCCTTGGTATGTATGATTTCACACTCTGCTAATTTTGACGGCATGTGTTAGTGAAACTTCCCATTTGGATGCAAACGTTTCAAAGCCACGATCAATAATGAGCCTTGATCCCAAATTGAGATTTTGAGTATACTAAATTTGTAAAGGCTGGTTATTGATTGTGATCATGGGTCCTTTCTTGTCTATAAATCAGCATAGACAACGTATATCGTCTCTAAAGCTTATCAAAGCAGAGAATATTGATACGGGAAACTCGATCATTTTGCGGAGTCAGCCTCCGAAAGCAGAATCAAATTGGAATTGTTTTTACGGGATGATTAAAATTGAAAAAAAAATTGTTTACATTGAAAATGTTTATTTACATTGAAAATTTTATTAAACGATTGAGTTTCCCGTATCAATATTCTCTGCTTTGATAAGCTTTAGAGACGATATAAGTTGTCTTTGCTGATTTATAGACAAGGAGGGACCCATGATCACAATCAATAACCAACCTTTACAAGTGAAAATTATATCGATGGATATAAGTCGGAGATGTTAAAATTTGTCACAACTAGCGTAAATAAAAATTAATGATTTCCAACTGCAAGTGGTCACTTCAGTCAAGTATGCACTGTGTGCTGGTGTCTGATGAGAACCTGTGCATACTTTCAAAACCACTTTGTCAAAATAAAATTTTCAATGTAAATAAAAATGTTCAATGTAAATAAATTTTTTTCAATTTTAATCATCCCGCAAAAACAATTCCAATTTGATACTAAATTTCTTGGGCTTCGGCTAAATATCATTGTGTTTGTGTGTACACAATAGTTTTGTGTACGTACAAGCAGTTTTCCAATATGGCGGTGTCTGATGATCGCTGTTCACTGCGTGTGAGCGTGTACATGCAAGCAGAACAGCGATTGTCAGTGTTGTCAATCTATTTGTGTCCCCAAAAGACCGCGGAAAAATTTGTATGGTTACACAAAGTCTGGATTTGAAAACGGCTTAAATCCGTAGCCATACAATTTTAGCCGGCGATCTCGCTTACGCATAGAAACACTTAGTACAAAACCGGTATTAGCAATTCAGGATCATGAGTAAATTCTGTACATGTACACAGTTTGCGCATGCATACATGGGATTTGGCCGCTAGTCCAGAAAATTGGATATAATCCGAATCTCAATTTGGGAGCTCGTGTAAAAGGACTCAATGTCTGCGCGCTTTATTCATATTCAGTTGTTTTCTCTCTGCTGTGGCTTGTTTCCGGAGTCGGTAAATAATGCTGGCGATTCCAGGTTCAATTATGCTTGGTCGTGGCTAGAGTGCATCGCAGCAATGCTCTTCTTGGTTAATTATGTCTGGTTTTTCCAGGTTTCTTAACAAAAATTTTAGACGTAAGCTCAATTTCTTATAAGCTTCCAACTTCTACACAGATATTGTCATTTTGAAAGTAATCTATACTGTTCTCCAGTGTTTATCTGGCTTACCAATTCCCTCGAAATACTTAACCCGCAAATTACTACATTTGTTAGAAAATTCAAATATGTATATTTGGCTTCTAAATAAAAAAACAGTCTTGTGTTTTTAATTACCTTCATTCTATTCACGTGTAATTCATGCGAGCTTTCATTCCTGAGCGGTCACGGATAATTCATGTGTATATTCACATACTATTCGTACTACTACATACTATTCGCATTATTAGCTCACACGTATTCACAGACAGGAGGCATATTAAATAATGTATTATGCATCATCGTATGTTTTGACTCTTCCGGCCCCTGGCCCCTGCCAGATTTTAGGCCGCGGAACGCCTATGACTGTCAGGTTATTTCCAGAATCATGTATTTTTTCCAAAATCTCTCGAGCTCTTTTTAACATAGTATTATTTTAACTGCAATTTGTAAGTAATGAAGTAAAATATTTGATGTATTCCTGATATAAATTGATTTGATTGAATTGATGTATCCTTTAATAAAGTACAATTTCTGATGTATTGCTTAAGTAACATTTTTCTTTATTTCTGGTAACAATCACATATTGTACCGTGCTCAACAATAAAAGGTCTCTAGAAACAAAATCTATTTTACCTAGCCAGCTTCCGACTTTAACCTCAACAGCGTTCTTTCACCGCACTCACGCCTAGGGGTACAGCAGCTTTTTTCCACCATGCACGACTGCACAACGAAATAAAGTCATGCAATGCAAAGAATGTATTATTTTCAGTTGAAACCTGCATCTGAGTATAGTTGAACAATTCTATTGCCATATGCATGGTATGCTGCTTCGCAATGTATGTCATTAAGGACATAATAAAGGAGTGTATTTGGAGCACGTACAACGAAAATAATTTCCACTTGACATACCTTTTGTTGTGAGGGCGAATACAGTCAATTTAACTCGTTGTGTGAATTTTTCTGAGAAATGCATTACGTGTGTGCATGACGTTTGTGCATATGAACAATTAATGTTCAGCACCTGGTGGATATCTATGGTTTTTTTTACTCTAATTTAGTGCTTAATGCACTTTGACTGCTTTATGGTACATGAAGTTTGGCAATTAAAGGTTGGTTCTAAATATAATACTGGATAATTTTATATGTTATAATCTTGTTTATAGAAGCCGTTAGTTTAATTGAACAAATGTGAAAAAAAACTGTGATTATTCAATAGACCAGTCATCATTTAAAATTTGGCTAGACATGTGGCCTGAAATCCACACTGAAATGATGCAGAATTTAGTTTCCGTCCTTTCTGTGAAGTACAGAATCGTTTGCACGTTAAAGTAGCATAATATTTTATTAACAAATCATAAAAGTCATTATACTGTGTCCTATAACTTGTGATTTATTGTTTAAATATTAAACAAAAATTATTCTTTCTCATAGGTTTGCCAAAAAAAAGTCCCGTATCAGTCTTATTTAGATAGTAGAGTGCAATGAAGTGTGTTTAAAAATTTATTAAAGGAATGAAACCTTGTGAAATTGTACGGGTCCTACGAAAGGAAGAGATAAAGCGAGACTTCATACATAAAGCAATCAAACGTCACAAGGAAAAATCCCCTGTTAAGGATGGTAAGATAAGTGGACGTCTACGCACTGTACGAATGCAACTGGTCTTCGGTTGTGAATGAATCGAACGTAAACGGTGCAGCCATAAACTCTCATTCTATCTCATTCGGTTACTTTGCTTGCTGTGTACCTTTGAGTAACTCTGTACCTTTGAAACGCTTTCCATGGTTCAAAACAGATTTAATCAATCTCAAAAATTTGAAAATCGAGGCGTAGAAAGTGTACAGCTCGTCGCGTCTAGAAGATGATTATACAGTTTATGAGGAACTACGAAATAGATTCGTATCTGAAACCTCATCTGCCTACTCCAACTATATGAACGAGCTTAGGCAGTCTTTCATAAGCCGTCCCAAGCGTTTTTGGAATTTCGTAAACTCAAGAAGATGTCATGATGAATACCCTAGCTCTTTTATATTTGACGGCATGGTCATTAATAACTCGCAAGCAATCAGTGACTTATTTGCAGATTACTTCCAATCCGCGTATGGATTACTTATCTCCGACTTCAATAAACCTTATCTCAATTACCTGATGGACTCCCCTAAAACGACGTTGGGAATGGAAGACCTTTACATCGACATTCCCACTGTCTTAAGACATATATCTCATCTTGAGAATAATTTTCACCCCTGTCCTGATGGATTACCGACCATAGTGCTTAAACGGTGCGCCAATATCCTCTCACTACTATTAGCTCATCTTTTTAATCTCTCTTTTTCCTCCGGTATTTTTCCAAATTTATGGAATTTTTCTTCACTTACTCTGATCCACAAAAAAGGCAGCAAAGAAGTTGTGCACAACTATAGACCAATTGCCAAATTACCATGCGTAGCCAAGCTTTTTGAAGCCATAGTTACCGAGGTGTTATTTTTTCACTCTAAGTCTTTAATCTCACCTTGCCAGCATGGTTTTATAAAAGTTAAATCTGCCACCACTAACCTTTTAGAACTTGCGAACCTAGCCACCCCTGTGATTGAAGAAGGTAAACAAGTTGACTGCATTTGCACTGACCTCACGAAAGCTTTCGATAAGCTGGGTCATGACATTCTTATATGTAAATTTCATCTTCTTGAGTTCCCTAATAAGTTTATAGACTGGGTTAAATCTTATCTCTCTAATCGCAAGCAAAACGTTCGATTTCGTGGCATTCTATCCACTGACATAATTGCTACATCAGGTGTTCCACAAGGAAGCCACCTTCGTCCCATTCTTTTTGCCATTTATATAAATGACCTGATCACTTTTGTTCCAGGATCTTCCATTTTACTCTACGTTGACGACGCAAAGATTTTTAACACAATATCATCACTTAATGACTGTACAATCCTGCAACGTAATGTGTCAAGCTTCGCTAATTGATGCGCTCTAAACCGACTTTCATTAAACGTTGAAAAATGCTCAGTTATCTCATTCTCCCACAAATCATGTCCGATTAATTTCAGCTACTTTTTAAACAATACTCTTTTAACTCGCTCCAATAAAGTTCGTGACTTAGGAGTCCTTTAAAACTCCGCTTTCACTTTTAATGACCACATTGACTCAATAATAATAAAAGTCAACTGTGCACTTCTTAAAAAGACGATCTAAAGAATTCAATGACATTCTTCTGACTAAAATCCTGTTCTGCTCTCTGGTTTGCCCTATCCTAGAATATGGGTGCTTGATGTGGTCTCGATATTATAAGGAGCACAAAGATCGCAAAGATCTAATTTTTGTTCTTAGTTCTTTCCGCTGGTCTGATCCTATTCGCTTACCTTTTTATGAAAAACGCTTGCAATTATTGACCATGGACACGCTTGAAACTCGACGTCAAAATTTCAAAGCTCTATTCGCTGGGAAGTTACTCACTGGAAACGTGAACTCTGAGTTTTTGCTATCAAAACTGAACTTTCGTGTCTGCCACGATGAACGTTGACATCATAGCGCCTTATTCATCCCGTTTCATAAAACCAATTATGGATGGAATGAACCAACCTGCGCAATAGCCCGAAGCTTTAACTTAGCGTATCAAATGTTCGACTATAATTATACTGTTGATATGTTCAAGTGTCGGGTTAAACGACCGATTAATTGTCATTCATAATTTCATATGTAAATATTTATTGTAGTAATCATTCCGTTGATGAAATTGTCAATAAATAAATAAAAAAATTTATAAATAAAAAAAATTTACAACGCATTCAGATCGTAAGATTTTGCTCGCATTAAGATATTACTCCCCCTTCTTTTGATGTAAAAAAGGCCAACGCTGAATATTACCAGAAGCAAGCAGTTGTCCTTCAAAGCTGCGAAAAGTTGTTTGAAAACTATTATTACTGCATCCAACAAGACGGAGTGCCTTAGAACATCGCGAATGTAGTTAAGACGCGATGTGCTGATAGCTTAACCGAATTTTCACCCACGGATAAATGGCCTATAAGTAGCCCAAATTTAAATCCTTTGGATTTTTTGCTTGGAGCTATATCGTAGTGAAACTCAGCGACCGAAAAATCAATCGTTTAGAGCAGTTCAAGCGAGTTAGAGCAGTTCAAGCGGGAGGATATGCCCTTGAAAAAGGTTCGTGCTGTCCTTAATTCTTTCGATAAGAGACAAGTGTTAATAAAAAAAAAGCAAAATGAGGTATTATCAAAAAACATTTGTTGTAGGTTTTTAACTATTCATGTACCATTCAATTTCAATAAAAATCATGGCAAAATATTAAAAACGTGTTCTTGTATCTCAATATCTTTTTGTATTCAAATATATTGGACACCGTGTACATCATACAATAACACATTATAGCACCTCCCGTTTATATCATTTCATCTTCAATTAAGTGATCAAAGCGTCATTTCAAGTCTGGGGAATCGGAATTGTAGCTTCAAAGACTTATTAAGATAATCGGCGTCAATTTGAATATGATATACGTTATGCGACTCTGAATCTTCATTTACTAATATTGTCTTTTCGAATTACTTAAATCTAATTAACTAATTTTACAGCTACAAAAGCAATTATATTAGCTCAATCATTTAAATGGGCTCTCGGCTGTTAATAACCAACTAAAACACACTCTCATCACGTCACAATTGTTTTGCTGAGCGTACCACATATCATTTCTGTCAACCACACTCTGAAATCATAAATGGGTAGACTGAAATTGTTGTCTTACGCCTAATCACATGAGAATTTGATGAATTGAAATGTTTCATTACAGTAATACTTGAATACTAAATAAACTATATTCATTGTAATGACAATTGTTTGCGTTTGCATCTTCTGGAATCGCAAGAGAATGATTGTGATTTTTTGATGAAATATATTTTTATTACCCTAGCGTTTATAAATTATTCACGATTTGCTTTCGGTTGACTTGTTAAAATGTGCAAAAATTGTTTAACAACATTTTACACAAAAATTCAAACAAACTAATCTCCCGTTTTAAAGGAAAGGTAATTATGCGTTCAGTAACTGAAAGCATTAGTATTTGTTGAGCACCATATAAGCACCAATGGAATACAATTGATATGCCTAAGCCGTCCCAACAACAAATATCAGCTGGGAGCTGGAACTATTTCGAAATGTAAGCTTTAACAGAAATTACTAGGTCATGACGAAATTTCAAATAATATTTGTTTTTTTAGGCTTTGGTTTCGATATTTATATTTTTTAGTTTAGTGACGATTTCGTGATGAATTCGTCGTTGACTATAATATGCAAAAACGATATAGATTTGTGGAAACAAAATAGCGCCCAGCGTGGGTGTCAATCACACTTCGTGGAGACCATATGTTGAAAATAATGAAATCTATCATGAAAAACGCTTTCGTAACTTTTTAGTAAATTAACTTGTTGTAATTATGTGTAGTTGCATTTTGTCAGCCACAGTTATGTCATTATCCATGGTAGGTTATGTTGAATAATTAATTATACGATTGAACCAAGTACTGATTCGCTTATCATTATGCGGGAAATAAAAAGGTTTTTTTCTGCTTTTGTAACAACATAACTTTTTTAAAATTGGTGTTTGAAATAGAGGCTCAAAATAAACCTCATTAATGAAATTAAAACGAGGTTAGTAATTGCGGATATTTTCTAGCTTCGCTTTCATTTACAATGCGTAAAAACTTACAATTACAAAAAGTATGAGTGAGCTGTTAGATCCTACGGTCTATTCAGGTGCTTCTTCAGTAGCTGCTGATGTCAATTGACTTTTTTATCCCAGTAGACTCTGACGGCTTTTGACTAACGAAAGTCTTGAGGACCTCAAACGACTTATTCGCAATTTTGTGTCTTCAGGATTTCCTTCACCAGGATTATCATATTCATCAGCAAATATTCCGTAAAAAGCGGGGCACGTGAAATATGATACCCCTTTGATCAAGTTACCTTTTACTACGTCAAGAATTATACCCACCCATTTGCCTGTCGGGAATGTAGTCATTCCGATGTAAGCAATTTCGCCTCTAACAACTTTTCCAACAACTTCAAAATGTTGTCTTGCCTTCAAATTTGTCTGCGAAATAATTATATTTTTGTTATGTTACATGTACAATTAATATTTATTAGTGTTGCAATTGAAAATAGCTCAATAAACACAATGAAATTGAAAAACAAACAAGATGAGACTATTCCATAAAAAAAAAATTATTCGTGATTCAATTAGCTAGTCTCTTTGATTGATAATGAAATTCAAGTTCAACATTATTTCAATTGAAACACTGAAAGTTCTCCAAACACATAGCCAATATTATTAAAACTTTTCAAACCCCTCTTCTCCTAGGAAATCAGATTTTGTAATTTTTTTGTAATTTGTAATTTATTCAAAATTATTCATTGCACAGGCAAGGTGCCTCGTTACAAAACGAATAAAAATAAAAATATTATAAAGAATTAATATACATACACGGCATACACGTGTAACAAAACCAGCGATCCGGGACGCCTTACGAGTGATGGTACGAATATGAATATCGAACTTTAGCTTCCGATCGAAGGTAACACCGAGATCAGTAAAATGATCCACAACTAAAAGGGTGATGTCACAGATAGAGTAAATAAACTCAAAAGGACAAGGCATCAATGTAAAAGACGTTGAGTAACATTTGGCGATATTCAAGGACAAGTAATTACGGTCACACCAGGAAGCAAGACGATTCAAATCGTTTTGAAGAGCAATATGATCGGAAGGAGCATTGATAACACGAAAAACTTCCAGGTCATCAGCGTACATTATACAAGGAGATTCAAACACATTAGGAAGATCATTGACGAAGATGTTAAATAGTAAAGGCCCAAAAATAGATCCCTAAGGTACACTGGAGGTAGGAAAAAAAGGAGAGGATTAGGAGCCACGGAGAGAGACGTAACAAATACGACCAAATACAAATGATGAGAGCCACGAGAGAAGGGGCTCCGATATACCATAATGCTCTAATTTAAGAAAAAGATCTCATGGTTGACCGAGTCAAAGGCCTTAGAGAAGTCAGTTTATATGACATCTACTTGGTGGTGATTATCTAAAGCAGAAGCAATAAAATGAGAAAACTCTACAAGGTTAGTGGTAGTACTTCGGCCTTTCACGAAACCATGCTGTTGAGCAGGAAAAACATGACGAAGAGAATCATAGACACGATTATAAACTAAACGCTCACAGATTTTAGAAAAACAAGAAATGATAGAGATCGGGCGATAGTTAGTGACTAGGTTTAGATCACTAGACTTGTGGATAGGAAAAATGCTTGACACTTTCAAAGAAGCTGGGAAAATACCATTACCCAGACTAATGTTAAAAAATTATGAACAAGGGAACACAAAGAGATGAAGCAAGTTTTTTAACGAAAAAATTGGGAATTCCATCAGGGCCAAGAGAAGAGCTGGAGTCAAACGCAGATATAATAGATTGGACTTCAAGAGGATTGGTCTCAAGTACCGATTGGCAAGTGGGAAAGTGAAAAAGAGGAATGCTGGAGATATGAGAAGACAAATTAGAGTATACAGAGGGAAAAAAGTCGGCAAATAGATTACATATTCCTTGCGGAGTAGAAGCACTAGAATTATTAAAAGAAACAGAATCAGGTATAGAAGAAGAAGATTTTAAACTTCGCACATATGACCGAAACCTCTTAGGACCATCTGATCTAAGTGACGATTCAATATTAGAAAAGTAGTTGCGCATTGCAATTTTAGTTTCTTTTTTAGCAACAGGTCGCAAACGAGAGTAAACGGCATAATTCAGACCCCTTTCAGACCCCGACTGCAAATACTTGAGGCGAGCAGCGTTTTTAGTATTCGAAGCACGCAAGACATTACCAGTAAGCCATGGAGCATCATGAGGTTTATTAGCCAGACATATAGGGGTGTAAGCAAGTATAAGTTGGTGAAGCTTGTGGTAGAAGTAGAGAGCAGCACGGTCAGGATCAAGTCCACGAAAAAAATTAAATAAATTTAAAGAATTAATTTCAGCACTTAGTGTCTCATAGTTCGTTTTATGGAAATTAAAACGACTCACCCTGCACCGCTTGCTTAGAATGCAACTCTGGAGGCGTATATTTGCTGATAGTGGAGGATGATGGCTATCAGATTTTACATAATGATAACAGGCAGAAGACAGAGTAAAAGAAGATGGATCAAGGTTGGAAATTATAAGATCAAGAATTCTACCATTACTATTGGGAAAAATTATAAATTGATTAAGAGAACACGAAGAAAGAAAAGATGACAAGGAAATAGATATGTTGTTACAAGACTCCACACAAAGAGAAGTGAGGTTCCACTGAACAGAAGGTAAGATAAAATCACCACAAATGACAATTGGAGTGGAAGGGTAGGTTACATTAAGGTAAGATGACAGTTCACAGTAAAAGTTTTCAATGGTGGGAAAAGGGCAGTTACACGGAATATACAATGAAGCGAGAAATAAACAGGATTTGTCAGAGAAGGAGACACAAACTGCAATAAATTCAATGGGAGGAGAAGGAGAAAAATCAGAGCAGAGCTTACTTCGAAGAGAGCTTAATACGGCTACAAGGACACCACCACCATCGACTTTACCAGAAGCAATTCTATTACGATCATTTCGGTAGAAATTATAGCACGGAAAGATTTCCGAACTTAGGATGTTTTCCGTAAGCCAAGTTTCAGAAAGGTATATAAGATGCTCCTTTTCAATAAATGAAGCAGTTCGAATTTCTTCCAGCTTGGTTCTCAAACCACGATAGTATAAACTAACACTGAAAGATTAGAAATTAAGTGTGATTTCTCCTGACGAGGCTGGCACGAAAATTTCTACGGTTGACAAACAGTTTAACCAAAGTCCCAGGCGGCCAAAATTCCCGGTTAGCAACTATATTTCAGTTATTAGGTAAAGTTAACTTAAAAGAAGCAACGCATCTCCTCGGAAGAATTTACTTGGTCAATTTTACACACGCAAAAATATGAAGTGTGTAATTACAGTGAAAAAAAAATATTTTCTAAACAAAACAAGAAATGTCTAAAGTGAGAAGAACCCTTTTCCCAATTCAATTTAACTAGAATTTGAATGTAAATTAAAAATTTTTAAAAAAAATTATTATAATCACAATAACTCCTACCCGAACAAAAGGAAAATGGTCAAAGTAATTACGAAAAGAAACAAAAACTCATCCTCATTCAATAATTGTTTACTTTTCTGCTAAAGTCTTCAATTATATTACGACTGAACTCGATTCGTACCTTAATTTAAAATCTATTATATTCACTTTATTAAATACACTTGAGAAAAATTCTATTGAGATGGTGATTTCGTTAAAGCTATCAAAAATTGCGAAGAAAACCTTCATTGAGTAATTCTACAAAAAGTATCAAAGAAAAATATCTGAGTGTTTGCTCTTCTATCTTCCGACTGTCAGGAAATTCTATCAAATCGATTTGAGTACGAAAGACAGATCCAAAGAATAATGTGATTGAATTCGAAAAAATAATACTAGAGTCAATAAAGGAAGTTGTGCTAGTTTATTTTTTGATTAAATCTATCGAAAGAAATTTCATTATGCCATTCAATTTCAGATAAAGTGAGCCGAGTGAAAAAAAAAACTGTACGATGTTTGATTTGTTGAAATGATGTAATTTTTTTATATCGTATCTGCATGAAATCTCTTTGGAATTGAATGGTATCATTTTTAAAGTTTCTTAGTTTAATAATTTTTCAAACAAGATTTAATAATTTTCAACTGGGTTTGAAATTGAAGAAAATATGTTATGAATGTCATGAAATACGAGAGGCTTGTTCACTGACTTGTGGATGTTTCCAAAAAATACTCAATCTGTCTTCAGCTTTAATTGGAGGTTAGAAAATTGCATGCTCAATGACGGAAAATAAAAGTAAAGTAAAAAGTAAAGCAATCCCACGACAACCCTTCTACAGGTCTAGGGGTTGAAGCTGGTAGAGAGCTTCATTACAATTTTTTTAATCATTGTGGATACGACGGTGGAATGATTAGTTCCACGACTCACTTTACCCTTGATTTAAATCAGGTACCTAATCAGAGCTAGGTAAACTCAAAGCTTGGTGCGCGGACCCTCGTCCGAACCTGGATTCGAACCAGGGACCCCACACGCAAGAAGCCAGTGCTCTACCCACTAGGCTACTCAATCGGAAAATAGCATAGAATATATTGAATTGCATTTTTGCAGACAAAATTAATAATTAAGTACGTTTCTTAGTGGAATAGAAAGTTTAATTGATATTCTTACATCCTATTTAAGCTGTTTAATGAATAAATTGATAAAGCTACTAAAGGTTTTGTACATATATGTATATCTGTTTCTAATAATGATATGAACTTTAAGTCTTCAATTGCAAAATTAACAATTAGTTTGAATTTACGCTATAACAATAATAAGTTCCTCTATGTATGAGCTTTGTTCGCAACAAGAGCTTTAAATTTTTTCAAAAATTGTTTCGAAGAATTCATTCAATATTTCACTTGAACAATATTTTTAAAGATCTAATTGGTTAAATATATTTATATTTATTTATTTACCAAACAAGGCATCATACACAACAGCAAAACATTAACAATTCAATATAACAACAATATACATATTTTTCCAACACATTAGAAAACAAAATACATCATCACTTTATTTTAGTTACTTTACTTTAATTTGTTTGATGGGAAATTAAGTGGGATTAGGATGTTGATAGGGCCTTAATAAGTTTGTTTTAAAAGTGTATTTAGAGATTCCCGAAGCGACGTTGCTGCTTATAGAGTTGAATATTCTACAACACCTATTTACGGGCTCGTTATAGGCATAGGTAGTGTGGTGATTGAACTCCTTGAGCAGATTTGCATAACTAGTGCGTCTTGGTTGGTCATTGAAAATAATTTTGTTTGGAGAGAACTTCAACATTGACTGCACCATTTATAATTTCAAAGGTTAGGCAAGCGCTTAAAAGTATTATTCTAGACGAGAGAGGCATTAAATTAAGAAGGCGCAGTTTGGTTTTGTAAGATGGAAGATGTTGGAAGTCTTTTGGATCATAGAGGTCTCTCAAAGCGAAAAGTAGAAACTGTTTCTGAACAGATTCCACTCTCTCACTATGTAGCTCAAAAACTGGGTTCCAGATTATGCAGGCATATTCCAAAAGAGGACGCACCAGAGTGGTATATAATGACTTGCTAACCCATATATTCTTGAACTCTTTAGCACGTCTCTTAATGAATCCGAGCTGTTTATTAGCCCTGGCAAGGATTTTGTCATAGTGGAGGTTGAAGCGCATCTTGTTGTCTAATACTACCCCGAGATCTATACTATGATCAATACTATTCAATATGCTGTTGTTAAGGCAGTAAGAGTACTTTTTGATCGTGTTCTTACGGGAAAAGCTTATTACATGGCACTTGTTAATGCTAAGATTTAGATTATTCTCATTGCACCACTGTTCGAGAGATTGAAGCTTGGATTGTAGAAAAGTTGCGTCAGATTGCGTGTTTACGCTATGGTAGATTTCTAAATCGTCTGCGTAAAAGAATGGGTTATACCAAGCAATGTCTTAGAAAGATTGGAGATGAAGATGTTAAAAAGTAGGGGACCTAGATGACTGCCTTGCGGTACTCCAGAAGATGCGAGAAAACTCTTTTAGATAAGTGGCCCTGGAATTTAATAAGCTGAGTTCGATCGCGAAAATAAGACTGGAGCCAATTAAGAAGAAACCCTGATATACCAAAGTTGCAAAGCTTGTATACTAGAGTTTGATGGTCAACCCGGTCGAAAGCCTTACTAAAGTCCGTATAGATTGCGCCAATTAGACTTCCTTTTTCCATTTCACAGAGCACATCAGAAACTAGGATCATGAGATTGGTAGAAGTTGATCTACCCTTTCGAAATCCATATTGTTGCTCATTTAGAAGAGGGTCGATTATACGAGAAAGTTTTTCACAAACTAACTTCTCAAAAAGTTTGGGGATAACAGATAGAATAGCAATCCCCCGACAATTATCGACTGATTGTTTATCACCACTTTTGAAAATAGTCGTAAGGTATGAAGATTTCCAGAAAGATGGAAAAACACCTAATGAGAGGGATTTATTGAAAATCATGTGCAAAGGAGTGATCAATTGGTCCGCAAATAGTACGACGAAGAAAGGAGAAACCAAATCAGGGCCTGGTCCTTTGCCAATCTTTAGCTCATGAATAGCTTCAATAATAGCCATTTGTGTAAGAACAAACCCGTCGATAAGAGGTGTCGCGGTGATTCTTGTGGACATAGTAGAAGTGAAGGTTTTTAGCGAGCAAAAATAATTTTGAAAGTGATCAGCAAAAAAATTACAAATGGCTTGTGGGCAGGAAGAAACCATGTTACCACGGGACATCGAACAGGGATAACCGGTTGTTTTACGTTTCAAGTTAACGAAATCATAAAATTTCCTGGGATCACTAATGATTTTTCCCCCCATTGAATTAACATAGAACTCATACGCTTCGCGAGATTTGATGGAAAATTTTTCGGATAGCTGATCGTATAATTTGATTAGACCCTCATTGGACAAGCTTTCATTTTTAATTGCTTTATATAATTTATTTGTACGGTTTCTGGGACGCCTTAAATTATTGTCGAGCCAAGGCTCTGAGAGTTTGTTTTTTTTTTCTTCAGCTTCGGTACGACTAAGTGAATTGCATTGAAAATTATTTTGTAAAAGGAAGACACCGATTCATCTAAATCTTATAACGAGAGAGAAATTGTCCAGTCTACTGTGTCCAAATAGTTTCTAATGCTTAAGTAGTCAGCATTTTGAAAATCATATACAATTTCATTACTGTACGATTTGGTGAAAGAAATATTTGTAGCGGAAAGCTCAACTGTAAAAACGGAGTGATGGAGAGTGTTTGAGAAAAGATTCTCGGCGTCAATAGTTGGCGTCTTACCACCACTTCGTCATAAAAGCTAGTAAAAATAAGATCTAACCAATTGCCATTTTGTTTAGGGATAGGAATTATTTGCTGTAAATCGTTGCCATAGAACGTGCTTATCAGGTTGAAGTCAATGGAGTCAAAAAGTTTGATTGGAAGGAGGCGGTCATCTTTTTCGTCGAAAACGAAACTGATTTTTGGACGATTGAAGTTCTCGAGAACAATTATTTTGTCATCGTCGTGTAAAGAAGCTGTTACTGAAGATATCAAGTCACATACGTCCATCCAAGTAGTTTCATCAGATTGAGGTGGGATATAAACGATACCAATATAGAGGTAATGCTTGTCGAATAAGACTCTGACGAATTTGTGTTCAAAATGTTTGTAAGAACTGGTCACAACAAGTTCACTTGAAAGGATAGTGTGAATCGCAATAAGTACACCACCTCCTCTTGAAACTCCAGTATAAAGGTAGTCGCGATCAGTTCTATAGATGATCCAATTAGTGTTAAGAATTTCTTCGTTTATATGTGAGTCGTTCAACCACGTTTCAGTGATTGTAAGTATATTAAAATGGCAAGATTTAGCGTCAAGAAAAAGCTTGTTTAATTTACTTCTCATACCACCGCAATTGTGGTAGAAAAATCTTGGGCGAACAGAAGCAACTTTGCTGTTAGGAGTAATATTTCTTCTGGTCGTCGCGTGATCTTTGTAATAGTGAGATATGTTTGGAATTGACATAGGAGCGGTAAGTCAGAAGATCTCGTTTGACCTGATCCGGAGACATTCCAAGTTCTTCATGGTAGCGATTAAAAATAATTTTTAAAGATTCAAGGTCAGCGGGAAGACCCTCTTGTTGAATCATAACTTTGAGCTTAATCTTCGTTTTCCCATCAAAACACGTGGTTTCATGTGCATCGTGCATGTATGTATCTAACTGATTATGAGTATCGATTACTCCATGCTGCGATTTTTGTGTGCTTGGAGAACATAGGTAGAACCCACATGCCATCTTATTTTACACATATTTCTTATGTTATTTTGTGCTGTGTTTATATTTTAGTAAGAACAAAAAAAAATGATGATAGAAAGAAGAAAAAAACTCTACCACAATAGAACCTCTAGAAGTACTAATGTTCGTGTTAATCTCATCAACGTATTCAAGCTAGTAGGGTGAAATAAGGTTTTCAGGATTCACTTTTATAAGTTTCACATTTTTAGGAAGTCAAACACTTATTACTTAAATTTATTATCGGCTGCTTATCTTACAAAGCTTTGAAAACGGCATCTTCTGTAACACAAATGGAGAAAATACTCAGTGCAACTAAAAAAACTACTGAAGCTCGAGAGGTGGAAAACCGATTTTTGGCATAATGTCTTCTCAGAAAATTGGGTAAATAACAGCATGCCAGAACTAACATATGGCATTCACTTTCTTGGCGAAATATTCATGGGCTTTTCTAGAACTGTGAACCTGGACACAAGAATTCCAAAAAAAAAATCAAGGACTCTCCTTTCTCTCGACAGGTGCTAGTTCAAAATGCGTCTTACACCAGTGAAGGCACAGAAGGAATAGGGCTTCATGAAATTTCCCGTTAACTGGAATGCTTCGTCCCAAATGGAAACAAATGGAGCAGACTTGTTGCTTCCCGGAAGGCGCTCGGGAAGTGCAATGTTAAGTTCACCTTTGATGAGTCTGTCGTTGAAAGGGTGTTTCTAACCTCGCCGCCATCGGAAATTCTTCCATTTAAAACTTCGTAATTTGCATGAACTTTTGCCCTAAATACGGCGCTGAATGTTCCTGTATAGTTGAAGTAACGAGAGACGGAATTCGGTGGTTTTTTAATTTGAATATGCCTTCCATCTATCGCACCAAGGTAGTGTGGAAATTGTAATTTTTTGAAAGTCAACAGCCCCTTTTTAGCAATCTTCTTCACTTTGAGGCTTCTGAAATGCAAAATTGAGGTAGCTGTAATTAGCGTGTAGAGACAGACAATAAATTCTGCAATATTAAAATAAATATATGCCAAACCACTACAAACTATGCTTGGCTTTGAGAGTGTTTGTGTGTGTGTGTGTGTGTGTGTGTGTGTGTGTGTGTGTGTGTGTGTGTGTGTGTGTGTGTGTGTGTGTGTGTGTTATTTATGTGTGAATTGTTCATACTTTAATCCTTTCTTTTCATTAATTAGTTATTTTGACCCAATATTTTTGTTTATGCTGCGCAGTTAGGTTGCGAAAACTCGCCCCACAAAAGCTCATGTTTGCTGCTAAAGTGATCAATGGCACATTGCTTGGCGGACAATCTTCTTTAAAAGCATTGTTTTTTGCTCTTCTGTTAAGATTTAATGCTTTTCAATTACCCAATTTATCACAAATTAAAAAAGAAGAATTAACTCTGCAAGAAAATTTCATACAAAATCTAAAGTAGAACGTATTTTGACTTCAATCTCGACGAAAAAAAAACGAACCTTCACAAAAATGCTCACCACTGCCAAAAGATACAAGATACCTCGATGTGAACTCAACACGGACCTTTTACATTTATACATCAACACCATCCGAAAATTTCAGCTCAATCTCCATAGATAATTACACTCCACAAATAGTTTCATTGAAATTTTATATGTATATAGTTATACAGAAATATGAATTTTTAGACAAAGTTATTCTAATACTAATTTTCTACCAAAAACAGTAAAAATCCACAAACTTCCCCGTAACCACCCATAACTCAAAGTGTAAACTTTCCATCAAATTTAATGAATTTATGATTACGAGATTTATTTCGTTTTGGTTGCCACTCGTGTCTTGTATGCATCAAAAGAGAAAATGTAATGTTGGAAAGCTTTTTATCTGATTACGACCAAATGAAATTTTAATAAGACAGAACTCAAAGCTGAAAGTAAAGTGGCTTTAGACATCTCGTTACGGAGCTATTTCACCTTCTTACTCGTGTGCTTATCACTTTGCATGGCAGTTAAATGAAGTTATCAGTTCTATAAAAGGAAGTGGAAAGACAGGATAATTTAGTTTGGAAGCTATATAAAATGTGAAGTATTCACTATGAACTTATATCGTTTCGTTAGTCGATGATGAAGAAAAATTTAGAAAGAAAATAATGATTGAGATACGCTATAAAAGCTAAGATACTATGAGCTCTTTACATGAACATGGAACAAAGGTCTGGTACTTCAAATGTAATATGTTTAGGCAAGTTTATTTGCAAAATGTTTAGTCGATATTTAACCAACAATCAAAAAATTATGTCCTCGGTGCAGTTTCCACAATTACCATAGTAAGATTGCTATGAATGAAAAATTAAAATGACTATAAAAAAAACTCTAGCGCACCTGAACCGCTCGAAACACTAATGTTCGAAGAACAGTAGAAGAATCGTGCCGATTTTGAGTGCATATTCTGCCACACGATCTGCTTATTACAGCCAAACTGTTTCAAACGCCACGTTTTACTTTGGTCTCAAGAATGCATTATAACTCAAGAATGCATTACAACAGATATTACCACTGGCATGAATTTCAAAGTTTCTGAGAGTAAAACACTTATATTCGTTATCAGTTGCTTATTTCACAAAACTTTGAAAGCCGCATCGTATATAACACCAATGAAGAAAATGCTCAGTGCCTGCAACACTGTAACTGAAGTTGGTGTTTGGGGCTGCGATCCGAAAAATTTGCAGAACTTTGGGAATTGAAACATTGGTTATTTATTTTCATTGTAAATGTTTTCGGTATGAATGCTAACTGTAAGCATTTATTGATACAAAAATAGCTCTACAGACTCGTGCTGGCAACCTTTTGCCAGTATCACATCTACATCACGTTGAAATTAACCTACCCTGCGAATTTCGTCTCGATCCGATGACTGCGTTCGAAGTTATAGGAGTGTAAAGAAGTTTAGGGTTACCAGCCGCGGCATTTTTCAAATAATCGAAAACGCAATATGTGCTGTATATTGTCACCACAATATCATTACCATTTGAAAAGTTTACGATCAAATCGCTTAAGAAATATATTGCAAATAAACACAAAACCAACAATAGCTGGCAGATTCTGCCTGAATAATGAGAATCCATTAATTGTATGAAATTCGTATCGATTTCATGGCTGTACTGGAAGTTATAGGGCAAAAAGCTTTATGTTCTTGAGCGAATTTTCAAACCCAAGGACACAAAAATTACCATAGCTGGCAGCACCAATCGAATTTTTCAACCAAATTTCCACCAAATACGGTTTAAGGTAAGATTCAGGTACTGTGTCAATTTCATGTCTGTCAAAATCTGGTGACTGAATCAGAATTCATAGGGCATAAAGAATTTTTTTTTCTTTGTAAATTTTCAAGCTGACGCCACTGGCACAGATTTGCCCACAATTCAAAATCGCTGCAATCAGACCTGGTCCTACTTTGACTGTTCTAGGCAAAGCGTAAGATTTGTATACAAGTTAGTTTTTATTGTAAGAAACGGACATTTTTTAGGAGATTCGATGGTTTGAATGTTTTCAGTTTCAGTGCCTGCTGTGGCTACAAAGTTAACACGTATGCAAGTGTGCAACTTAACAACATTAACATGTCCTGTAAATTTGATAATGAGCTAATAATCTAGGAAAAAGTTATCGCAATTCAAAAATTTTCAAATTTTCCCAACCTCATTTTAGACGCCTAGCGCACACATAGAGCTAAAAATTTCAAAAGCATTATCATATGCACATTAAGAGTACGTTCAGAATTCATTACATAAACGTTATTTTTGCAAAAGTTATTTTTTGACAGAAAAATAGGTATATATCACTAAAATGGCTGCCGGCGCCAAAGGGTTAAAGATTATAAACTTTTTGTGAGACCTGGCACTATTCTGCATATACACCAATGTATCCTGAAAATTTCAGTTCAATTGGATGGCGCGTTCCTGAGATTTTCTCACTGAAATTTTTTGATGATATATATATATATATATATATATATATATATATATATATATATATATATATATATATATATATCAGTGGCGGCTCGTGGGTTTCAAACGAAGGGAAGCAGTTCAGGAAAACTTTGAATATCCAATGTATCTTTATATTGTTGTAATACGGGTCAAATGTTTGCGGATAGTTTAAAAGCCATTAAATGTCTTAAAAGTTAGTTATTAAGAGAGAGAAACAAATAAAAATAAATAATATGATGTAATAAACCAGTTAATTGCATTCACATCATACCAAGGCTAAAGAGACGATTCTGTGACGCTTATTACAGCCTTGATGGGGAAAATAAGAACATAAAAGGGAATCCAAACATGGCAGGGAACTTCAAACAGGTTTATTGTTAGCACGGAATTAATTGCACAATTAAATTTAAATCATCTATTGGCCACTGCAAACCATCAAGATTGTGTAATAATTATTAATCAGCAAGCTTATTATGAACATATTCCAAACAGTAGAAATTCAAGCTAATATTTGTAATTCAATTCAATTCTCCTATCCTTTGATTGAGCGAAATGGTCAATTATACCATTATAGTTTTCATCTATAGCGAGAAGATTTTTTAAAAAACTTTTTTCAATAGATAAAAGTGCCAAGCTACTTAGACGATCTTCAGCAGTTGCGTTTCTTAAGTAAGTTTTTATTCTTTTAAGAGTGGAAAAACTTCGTTCAGCAGATGCACTTGTTGCTGGTATAGTCAACACTAGCGTAATTAATCTAAAAAAGTTAGGAAACGAACTTTCTAGCTTATTACTAGTGAAATACCTATGCAAGTCTTTGAAACTTTTATCCTTCAAGTCACTATCAGTGAAAAGAACAGATAGTTCTGTGTGCAAAGAGCAAAAATCGAATTCGTCAGGATAAACTTCTTTAAGTTTATTGAAAATCTGATTTGGAAAATTTTGAGCATAACAAGAATATTTTGATGTATTTAAAAGCTCAAGGAAAATAAATTGATCAAGTGATTGAAACCTCACTTTTAACTCTTGAGCTAAGTTATCCATTATCTCTGAGAAAATTTGCCTGAAACTGCCTTCGACATCTATAATCCCGTTTATTGATAGTCTAGATTTTTTACGCAAAGATGGTAGATCACAAGTTTCTTCTGTTTTTTTAAAATATAAATTAAATTGCGATCTAATCTCATGCAGGGTTTTTTCGAAATCATGAATTTTTTTAATGCAATAAGTAATATCATTTTGTTTGGTTTGAAAAATATTAAAAAGTTGATCAGTAAAAGGGAAAATTGAGGAGAAAACATTCAAAAAGAAGTTGAATTGAAAATCTGTAAGGGCAGATAGTAGACCCCTTGCAGCATTAGAAGTTTCACAATCCCAAGAACCACTGTTAACAATACTATAAAGCAGTTCTTCTAATTCACATTTATTATCCCGCACAGTAACAACAAGTCGTCCGTTATTATTCCACCGAGTGGGAGCAACTTTAGGTAGTCTATTATGGACCAATTCATCAAAAGCGGAACTTCGTTTTGTCGAATGACTGAAGAATTTGGAAAATCCCTGTAAAGTTAAGAGAAAAAATTCGACAATCTTTAATTCTGTCACAAGATTTCTCTAATATCAAATTAAGCCTGTGAGCAAAGCAATGAATGAAAAGTGCACTTTTGAATTCATCCCTTACGCGTTTCTGTAATCCACTGGTCTCCCCAGACATAACTGCTGCGCCGTCATAGCTTTGTGAAATCAATTTTTTCTCACAATTGTATTTTTTAACAATTTCACATACATGACTGTATAAAAAAGAAGCGGTTCTGTCGGTCGAAATATCGCGGAAACCCAAAAAACGTTCATGAACAATACCATCTTCATTCACATATCTAAATATTGTTGAAAGTTGTGACTTTACAGTGATGTCAGAGGTTTCATCTAAAATTATTCCCACAAATGAAGCATTTTCGATTTCTTTTTGAATGGAGCTTGATATGACGTGAGCTATTGAAGCAATCAAATCATTCTGTATGTTCTTCGATAGTCCCAAGAAAGTTTTTGCATTTTCTAAATGCGATTTCAAAGCGGGATTATATTTCGCAAGAAGCATAACTGTTTCAATATAATTGCCTCTGTTATCCGAATAAACACTTTCATCGTGACCGCGAAAAGCGAGCTCCTGACACCCAAGATGAGAAACCACATCGATCAGACATTTGATAACTTCCCTGTTTTTCTTGACATTCTGATTGTGCGCTTGAATGCTAAACAATTGCTGTTTATCGAGCATCAGCTCAATTCTAGGCAAATTACCAAACTTTTTTAAAGATAAGATGCAGCGCAAATGATCTTGAGAAGTTTTTGAATGGCGTTTGATTGCTTTATGTAGGTTGTTCAGATCATCAAAACCTGAATTTCTCCACACATTATTTTCACCAGAAAACAGCAAACAAGGCCAACAATAAAGTTTTTTAGCAAACTTGCAGCCAGTAAGCCATTCGAATTCTTGATATAAACGGACGGAAAAATGGCGAACAAAGTTTTTTTTCGAAGATGGCTGACTTAGGTCCAAAGAAGGTATTGGCCGACCGTTATCAATTATTTCCTTCTTTGCTTCGAAAGACCTTGAAGCAAATGATTGCTTAAATAATGATTCGATAATACACTGGCAACTACTTTCAGTTGCCATTGCAAATTTTTTAAAATTAAATAAATAGAAAAGTCCAGTTAATTGTATATAATAAATCTAAGCTTAGCTTGAATTTCAAATCGTTCAGGTTGATCCCGTTTCTACAAACTATTAAATTCAATGTGGTAATTCACTAATTTATTTAAAGTTTGCACAAACACACTATACGCTTATCACTTGATTCGATAATCCACTTAAACTCCGTTCACTTGTAACGAACAATCGCGAACAGTAAGTCTCTATTTCTACTAAATAAACTCCATGAATATCAAGAAACATCTACAATACATACTCATCAATACACAAAAATCCCTTCATAAAAATGTTTCAGAAGCTGCAATTTTATCAGCTTTTACTGAAAATATTCGAACACACCATAGTAGCATAATTGGGTAAACACTCAGAAGAGAAACGATATTTTTTACCGTATACATGCTCTTCATACCATACAAAAGCCTTCGTACAAAATGCTTCAGAAGCTGCGGTTTCAACAGCTTCTACTGGACGTGTACGGACGCAGCGTAGCAGCACGGCAAGCATTGAAGCGCAACACTCAAATGCAGTGTGAGTATATCAGGTACACTAGAAGCTATGATTTCAATAGCTTCTATTGCTTCTATGAGCGACGAAAGCAAAAATGTGCCTACTGATTTTTTTACAGCTTTGCTCTGATCTGTGACAAACTGAAGCAAAAGAGTATAAGAAAAATCATATGCATGAAATTAAGCCAATATGTTAAATCAATATGTTAAAATTAGTGCATTTGAAAACTGAAGCTGATATCTGGACAGCTTTCACTGCGCTATTCATGAATGAAAGTGTGTATTGATTGTAAGAGAGCATGAAAATATTATTGTAAGAGAATACGAATGAAAATTATGCATAAACAAAGTATGAATTTTGTTGAATATGAAATGAAACTGTACTGTGTCGTATGTATGCATAAAAGAAGCTAGTAAATTTATGGAAGTCTCAATGCAACGTTGGTTTTAATAGATTTGTGAATTTGAAATATATGATTTGGTGAAAACATCAGGGGAAGCACTGCTTCCTTTGCTTCCAACGATGCACCGCCCCTGATATATATATATATATATATATATATATATATATATATATATATATATATATATATATATATATATATATATATATGTATAAATATGAATTTTTGGCCAAAGTGATTTGAATACTAATGTTCTTCTTCGAACATTAGTAAAATGTTCTTCTTCGAACATTAGTAAAAACTACCACTGGGCCGAAATTCAGTTTCCGTTCATAATTCTAGTTTCAGTCGCATCTTTCAGTACTTTAACGATCTAAATGATAAAACAAAATGAAGTAACCACAAGCACAAATGGCCAGATAATTAAACATCATTACCTTAAATATTTTTTCCTCAAGCATAAATATCCACATTTTCATAGAAATCCCACTTTCATGACCATGTCGCGTCCATTCTGAATTTCATGTCTCGATCGAATAAAATGTACTCGTATTATGGGGGAAGTTTAACGAATAAAATTAAGCTAGTTTGTCGACTTTCTTTTCCATCGCGACACAAAAGAGCCAGAAAAAATAAAACGACCATCGTCGGCAGCATCATTCATAAACTGCACTTGTTCGGGGTGAAAACGTTCATCGTTAATGTATTTCATCCCCCAAGGAATTCATTTAGCCAGTCGTTTTGCTTTTGCTGTTTCGAGCGCAAAAGAAACGATGTTGTTGCTATTGAAGCACTACAGATTCTTTTTTTCTCTCGAGACAGTATTTCGCGAAAAAAAAACTTCTGGCAAGGATCACAGAACGAAAATGAAACTTTAGCTAGAGTGCAGATTTTCAAAAGCGTCGGGGACAATCAGTGAAAATCATTGGGGTAGATACAAAATGGTTTCGAATATAAGCCTGTCATTTGCACTTGGGAAATTTCACGCGAATTAATGGAAATTGTAGCAACGTCGCTGATATAATGGTGTTATTGTTTGAAATTTTGAGTCATGCGTTGAGAGTAAGTTTTCGCAAGAAATAGAAATTGTTTTGTAGAACAAATTTGGTATGGCAATAGCTCAGCAATATTAAACAAGTCCATTCAAACTACGATTGCAATCTGCCTCAAGATATATATGTTAACGTGGTTTTAAATGAAAGATAATTCAAGAGCTTTAAATGTTTTGAAAATATTGGGTGATAGCCGTAAAGTTTTGTCATAAATTAAGTTTCATTTTAATTGTATTCAAAGCTTCCCTTTCAATGAGAATCAGCGCAAACTGATTGTAGAAAAAAATGTATTAGATTTTTGCAGTTTGTTGTGTTAGATACCTGAATACTTTGTCGCGGTAAATTTTAATAAATTTGTGTAGCCACATCCCACGTATAGTCAATCAAAATTTGAAAAATAAACTTGCCTAGCTTAAATTATATACATTTGCATTTTCAAAGCACAGTTGTCTTTATTCATAGAGATATCTTTATTAAACAACTTATCGCTGATTGAGCAGCAGTTGGAAGATGTGTAACGTATTTAACAAGCTTTGATTTTTTTAAAACTTTCCTGAACGCAGCTTATCAATCATATTAATTGCTTGAGTCCAGCAATATTGATAGCCCATACTGCTGAACTCAAGTCAGTATGTCTGTTCATTTTATTGTAAGGCCTCTCTATAACCTCTTAGTTTGCGTCAACAATACCATAAACTCTAGTGTAGACAGAAATTTCGGTTGGATTAAACTTGATAAATATCAGGGTCATAGACTACCGCCGGCTATTGTTAAGCACGTGAAAGTGAAGTATATTTGGCGTTGTAAGTTGAAGCGGATTTTCCATAGACGTGGGAGGGATCACCCGCTCAACAGGTGTCTTCTGTCGAATATCGACTGTCTCAGTAAGCTTATTGCTGAAATGATTGGTGAATTTCGCAGTGAGTATCTTGCACAGCGGCTGCCTGCCATTCACCCAGACCCCGACAATTATAAGAAAATCAATCAGCTTTCTGGTAAAAATATCAACCGCGGGATAGCGGTAATGACTAGCAATATTTCTTGTTGCAACCCCAATCTACAGGCCAAATTGTTTCTAGGAACATTTCAATCGCAATTTAATGCTGTTCCGTCCAACTTCTCTGCTTTTAATAGTCAAATTGTACACGAGGAAGCCAATTCGTTCCTTAATAGTCCAATGAGCCACTGGTCACATTTTCATCCGAAAATACTTCGGATGATCAGCAACTTCAATTACATTTTGTCAAAAGTGAATACTTGGTGCACTTGCTGTGCGGTATAAAAAACAAAAAGTCATATGGGCATAATGAGGTGTCTAGCTTTATTTTGAAACATCTTCCGATCTCTATGCTCAGATTACTTCCCATTATTTTCAATAATGCTTTGAACAACGGCTACTTTTCCGACACATTGAAAGTTGCTGAGATTGCTCCCATTCACAAAAGAAGGAAAAAATAATGAGTTTAGCGATTTCCGCCCAATCTCCCTGCTTCCTGATTTCGGAAACCTCGTTCAGAAAATTTGGCTGGAAATGATTTCGACCTAATGCAAGCTCGCTAATATTATACCAGATTATCAATTTGTGTTTAGGCGTAAGCATGAGACCCAGCATGCAATCTCATACTTGCACGATCAGATTATGTCGCACCTGAATGAGCAAGACACTCCAGCGGTTTTTGTGCCTTGAATATCGAGAAGGCTTTCGATAGTGTTTGTATTCTGTCTTCTATACAAGTTGATCAAGTTGAGCTTTCCGGAAATAGTGCTATGACTTGCTGCAAGCTTCCTTAGCAACAGAAAATTTTCAAACCATCCACAATAAGGCCAAAAAGGTCACTGTCCTATTCGAAACTTCTAGAATCACTCCTAGGCCTACATTGCGCTACTTTGGAGTAGACATGCATGAATTTTTGAAATTTAAACCCTATATTCGACATAGAATTAAAATAGCCAGGTCAGCATTTCAGACATGTGGTTTAGTTATGCTGGCATTCCGACAAATCGACGAGGATCATTACAACCTACGTTAAATTAAGGTCTAATTTGGCTAACCTAATCGCAGTTATATCTAAGCTAAATTTAGTTTAGTAAATTAAGTTAGTATTTTAGTTTTATATAACCAAGCCAAATCCAGGTATTCTATTACCTGGATAATATTTTAAAGTGTAAACCGAAAAATAAATGAATGATAAAAAAAATAAATTCAAAAACCAAAACAAGCCAGCAGTCCAAAATAGAATAGCCGTTAAATATAAGTTCTTTTATGTTAAATACTTTTATGTTATGTTAATAGTAAAATTATTATTATATGTATCCAATGACTGTCATTCCTATTGCTTGGTTTACCAGGTCTTATTCGGTAAGCGAATACTTCAAACCTTGTTTTTGACCTTTTAAATCTAAAAATGTATTTTCAAATGCCATGAAATAATAAAATGTTAGGAATAATAAAATGTGAATAGTCTGGTTGATACAGAAGGCGAGACAAGGTGTGGTTATGGTTAAAGAAAAAAGAAGAATGTTTTCGATTGCTAGTGCGTAGGACGAATCGTGGCGCGTTATTAAAACAAATTGGGCGTTATGTAACTAACAACCAGCTCACTATCAAAACATCATTCTTGAAGTAAACGATGCAGAAATCACCTTTCATCGCCATTCAAATGATATAATTCTAACTCTACTAAACTAAGCTTTCCTCATTTTTCATTCAAAATCTGAATATTTTCGAGTCCGCTGTTTGAAATTCCAAAGTTGTATTTTCTCGATACTCAGCTTAATAGTCCGGGGAAATCTAACATGGTGCTTCGGAAAAATTAGGGGAAAGCTGAATTTTGGTGTGAACCTTGGTACTGGCGTGTTGAACAAAATGTCAAAAGTCCCCATCGATCCGAGCGCTGCGTCACTTTTTATACGGGGTCAAAGGTCACCAAAAGTGACCTTTCCTAAATATCTCAGTAACGGTCACGTCTTTTGAAAAACAATGTATGACGAATTTGTAGCTTAAAAAATTTCCAACAAAAAAGATTAGATAGCTTTTTCCTGTAATCATAACCGTTTTTGAGATATTTTGATCTAAACATTTGATACTAACAGCATCCTCTTTCTCAGGGCATGTAAATATTATCCGATTTTGATTACGACTTGGCATGTTTGTGAGTTTGTTTTTCTATGTTTAAGAGGCGCATGAAAAAAACATGTAAATAAACTTAACTACCATGCTCCAGGGTAGATGGAAAAGCGTGCTCCGAAAAGTTTCCCCTTCCCCCTTTGCCATGAAATGGTATCCTTGAGCATCCATCCCAAATCTTCAGAAATGGGCTCGTTGCCTACTCTTGGCGCACTGTTAAACAAGATAGGATCACTTTTTATCCTGAAAATTGTCTATTATTGACATCGTGAGACTAGCTCTGCACCCAAACCCTACCCCCACCTTACCCACCCCCGCAAACGAACCATCCCGAAATAGCCGGTTTTTTAGTTTTTTTTTCATACCGTCTTATCCCATGAACGATCAGGGCAAGGTCACGTAATTTCAGGTGCAAATTGGTTTCGAGACGTGTCATGTCCTTTTGGCGCAACGTAGTCATCACAGGATTGGTAAAAAACTGATTATTAGGGGATAGTTTGCAGCGGGTTGAGCCCCTATAATGTCAAGAATGAGCGTTTACAGAATTATACCATGTTTTTATCTTGCTTTTTCATACTCCTAGCGCCATGATATGTTACAAAACCTATTTTCACCTGCAATGTTGTTGTCTTGTTCTGCTTCTTCGTGGAAAATCCCATACCAATGATGCAGCAATACAGTTTATTTCCGAAAAGAGAGTAGCGAGCAGACGTCCCTACAAGTTATATGGCAAAGGGGGCGGGGGGTGGTGGTAACTTTTCGGAGCACCCTTTTCCATCTACCCTGGAGTATGGTAGATAAGTTTGTTTACTTGTTTTTTTTTATGCGCCTCTTAAACATAGAAAAACAAGCTCACAAACTTTCCAAGTCGTAATCAAAATCGGATAATATTTACATGCCCTGAGAAAGAGGATGCTGTTAGTATCAAATGTTTAGATCAAAATATCTCAAAAACGGTTATGATTACAGGAAAAAGCTATCTAATCTTTTTTGTTGGAAATTTTATAAGCTACAAATTCGTCATACATTGTTTTTCGAAAGACGTGACCGTTACTGAGATATTTAGGAAAGGTCACTTTTGGTGACCTTTGACCCCGTATAAAAAGTGACGCAGCGCTCGGATCGATGGGGACTTTTGACATTTTGTTCAACACGCCAGTACCAAGGTTCACACCAAAATTCAGCTTTCCCCTAATTTTTCCGAAGTTTCGCCTTTTTTGTGTAGGATTTCACTGGGCTATAAATTAGATGAAACAATTGTGCGGCGAACAGTAATAGGCGACTCATATCTACGTCAATGCAACTGGAATTTCTACTTTTCAATCATGCCACGAGATCCTAATAAGTATTATTGTCACGTTTTTGTATCTCTCACAGAACAGGATATCTGAAATACATCTTTCATGAAAGCGTCAAAACTTGAGCTTCAAAGCAGAAAGCAAGAAAGGTTAATAGTGTGAAGTGTTTGCTTTTTCAGGTCTTTCATGGATATTCGAAATACAATTTCAATAAAAATATTAACCAAAGTATTTTAATATAAGCTTTATGTTTTCGTATCTCCAAAGATTTTTATATATCTTCAATTAATTCTATACAGCTAAACATTTAGAACCACAAATCAAAAGAGATCAATACATTTACTGTTTAAATTTTAGATCCTGTTGTGTTCTGCACATTATTATATATAAGCATCGGTCCTGTAAAATATATTATCATAATTTGTATCTGTTGAGCACACTCGGACTGCATTTAGTCTACAACTTTCCATATATCCCCATGCAATTTGTGCATAGTTTTTGCACATTTTCTCATTCTCGATACTGCTATCAATTCTTTATATCTTCCTTGGGAACATATTTATAATCTGAAAATGTGGCAGCCAGCGAAGCATGAACAACTTTGCTGAACGTTGATAATGAATGGAAAAATACTTTTCGTGGCAAAGTTCCAAATTCTTCTCCATGAATCATGTTGGCAATGCAAAATATACCGTTACGTTCTTGATCAAACTCTTTTAACTCACTTGAACAGCTTTCCACGAGCATAGCCATGCGGAAATTAAAGACTTTATCTTGATCTGAAATTTATTGAAGGTAAGTATTTGTAAATAAGTTTTTTATTTTCAGTTTCTTGAAAGATCGAATAGAAGTTATGATAGCGTGCTTTTTAGGAGTAAACGTAATATTTATGTGGATGAATTTCAAATACATCAATTTTGCCTATTGTAAAAAGGATCCATTGTTATTTTGATTCGATCGAACGGACAATTCTGCGTATATACACTGGCAGGTTTTATAACCCGGTAACTAAAAAGTGGCCGAGGAACTCTCTCCTTTATCTGGAGACAGGACTTGAGCCGCTTAGGGACCGGGTTGTAGAGCTGACGACAAGGTTTTACGCAAAACGGACTGATCCGGAGTATCGGACGTACGAGTGGCTCTAATGAGCCATCTATGCGTCCGGCGGAAATAGCAGGACAGCGGCGGCTCATGGACATGCTGTTCAATTATGTTGGCCTTCCGACGAATCGGATAGGAGAGTTAAGACCTAGGTTAAGTTTAGGTCTAAGTAGGCTAAGCTAATTGTATTTAGACTTAAGCTAGATTTAGTTTAGTAAATTAAGTTAGTATTTAAGTATTATATAGCTAAGTCAACCCCAGGTATTGTACTACCTGATTAATATTTCATAAGTGTAAACCGAAGAATAAAAAAATTAAGATAAAATTCCCAAAATAACCTGCATGCCAAAATAGGATAGCCGCTAAGTATAAGTTATTTTATGTTAAATACCCCTTTAGTTAAGTCATCTATGTACAATGTAATGAATAAAATTTAATTATTAAAAAAAAAAAATTTGATTCGAATGAAAGAAATTAATACCATAGTTTAACAACATTTCTTACGCTTTTATAAGATCTTTGGTTTGAGAAGATCAAGAAGGTATTCTGGTCAGAAATTTAATGCAATCGATTTTTTTTTGTTTGCATATTTTCAAAGCTGAGATCTTTAATGCTGCCTCCTCACTGTGGGCCATCATGTGGCCCATTGTGTAGACGGGCGATGGCTTGCAGTGGCCGACAGTGACGAAGCATGGAAATGCCGATGGCTGAGGATGGTTTTCGGAGCGGTTTTTCACACACATCAAAGCGGGCCATCATGCGCAACCGAAAAATGACTGGGTCATCTAGCGGCCCAGTTTCTGATGGTGACCATAATTGTGGCGATCATTGAGACCATTGCAGTGGCCGATGATGGCCCATAGTGAGGAGGCAGCATAAGAATGAGCTTCTAAGAGGATTTTTGGAAATTCGAATTATTTTCGGAATTACAGTTATTTTTGTGACACGCCAACTAACCCAACAAACGCGATCAATAACGAATCAACCGCTCCGAGCTACATGCTTCTCACGCTTCTAAAGAAGTTCGAACTGCTCGTATGGCTGGCAAAGCTTCAAAAAATCTCGTCTTTTGAAGTGAAGGAAGGCACATTGCATGTGGCAGGGATTGCTGATTTAAAAAAATGTAAGTAAA
Source organism: Nemotelus pantherinus (assembly GCA_963978885.1). Lineage (NCBI taxonomy): Eukaryota > Metazoa > Arthropoda > Insecta > Diptera > Stratiomyidae > Nemotelus > Nemotelus pantherinus. The sequence goes on from OZ022265.1 coordinate 23,488,382, forward strand.
ACATACCATTAAACGATTCAGACTGCCCAAAACAAGACTGCAAACTTTAAACGCGTTTTTCTTGAAACTACTTTTTTCGATACGGTTGGCATGATATCTCTAGTTGTAAGAAACTGATTTACTTCAAATTTTGCACAGACCTTTTCAACAATATTGAAATTCGTCTGACGTAGGGATTTTCGAAAAATAATTTCTAAAATTTTTAAAAAGTTCCCAAAGTGGAAAAAATGAGGCAAAGAAATGATATCTTCTTTTACATGGATGCCATTTTGCAAAAATAAAGTTTTTTTCAAATTTCTTACGTCAGACTAATTCTACATTTTTCTTTTTTCAGAATTGACCAATAATTTATGTTTCAGATCACCAGGAAGGTTGGAATCACATCAACCAGGAGACAACTTTTTTTTTGAGTCTCCACTTCGCCGGCCTGTACCTACTTAAATTTGGAATTTTTTTGTTTTCTGAATATATTTTAATACTTTTAACATATTAATCAAAAACTGATAGAAAAATAGATACAAAATTTGCTAATTGTTATTTTTTTATTGCGTCCGTAAAATCACCTCAAAATCGAGCCTCTAGACCAGATTACTGCCTTAAGACCAGGAACAAATGAAAAAGCTTTTTTTTAAGTAACAATCCTTCCGAAACAGTTTCCTGCAAAAATCTTATTTATATCACATACAAGCTTCAGTGTGTTTTTGGTTACTCTAGGTATTAAGGGGGATAGTCACTGTGACGGCCAAAAAAATATGTGTTTTTCGGGAATTCTTTTGAACGGGAAAATAAATAAATTTTGGGTTTAGGTTCAGGTTTTAATTTTATTAAGTGTGCATTGAAGATTATTATCCTAAATTTTTATTAAAAATTATCAAATCGTTACAATGTTATTAGCTTTCTTGTCGAACCCCGAAAAAATTCCCCCTCCAATTTCTCATAAATCGGTCATCTGAAGAAAAGAAACTTCAAATTGAGTAATGATTTGTATAAATGTAGTTATCGTTGCACGTTTTTTGTGATTTTGGTATAAATTTTAGTATTAAAATCGTTTCGCCGAAAATTCATATTTCATATTACCTCTATTATCAGCAACATGATTAAGATAGATAATTTCTGGAGTGGCCGATCCAATCGAGCTGAATTTTTCGGAGGACATAGATGTATATATTGAGTAGGCTCACAATTTGCTAAAATTAAGATATCTTTAACCCTTTGACGGCGGCTGGCATTTTAGTGAATTTTCAGGTACTCCTATATTTCTATGCAGAGTATATTTTCGTTAAAAAAGTATTGGAAATGAAAACTTATTATGTTTTAATCTTGCATATGACAAAGAATTGGAAATTTTGAGGCATGTGTGGGTGCTGAGTGCCTAAAAATAGGTAAGGATTTTTTTTTGAAATTTGGTTTTGTCAAAACCAGGGTTCCCACTTTTGATACATTTGTATCATTTTGAAGCATTTTTGTTTGAAGCTTATATATTTGATACAATGATACAGCAACTCACTGAATTATGGCAAAATGATACATTTTGTCATCCAGTAAATAAATTCAATTTTTTTTAAATTTTGCTGCCATGTGTCAACCAAATCTCCTCTCTCTACCATTAATAACTGCCAACTTCAATCTACTTTACACTCGGAACTACGAAAGATATCTAATATGTGATGACTCTGAAGATTTGAAGCTTCCAAACTATTTAAATAATAACGAGCAAATGAATGTTGAAGCGTTTTGGTATAAACCGAGTTTGGTTGAAAACAATTTAGGTGAATCAATGTCATCTGTCGCCTTTCATTATTCATGTTTACCATAGTTTACCTGAGAACGAGGTTTCTCTGTAATTATACTTGGATGGCAATGTAAAAAAGAACTGGTTAGAGTTGAAAATAGATTAGAGGAATTTTGGGATACAAGATATGTTTGGATGCCACTGTATGACATACTTGCCCAAACACATCCTTTTATTTATAATACTCATCAAACCATTAGTATTCCAATATCTATATGGTCCCTTTTTCGTCAAAAATTTTTTTTTTTTTGGAAATTTAAAACAGCAACTTTCCCTAAAAATTATCTGCGCTCCGTATTAATTTCGTGAAAATTTTGAGTGCATTCGAAGAGTACTCACATTTTGTAATAATTTTATTTTGTGTGGCTTATACAGATGAAGAGCGGAAACAATTCTTGATATTTTTTTAGGCTCTATATTCAATAAATATAGTAGTTCCAAACTAAGTTTTTTCATATTATTATTCATAGTTTCAGTACCTCGATCCAAATACAGTTTTGGGAACTTTTTGATACATTTTAACCAATATTGATACACTTTTTGAAGATATTTGATACGACGAAAAATTTGGAAGTGGGGACACTTAACACACATGGATTTTCAAGACTGTACGGGTAACCCTGGCAGGCTCCTGAAAAGAAATCATTCAAAATCGTCGACCTTCCTTAAAAAAAAATTGGTTTTTGACAAAAAAACTCAAATCATTCATAAATTTTGAATTTCGTCCACCATGTGAACTTGAAATTTTCAAAATTCCGATTTACACAAGAGCGGCAAGCCATCACCAAATTACCTCAATTTTCAGCACTCGAAAATTCTGTTCACGAGAACTTACGACCGGATAATCCGATCATCATGAAATTTACAGGACATGTTGGTAATAACTAGGACCAAATTGGATAGAAGTCATTTTGGAATTCAGGGAACCCTGTGGCAGTGGTGCCAACTTGAAAAATCACTGAGAAAAAAAACTGTTTTTTTGCCTGTAACTTCCAATTCAGCCATCACATTTTAACGAAATTCACACAGTATTTGGACCTTACTTCAAACCACATTTGATAAAAAATTGGCTGATAAATTAGAACAGAGTTGCCAGCTATGGTAATTTTTATCGCCTAAATCTTGTAAATTTGCTCAGCAAAATTCAATTTTTTTCAAAATAACTTCCGGCCGAGTCATGAAATCAAAACGAAGTTCATGCAGTGAATGGACCTTATTGTAAACAAAATGTCGTAGGAATTTCGTAAAGAAATCAGGAAAGGGCTGCCAGCTATGAAAATTTTGATATTTTTTTGGAAATTTCTTTATTAACTGATTATGTCATTAGATTTGCAAATGGTAATGATCCTGGAATGACAATTAACAACTAATATTAACGTTTCGAAAAGTTGAAAAGTTTTGAGGGTGCAAGCCCTAAAATTCTTTTCACCTTTAACTTCCAGCGCAGTGATTCAATCGAAACAAAATTCACAGGGTGGATTTAACTTAACGTGAAGCAGTTTTGGTATATTTTTTGTTATGCTGCTAACACTGGGTGACCAGAATCAGACATTTTTGTAAATATTGCATCAACAGATGCTTCAAATTACGTACTCATATGCAAAGCATTTGCAATAAAAATAAGGAACCAATTTTTAAATTTTCCGAAAACCGCTGAAACTTTCGACGAAATCCTGCGATGAGAACGAAATTCAATAAGAATATAATAAGAATAAGTTGATTCAAGTATTAGCTTGTTATGGAAAACTTGTTGCTGCTTCGTTGGATAAGTGCTGCCAGCACTGAACATTTTCATAATTTTGTATTATAGTTGGGTTTTGTTGCTTTGAATAAGAAATGGTTGATATGATTCTACAAAAAAGTGTATTACGTCTTTCCACATTTTTTTGTTACTCAATGACAATTTCTTCGAAAATCAGTTTTCTAGCAGTTCTGATCCACTAGACTTTTTTTCATATTGATTTAAAAGAAAAAGGCGACCGATCGAATATTTTTTCCTTTTTTTGTGTTTGTTTTTCGATTCAAAAAGCCTTAAAAAAACCAAAAAAAAAATTAAAATTTTCAAAATCAACTACGTGCAACCTTAGCCACTATAAAGCCGAATGAAACAAACAAAAATTTTGAAAATCGGCTGATATTGGTTTGAGTTATTGATGCGACAAGTTTAAAAAAAGCCGTTTTGCAAAAAACGCGTTTAAAGTTTTTAATATAAAATCATGTATCTCATTAAATGCCTAAAGTGACTATAAGTCCGAAAGTTTTCGGAATTTCGATCTTGAATTTTATACACATATTTTTGAATGTATAAACTTTGATTTAAACCAAACAAAAAAAAAATATTTACCCGTCACAGTGACTATCCCCCAAGAAAAAGGTGAATTGAATAGTTAATATCAGAACACCAACAAGAGAGGAACAAAGGATGAAAGTATGCCTCTTTTGTATATATTGCTGAGTTAATCAGACACTTTCACTCCAGGCACTCTTTTCTCGAAACTTTTATTTGCTCCCTTTAGTCTGATGAGTATCGATAAACATTTGGTGATTGCATCTTGAAAATTGTTACAAACATAATAATTTTTCGAAGTTCAAAAAGTAGTTTCGAGAAAAACAAGTTTAAAGTTTCACATTGATATTTTTACATTCTTCATCGTTATCTTAAAACTCATGTCAAATAAAAATCAAGAAGTTATCTCCCCCAATTTGATTCATGCCCTTCACGTTAGGTATGCCAAATTGACTTTAAAATTGAATCAATAACATAAATATTTCATGAGGATTTCATATTGGAAAAGTTTTATGATGTTAAACATTAAATGCGTTGAACTTCCTGCTTTTTATAAATCCACCAGCTTTGTAAAAAGAACCTACCTGTGTAATATTTACAAAATCAGTGTCGTCAGCCATTAGCAAAAAATATACTCACGTCAGCGTCTGAATACGAGGATTGATCCAAAAGTAGTGATAATTGGTTATTTCCTAAAACAAAAATCCCTACCTCGTATACCAACTAGGTCAGCATCAAAAACATATAAATAGGCCACGATTCCAGGGAGGTACAATCATTTGAATACGAACCGTCGAAGAAAGAACATCAAAATGGAGAAAAACGAAATTAGAGCTGTCATTAAGTACCTGTGTTTGAACACTGAAAGAAAAATCTTGGTAAAATCAACAATTTTCCTTAGTTGTTTTTGCATCAACTACGGGCTATAGTTAAAACAACTATAAGAAAATTGTTGATTACTTTTATGAACCATGACGCGTGGTTGATAAACAACGTCCGTGGTGCAAAAAAACTAAGCAACCACAAACAATGGTATTTCAACAATATACATAGTACGAAATAGTAAATGACTATAGTCTGTTGTGTGGAATTATGTTTGTTGAATTTAACAATTGTAGAGTGGTTCGCTTACTATGAAAATGGTTGATAATTCAATATTTTGTAGTGTTAAATGAATTTATGCTTATTTTACTGTAGATCAACTATTTATCGTAATTATGAATTCGAGGATTCAACTGTGTTAATCCTCGAAGGTTTCCATATTTTTTGTATCAGCAAAGTCAACTACTTTTGTATAATCAAATGAACTATTTTCGCAGAGTAGAAAGAACCATTTTCCGTAGTTCATTCGACAATTTTGAATGAATTGTTGCATTACTATCAATAATAGTTAAATCAACCACGACTTTTTCTTTCAGTGAAAAATATGACTACCCAAGACAGTGACTCGGGGGAATGGTTTGTAGCCCATGAGAGTTTTTACGCTTCAACAAAATTATCATTCAGCTGTTTGATTGAATTCAATCTTGATGAACATGTTCCTCAAGAGTATTCTTTTAGTTGAATCGTTCAGTTGAATTCAATATTGATCAGCATGTTCCCCAGGAGTACTCTCATGGAGCGAAATTCAATTTCTGCCAAAAACTGATAGCTGTCTCCTGTTCTCTGGGAATATTTTGTTGCTGCGATTTCGTTATCGGATGTATTGGATGGAAGGTTGCGCAGCATTAATATCGTTTCGTGTATGGGAAAGAGCAATTTTACTTGTACTCAAGCGCCCAATTTTACAATTGAATATGAATTGGCCGTCCAAGGCACACCGATACGATATGCGGACGAAAAAATTTCGTCGTGTCGTGGTCGTGTGCGAGATGAGAGAATTATCGGAGGGTTTACTATATTTTACTTGCGATTACTCCCGGTATGATGGTATGTAATGTCCCGGTATGTATGTATGAGTTCACTGGCCGACTTGGAAAATCGTTTGCGCCTCTGCACGACGCCGACAACGACACATTTAGATTGTACGATTTGCAAGACAGTCGCCGCCATTATCGCGCGAATTTTTGCCGTATCGGATGAGTATTTCTTCTAATAATTTTGCAAACGGAAATCTTGCAGGCTTAAATAGTTTTCCTCTATATAAATCGGTTCGAATAAAGTGGACAATGCATAGGCTCAAGTTCAAGAGTACAGAGCTGATAAGGCTAGTGGAGCAGAGACCAATGTTGTGGGACCGGACGTGTGTTCAATATGTGAATAAAATCTCAAAGGATGAAGCCTGGAATGAAATCTATAATGAATTATATCCTAATTACAATGCATACTCGCGGGAGGAACAACGAATTTTAGGTGAGTTTTGGTTTAAAAATGGGATATTATATTAGTGTATGCAAGTGTTTATGCGTGTCTGTAGAAAGTGAAATGATACGCAACAGTCTGTGCTGCTTCTCTAAACACGTATAATTAAAATTGACTGGAAATAATATTCTGAGATTTTTGCTTTGTATTTTGTTGTGCTTTCATGATATATTGAACATAATATAGATGCTCAAACAAATAAATAAATAACGATAGTGCTCAGGTAAAACATATGAAAACATGTCCAAAAAACGATTAAATCATATACAAAATCTGTGCTCATACACCCTCCGAATTCCATAAAAACCGAATGAACTCTGCAAAAGTTAGATATGAAATGGTAAGATGTAAAAAAATGTTTAGATAACTAAAAACAATTTTAGTTCATTATTTATTACAATAAACAATAAACTGCATTAAATTCTCATATTATTATTCCTATATCATTATTATTATTATTATTATAATTCTCACATCATACGGAATCTCCCCGATTTTCGCTATGCCTTCAGACGCTTGAATGCCTTCCCTCGACTTCGGGGGAATATACGAAGTAATTTTCTTGAGCAAAAGTGACTGGGAGCACCCAGATGTCTGTACGAGGGGGTACACCGAGATCTTCGTAATGGACTGCTCGAAAACAGATGTTGGATTTGGAACTGGTGTCTATCTGCATTCATTTTTTTCTCGGAGATCACGTCTTTGTTTTTCATGCAGCAATATTCGCCACCTTGATAGCTGCTGGAGAATCAAAGAAAAGTGAAGGGGAAAACGTATCGCTATTTGCAGTGGTAGGCAAACTGGACTAGAATCCTGACTGCTTGGAAATTGCTCAAGAGTCCAGGGCGCGATTGAACTCTTTCGCCAAATTCAACAGAATGGCACTGCTCTGGCTGCTAAGGCACAGTGGTCTTTAGGGAAGTGAAATTGCTGACACCACTGCGAAAAAAGGTTCTAAAGGGCCTTGAGCCCGCCTTCGATGTTCCGACCGCATCGGCACATTCAATTTTTCGGAAGTTTGTAGGTGATTCTCACAAAGATAGATGGCTGTGTTCAGATACGGCCAGGTGCACTAAGGTCTTCTGGCCAGAGCTCACTCGTGCGAATGCAAGATTCCTGCTCAACAAGAGCATGAAAGTGAAAATAGCCGAGGCGACCCACACACACACCCGTTAAGCATTATGTTCACTTTTTTGGCAGCCAAACACGTATTCGTACACTTACAATGTATGGTAAAAAGGAGCAAAAATTAAAGTATTTAGAAGGGCATCCTTAATGAATCAAATCAAATTTTTCGAAATTATTTTTTACACGAAAACGGTAGTCCTTTACCAAATTATCTCTATTTTTAGCATCCGAAGTTAGTGTTCGCGAGAACTGACGACTCAATAATCAAAATCAATTGAAATTCACATGCTGCATTGCTTTTGAGTAGGGCCAATTCAATTACAAAATTCACATAGCACGTGGAACTCACTCTAAGCTACTTTTGGTAGAAATTTAGTTGAAAAATTAGGCTGGAACTACCAGCTATGGTAATTTTTGTGTATTGTATCTTGAAAATTAGCCCAGCACAACATAACTTTTTGTCCCATAACTTCCAGTACAGTCATGAAATCGAAATTCATATGGCAAATTTACCTTATTAAGGGCCATGTTTGGCAGAAACCTGGTTTAAAAGTCAGGATAGAGTTGCCAGCTACGGTAATTTTTAATAATTTGTAGTCATTCCTTTACTAAGTGATGTTATCGTTAAATTATCAAATAGTTATGATCTTGTAGTGACAATAAACTACAAATATTTTGATTTTGAAATACTTAAAAGATTTACGGGCTATAGCCCTAAATTTCTTTTTGCCAACTTACCATGATGTCATCGCATCAAAACAAAATTCACAGGGTGGGTCGGCCTTCATATGAAGCAGATTTAGTATACTTTTGGTTAAGGTGCTAGCTAAGGGTTGCCAGCACCAGGTATTTTTGCTGTTTCTTTACCAACAGATGCTACCATTAAATATTCATGTAATAAATATTGTAAATATCTACAAAGAAAATAAGTACCCAATATTTAAATTTTCGAAGTAGTGTGAATTGCTCGGACGACAATCCCAAACATATTTCCATCCCTGTAATAAATAAAACTCACTTTATAAGATGTTTTTGAGGAGTTTGGTACAGATATGTTTGCAATGCTGGTAAACTATTTCAAGCATTCAGTGCATTCATCATTTATGCCATGAAGATTCCACTGTCAAAGTTTTGTGAGATATACATACGATAATTAAAATGAGTAACAAATGTTACAATCCGTGGCGGCTCGTGTCTTTAAGACTTGAGAAAGCACATATATTTTTGCATATTTTTCGAGAATAAACAAGGAGGTATTTCAGCACCGCAAATATATTAAAAGTTGTACTCGATTTGCAATAGTTTGATTCAGGAATTTTCTACTCACTATGATCACCATCAATCTCATCGATGATTAAATAGTGCAAGATATTTCAAAGAAGAACATTTTTTTTAATAAGCAGGGTTATTCAATCTGATTTCAATCTACAGCAACCATTATAGAAACGAAATATACAAATAACATTTTATGTTAAACAATGAATCCATTACAGTATTCTTACATCCTAAATAACATACATAAATAACATCCTGAATTCAATCACCCAAAGCAAACCAGCTCCAAGTTCTGTAGCGAAATAGAAATCGAAAAGAAAACTCTGCAAATCGTGCTGCGTCCATGCGCAAATATTTTTGGGCCATTTAGCGGGCGGATAAGCAATGGCTTTTTTTTATTATCTCTAGCCGGGAAAACGCTGCGACCTAAGCAATACGCCGCAATGAACTGAGCCTTCTGGCTTACAACGGTCCAACATACTTGAGGTTTTGACTCCAACGTAAGGATTTCTAACGCGTTGCTGTAAAGTTACTTTTAAAGCACTTTGGCTAGTAGAAAATTAAACTATGTCGTGTATGAGATGAATAGTATTTTGTGTTTTGTAAATTTTTCATTGATGTTGGATGTTAAGTCGCAAAAAATCAATTGATTTGCTTTAACTTTCAATATGTATTGTCAAACTGCTCAAATTGATTTTTTTTTAACAACTACCAAAATAAAACTATTCAAGATATCGATTTGAAATTTTATGTACATCATTATTGAGGTTAAAAGTTAACATTATCATTGGAAATAATTTTTAGAAAACAAAATGGCAACCGCCCCAATAGATCGCCGTAGCACTGCCGAAAAAAAAGAAGCGAATTGCGCCTCGTAAATTTCTGGACAAAATAAGCATCTATGAACAAATTACCAAAAATATTTCACTAGTTTTGAGTATAAAGAACTGCACGGGTCTAAATTTAGAGTCATAAAGCGATTAAACAAAATTTGATAGACTTTTCAACATTGGTTATCCAGTTTTTCGCGTTTTTTCAATCAAGAAAATGTTTCGCAAATCGTCCAAAAAAATTTTTTTGTTCATACCCGTGCAGTCCTTTATACTCAAAACTAATAAAATATTTTAGGTAATTGGTTCACTGATGCTTATTTTGTCCAGGAACTTACGAGGCGCAATTTACTTTTTTTTCGGCGGTGCTGCGGCGATCTATTGGGGCGGTTGCCATTTTGTTTTCTTATAATTATTTCCAATGAAAATGTTCACTTTTAACCTCAATAAAGATGTACATAACATTTCAAATTGATGTCTTGAATAGTTTTATTTTGGTAGCTGTTTAAAAAAAAACTCATTTTGAGAAGTTTAACAGTTGACTAACTCCTTAAGTCATTTTTCTTGTGTAGGGAGTATTTAGCAAGGAAAGCACTGCTTCATTTGCGTACAACGAATAGCCGCCTCTGGTTGCACTTTCTTAAATTTTGAATTCGTGCGAGTGGTAACACTGAAAATCTTCCTCCCCAACGAGTTTCGATGAAGTTTTCGGATCAAAGTGGTGCATGATGTTCGAAACAGGTTCGCTATAATAAAGAGCACGTGCGGTAGAATATACATTCAAAAACTGCAATCTACTTCTTTAAAATCAGCGTTTCTAGCGGCTCTTAAGCGCTAAAAATTTATCAATTTTAGGTTGTTGTTCCCTTGAATATATTTGTCTGGTGTTACTTCTTCTTTCTCAAAACCATTTGAAAGCCATCGAGTGTGTGCAGTGATGGTTCACACGCTCTTTATTTTTTGAAGCTAATATGCCTTATTCATCATATGTTATTTGCCTTTCATTTCCGAATTCCTTCCTTGGAGTCACGTTAACTGTTTATTCTTAGAGAAGAATTATATTCAGCTTCGCTGATTCGATCCAATTCCGCAATTCGTTACAAGTCAACAAGTTTCAAAAAATATTCGCAAAGAGGGTTAGAATTCTTAGACATTATAATGAATTTAGGCTAAGTCTTATGTCATTATCGTACTTTTTATTTAAAAGACATTGTAAACAATTTGTATTCGATCTAAGCGTTGGAGTGATGGATTTTTGAATTTTTTTTTTTGTCATACGATGGCAGTCTGAAAAGTTTCTGACCTAGCAAAGATAAAAGATATATTTTACTTAAATATATTTTTATGTCTCTGTCTAGCCTCCTTGTAAGTCTACACACTTCTCTCAGTGATGCTCCCATCTCTCTGACCCATCCAAATAGTACTCGGCGTCTTTCTCTGCAAAACAATTGTTTACGAAGGTAAGGGCATAGCTTAAGAACTATATATAGCTCGAAAAGTACGTGAATTGCGACACAATTGCGAGAAGTAGATAGCAATATCCAAGTCCAAGTTGAAAAACGACACAAAGTACCCCGCCAAGCAACGCTGCTACGATCAGATACGTTTCTCATTCCTACTAGGCAATTTACATGTGCTTTGCGAAAGAGACTATTTTAACGAATGGTAATTTAACATTTTCTGATTATTAAAATGGTAAGTGGTAAGGTAGTTAACGCGGAATACTACTTTCGATACTATTTCTCGAGTAAAAGGAATATTTCCGACAATTTGATGCAACCCAATTCAGAGAATTTCGTTTGTTGAAAGTGAATGTTCGCTGCGCTTATTGTTTCTTGATGGGATTATACGCACGCCAACACACTCTCACCTATCAGCTAACACGGATATATACATTCTCACTTGTCGTTTGACAGTATGCTTTTCTCACTTTCGCGTGTGATAAAGTGAACTTATTTTGGTTTTGTTTCTTCTTACGTGCCAGCTGATTGTAAATCCTTCACTCCCTGCCAATCTCTCCCACCAATAAATCACGTACTTTCAGGCCCCTTGTAAGGGTCTCTTTCTTTGGCGAAAATATCTGTTCTCCTACCCAATTTGCAGATTAGAGAACAAAAAAAAAGTTGTAAGAGGCTAGATTTGGTGGTCCAGCTGTTCAAACCATAATTTGTGGATTTCTGCCATGGCTACCGCTGTGGTGCGAGGCAACGCATTGTTTTGACAGATTTTTTCTCTGCAAAGTTGACCAATTTTCCTCAATTTCTGCCTGCAGCTTGTCAAGTAATGATTCATAGTATACTTCTGTAATGGATTTTTCCGTTTTCAACAGTCCCCATCCATTTTCCAACTGAAAAAACAGTCCTTGCTTTTTTTTAGACGTTCCCTATTCGCAGTTCAATGTTTTGACTGTATATTTGTTTCGGACGCATAAGGTTATTTCCAAATTTTCATCTACATTAATTAATCGGTGCCAAAACTCTGATTTATCGCACCTAAACTGTACTAACAGAGCGTTGCAAATGTTCATTCCACCACGTTTTTTTTTCTAACGGGAGCAAACGTGACACCAAAAGCGCGGACAGCTTTCTCATGCCTAAATCTTGACCCAATATGTGACAAACATGTTCTTTGGACATATTCATAGCCTCTGCTATCTCCCTTGCTTTAATCTGACGATCGTTTAGTACGATTTGGTGATCTTAAGCGATGTTAGCGTCAGTGGTTGCAGTTTTTGCAGGACCTAAACGTTCATTATCTCCCAAGCTGGTACGGCCACGTTTCAATTTAGCTGCCTCAAAATTTCACGGTGGTAAATGATAGTGCAGAGTTCCCGTACACAGGGTTTAACTCATCTTTGATTTGCGTAGGCGTACTGCCTTTCAAAAACAAATATTTAATGACACCCTCGGATTTTGTCCATTTTCCCAAAACACTTACATCCACTCAACTAAACGATCACCAAACAACAACTGCGCATTTAAAATTTCTGAAATTTTGGTGAGTACCTTTCACAGATACACAACCACATTCCTTAGTTTTTATTGACATTAACTGCCATCTTCCCGCTAAGGTCGGGATCTTTTTAGATCCTCCTTGGGACTGTATTTCCCCTGGCGCTAGTGCTTTCAGCACTTTGACTCCACTCCTCTGGGTGGGTAGTTTCTTCCACCCTACTCAACCCTCACTTTTCTCCTACTGTGTCACTTGCTGCAGATGTTCCGCACTATACCGTTAGCTGTCGAAGACTCTGGTATATTTCATTGGGACGCGTTACTACTTTTAGGTGTTCCATAGTACTATTAGGGTGTTCGTCTAGTCTGTCAAATAATTTGAGCGTTTTGTCACGTATGTATACTTCTATTGTCTCTATCCGTAATTGTTTGTGTATGTCCATATTTCCAATGTACCATGGAAACCAGAATATTTTTCTCAGTGCGAGATTATGACATATTTGTAGCTGTTTTTTGTTTGTTTTGCATGTCTGGTAAAAGGCAGTGCTTCCGTAAGATTGGTCGTATAATTTGTTTGTAAAGTAATGTCTTTTTTGTCATGTTCAGTTTGTTTGGTCTTATCATTGGTTTGAGTTTTTGCAGTACTCCGTTTATTGTTTGTCTTTTGCTCCTTATGTGCTCTGTCCAGGATAGCCTGCTATCAAATGCCAGTCCTAAGTATTTGGCTGTCCTTTGCCAGTCAACTTCCTCGTCGTTCACAGTTAGTTGTGGTGGTTGCTGTGCGTGGCGTCTTGTTATGAAGATGGCTTGCGTCTTCTCGGCATTTATTTGAATTTTCCATTTCAGAAAATATTCCATTAATACATCAATATAGGATTGCAGGTTTGAAGATATAGCATCTGCATGCTTGGAGGTATGTAGTATACAAGTGTCATCTGCGTACAGGGCTACTTTTGTATTGGGCATATTCGGGATCTCTGCTGTGTATAAACTATACAACATTGGGGAGAGTGGTGAGCCTTGCGGGACTCCAGCTTCTATTGGCCGCATTCTGGAGAGGTGATTGTTAATTCTAACAAAGAAAGATCTGCCCTGAAGAAAGGATGCAATAACTTGCACGAGTGGAAGTGGTATTTGGAACGCATGTAGTTTGAATATCAGTCCTACATGCCAGACTTTGTCAAACACCTTGGCCACGTCAAACATGACCAAACCCGTTGATTTTCGTTGGTTGAAACCTGCACGAATGTGTTGTACCACTCTTGCGAGCTGGAGTTGTTGAGTGGCTTGAAGCCGAACTGTTCCTCCGGAATTATTGATTTTTCTACAACTACTTCAGTAAGCCGATCGAGAAGAAGACGCTCAGCGATTTTGTCCACGGAGGAAAGGAGACTAATTGGTCTCCAATTTTGGGTGAAATGGAAGTCTTTACCTGGTTTAGGTAATACTGTTACAATCGCTGATTTCCAGATCTCTGGGAAGCTTTTCGTGTCAAATATTGCGTTGATGATATCTGCAAGAGTCGTTAGTATATTATCCGGCAGGTGGTTTAGCCACACGTTACAAATCGTGTCTGCTCCAGGTGATTTCCGCTTACTTAGACTTTTTATTAAATATTTGACCTCTTCGATATTAGTTGGTCTTATTCGAGAATCTCCTGTTGGCGTTGAGTTAAGGATTTGTTCTACAGATTCAGTGATCTCTTCTTCTTCGCTGTCATCATCCTCCCAAGAGCGGTTTTGCTGAAATTGTAATTCCAGCACATCTGCAAAGGCTTCGGCTTTGCCTGAGTTATCGTACTTCAGCCCGTTTGGACCATGAATTGGTGGTATAACAATTTTGTTTCTGAGCCTGAAGTACTTTTTCAGATCATCCTCGTATATCAATTTTTGCTACCTTTTTCCCATTTCATTGCCACAATCGGAGTTTGTATTCTGTTGTAATGAATTTTTGTAAATACATAAATATTTATTCTATTTTTTTTTTATAAAATTTGACTGATATTTTTCAATAAATTTAAGGTGCAACGATCACAGCAAAATGGCGTAACCTGCGTGATGCTTTCATACGTTCGGTAAAACGAAAACAATCGGCCGAGCAGAACTATGAAGTCGCCAAAAACTACATCTACTACGAGCATCTAAAATTCCTCCTCCATCGAAGAAAATGCAAACGTGATAATACTGTAACGCAATCGAACATCGATTACGTCGAAAACACATCACAGGAAAGTATTAAAAATGACATCAGCCCAATTCAAATGCTGGAACATTTCAATGGAGCTCAAGTATCACATCTGGACCAACCGACGTTAGGGTCAATGGCAACACAAGAAGAATTAGATCCATCGCAGCTGGATGAACCTCATCATTTGCTACAGCAACAACAAGAACAGCAAGATGATCCAGCACCACATCATTTCTTGGAACCGCAGCAAGAACTCTATCACTTGCCCGACGAAGATACAGCCTTTTTTGCGTCGATAATAAACTCAGTTCGCGATATGTCCGAATATGAGAAGATTGATTTCCGTATCGGATCCTTGGAACTGATCAGAAAAATTAAACAAACACGAAAAGCGGAGCAATTGAAGCGGTTGCAAGTTGGCCGTAATAATTCTAATCATGCAGTGTTCTCGCAAAATACTTCAACTGCTCATGAACAGAGTGGAGGGGCGTTGTCTTCGTCGTCAGTAAAACAAGAAATTGAATAGTTGAATTCGAAAATGTCGTAAAGACATTTTTAATTAATTAAAAATGAAATGTTTCTGCTAATGCGATTATGCTGCAGAGCCTAGAAATGTAATGGTCGAAATGGTTTATCCCTCGCTCTTTTCGATCCTGAGCAACGGATGTAAACACTAATCACTGTAAGTGTGTAAAATTTTATGTGTGTAAAGCTTACATTTTTAGTTGAAATACATAAGATTTCATTAGAAGGTCTATATTTCCTATAGAGGGAACATTTCAATTTCTTAAGAGATGACGACATTTTTAGATTTATCTACCCTCTTCTTGTGTGTCTATTGGTAGGTCACAAGAAGATCGTAGATTACCCTTGAAAAGTCAATATCTGTCGATAAGTTGAAATCTACCTAGCTTACAAAAAAACCAATTGATCTTTGAATAAAATCTTTTGTTATGAAAGCTAGAAAAATCGAATCAATTCAATTGAAATTCATCATTGAGACAAGTGATTAATTGTTATTGGAAAAGGAAGCTCATTTCATAATAATTTATTTACCTTTGCATTTTCAATTATTTATCATTTCAATTCATCGTCAAATATTATGTAAAAAAATGTTCAAGCTTGTTTTACTGAAATCTGTAAATATTTACCAAAAATCTAGTAGCTAGCCGAGTGTATGGATACTAGATTCTGAGAATCAAAAAGATAAGTATAACAAATTGTATGCACAACATTGTTTCACATAAGCCATTAGTTTCCTGATTCAACGGAAGTTTAATGTATGCTTTTTGTTTACTAAATAATAAGAAATAATAATAAGATTCATATTATCTTGGAGAATTTGATAAATACATATCATACAATCGAATGGCTTTTGTATCAATGAAAGTAAAACATTTAATATTGAATTAAAATTCGTTATTTTCATTCAAAATTGAAACTTATTTAAACCAAACATTCAATGGCTATTAATTTGATTTTCCTATTTATTTGAGTGCGAATTCAATTGCAATTTGACGTGCATTTGTTACGAAAACAGAAAAAAAACTCAAAATATTATTCATTTGCAAGTATCTTGTTTGGAAAACATTTGGTTTCCGATATTTGAGTGCATTGAATCTGTTTTAGAATTTCTTAATGTACTTAGCGACACAAAATGACTCAAACTTATCCTATAATGTTAATGTTATAATTCTTACTATATCTAAGAAATGTACATAAAATAGAAATAAAAGTGAACTGTTTTACAAAGTGTATACAATAAAGTAAGCAAAACGAAATGAAAATTCACTTTTTCTGAAGGTTTTTCGTTCCAAATTAAATACTTGCGACGCAAAGTATAAATTTGCATGCTATCACATTTTTTAGACAACACGCCCATATTCAACTGTAATGCCGCGTTTACACATACGGGCCAAAGTCTCGTGAGGGCACTCGGCAAGACTTTGGACAAGAATCAGAAAGACATAGGGTGAATTGTTTACTTAGGATATTGCACCATGCATATTCCGACAGATGTGAGCTGTTTTGTTCAGTTCAGTGAACGATGGCTGAGATAAAGGTTGTGACTATTGCAACTGCCTGGTGTGCGTTGAGTTATTTCAATCTGTGCCACGCAAGGATATGTTTGAAGTCCCAGCGAAAAATTCGAAAATGTAAATGAGCATTCGCTACCCTCTCGAATCCCTTTGACTCGGTACATAAAACCGACTTCGCTTCCAGCGGCTTCGAGCTAGGACGAGACGGTCATAAACACTCAGGCACAGCAATAAAAGGATCATTATCCCTCCGTAAAACAAACAAGAGCCGACGAGCAAGCCATTTACACACTCGTGCTTGCCATGAAAAACACAGCCGAGACTAGCGTTTATTTGATTCGTTTGTTCTAGTGAGAATTGTATTCGCAATAGCGTGCAAAGTGAAGGAATCTGTGTTCAATAGAGTGAAAATTTATTTACTATCATTATTTTCTGTAACAGGTGCAGTACAAGGTTGGTATTAGCATTATAAGGACGCGGTATAAAATGTATACCAGTGCCCATTATAATGGAAATGCATGTGAAGAAATATATTTCAGGAAAAAGGGAAAATGAACCGAAAAAATCGCACTGATAACGAAATACTTCAATTTTTGTTAGAAGATGATGAGCTTTATGTTGATATACCTTCGGATGGTGAATCTCTTGATATCGACAATTACGAAAGTGACTCGGAAGAAGGCGGTTTGCCTCAGTCCTCGCATACGGAAGACAGAACACAGTTATATGTGAGTTATTTTCAGTACAAAATAATAATACAGATAAAATTCAGCCTTTGTCGTATTTTTGTGACCAGGCTTCCAGAAACAATTTTGATGAAAGCGATGAAATACCCTTGTCGAATCTACGTGAACAATTGCGGTCAGTGCGACCTCAATGTACTCCCTTGACCTGGACCAAAAATGATTCCGTCGATCCGCCGATTGAATTCACTGGCATCAGCCATGGGCCAACTGCCATCATCAAGAACCTAGAGACCAAGGAGGAAAAAAGCATTTTCAATGAACTGCTCACTGACGAAATTGTTGAACATATAGTATTCCAGATGAATTTGTATCCTCAACAATCGGGAAAGCAATACATTCCAACAAATTCCGAGGAAATTCGTGTATTTATCGGAATGAATTTCTTGATGGGAATTAAGCATCAGGCTAGTTACCGAGATTATTGGTCCACGCATCGAGAATTGCACGATCACTTCATTGAGAACTTGATGCCAGTGAAAAGATTCAGTTGGTTACTCAATAATATTCATTTGAATGATGCGTCCCTTATGCCTCAGAGAGGAGCCCCGAATTACAACAAACTATACCAAGTGCATCCATTTTTGGATATGTTGCTGGAAAGGTTCCAAAAATGCTTCGAACTTGGGGAATATGTCGCTATAGACGAATCGACGATAAAATTCAAGGGTAGAACCACCTTGAAACAATATATGCCCAAAAAGCCAATAAAACGGGGTTCCAAGGTGTGGATACTTTGCGATAAGAATGGTTATACTTATAATTTGATGAAGCAACTACAAAAAAATTTGGGCGAAAAAGTTGTTTTGCATTTGTCTTCCACTATCGCCAACCGAACTCACAAGTTGCATTTCGACAATTTTTTCAATTCTCACGATTTGCTTGTGGAACTAAAAAAAGGGGCATTTATGCTTGTGGAACAGGGCAAGCAAAGAGGAAGCATTTACCAAATGATTTAGTACCCGACAAACACTTACGCAGAGGTGATCTCCACTGGAAAATGAGCAGTACAGGGCTATTATTTTTGAAATGGATGGACAAAAAACCACTTTACGTCTTATCAAACTTCCATAATCCTCACGATGTTTCCGAGGTTCAAAGACAAGGATTTGACGGTAGCCTTCAGACAGTTAATTGCCCTGGTATTATTTATGACTATAACATACACATGAACAATGGGGATAAATTTTATGATGTTGATTTGAATTGATACACATCAGCTGCTATGAACTGGACCGCAAAAGTCGAAAATGGTGGCCCCGAATTTTATATCACTTCCTTGATGTGACTCTGGTAAACGCCTACATAATTGCGAAGTTCGAAAACTACGAAGGAACTCTAAAGGACTTCAAGTTAGAAATTATATCTTACTTGACCAGCATTTCTCTGCCAACACGAAAGAGAGGACCAAAAACCACATCAACGCCAGTTGAGGAACGCAAAAATAAGCCGTTCCGAGAGGTATCGCCAGCATTTACCAGAAAGGACATCATCACGTCAATGCGCTCTGTACAGTGTTTCAAATCATCAGCGTGGAACGAATTGGAAGTGTTCCTTGTGCAATAAGGACAAGTGATGGTGGAGTGCTGCAACGTTCAGCTTTAATGCAGGTCTTACTGAATGTAGATAAATATCTTCCTCGGGCGAAATCAATTGGTAGTGGTAGAACATTGCCATATGTGTTCCTTGCGGATAATGCGTTCCCTTTAATGGAGCATATGATGACCCCGTACCTATTCATCAGCAAAGAAGAAATTCAACAAGTGTTTAATCGCTGCCTCAGTAAGGCAAAGTAAACTGTTGAACGCGCTTTCGGCATATTAACAAATCGATTTCAGGTGCTGCAAAATACAATAAAATTAAGACAAGATAAAGTTTCAAAAAAATTGTTCTGTACTGCTACGTTCTTCACAATTTTTTAATTACCAATAGTAATTGGTATGCCGAAAGCACCTCTGTAAATATAAGTGGTGGGCAAGATGAAAACTCTAGACAATGCAATGAAAGTCAGCAGCAAACAATAAAGAAACGTTTGAAAGAAAATGAGATATTTAGAAAAGCATGGTCGGAGTATTTCAACAATGAAAGGAATATGTAATTCATTAATAACTTGCTTCAGCAATATATAAATACAGCCAAGAGAAGAAGTGTTTTATTTATTTGTAGTTTTCAATTGCAACATATTACTTCTCCTTGCCTCATTTGCAATTTCAATAACGTTGCATACTTATTCAATCAGTTCGCATCGTTGCAATTTATTACAAACAGTATAATAACCTCACGACACAATAAAGCACCATTCTGCAAAAAATAAGCTCCACCAGATTAAAAGTAACGAATTACCGATTGGTAAATTATCAATAAATTTTGTTAGTCGTTGGAGCAAAATTTTTCTACATACAGTGGCTCACAGCTTATTTGATACAGTGCTTCTTTAAAAAATTAAGTTGCAATAACTCAAAATATAATAACAATATAAAAAAAATTTGAACACCATTTGGAAGAAAAATGTTTGTTGTTTATTAAACAAGTTTATATTTGTTACAAGGTTGCT
Organism: Nemotelus pantherinus; assembly: GCA_963978885.1. Lineage (NCBI taxonomy): Eukaryota > Metazoa > Arthropoda > Insecta > Diptera > Stratiomyidae > Nemotelus > Nemotelus pantherinus. Next base: position 23,508,529 of record OZ022265.1, read on the forward strand.
GTTTTACATCTTAAAAAACAAAAAACTAAAAGTATTAACAAATTTCATGTCACTGCTTATTTGATACAGTTTGATTAAACATTAAAATTGTTGTGAATTATGAGGTTTCCAGTTGATTTCAATACTTCGTGTGATAGCCCTTAGCCTTAAGCAGAGCCTGGAGCCTATTAGGCATTGAGTCAACGAGTTTTTTTGTGATGTCAGGAGTAATTTTTTGCCATTCCTCTAGCAGTGCTTTCTTCAGGTCTTGTTAATTAGAAATCTTGTTTTTTCTAATGTTGTTATCCAACAAAGTCCACAGATTCTCAATGACGTTCATATCTGGTGACTGTGCCGGCGGAGACATCAAATGAGGGCAATCCCAAATCGGCCAGGATTGCACAGTTCCCGACTTATGCTTTGGATCATTGTCATTGTACAACCGAAATTGGTTGCTAACACCCAGTTTTTCAGTGCTTTCCAGCAAATTGTTTTTGAGTACATCAAGGTACTTTGTTTGGTCCATTGTTTTCTGAATAAACTTTAAATTTCTGACTCCGACTGCGGACATGCAGGCCCAAACTATCACATTACCACCACCATGCTTCACAGTAGCTTTGAGGTTCTCCTTGTTTAGCTCAGTGTTTGCCTTGTGCCAGACATATGACATTCCGTTGCAGCCAAAAATGTTAAACTTGGACTCGTTCGCAAAAATAACCGTATTCCAGAACGCGGATGGCTTTCCCACATGCTCTTTGGCAAAGGCAAATCGGGTTATTGTATTTTTTTTGGAAATGAATGGCTTCCTACGAGCTACTCGGACCCTGAAATCATGGTCGCGAAGCACTCGTCGGACGGTTTCAGCACTACATGACTTCCTTAATTCACGATGAACCTCAGTAACCAATTTTGGAGCGGAAATCTTTGTGTTTGCTTTCACTTTCCTTACAATGTATCGTTCGTCGGATACGGTGAAAATATTGTTTGGCGCATTTCTCCTCTTATTTTCTACCCGATTTTCGTGTACGAAGCGCTCAATTATGTGCTGCACTGTAGAGACATTCAAATTTACACTTTCAGCAATTTTTCGAACTCTTTGTCCTTTTTTAAAGTGGTTTAACACCAATTCGCGCTGTTCAATTGCGGTGCAATGACCCATTTTACAATTTTGGCTTATTTTGGTACTTCAGCTTACAAGATCTTGCTAAAAATTACTTAAGCCAATGTCTAAACATAATCAAAAATTCAAAAAACAAAAACAAGACAGATTAACGGCGCGACCAATAGAAGTTTATTCGCATTGAAGTGTCTGTAACAAATAAGCTGTGAGCTGCAATTTTTCTGCGCCAGTGGTATTTCTCTTTTACGGGACGCCGAGGAATATTGCTGGAACATTTTTTGTTTGGATTGTATTCGTTGAACATGCATCTAGTCAAATACGTTTAAATTTTTTGGACAGGGTTCTTTATTTCAAAGTTACAGTGATTTGCATTTTTAAATAGTCACTGTATCAAATAAGCTGTGAGCCACTGCATATTGCAATATCACATAAAGCAAATCGTATGCAACCACGAAAGGAGCCCCAAGCGACTGACACAATTATGAAGGCAGCATGTTCAAGGGTAAACAAAAAGCCAAGACATTTATAGAAAAAAACTTTTATTAGGCTATTCAATAGTATCAAAATTATCAACTCTAAAGTATTTTTTTTCTTCGGATGAACCTTTTTCCTCGTTTTTCCAAAGGCTTCATAATAGTAACATCGAGAATTCGGAGATCAGTTTCGCTCATATATACATTTTTTCACTGCGTTTAGCAAATTCAGGCTGGTCGAAGATAGAAAAAGATATCGGTTTCGCCCCTCATACGGTATTTGTGGACCGGCGTTTAAGACAGCGAACTGTCGCTGAAATTCTTCATTTGCCCGGAATAATTTTCTTGTATTTTTGACTTATTTTCCATGTTTCGACAGTCATTTGATTTCGTTGACGAACATGGTATGCTCCTACCACCGCAGCATGCTTGGTGTGACAGCACCAAAGTTCTCTCTTCTTTAATTTTTTTATTTACCAGCTGTAAAATATCTAATTTGACGTCATCGAACGTTTGGTCTGTGCGGATTTCTTTCAGCACCGAGCATAAATACTCGCAAAATTTTTCTTCTCTCCCAACCGGTTCGCGTTCCTTCTGTACGAGAAGTGTTTTTGCCAAATTCATTGCATCCGCAGCTCGTGTTTGCAGCTCGTCAGACAATTTGTTCTTCTTTTTCTGTAAGTAGTTAAAAACCTTTATTAAAATACTGCAGGTTATAAATAATTTAGATATTTGTCTGAACGCATCAGGGGCAATAATTTGAAGAAAAAAAAAATTAAGCACGACGAAAGTAAGTGCAATTACATGTTATTGATACCAAAACATTTACAACCTTCAATACATTTTAATCAACAACAAATATTCCTTTTCATTGTGGTTTATACTTACAACAGATTCATTTTCAACTGCTTTGTTTGCGGTTTCTACGATATCGTCCACTTCTTCATTCTGAAAAATAAACAATTATTTGATGTATAGTACTTATATGAAATAAAATTTTTGTGGTTTTCTGAAGAAAAAGAAGCTAGCGTCTTTTTGTTTCCCACGCCAGTGCCTTGTTCTTTTCAATTATTGTATCAAAATATTCCTTTTTCTTACCTTAATAAATTTAATATTCGACGAACTCGAACTCGAAACGCCATCGTTGGGATTCATTAAAAATTGAAGATCTTTATAGCACCATAACGATGGCTTATACAATTCACCGGCTCCTGCACCACTTCTCCTGGAGCGCATCATTTTAATTCTCTCCTTACAAATTTGGCTATGGAGGGTCCTAATTTTATTTTTTACACTTTTCACACTCACATCATCTTTAAAGATTTTTAATTTACTAACGATTTCGTGATATTTCTGATTGCGTTTCACTTTATTTATATAGTCTTTGTCCTTAGGATTATATAAGCACGGAAATTGACGCAATGAGTCAATCAATATTCTTGTTTGTTCTTTACTCCAACGATCCATGTTCTAGTTCAAATTCAAATGTATGCACTATTTGAAAAAAATATGCAACAAAATTACACTTCGCTAACTTCGTACACGAATTTAACATTCACTTCCACGCTACGACACTTCAAATAGTTCCAAAATGCTCAATCGAACGCAACAAATAGACTGCAAGCATTATTTTCATCAAAGGCTTGGGCCTTTCCACACTTGTATTCTGGCTGTACCTTTGGGCTGCACTCCTCAAACCGGTTTGACAACAATAATCACCATTTCCACACTTGGTGTGCAACAGCAACGGAAGCGTTCATATACCGATTATGCATATGAATGTGTGCGTGTTGTTGTTTTCTCATTTCGACTTGAGTGTTTCATGAAAAATTCCGGGCCCGTCAACTATGTTATTAGTTGTGTTAGTTTCAAACGTGATGCAAATTTCTCTCCAAGTGCACCACTTTTTGTGGAGAATTCCCCTTGATTCTTCTGCCTCTTGCCCAGAAAACTGGTTTTTGAGGAGTGCATCAAGAATACAAGTGTGAAAAGGCCCAATAAAATGTTTGTTCATATCTGAAATTATTTTGGTTTTATTTAAAAAGGTAGCTGGGGTTCTCTTACTGGAAAACCCTATATTTGTGTTCGCGTGTTGTGTACAGCTCTTCAATTTAAACAGAAACTCATTAGTCATTGACAAATTCATGACAGATTTCTGACATTTCGCAATATTTGGTAATGATAAGATGCTGTGCTGTTAAAGACTGGGATCTAAAATCAATGAAATCAGCAAAAATGTTCAGTGACTGCCATTTTGCTCCATGAAATTGGTGGTAAAATTTATTATAAAAGTAACTAGTAACCAGTTTTCCTATTGGATAGCCTTCAGTGATCTTTCGATAGAGAGAGAAAAAAAACAAAGATTACTGCTGTGGCGATAAGAATGACGAGAGCACCATTTGATGTTGTGGTGTTAGTGCGATTCTTTGCAAATAAATTCTCAACAGCTGAATGAATGGTGACGAATTTTTCAAGGTAGCATGAGATCAAATTTAGCGTTTTGAGTCTGCAAAAAAAATATTCATTTCATACACATATGTATGTATATGCATATGCAAATATGTTGCATGAAATTAACAGATGACTTAGAGCGAAAAGTGTAAATTTTTCGCTAACAAGGTGTGCAAAAATTGTAGTATAAATTTGTTCGATGAGTAGAAGGAATGTACTCTCAAATTTAATTTGCGTTTCCAACCAAGCCAAAGCTATGATATCTTCAATGTAAACAATGACAATAAACGAGCACATAGAATATATCAAAATTTTGCCCTGCTATCTATCTATGTATATTTTAACACTTTCGAGATATTCAATGATTTGTGTTCCGATTTGTACTGGAATTATATGAAGAGTGCATTTTTCAATATTGATTTCAACATACTTCCACCAAAGATAGGTTTTTCAAATTTTGCAGAATTATGGAATAAAGCATGTAGTTTTTGAGTCCGGTTTTAACTCGAAAATGACAAAAATGTAGATTGAATGTTTTTGAGTCCGGTGTTAACTTGTTATGCTAAGCAGGCAAGAATTGGAGTCTTGTATGAAAAAAAAATCAGCTCCAAGACTACGGTAAACAATTCAAAATAGAAATGCGCATTAATAATTGCATCACCTGGCGAAAAACATGTAATAAAATCAATTAAAATTGCCATATATCTGCTAATAGTCACGTTTAAAAATCGATGACGTTCTAGAATTTTCATGACGCTATCAGAAAATGCGCATGACCAACACTACAATCTACGCCGCAGAGAATTATTAACTAACCTACATATATTCGAGTGTGTGAGCAGTGTGGCCAGATATTTGCGAGAAAATATAGCCCAATTTCAAATTTTTATAGCCCAAAATAGCCAAAATTTCTTATTTGTAGCGCAAAAACCGCCACACCAGATTTATAACTAAATTAATTCATTTAAGGGGAGAAATACATGTAAAATCGAAAAAAAATTGCTAATTTCAGATTGACTTAAAATATATATTTCAATATATATATATATATATATATATATATATATATATATATATATATATATATATATATATATATATATATATATATATATATATATATATATATATCATTCAAAAAATTTTAAATATCAAATCCTTAAAGTACATGTCTCACAGTAAAAGAAAATATTTTTTTAATAATTTTTCAACACAAAATGGCGGCAATGCGAGCGAATGAAAAAAACACATCAAAAACAGCCTCGTACAACTTAACGCCTTTTCCGGGGAACTTGCAACGTTCATTGTATAATTCATAGGCGAACCAATAAAGTTTATAAAAAAATTTTAATTTTTACATTAATTTTAGATTAAACAAAAAAATCGATTATTTTTCAAAAAAAATCACGTTTTAAACATTAATAAACAAATTATTTTTCCAAAATTACAATAACATGTAGGTTCAACGAAAAGATAATACTCTTTTGTAGATGTGGTATAAATTTGAGCCGGATCGGTTCAATATTTTTTGAGATATTTTGTACGGCAGTTGAAAAGGTACTACTTTCAGAAAAACGTGTTTAAAGTTCTATAGCTCGACCGACCTGGGGAACGCCGCGCTGCCTATAATTGACTATAACTCGAAAACTAATACGAATATCGCTTCAAAACTTTTTTTTGGTAAATTTTTAGAGCATTTCGAACATTTTGATGTAATAAAAAAATATCGATTTTTTTTAGCAGTTACATGTATTTTCCCCCTAAGCTGATTAAACTATAATATTTAAATCCGTAAAACTCGTGCGAAGTAACATAAATGCTCTAGTTGTAGCACAGAAGTCGTTTGAAACTGTAAAAATGTTCGATACCATACACAGATAAAATTTACGTATTTTTTATTTGAAAAGGGAAAAATGTGAAAAGATTACAGAAACTGTGTGGACATTTTTAGAAAAGTCCTAGAATGTTCACAAAGAAAATAAAAGCTTGCAAAAACAACTTGCAAATTTGGGTGGCACAAAAGTTCAATTAGTATAAGAAACAGTCTTAATAGCTAGAAAGGCTGAATATTTTGTTTAAAATGTAAATATTTTATCCGATTTCATACATTCAAAACTATGAACGCAAGTTTTGAATTAAAAAATAATTTTTTGTGCTTTGAAATAAAATGAAAATGTTTAAACATTTAATTTGAAATGACTGCGATTTGAATTCACTATCGGAATTAACAAAAGCCTCTATGACTTCTTCGGCTTAAAATTAAAAAAAACATAATCATCCTTTAAAAATAACATCTACTCAATCTTCCGGGAGAGATTCGTTTGCGGTCGTAAATTGATCGTATCCTGCCAAATTTTGAATGTCTGCTGGAACATTTGTGTTCTAATCACTTTGAATTTGAATTCTCATCACTTTGAATTTGAACTCTCATCACGATTCCGCTTTCGACCCTCAGATTTCGAGAAAACCAACATTTCTAAAAACACTTTTGTAATTGTAAGATTGTAAGACACTTTATTCCATGCATATCGTTATTACCAGAGAGCTTCAAATATAGAAACTAATTTTATAGGGTCTGAAGAACGCTCAGTATTATCCAGAGCTTACAATATGAAGCTCATCATATAAGTGCAGTAATTTAGTTTTATGTTTGGTATAACTCTAAGGGCTGTAAATAGGTGGAAAAAATTTAGCTTGATGTCTTCCAGATTATCAATGCTATTACATTTAGCTTTATCAAAAAAAATGGTGATGTTTCGGTTATGTGTTTGCATTTCAGTATCAAGTGTCCATCCATTCTTTAAAAATAGCACCCGTCCACTAAGATTTTATGTTAGGTCGCCAAGTTGTGTGTAATGTCAATTCTTCCCAACGATCTTGGTCTTTCGGTTTCTCCTATGCAGCTTCCATTGCAACTGTCACGCGTTTCTTTCAAGGTTTTCCATATGTAATTTTTTTCTTTTTAAGACGTAGTGATTTTTGAGGTGTTCTAAAAAATACTCCTGTCTCATCAAGATAATAGGTATTTTCACATAATATTCTTAGTTGTGACTGAAATTTCTGAACTGAGTCTAAGTCAACATCAGCTTCTTCGCCACAAAGCGTGCCGTAGTGAATATTGTAGTCCTTTTTAACGGATTTCAGCTTTCTGTTTGATGCCTTGAAATCACAAAGTTTTAATTTTGTAGTAATTTGACGGGCTCTACTATGAAGTATCTGGCCGGATATTAGCAAATTTTTGGAGCGTGTCTTAGAAGACCATTAATACCACAATTTATCCATCTGGTAGTATTGTAACCGCTTCAACCGCTTTCTCCCAGTGTATTCATAATTTTCCAATGTTATTTAATATCCGTCTTAGTTGGTTTTTGTTTTTTTTCAAATACGATGCACCTGACTCTTACTAATTTTAAAGCTATCGCCAATTTTTCTTTGGATGAGCAATTGTTTGTCGGATGTCTAACTTATTGCGAACACTTAGATCGTTGTATTATGCACTCATAGTCGATTTTTTCAGTTGTTTTGACGTTGCCTGAACAACCGTTCAAATATTTACATCATAACCATCAAATAAATTGCATTCGTACTTGCTTAAAGGGAAAACATGCAACAATGCTCAAATAAATCAATATTTTATTATTATCAGAATACCAATAAAATTGCAGCTATCTATGACGTACCGAATTCTACACATTAAATAATTTCTCATCAGAAAGTTATGCAGAAACTATGCGAACAATTTTCTTGAACTTGAACAGATATTTTTCTGGAAAACTCCTTTTTGTACAATTTTTCATGCTGATCTGAAAACCGTTTTTGGTTCGATTACAAAGTATGTACTACTAAGCCAATTTTTGTGCAGCTAATCTGGTTCACGGTCCAATTTTAAAGGCTGCCCGATTACAGAATGAATTTTTTTCAAGATTATTATGTGCGGTGATGTTATAGCTCAATTGTTTAGGTGGTTCGTTCATACAGTTTCCCGATTAGTAGATTTTGCTGTATAGCCCAAATATAGTTTTTCATAAAAATAGATAGCCCAAAAACCGCCAACCCGCGAAATGAAAAAACGTCCCGCGAATTCAAATTTTAGATAGCCCAATTGGCGGGAAATAGCCCAATCTGGCCACAGTGTGTGTGAGTCACAAATACAACAATTGGTGAGAGTGTTTTCTCGAAATTTTCCCTATTCAAATATGATTCCAATACAACGATTCCACTTGTTTGCGAGCGTAAATCGAATGGAATTTTCCGGAACCTGTTCAATGGGTATAAATACCACTGGCTTGTACAGTCGCTGTAACAGAAGATTTTTAGTGGTGATGTAGTGAATTTCGAAGTTTTAAGTCTGAAATTGTTAAACTGTACCCAATTTGGATAGAGAGTTGTGAAAGTAATCTAGTTGGTGTAGAATCCAAGATGGCTAACCAGAAGTTGTGTTCGAAAAAATTAAAGTGTGTCCTGGAGGGTTTTCGAGACGGATCCGATGTTACCTGAAATGGATTTTGTGAGCCTTGCTGACTATGCATTTTTCTGGAAACATCCTTGCCTGGGATAAGGTCGTCCGGCTGCAAAATTCTCAGCTCGTGGAGGTGATGCAGTTTCTACTGGATGTTCATGACCTGACTCGATTTTCAAGTGTTGCGAAACGATAATCCTGCTAGAGTGGCGAGGATTTCGTGGGTAAGAGGTTTTAAATAGCTATTAAGAGTTTTTGGAACATCTATATCTGTATTAATCGTTCATTGCTATGAACGTATGTAAATTTCCATTTGGGTGAAATCACTCGATTTATTTTCTTAGTTCAAACGGCCTTGTACCGATTGATCAATACGACGCAAAAGTGCTGAAAATTGTTTTTAGTGTTGCATACGTGACACTACGCAGCTAATACTTGAGTAGCGTACACGATTTTAATTCCAAGATGGCTGCCGCCTTGAACTGTTTCTAGTAATTTCCCCAGCATCATTTAGCCCATCAGGGAGCTGATTCAATTCGACTATATGCTCAAAATTTCCACCATAGTGTGATTCAGCGCAATACTTATGTACACTGAGAGAGTGCATTTGATGTCAGTGCTTTCAAACCTTTTTTTTTCATTTGTGTGCGTAGTATTCATATCACGTCACCGAGCTGTTTATAGGCGTTTTTGGAACCAGGCATAATGTTTGAAAAATTACTGAAAAGTATTCAAAACTTGTGAGTCATGCAGTAAAATTTCACTGGCTCATTTCTAATTTTTGGATTTAGTCCCAGTGATCACAGTTCCGCTAATTTTAGCCATCAAATTTTTCAAGCTGAAACTTTGTACATAGTTACTAGTATTCGTACGTTAAAATATGATAGCAGCAGCAGCAAAGTTAAGGCCACGTATTCGCCAATATTCTTTTATTGCTTATCATTTGATTAACCAAGGGAAAATCGAAATCATATCTACGAAACGGTGTCACCTCATTAGGTGTCGTAATAGATAACCAATAGGTAGGGTCTCATCGCTATTCTTAGTGCTAAGAAATGCCTTAGATCATCGTTTTGATTCTCCCTTAGTGCAATCAAGTGTAACAATAACACCCTAAAATTCGTCGTATTTCAAATTAATCGATAAGCTAAGTGATTTTGGTTATGTGATTAAAATCTAATTATTGATTAATTATAATCTCATTAATACTTACCTGCATTATTTACCACAAAAAAAAATATCGTAGCAATTTGTGTTTTCAATTAACCTTTCGATAATACAATATCTCTTCGTCCGATTGAAATCCTACATGTAAAACTACTTCACTTTTCATTCACCCACCCCCCATTCACATCGATTTTTATTTGAATTTCTTTTAATCACTTAGAAAAGTATATAACTGAAATTATTTTTTCTCAAGTCTCGTCGCTGTTTTTTTATAAGCTTAACAACAAAATATTTTTCTTACGAATTTTTTTAGTTGGGTGAGATGTACGCGTTGGGTACACGAACAAAAAACGTCATTTGAAATAATATCCAAAGACTAAAAAAAAATCTATGTCGCTGATGAGATCTATCTGTGGTGTTGAAATAGATGAGCCAAATACTCGTCTGACGTCTAGGAATCGTTCATAATCAATCTACTACGACTTAACAAGCCGTTAAAACAACCTGAATCGTTTAGATCAACTTGGGTTTGTTGTTGCAGAATATAAATTAAATATAAGTAATCAATTAGAATGACCAAATGGACATAGACAAACGTATCGAAGCTTATAATAGTTAAGCATTAAAAACATCACTAATTGACATAATGCGGAAAAAGTAGACGTCAAAACGAAAAAAAAACGAAAAGATGATTAGGAAACCCATAGGAGATCCTATATCTGTTTTCAAGTCTTAAGATAAAGAACTGCGTTTAGTTTTTAAGCGTTCTATCAAACGAAAACAAAACATCGATAATCAACATTACCATCAACTTGATTCTAATCAAAATATTTTAAAATTAGGATCGTTATTACATACAATTTGTTTTATTGAAATATTTCCGACGATCAACACAATTTATAATGTTCACTCTTGTTTTAACTTCGAAAACCATGAACTACACGTATCTGAATAATATTTTACCATGAATTTCGTAAACGAAACTGATTATTTTTCTGATGTTGTTGTGCCTACTATCCAATTGATGATACTTCACCAAAAAAAAAAAAAAAAATGAGAAGAAAAAAAAAACCGAAAAAAAGGAAAAAAAATCGTATCCACATGGTGAAAAAAATAAATCTGTGAAACCTTGTCGAAATCTTTTCATTGAATTACTTGCGTACTTAAGTTATTTTTTTATTTCCCAAAAACAATAACAATCCTTCAAAGTTCAGTTATCAATCGTTAAGATTGTAATGAATGTGTTGAATGAATTATATAGGGAGACGAGAGATGAACGTGGCAGTATCTTATCAGGCAGGTACATTAATTTAATTGATTATATTTCTAGTTTTAAAACATTATCTGGCCCCTGGGTATGATTAACTCTTCGTATTCATAATAGAAATACTTTTTTTAGTCATTTAACAAAAATTCACTTATCTTGAAAGTGATTTATGTGCACGATTGATGCATTTCAATGGTTGTTTTCCAAAATATTTTTAATTTAACACATTCACCCCGATTGTGAATGTCACGTCACGTCACGCCGACGTCGATTTACTGTCGACACATGAAAAAGTGATTGTGGATGTCGATCTACATCGACAGTTGTCACGTCGATCGACAGATTTCGTCGATCAATGCAGAGTCCGTGACACAAGGAAGAAAGCGAAAAATGTATGTCGGAGATTTGAAAAAAGAACGAACGAAGTTCTTTTAGAATCTTATGTTTTGAAAGGTAATGGTACGGGTACGGGCCGTAGTAATTAACGTTAGTAGTATTTAATTGATTTGCAATTATCAATCGTCACAAAAGACGTTAAAAGAAAAGAAACTCTCGCGAAACGTCGCAAAGCGGCGACGATGTAAGTATGGATTTTAGTTAAATGTATCGAGGAGTAAATTGTCAGTAAAATCAACCGTGGGTGGACCAAATATATTGCATTTATTCTCTGCTTTAGAAGACAGAGTGCTATCCATATTGAGTTTGGGCGTAGCGTTTAATCCTCCTGGATGCAAATTTGGATTAAGGACTCCATTTCGTCCAACCTGGAGTATCTGAAGGGCTTGAAAAATTCATCGTTCGGGAACTCGGTTTCAGCAATCGCCGAAACAGATTCTGAAGCGTCAACGTCGAAAGTGTCGGAACTTACAAGCAATGGCGATAATGCAGGAATTCCTCGAAGACAACGTAAGGTTCGAATGAAAACAGGTTTGAGGGAAAATAGGCGCATTCAACTCCTGGAAAGACATCTTGCCTTACAGTAGCAAATAAATGCCAAAGTAGCAAATAAATGCCGAAGAAACTGCACGGTATACCACAAACACTAAATTATTTAAAAACAACTGAAGATCAGCAGTGAAAATTTAAGATAAAAGCGAGAAAAATACCAATTTAAAAAAAAAACATTTATTGGAGAAGTTTTGGTGGAAAAATTAAAACTGAAACGTGTGTTAGAAATAAAAAATATGGTGTTCAAACTTAAGCTTGAGTCTACATAAGATCGATATCTTTTCAACTATCATTTATATGTTAAAATAAGTGCCTACTATTTTAGTGATGCATATTTTGTTACTTCCATTTTTTCAAAATTGTTAAATCATACAATTACTTAAGACAGAAAGTCTGCTGTTATGTTCCTAAGGCAATACCTCACTGTTTATTTAAATTGGACAAAGAAATGAATGCACTGATGGTGCAGAGTCACACGAATATTTGTAACTTTTGATAAAAAATTGGGCAAATGATTTATTTTTCTTTACTTTTACTTATCTTACATCCCAAGAATCCGTTTTAAGACTATTAAAAAAAAGTTAAAACGTGTTGCAATTTTTTATTACTCATTATAATGTTTGCGAAATTCTTTCTCTTATAGAAACGACATCTAAATTATCTTCCATATCAATGGCGTTATTAACCATTTATAATCACTGCTTCTTCCTCACTTTCCTCCTCCGAATTAAAAAAATTGTCTAACAAACTCATTTCGTTTACTAAATAAAAAACGTCTTCCATTTCCTTAAGGATTTCACTACATCAATGTCGTGTTTGACAGGAAAAATACAGTCACAATTGTAAAATAACTCATTTACATGAGCATCAATTCACAATTTACTCCCCATACACTGACATCAGTGTGGCAATCCTACTGAGTCACGTCGATGCAGTTACATAATCGGGATTCTCGATCGACGTGACGTGACGGTCGTCGACACGACGTTCGTCGACACGACATCCGCAATACGGGTGATTGTAAAGATATTTTATCTGAAATTTACATTTGATATACAATTTCCTATGAACAATTCGTTTCTAGATAATTTCCATTAAATGATAAGATATAAGTTATCAATCTATATAATAACATGGGTACACTGATGAAAATATAACACTGTAAACCAAATCCTTGAATATCATATCAATCAGAATCGTGCGATTTTCTGCCCTTGTGAAAAATATTTTCCCAAAAATCGATTATGATGAATATATGGAATTGAAATACTTCCAAATGCAAAACTATATACTATCGAGTACTAAAGAGTTGAACGATAAATAAAACTGCAATGAAAAAATAACGAGGAAAAAAATCTTCCTAAAAAAATAGGGAATATCGAATTTCCAGTTCCCGAATTCGACGAATTCTTGAACTTTCCCAAAAACAATTGAATGAAAAAACGACGACGTTGCTAGATGCAAACAACAGTAAAATAAAATTTATTGTAAGTTATTTCAAATAAAAACAGTCCAAAATAGGGGAAAATGTAATTTGAAAAGGGGAAAGTTAAAAAAAATAGAACTACGAAACTCGATGTAAAAACCGAAAACAAGAATTCGAAAACTTAATCTTTACTCCAAAACCAACTTAATCTTTACTCCAGAACAGATCAAAGTCTAACAAATCCATTAATTTAAAGCCAATCCATAGAAAAAATACTGAACATACAAATATTTATTCAAAATGTACAAGAAGAGCGAGATAAATTCAACATAACTTTGAAAAAATGACCGGAAATATACAAAAAAATATTAGACATGAAATCACTAAATTTTTTTAAACAAATGGCTAAGCGCCGAACAATTTTAAGGGTATAACTATAACATATAGTACCTTATATTTAATCGACTGCAGCTGCAAATAATAATAAGTAAAATTTTAGATAGTATCCCCTATATGATTTAAAAATGAATTTTAAACAGCTTTGACACAATATATATAAAAACAAATATAACCTCTTTTGGGGAAGAAAAATAATTTAAAAATGTATAAACAAGTTTTTCATGAACATTTGTTTTCATAAATGACTCGGAGTTATAAGAATCCTTTAAAGGACTTCACTATTCAAATCAAACTATTTAATATTTAACACAGACAAATCACTAATAAGGGTAAACCGAAGCAAATCCTGGTGAAAAATTGATATTCTACAGACGAATAATTCTTAGAACCACCCAACTCGATAAAATATTTAATTTGAAGGTCGAAAACACTAACGACTTCTTTCTACGAGCTTTTGAAAGCTAAATTAAATGCAATGGACCATTTAAAATGTCGAATGGATTTCCTTTTGTGGAATGTCTAAGCATTTTCATTGAACTCGTATGCTCGCTTGATAATGAGCTTCCAATTTCATGTGAAACACCCAAATTTTTGGGAATAAACTGGTAGAGCAAATGACAAGTAGAATAAAAATATTAAAGAAAAAAAATCCAAAAAGCCCACGTAAATAGTTCAAGGGATTTTTAGCATTAATGATTTTTCAAATTGTTTGAGAGATAAAAAGGGGCCTGATATGAAACACAGCTGTTGAAATTCCTGTAATTTAAAACTGTTTCTAGTACAATTGATAATTCCGAAAATGGTTGTATAATAGATTCTTTGAGATCTTTAGTTTGATTTAAAAAAAAATCTTGGCTTCATTGCGAATGCGCTCCGAGATAATATTCATTGAATGAAAAAAGTATTAATTTCAAGCGCTCAAATCTAGCGAGTACTACAACATTAATCAATCAACCCTGAATGTATTCAAACAAAAATGATGTCAATTATTTCGACAATCAACGTAGAGTACAAAAACAAAGTTTTAAAATGTTGGGGGGCCTTTAAAGATACCACAGTTTTGAGATAACATCTCCAATATGATGCGATCAATCGGAAAAACAGCTAGTCTGCCCTTGAACTACCAGATTTTCTGGAGGAGTGCTTTAACATGTCGTGCAATTTTACAAGAAACAGAAACTCTGAAACATATCGTGCAATTTCAGCAAATGAAATGCTTGCCGAAAACCTCATGTAAATACTCAAAAACAGTCGACGTGTTTTGTTGTACACAAAAAAAATGTTTAATCGAGCAAAATGAAAGAACAAAGCAAAAAATTTGTAAAAATCTACTGACCACACAATCAGAATTAACTCATTATATTAAACTACTTGGTACAGTTTGCATCAGACGAAAGAAATTTCAATTTTTCTAGAAGTATAAAAGATACTTATTTGCTTTTTTTCCACATTGAAGTATATTTCAATGGAGAAGTCGCAAGCAACGAATATGCCGTGTAATCTCTATCGTTGTCAAGTTTAACCTGGCATTTTATCCTTTATAATTTAAAGAGGATCAAATTTTGAAACGGGTTTTCATAATTTTCCAAATGTTTTTGATGTGTTTGGCATCTGAGATGGCGAGTCTATTGTCGTGAGGCTATTTTCTTGTGTCGGGAACTTGCAGAAGGGGTATCGGTGTTTCGCAAGCACCAATTTTCATTTTTCTGTGGAAACATCTTCTTTACCGATTTTAGAAGACCGCAATTGTAAATATGGATCATTTTTTCATTGTTTAAAGTTTTAACATTCGAAATCGCACTCGAGGAAGTATCAGCAAATATTTCCCTTGAGTTGATGTTTAACAGTACACTGGATAAAATTTGTTCTATGGGTGGACTAAATTCGCTCCAGTCAGACTCACGCCCAAAAAGTGGCTTCGTCAGAAAAAAAAACTTCCTAGATCCTATCACGATCCATATTTTCGGTAGCACAAGTCTTGCGATTTTCGACCTGTTTCTCAAAGATCAGAGGTTTTGACTTCGTTGAACAATAAGATACGTTTACTTGCTTCAAACGCCGCTTAGTGCTTTTGGTGATGATATTCTCACCACTTAGCGAGAAGAATGCGAGCCTGTCATAGTCACAGAGAAGGATCCAGCTCAATCAGCTGGGGAATCACCTTATGCTGCTAGCTCGTAGTCGCTCACTTCAAGCACCGTTCGGGAAAGTTATGTAAATAAATTAAAAAAGCTGTGTAAATATATTAAAAACACTTCGTATAGTCTCTCAAATTATCGCTTAATTGCAGCTTTCTATCTCATTACTAATACACACCCATCTTTTTCGGCAATATCTGCATCAAAATGAAATCTTTAACAACCGTTTCAGTCAGATTCAAAACAGCAAAGAAAGTTGATTGAAAGCTGATCAATTTTGTTGAATCTTTGCTTCAAAACTCAAGGTGGCCCAAAAGTCCCGAAGGTGTTTAGTAAGTTCATTTTTTGCATTTATGTATTTTTTAATATTATTTTATCCATTAATACAGTTACAAGTATGGAAATTTTATTAAAGTAATTATAAAGAATAAAAATATTTAAATGGCCTCCATTTTCGGCTTCACAAAGGGCGATTCTTTTTTAAGACACGTTTAAAAACGGAATAGACTTAAACCTAAAATACGTAGCAGTGACGTTCGATTAATACACAATTGTGTACATTGTATCCGAGTCGAAGTTCCAGGTTGTACTGCCACCGTGTCCTGCACACATTTAATATTCACATTCGTCGTAGCTGAACGATAACTTTCTGCACGTTGAAGATGACACACAGAATCCTTACGCTGAAAACTATCAACTAAACGCTGAAAACTATCAACTATCAACTACGTTGCATCATGACAATTGATTTGTCGGTTTAAAAAAAATTGGATGATTTTGATGCGTTTCTTGATTGTAAATCTTTCCATTATTAATTTCCCTATTATCATCTTCTGGTATGGAAGGAAAAGAAAACAAAATAAAAAATAAAAATTTGCTATTCCAACTCATTCGTAACCTATGGGCCACCCTGTAGAAATATTTGCCCGACAAATCTCCAAATTGAGTCTATACTAAAAAAAAAAAAAATTTTTAATTTTTTTTTATATATTTTAGATTTTGAGCAAATTCCCAATAGCTTCTTCATTTAGAGTCATACAATATTTACCTAATGTATTTACGAGAAATAGTTTCAAGCATAGTATTGAATTACTGCACGCAAAAATATTACCCATAATATAATCAATTCATTCATTTTCAGTTCAATTTCTTGCCGTTTGCAGATAATCAAAATAATTTTTTCCATTATTAAATATTTCAAATTTTCAAAACCGTAAAAACGTTCTCATGAACCTTACTACGTTTCAATATTTTCTCCAAATTATTTAGGATATTATAAATTTATTATATTTTCAGAAAATTAATTTACCCTCAAATCGTATTAACCCAAATATATTTTAACCTTCATTAATATTGTCAAAAAAACTTTAATGAATTTGAAATTTCCATTGAAAATTATACAATTTATATATTAGTAAGCTTTGAATGTAAGACCTTTTCAAAAACGATATTTATACATAGCAACATTGATTCAGGCAAGCTGCAATAAAAATTGTCATTAGCCCAGCATTCGAATGCAAACGATCAAAAACAATACTAAAATTGCAGAGAAAAATGACTTTTTATCTTTGCTATATTTTTATCGAAAGAACCAAAAGCACGATAATATTTATCAGAAACCTCAACAATTTATCAAAATGAACATAATTGAAGCAAACGAAATAAAAGCTCCAATCAACAATCAACATTTATTTAACAATTGCTTAGATGCACCCATATGTCAACCTAATAGCTACAGATGAAAAACGTCGAATGAAATTCAGCGCAACGTCTAGAATATGTACCCATAAATGATCCATTTAAGAAATATTCAAAGGCAAAATTCTAGTAATTTTCAAATGAAGGAGAATATCACTTTGACTTATTGAAAATAATAATGTCCAAAGTATCTAAAAATTATCCAAAACAATCTAATAATCGAACGTTACTTCAGCCAAGTTGAAAACAACTGATGCCCGCACAATCAGTGTACCCTTCCAAAAAACTAACTAAATTGTTCTATGTAAATATCTATTATTAACTATTATTGATTTATCGTTTGTAATACTATTTATGAGCAACCCAGCTAACCTAGTTCAGATTTCTATTTCATTTCATTTCTTTAGCAATTTCGACAAATGTCCTATAGGGTTTTAATTCCCGATGATCTATAACCTGCATCAATTATCGCACATAAATTACTAACCACTACGCGAAATACATTAAATTTGTAATACCCGCATGCAATATATTTTATTTTAAATACATACAACAAAAGCATTCCTTCCGATTCATTAACCAATTTAATAGTTTTAAAAAATAGCCTAAAATACGTTATCCCACCGAAAATAGTTCTTAGAAGTAGTCCATAGTCCCTCGTAGTGATAACATACTTATTTAACACATAAAAATAAATATTCGATCTTACTAAATGACTAGCCACAAGAACATCTGAACACCGACGAGATTTAACCACAACAGTGTACTGAAAATATCTTCGAACTTCTGATTGGACTTAAATTTGAATATTTTTTCTTGAGGGTCTCCAAAATAAGCTTAGAAGAGTACAGAAAAGAGAGTGTGAAAATCGACGAAATTCAACGACGAGAGTTTGCCTGAAAAAATCTTCGAACCTCGGCGTAGAGTATTTCTGAAGCGTAACAAGCGTAAAGCCTTAAAGCCAAGCGAAGAAAAGCGAGTGTATAAAGTCTGAAAAATCTACGCACCTCGACGAATACTAAATGAAATAGTCAATAGAGTAAGCAGTAAAATTATTATTTTTTTAAAGAACTTCTGATTGAAATTGAAATTGAATATTTTTTCTTGAGGGTCTCCAAAATAAGCTAAGAAGAGTACAGAAAAGAGAGTGTGAAAATCGACGAAATTCAACGACGAGAGTTTGCCTGAAAAAATCCTCGAACCTCGGCGTAGAGTATTTCTGAAGCGTAACAAGCGTAAAGCCTTAAAGCCAAGCGAAGAAAAGCGAGTGTAGTAAAGTCTGAAAAACGACGAATACTAAATGAAATAGTCAGTAGAGTAAGCAGTAAAATTATGATTTTTTTAAAGAACTTCTGATTGAAATTGAAATTGAATATTTTTTCTTGAGGGTCTCCAAAATAAGCTTAGAAGAGTACAGAAAAGAGAGTGTGAAAATCGACGAAATTCAACGACGAGAGTTTGCCTGAAAAAATCCTCGAACCTCGGCGTAGAGTATTTCTGAAGCGTAACAAGCGTAAAGCCTTAAAGCCAAGCGAAGAAAAGCGAGTGTAGTAAAGTCTGAAAAACGACGAATACTAAATGAAATAGTCAGTAGAGTAAGCAGTAAAATTATGATTTTTTTAAAGAACTTCTGATTGAAATTGAAATTGAATATTTTTTCTTGAGGGTCTCCAAAATAAGCTTAGAAGAGTACAGAAAAGAGAGTGTGAAAATCGACGAAATTCAACGACGAGAGTTTGCCTGAAAAAATCTTCGAACCTCGGCGTAGAGTATTTCTGAAGCGTAACAAGCGTAAAGCCTTAAAGCCAAGCGAAGAAAAGCGAGTGTAGTAAAGTCTGAAAAACGACGAATACTAAATGAAATAGTCAGTAGAGTAAGCAGTAAAATTATGATTTTTTTAAAGAACTTCTGATTGAAATTGAAATTGAATATTTTTTCTTGAGGGTCTCCAAAATAAGCTTAGAAGAGTACAGAAAAGAGAGTGTGAAAATCGACGAAATTCAACGACGAGAGTTTGCCTGAAAAAATCTTCGAACCTCGGCGTAGAGTATTTCTGAAGCGTAACAAGCGTAAAGCCTTAAAGCCAAGCGAAGAAAAGCGAGTGTATAAAGTCTGAAAAATCTACGCACCTCGACGAATACTAAATGAAATAGTCAATAGAGTAAGCAGTAAAATTATTATTTTTTTAAAGAACTTCTGATTGAAATTGAAATTGAATATTTTTTCTTGAGGGTCTCCAAAATAAGCTAAGAAGAGTACAGAAAAGAGAGTGTGAAAATCGACGAAATTCAACGATGAGAGTTTGCCTGAAAAATCTTCGAACCTCGGCGTAGAGTATTTCTGAAGCGTAACAAGCGTAAAGCCTTAAAGCCAAGCGAAGAAAAGCGAGTGTAGTAAAGTCTGAAAAACGACGAATACTAAATGAAATAGTCAGTAGAGTAAGCAGTAAAATTATGATTTTTTTAAAGAACTTCTGATTGAAATTGAAATTGAATATTTTTTCTTGAGGGTCTCCAAAATAAGCTAAGAAGAGTACAGAAAAGAGAGTGTGAAAATCGACGAAATTCAACGACGAGAGTTTGCCTGAAAAAATCCTCGAACCTCGGCGTAGAGTATTTCTGAAGCGTAACAAGCGTAAAGCCTTAAAGCCAAGCGAAGAAAAGCGAGTGTAGTAAAGTCTGAAAAACGACGAATACTAAATGAAATAGTCAGTAGAGTAAGCAGTAAAATTATGATGTTTTTAAAGAACTTCTGATTGAAATTGCATATTTTTTCTTGAGGGTCTCCAAAATAAGCTTAGAAGAGTACAGAAAAGAGAGTGTGAAAATCGACGAAATTCAACGACGAGAGTTTGCCTGAAAAAATCTTCGAACCTCGGCGTAGAGTATTTCTGAAGCGTAACAAGCGTAAAGCCTTAAAGCCAAGCGAAGAAAAGCGAGTGTGATAAAGTCTGAAAAATCTACGTACCTCGGCGAATACTTAATCAAATAGTCAGTTGAGTAAGCAGTAAAATTATGAATTTTTTAAAGAACTTCTGAATGAAATTGAAATTGAATATTTTTTCTTGAGGGTCTCCAAAATAAGCTTAGAAGAGTACAGAAAAGAGAGTGTGAAAATCGACGAAATTCAACGACGAGAGTTTGCCTGAAAAAATCTTCGAACCTCGGCGTAGAGTATTTCTGAAGCGTAACAAGCGTAAAGCCTTAAAGCCAAGCGAAGAAAAGCGAGTGTGATAAAGTCTGAAAAATCTACGTACCTCGGCGAATACTTAATCAAATAGTCAGTAGAGTAAGCAGTAAAATTATGATTTTTTTAAAGAACTTCTGATTGAAATTGAAATTGAATATTTTTTCTTGAGGGTCTCCAAAATAAGCTTAGAAGAGTACAGAAAAGAGAGTGTGAAAATCGACGAAATTTAACCACGAGAGTTTACCTGAAAAATTCTTCGAACCTCGGCGTAGAGTATTTCTGAAGCGTAACAAGCGTAAAGCCTTAAAGCCAAGCAAGAAAAGCGAGTGTGATAAAGTCTGAAAAATCTACGTACATCGGCGAATACTAAATCAAATAGTCAGTAGAGTAAGCAGCAAAATTGTGATTTTTTTAAAGAACTTCTGATTGAAATTTAAATTGAATATTTTTTCTTGAGGGTCTCCAAAATAAGCTTAGAAGAGTACAGAAAAGAGAGTGTGAAAATCGACGAAATTTAACCACGAGAGTTTACCTGAAAAAATCTTCGAACCTCGGCGTAGAGTATTTCTGAAGCGTAACGAGCGTCAAGCCTTAAAGCCAAGCGAAGAAAAGCGAGTGTGATAAAGTCTGAAAAATCTACGTACCTCGGCGAATGCTTAATCAAATAAACAGTAGAGTAAGCAGTAAAATTATGATTTTTTTAAAGAACTTCTGATTGAAATTGAAATTGAATATTTTTTCTTGAGGGTCTCCAAAATAAGCTTAGAAGAGTACAGAAAAGAGAGTGTGAAAATTGACGAAATTTAACCAAGAGAGTTTGCCTGAAAAAATCTTCGAACCTCGGCGTAGAGTATTTCTGAAGCGTAACAAGCGTAAAGCCTTAAAGCCAAGCGAAGAAAAGCGATTGTGATAAAATCTGAAAAATCGACGTACCTCGGCGAATACTAAATCAAATAGTCAGTAGAGTAAGCAGTAAAATTATGATTTTTTTAAAGAACTTCTGATTGAAATTGAAATTGAATATTTTTTCTTGAGGGTCTCCAAAATAAGCTTAGAAGAGTACAGAAAAGAGTGTGAAAATCGACGAATTTTAACCACGAGAGTTTGCCCGAAAAAATCTTCGAATCTCGGCGTAGAGTATTTCTGAAGCGTAACAAGCGTAAAGCCTTAAAGCCAAGCAAAGAAAAGCGAGTGTGATATAGTCTGAAAAATCTACGTACCTCGGCGAATACTAAATCAAATAGTCAGTAGAGTAAGCAGTAAAATTATGATTTTTTTTAAAAACTTCTGATTGAAATTGAAATTGAATATTTTTTCTTGAGGGTCTCTAAAATAAGCTTAGAAGAGTACAGAAAAGAGACTGTGAAAATTGACGAAATTTAACCAAGAGAGTTTGCCTGAAAAAATCTTCGAACCTCGGCGTAGAGTATTTCTGAAGCGTAACAAGCGTCAAGCCTTAAAGCCAAGCGAAGAAAAGCGAGTGTAATTAAGTCTGAAAAATCTGCGTACCTCGGCGAATACTTAATCAAATAGTCAGTAGAGTAAGCAGTAAAATTATGATTTTTTTAAAGAACTTCTGATTGAAATTGAAATTGAATATTTTTTCTTGAGGGTCTCCAAAATAAGCTTAGAAGAGTACAGAAAAGAGTGTGAAAATCGACGAAATTTAACCAAGAGAGTTTGCCCGAAAAATTCTTCGAACCTCGGCGTAGAGTATTTCTGAAGCGTTACAGCTTAGAAGAGTACAGAAAAGAGAGTGTGAAAATTGACGAAATTTAACCAAGAGAGTTTGCCTGAAAAAATCTTCGAACCTCGGCGTAGAGTATTTCTGAAGCGTAACAAGCGTCAAGCCTTAAAGCCAAGCGAAGAAAAGCGAGTGTAATTAAGTCTGAAAAATCTACGAACCTCGGCGAATACTTAATCAAATAGTCAGTAGAGTAAGCAGTAAAATTATGATTTTTTTAAAGAACTTCTGATTGAAATTTAAATTGAATATTTTTTCTTGAGGGTCTCCAAAATAAGCTTAGAAGAGTACAGAAAAGAGAGTGTGAAAATCGACGAAATTTAAACACGAGAGTTTGCCTGAAAAAATCTTCGAACCTCGGCGTAGAGTACCCCTGATGCTAGCAAGCGTAAAGCCTTAAAGCCAAGCGAAAAAAAGCAAGTATAATAAAGTCTGAAATATCTACGTACCTCGGCGAATACTAAATCAAATAATCAGTAATGTAAGCAGTAAAATAATGATTTTTTTAAAGAACTTCTGATTGAAATTGAAATTGAATATTTTTTCTTGAGGGTCTCCAAAATAAGCTAAGAAGAGTACAGAAAAGAGAGTGTGACAATCGACGAAATTTAACGACGAGAGTTTGCCTGAAAAAATCTTCGAACCTCGGATTAGAGTATTTCTGAAGCGTAACAAGCGTAAAACCTTAAAGCCAAGCGAAGAAAAGCGAGTGTGATAAAGTCTGAAAAATCTACGTACCTCGGCGAATACTAAATCAAATAGTCAGTAGAGTAAGCAGTAAAATTATGATTTTTTTAAAGAACTTCTGATTGAAATTGAAATTGAATATTTTTTCTTGAGGGTCTCCAAAATAAGCTTAGAAGAGTACAGAAAAGTGTGTGAAAATCGACGAAATTTAACCAAGAGAGTTTGCCCGAAAAATTCTTCGAACCTCGGCGTAGAGTATTTCTGAAGCGTTACAAGCGTAAAGCTGTAAAGCTAAGCGAAGAAAAGCGAGTGTAATTAAGTCTGAAAAATCTACGTACCTCGGCGAATACTAAATCAAATAGTCAGTAGAGTAAGCAGTAAAATTATGATTTTTTTAAAGAACTTCTGATTGAAATTGAAATTGAATATTTTTTCTTGAGGGTCTCCAAAATAAGCTTAGAAGAGTACAGAAAAGAGAGTGTGAAAATCGACGAAATTTAACGACGAGAGTTTGCCTGAAAAAATCTTCGAACCTCGGC
This sequence comes from Nemotelus pantherinus, assembly GCA_963978885.1. NCBI lineage: Eukaryota > Metazoa > Arthropoda > Insecta > Diptera > Stratiomyidae > Nemotelus > Nemotelus pantherinus. The sequence continues at coordinate 23,532,213 of OZ022265.1, forward strand.
GTAGAGTATTTCTGAAGCGTAACAAGCGTAAAGCCTTAAAGCTAAGCGAAGAAAAGCGAGTGTAATTAAGTCTGAAAAATCTACGTACCTCGGCGAATACTAAATCAAATAGTCAGTAGAGTAAGCAGTAAAATTATGATTTTTTTAAAGAACTTCTGATTGAAATTGAAATTGAATATTTTTTCTTGAGGGTCTCCAAAATAAGCTTAGAAGAGTACAGAAAAGAGAGTGTGAAAATCGACGAAATTTAACGACGAGAGTTTGCCTGAAAAAATCTTCGAACCTCGGCGTAGAGTATTTCTGAAGCGTAACAAGCGTAAAGCCTTAAAGCTAAGCGAAGAAAAGCGAGTGTAATTAAGTCTGAAAAATCTACGTACCTCGGCGAATACTAAATCAAATAGTCAGTAGAGTAAGCAGTAAAATTATGATTTTTTTAAAGAACTTCTGATTGAAATTGAAATTGAATATTTTTTCTTGAGGGTCTCCAAAATAAGCTTAGAAGAGTACAGAAAAGAGTGTGAAAATCGACGAATTTTAACCACGAGAGTTTGCCCGAAAAAATCTTCGAATCTCGGCGTAGAGTATTTCTGAAGCGTAACAAGCGTAAAACTGTAAAGCCAAGCGAAGAAAAGCGAGTGAAATTAAGTCTGAAAAATCTACGTACCTCGGCGAATACTTAATCAAATAGTCAGTAGAGTAAGCAGTAAAATTATGATTTTTTTAAAGAACTTCTGATTGAAATTGAAATTGAATATTTTTTCTTGAGGGTCTCCAAAATAAGCTTAGAAGAGTACAGAAAAGAGAGTGTGAAAATCGACGAAATTTAACGACGAGAGTTTGCCTGAAAAAATCTTCGAACCTCGGCGTAGAGTATTTCTGAAGCGTAACAAGCGTAAAGCCTTTAAGCTAAGCGAAGAAAAGCGAGTGTAATTAAGTCTGAAAAATCTACGTACCTCGGCGAATACTAAATCAAATAGTCAGTAGAGTAAGCAGTAAAATTATGATTTTTTTAAAGAACTTCTGATTGAAATTGAAATTGAATATTTTTTCTTGAGGGTCTCCAAAATAAGCTTAGAAGAGTACAGAAAAGAGTGTGAAAATCGACGAATTTTAACCACGAGAGTTTGCCCGAAAAAATCTTCGAATCTCGGCGTAGAGTATTTCTGAAGCGTAACAAGCGTAAAGCTGTAAAGCCAAGCGAAGAAAAGCGAGTGAAATTAAGTCTGAAAAATCTACGTACCTCGGCGAATACTTAATCAAATAGTCAGTAGAGTAAGCAGTAAAATTATGATTTTTTTAAAGAACTTCTGATTGAAATTGAAATTGAATATTTTTTCTTGAGGGTCTCCAAAATAAGCTTAGAAGAGTACAGAAAAGAGTGTGAAAATCGACGAATTTTTACCACGAGAGTTTGCCCGAAAAAATCTTCGAATCTCGGCGTAGAGTATTTCTGAAGCGTAACAAGCGTAAAGCTGTAAAGCCAAGCGAAGAAAAGCGAGTGAAATTAAGTCTGAAAAATCTACGTACCTCGGCGAATACTTAATCAAATAGTCAGTAGAGTAAGCAGTAAAATTATGATTTTTTTAAAGAACTTCTGATTGAAATTGAAATTGAATATTTTTTCTTGAGGGTCTCCAAAATAAGCTTAGAAGAGTACAGAAAAGAGTGTGAAAATCGACGAATTTTAACCACGAGAGTTTGCCCGAAAAAATCTTCGAATCTCGGCGTAGAGTATTTCTGAAGCGTAACAAGCGTAAAGCTGTAAAGCCAAGCGAAGAAAAGCGAGTGAAATTAAGTCTGAAAAATCTACGTACCTCGGCGAATACTTAATCAAATAGTCAGTAGAGTAAGCAGTAAAATTATGATTTTTTTAAAGAACTTCTGATTGAAATTGAAATTGAATATTTTTTCTTGAGGGTCTTCAAAATAAGCTTAGAAGTGTACAGAAAAGAGAGCGTGAAAATTGACGAAATTTAACCAAGAGAGTTTGCCTGAAAAAATCTTCGAACCTCGGCGTAGAGTATTTCTGAAGCGTAACAAGCGTAAAGCCTTAAAGCCAAGCGAAGAAAAGCGAGTGTGATAAAGTCTGAAAAATCTACGTACCTCGGCGAATACTAAATCAAATAGTCAGTAGAGTAAGCAGTAAAATTATGATTTTTTTAAAGAACTTCTGATTGAAATTGAAATTGCATATTTTTTCTTGAGGGTCTCCAAAATAAGCTTAGAAGAGTACAGAAAAGAGAGCGTGAAAATTGACGAAATTTAACCAAGAGAGTTTGCCTGAAAAAATCTTCGAACCTCGGCGTAGAGTATTTCTGAAGCGTAACAAGCGTAAAGCCTTAAAGCCAAGCGAAGAAAAGCGAGTGTGATAAAGTCTGAAAAATCTACGTACCTCGGCGAATACTAAATCAAATAGTCAGTAGAGTAAGCAGTAAAATTATGATTTTTTTAAAGAACTTCTGATTGAAATTGAAATTGAATATTTTTTCTTGAGGGTCTCCAAAATAAGCTTAGAAGAGTACAGAGAAGAGAGTGTGAAAATCGACGAAATTTAACGACGAGAGTTTGCCTGAAAAAATCTTCGAACCTCGGCGTAGAGTATTTCTGAAGCGTAACAAGCGTAAAGCCTTAAAGCCAAGCGAAGAAAAGCGAGTGTGATAAAGTCTGAAAAATCTACGTACCTCGGCGAATACTAAATCAAATAGTCAGTAGAGTAAGCAGTAAAATTATGATTTTTTTAAAGAACTTCTGATTGAAATTGAAATTGAATATTTTTTCTTGAGGGTCTCCAAAATAAGCTTAGAAGAGTACAGAAAAGAGAGTGTGAAAATCGACGAAATTTAACGACGAGAGTTTGCCTGAAAAAATCTTCGAACCTCGGCGTAGAGTATTTCTGAAGCGTAACAAGCGTAAAGCCTTAAAGCCAAGCGAAGAAAAGCGAGTGTGATAAAGTCTGAAAAATCTACGTACCTCGGCGAATACTAAATCAAATAGTCAGTAGAGTAAGCAGTAAAATTATGATTTTTTTAAAGAACTTCTGATTGAAATTGAAATTGAATATTTTTTCTTGAGGGTCTCCAAAATAAGCTTAGAAGAGTACAGAAAAGAGTGTGAAAATCGACGAATTTTAACCACGAGAGTTTGCCCGAAAAAATCTTCGAATCTCGGCGTAGAGTATTTCTGAAGCGTAACAAGCGTAAAGCTGTAAAGCCAAGCGAAGAAAAGCGAGTGAAATTAAGTCTGAAAAATCTACGTACCTCGGCGAATACTTAATCAAATAGTCAGTAGAGTAAGCAGTAAAATTATGATTTTTTTAAAGAACTTCTGATTGAAATTGAAATTGAATATTTTTTCTTGAGGGTCTTCAAAATAAGCTTAGAAGTGTACAGAAAAGAGAGCGTGAAAATTGACGAAATTTAACCAAGAGAGTTTGCCTGAAAAAATCTTCGAACCTCGGCGTAGAGTATTTCTGAAGCGTAACAAGCGTAAAGCCTTAAAGCCAAGCGAAGAAAAGCGAGTGTGATAAAGTCTGAAAAATCTACGTACCTCGGCGAATACTAAATCAAATAGTCAGTAGAGTAAGCAGTAAAATTATGATTTTTTTAAAGAACTTCTGATTGAAATTGAAATTGAATATTTTTTCTTGAGGGTCTCCAAAATAAGCTTAGAAGAGTACAGAAAAGAGAGCGTGAAAATTGACGAAATTTAACCAAGAGAGTTTGCCTGAAAAAATCTTCGAACCTCGGCGTAGAGTATTTCTGAAGCGTAACAAGCGTAAAGCCTTAAAGCCAAGCGAAGAAAAGCGAGTGTGATAAAGTCTGAAAAATCTACGTACCTCGGCAAATACTAAATCAAATAGTCAGTAGAGTAAGCAGTAAAATTATGATTTTTTTAAAGAACTTCTGATTGAAATTGAAATTGAATATTTGTTCTTGAGGGTCTCCAAAATAAGCTTAGAAGAGTACAGAAAAGAGAGTGTGAAAATCGACGAAATTTAACGACGAGAGTTTGCCTGAAAAAATCTTCGAACCTCGGCGTAGGGTATTTCTGAAGCGTAACAAGCGTAAAGCCTTAAAGCTAAGCGAAGAAAAGCGAGTGTAATTAAGTCTGAAAAATCTACGTACCTCGGCGAATACTAAATCAAATAGTCAGTAGAGTAAGCAGTAAAATTATGATTTTTTTAAAGAACTTCTGATTGAAATTGAAATTGAATATTTTTTCTTGAGGGTCTCCAAAATAAGCTTAGAAGAGTACAGAAAAGAAAGTGTGAAAATCGACGAAATTTAACGACGAGAGTTTGCCTGAAAAAATCTTCGAACCTCGGCGTAGAGTATTTCTGAAGCGTAACAAGCGTAAAGCCTTAAAGCCAAGCGAAGAAAAGCGAGTGTGATAAAGTCTCAAAAATCTTCGTAACTCGGCGAATACTAAATCAAATAGTCAGTAGAGTAAGCAGTAAAATTATGATTTTTTTAAAGAACTTCTGATTGAAATTGAAATTGAATATTTTTTCTTGAGGGTCTCCAAAATAAGCTTAGAAGAGTACAGAAAAGAGAGTGTGAAAATCGACGAAATTTAACGACGAGAGTTTGCCTGAAAAAATCTTCGAACCTCGGCGTAGAGTATTTCTGAAGCGTAACAAGCGTAAAGCCTTAAAGCCAAGCGAAGAAAAGCGAGTGTGATAAAGTCTGAAAAATCTACGTACCTCGGCGAATACTAAATCAAATAGTCAGTAGAGTAAGCAGTTAAATTATGATTTTTTTAAAGAACTTCTGATTGAAATTGAAATTGAATATTTTTTCTTGAGGGTCTCCAAAATAAGCTTAGAAGAGTACAGAAAAGAGAGTGTGAAAATTGACGAAATTTAACCAAGAGAGTTTGCCTGAAAAAATCTTCGAACCTCGGCGTAGAGTATTTCTGAAGCGTAACAAGCGTAAAGCCTTAAAGCCAAGCGAAGAAAAGCGAGTGTGATAAAGTCTGAAAAATCTACGTACCTCGGCGAATACTAAATCAAATAGTCAGTAGAGTAAGCAGTAAAATTATGATTTTTTTAAAGAACTTCTGATTGAAATTGAAATTGAATATTTTTTCTTGAGGGTCTCCAAAATAAGCTTAGAAGAGTACAGAAAAGAGAGCGTGAAAATTGACGAAATTTAACCAAGAGAGTTTGCCTGAAAAAATCTTCGAACCTCGGCGTAGAGTATTTCTGAAGCGTAACAAGCGTAAAGCCTTAAAGCCAAGCGAAGAAAAGCGAGTGTGATAAAGTCTGAAAAATCTACGTACCTCGGCGAATACTAAATCAAATAGTCAGTAGAGTAAGCAGTAAAATTATGATATTTTTAAAGAACTTCTGATTGAAATTGAAATTGAATATTTTTTCTTGAGGGTCTCCAAAATAAGCTTAGAAGAGTACAGAAAAGAGAGTGTGAAAATCGACGAAATTTAACGACGAGAGTTTGCCTGAAAAAATCTTCGAACCTCGGCGTAGAGTATTTCTGAAGCGTAACAAGCGTAAAGCCTTAAAGCTAAGCGAAGAAAAGCGAGTGTAATTAAGTCTGAAAAATCTACGTACCTCGGCGAATACTAAATCAAATAGTCAGTAGAGTAAGCAGTAAAATTATGATTTTTTTAAAGAACTTCTGATTGAAATTGAAATTGAATATTTTTTCTTGAGGGTCTCCAAAATAAGCTTAGAAGAGTACAGAAAAGAGAGTGTGAAAATCGACGAAATTTAACGACGAGAGTTTGCCTGAAAAAATCTTCGAACCTCGGCGTAGAGTATTTCTGAAGCGTAACAAGCGTAAAACCTTAAAGCCAAGCGAAGAAAAGCGAGTGTGATAAAGTCTGAAAAATCTACGTACCTCGGCGAATACTAAATCAAATAGTCAGTAGAGTAAGCAGTAAAATTATGATTTTTTTAAAGAACTTCTGGTTGAAATTGAAATTGAATATTTTTTCTTGAGGGTCTCCAAAATAAGCTTAGAAGAGTACAGAAAAGAAAGTGTGAAAATCGACGAAATTTAACGACGAGAGTTTGCCTGAAAAAATCTTCGAACCTCGGCGTAGAGTATTTCTGAAGCGTAACAAGCGTAAAGCCTTAAAGCTAAGCGAAGAAAAGCGAGTGTAATTAAGTCTGAAAAATCTACGTACCTCGGCGAATACTAAATCAAATAGTCAGTAGAGTAAGCTGTAAAATTATGATTTTTTTAAAGAACTTCTGATTGAAATTGAAATTGAATATTTTTTCTTGAGGGTCTCCAAAATAAGCTTAGAAGAGTACAGAAAAGAGAGTGTGAAAATCGACGAAATTTAACGACGAGAGTTTGCCTGAAAAAATCTTCGAACCTCGGCGTAGAGTATTTCTGAAGCGTAACAAGCGTAAAACCTTAAAGCCAAGCGAAGAAAAGCGAGTGTGATAAAGTCTGAAAAATCTACGTACCTCGGCGAATACTAAATCAAATAGTCAGTAGAGTAAGCAGTAAAATTATGATTTTTTTAAAGAACTTCTGATTGAAATTGAAATTGAATATTTTTTCTTGAGGGTCTCCAAAATAAGCTTAGAAGAGTACAGAAAAGAAAGTGTGAAAATCGACGAAAGTTAACGACGAGAGTTTGCCTGAAAAAATCTTCGAACCTCGGCGTAGAGTATTTCTGAAGCGTAACAAGCGTAAAGCCTTAAAGCCAAGCGAAGAAAAGCGAGTGTGATAAAGTCTCAAAAATCTTCGTACCTCGGCGAATACTAAATCAAATAGTCAGTAGAGTAAGCAGTAAAATTATGATTTTTTTAAAGAACTTCTGATTGAAATTGAAATTGAATATTTTTTCTTGAGGGTCTCCAAAATAAGCTTAGAAGAGTACAGAAAAGAGAGTGTGAAAATCGACGAAATTTAACGACGAGAGTTTGCCTGAAAAAATCTTCGAACCTCGGCGTAGAGTATTTCTGAAGCGTAACAAGCGTAAAGCCTTAAAGCCAAGCGAAGAAAAGCGAGTGTGATAAAGTCTGAAAAATCTACGTACCTCGGCGAATACTAAATCAAATAGTCAGTAGAGTAAGCAGTTAAATTATGATTTTTTTAAAGAACTTCTGATTGAAATTGAAATTGAATATTTTTTCTTGAGGGTCTCCAAAATAAGCTTAGAAGAGTACAGAAAAGAGAGTGTGAAAATTGACGAAATTTAACCAAGAGAGTTTGCCTGAAAAAATCTTCGAACCTCGGCGTAGAGTATTTCTGAAGCGTAACAAGCGTAAAGCCTTAAAGCCAAGCGAAGAAAAGCGAGTGTGATAAAGTCTGAAAAATCTACGTACCTCGGCGAATACTAAATCAAATAGTCAGTAGAGTAAGCAGTAAAATTATGATTTTTTTAAAGAACTTCTGATTGAAATTGAAATTGAATATTTTTTCTTGAGGGTCTCCAAAATAAGCTTAGAAGAGTACAGAAAAGAGAGCGTGAAAATTGACGAAATTTAACCAAGAGAGTTTGCCTGAAAAAATCTTCGAACCTCGGCGTAGAGTATTTCTGAAGCGTAACAAGCGTAAAGCCTTAAAGCCAAGCGAAGAAAAGCGAGTGTGATAAAGTCTGAAAAATCTACGTACCTCGGCGAATACTAAATCAAATAGTCAGTAGAGTAAGCAGTAAAATTATGATTTTTTTAAAGAACTTCTGATTGAAATTGAAATTGAATATTTTTTCTTGAGGGTCTCCAAAATAAGCTTAGAAGAGTACAGAAAAGAAAGTGTGAAAATCGACGAAATTTAACGACGAGAGTTTGCCTGAAAAAATCTTCGAACCTCGGCGTAGAGTATTTCTGAAGCGTAACAAGCGTAAAGCCTTAAAGCCAAGCGAAGAAAAGCGAGTGTGATAAAGTCTCAAAAATCTTCGTAACTCGGCGAATACTAAATCAAATAGTCAGTAGAGTAAGCAGTAAAATTATGATTTTTTTAAAGAACTTCTGATTGAAATTGAAATTGAATATTTTTTCTTGAGGGTCTCCAAAATAAGCTTAGAAGAGTACAGAAAAGAGAGTGTGAAAATTGACGAAATTTAACCAAGAGAGTTTGCCTGAAAAAATCTTCGAACCTCGGCGTAGAGTATTTCTGAAGCGTAACAAGCGTAAAGCCTTAAAGCCAAGCGAAGAAAAGCGAGTGTGATAAAGTCTGAAAAATCTACGTACCTCGGCGAATACTAAATCAAATAGTCAGTAGAGTAAGCAGTAAAATTATGATTTTTTTAAAGAACTTCTGATTGAAATTGAAATTGAATATTTTTTCTTGAGGGTCTCCAAAATAAGCTTAGAAGAGTACAGAAAAGAGAGCGTGAAAATTGACGAAATTTAACGACGAGAGTTTGCCTGAAAAAATCTTCGAACCTCGGCGTAGGGTATTTCTGAAGCGTAACAAGCGTAAAGCCTTAAAGCTAAGCGAAGAAAAGCGAGTGTAATTAAGTCTGAAAAATCTACGTACCTCGGCGAATACTAAATCAAATAGTCAGTAGAGTAAGCAGTAAAATTATGATTTTTTTAAAGAACTTCTGATTGAAATTGAAATTGAATATTTTTTCTTGAGGGTCTCCAAAATAAGCTTAGAAGAGTACAGAAAAGAGAGTGTGAAAATCGACGAAATTTAACGACGAGAGTTTGCCTGAAAAAATCTTCGAACCTCGGCGTAGAGTATTTCTGAAGCGTAACAAGCGTAAAGCCTTAAAGCCAAGCGAAGAAAAGCGAGTGTGATAAAGTCTGAAAAATCTACGTACCTCGGCGAATACTAAATCAAATAGTCAGTAGAGTAAGCAGTTAAATTATGATTTTTTTAAAGAACTTCTGATTGAAATTGAAATTGAATATTTTTTCTTGAGGGTCTCCAAAATAAGCTTAGAAGAGTACAGAAAAGAGAGTGTGAAAATTGACGAAATTTAACCAAGAGAGTTTGCCTGAAAAAATCTTCGAACCTCGGCGTAGAGTATTTCTGAAGCGTAACAAGCGTAAAGCCTTAAAGCCAAGCGAAGAAAAGCGAGTGTGATAAAGTCTGAAAAATCTACGTACCTCGGCGAATACTAAATCAAATAGTCAGTAGAGTAAGCAGTAAAATTATGATTTTTTTAAAGAACTTCTGATTGAAATTGAAATTGAATATTTTTTCTTGAGGGTCTCCAAAATAAGCTTAGAAGAGTACAGAAAAGAGAGCGTGAAAATTGACGAAATTTAACCAAGAGAGTTTGCCTGAAAAAATCTTCGAACCTCGGCGTAGAGTATTTCTGAAGCGTAACAAGCGTAAAGCCTTAAAGCCAAGCGAAGAAAAGCGAGTGTGATAAAGTCTGAAAAATCTACGTACCTCGGCGAATACTAAATCAAATAGTCAGTAGAGTAAGCAGTAAAATTATGATATTTTTAAAGAACTTCTGATTGAAATTGAAATTGAATATTTTTTCTTGAGGGTCTCCAAAATAAGCTTAGAAGAGTACAGAAAAGAGAGTGTGAAAATCGACGAAATTTAACGACGAGAGTTTGCCTGAAAAAATCTTCGAACCTCGGCGTAGAGTATTTCTGAAGCGTAACAAGCGTAAAGCCTTAAAGCTAAGCGAAGAAAAGCGAGTGTAATTAAGTCTGAAAAATCTACGTACCTCGGCGAATACTAAATCAAATAGTCAGTAGAGTAAGCAGTAAAATTATGATATTTTTAAAGAACTTCTGATTGAAATTGAAATTGAATATTTTTTCTTGAGGGTCTCCAAAATAAGCTTAGAAGAGTACAGAAAAGAGAGTGTGAAAATTGACGAAATTTAACCAAGAGAGTTTGCCTGAAAAAATCTTCGAACCTCGGCGTAGAGTATTTCTGAAGCGTAACAAGCGTAAAGCCTTAAAGCCAAGCGAAGAAAAGCGAGTGTGATAAAGTCTGAAAAATCTACGTACCTCGGCGAATACTAAATCAAATAGTCAGTAGAGTAAGCAGTAAAATTATGATTTTTTTAAAGAACTTCTGATTGAAATTGAAATTGAATATTTTTTCTTGAGGGTCTCCAAAATAAGCTTAGAAGAGTACAGAAAAGAGAGCGTGAAAATTGACGAAATTTAACCAAGAGAGTTTGCCTGAAAAAATCTTCGAACCTCGGCGTAGAGTATTTCTGAAGCGTAACAAGCGTAAAGCCTTAAAGCCAAGCGAAGAAAAGCGAGTGTGATAAAGTCTGAAAAATCTACGTACCTCGGCGAATACTAAATCAAATAGTCAGTAGAGTAAGCAGTAAAATTATGATATTTTTAAAGAACTTCTGATTGAAATTGAAATTGAATATTTTTTCTTGAGGGTCTCCAAAATAAGCTTAGAAGAGTACAGAAAAGAGAGTGTGAAAATCGACGAAATTTAACGACGAGAGTTTGCCTGAAAAAATCTTCGAACCTCGGCGTAGAGTATTTCTGAAGCGTAACAAGCGTAAAACCTTAAAGCCAAGCGAAGAAAAGCGAGTGTGATAAAGTCTGAAAAATCTACGTACCTCGGCGAATACTAAATCAAATAGTCAGTAGAGTAAGCAGTAAAATTATGATTTTTTTAAAGAACTTCTGGTTGAAATTGAAATTGAATATTTTTTCTTGAGGGTCTCCAAAATAAGCTTAGAAGAGTACAGAAAAGAAAGTGTGAAAATCGACGAAATTTAACGACGAGAGTTTGCCTGAAAAAATCTTCGAACCTCGGCGTAGAGTATTTCTGAAGCGTAACAAGCGTAAAGCCTTAAAGCTAAGCGAAGAAAAGCGAGTGTAATTAAGTCTGAAAAATCTACGTACCTCGGCGAATACTAAATCAAATAGTCAGTAGAGTAAGCTGTAAAATTATGATTTTTTTAAAGAACTTCTGATTGAAATTGAAATTGAATATTTTTTCTTGAGGGTCTCCAAAATAAGCTTAGAAGAGTACAGAAAAGAGAGTGTGAAAATCGACGAAATTTAACGACGAGAGTTTGCCTGAAAAAATCTTCGAACCTCGGCGTAGAGTATTTCTGAAGCGTAACAAGCGTAAAACCTTAAAGCCAAGCGAAGAAAAGCGAGTGTGATAAAGTCTGAAAAATCTACGTACCTCGGCGAATACTAAATCAAATAGTCAGTAGAGTAAGCAGTAAAATTATGATTTTTTTAAAGAACTTCTGATTGAAATTGAAATTGAATATTTTTTCTTGAGGGTCTCCAAAATAAGCTTAGAAGAGTACAGAAAAGAAAGTGTGAAAATCGACGAAAGTTAACGACGAGAGTTTGCCTGAAAAAATCTTCGAACCTCGGCGTAGAGTATTTCTGAAGCGTAACAAGCGTAAAGCCTTAAAGCCAAGCGAAGAAAAGCGAGTGTGATAAAGTCTCAAAAATCTTCGTACCTCGGCGAATACTAAATCAAATAGTCAGTAGAGTAAGCAGTAAAATTATGATTTTTTTAAAGAACTTCTGATTGAAATTGAAATTGAATATTTTTTCTTGAGGGTCTCCAAAATAAGCTTAGAAGAGTACAGAAAAGAGAGTGTGAAAATCGACGAAATTTAACGACGAGAGTTTGCCTGAAAAAATCTTCGAACCTCGGCGTAGAGTATTTCTGAAGCGTAACAAGCGTAAAGCCTTAAAGCCAAGCGAAGAAAAGCGAGTGTGATAAAGTCTGAAAAATCTACGTACCTCGGCGAATACTAAATCAAATAGTCAGTAGAGTAAGCAGTTAAATTATGATTTTTTTAAAGAACTTCTGATTGAAATTGAAATTGAATATTTTTTCTTGAGGGTCTCCAAAATAAGCTTAGAAGAGTACAGAAAAGAGAGTGTGAAAATTGACGAAATTTAACCAAGAGAGTTTGCCTGAAAAAATCTTCGAACCTCGGCGTAGAGTATTTCTGAAGCGTAACAAGCGTAAAGCCTTAAAGCCAAGCGAAGAAAAGCGAGTGTGATAAAGTCTGAAAAATCTACGTACCTCGGCGAATACTAAATCAAATAGTCAGTAGAGTAAGCAGTAAAATTATGATTTTTTTAAAGAACTTCTGATTGAAATTGAAATTGAATATTTTTTCTTGAGGGTCTCCAAAATAAGCTTAGAAGAGTACAGAAAAGAGAGTGTGAAAATCGACGAAATTTAACGACGAAAGTTTGCCTGAAAAAATCTTCGAACCTCGGCGTAGAGTATTTCTGAAGCGTAACAAGCGTAAAGCCTTAAAGCCAAGCGAAGAAAAGCGAGTGTGATAAAGTCTCAAAAATCTACGTACCTCGGCGAATACTAAATCAAATAGTCAGTAGAGTAAGCAGTAAAATTATGATTTTTTTAAAGAACTTCTGATTGAAATTGAAATTGAATATTTTTTCTTGAGGGTCTCCAAAATAAGCTTAGAAGAGTACAGAAAAGAGAGTGTGAAAATTGACGAAATTTAACCAAGAGAGTTTGCCTGAAAAAATCTTCGAACCTCGGCGTAGAGTATTTCTGAAGCGTAACAAGCGTCAAGCCTTAAAGCCAAGCGAAGAAAAGCGAGTGTGATAAAGTCTGAAAAATCTACGTACCTCGGCGAATACTAAATCAAATAGTCAGTAGAGTAAGCAGTAAAATTATGATTTTTTTAAAGAACTTCTGATTGAAATTGAAATTGAATATTTTTTCTTGAGGGTCTCCAAAATAAGCTTAGAAGAGTACAGAAAAGAGAGCGTGAAAATTGACGAAATTTAACCAAGAGAGTTTGCCTGAAAAATCTTCGAACCTCGGCGTAGAGTATTTCTGAAGCGTAACAAGCGTAAAGCCTTAAAGCCAAGCGAAGAAAAGCGAGTGTGATAAAGTCTGAAAAATCTACGTACCTCGGCGAATACTAAATCAAATAGTCAGTAGAGTAAGCAGTAAAATTATGATTTTTTTAAAGAACTTCTGATTGAAATTGAAATTGAATATTTTTTCTTGAGGGTCTCCAAAATAAGCTTAGAAGAGTACAGAAAAGAGAGTGTGAAAATCGACGAAATTTAACGACGAGAGTTTGCCTGAAAAAATCTTCGAACCTCGGCGTAGAGTATTTCTGAAGCGTAACAAGCGTAAAGCCTTAAAGCTAAGCGAAGAAAAGCGAGTGTAATTAAGTCTGAAAAATCTACGTACCTCGGCGAATACTAAATCAAATAGTCAGTAGAGTAAGCAGTAAAATTATGATTTTTTTAAAGAACTTCTGATTGAAATTGAAATTGAATATTTTTTCTTGAGGGTCTCCAAAATAAGCTTAGAAGAGTACAGAAAAGAGAGTGTGAAAATCGACGAAATTTAACGACGAGAGTTTGCCTGAAAAAATCTTCGAACCTCGGCGTAGAGTATTTCTGAAGCGTAACAAGCGTAAAACCTTAAAGCCAAGCGAAGAAAAGCGAGTGTGATAAAGTCTGAAAAATCTACGTACCTCGGCGAATACTAAATCAAATAGTCAGTAGAGTAAGCAGTAAAATTATGATTTTTTTAAAGAACTTCTGATTGAAATTGAAATTGAATATTTTTTCTTGAGGGTCTCCAAAATAAGCTTAGAAGAGTACAGAAAAGAGAGTGTGAAAATCGACGAAATTTAACGACGAGAGTTTGCCTGAAAAAATCTTCGAACCTCGGCGTAGAGTATTTCTGAAGCGTAACAAGCGTAAAGCCTTAAAGCCAAGCGAAGAAAAGCGAGTGTAATTAAGTCTGAAAAATCTACGTACCTCGGCGAATACTAAATCAAATAGTCAGTAGAGTAAGCAGTAAAATTATGATTTTTTTAAAGAACTTCTGATTGAAATTGAAATTGAATATTTTTTCTTGAGGGTCTCCAAAATAAGCTTAGAAGAGTACAGAAAAGAGAGTGTGAAAATCGACGAAATTTAACGACGAGAGTTTGCCTGAAAAAATCTTCGAACCTCGGCGTAGAGTATTTCTGAAGCGTAACAATCGTAAAACCTTAAAGCCAAGCGAAGAAAAGCGAGTGTGATAAAGTCTGAAAAATCTACGTACCTCGGCGAATACTAAATCAAATAGTCAGTAGAGTAAGCAGTAAAATTATGATTTTTTTAAAGAACTTCTGATTGAAATTGAAATTGAATATTTTTTCTTGAGGGTCTCCAAAATAAGCTTAGAAGAGTACAGAAAAGAGAGTGTGAAAATCGACGAAATTTAACGACGAGAGTTTGCCTGAAAAAATCTTCGAACCTCGGCGTAGAGTATTTCTGAAGCGTAACAAGCGTAAAACCTTAAAGCCAAGCGAAGAAAAGCGAGTGTGATAAAGTCTGAAAAATCTACGTACCTCGGCGAATACTAAATCAAATAGTCAGTAGAGTAAGCAGTAAAATTATGATTTTTTTAAAGAACTTCTGATTGAAATTGAAATTGAATATTTTTTCTTGAGGGTCTCCAAAATAAGCTTAGAAGAGTACAGAAAAGAAAGTTTGAAAATCGACGAAATTTAACGACGAGAGTTTGCCTGAAAAAATCTTCGAACCTCGGCGTAGAGTATTTCTGAAGCGTAACAAGCGTAAAGCCTTAAAGCCAAGCGAAGAAAAGCGAGTGTGATAAAGTCTCAAAAATCTTCGTACCTCGGCGAATACTAAATCAAATAGTCAGTAGAGTAAGCAGTAAAATTATGATTTTTTTAAAGAACTTCTGATTGAAATTGAAATTGAATATTTTTTCTTGAGGGTCTCCAAAATAAGCTTAGAAGAGTACAGAAAAGAGAGTGTGAAAATCGACGAAATTTAACGACGAGAGTTTGCCTGAAAAAATCTTCGAACCTCGGCGTAGAGTATTTCTGAAGCGTAACAAGCGTAAAGCCTTAAAGCCAAGCGAAGAAAAGCGAGTGTGATAAAGTCTGAAAAATCTACGTACCTCGGCGAATACTAAATCAAATAGTCAGTAGAGTAAGCAGTAAAATTATGATTTTTTTAAAGAACTTCTGATTGAAATTGAAATTGAATATTTTTTCTTGAGGGTCTCCAAAATAAGCTTAGAAGAGTACGGAAAAGAGAGTGTGAAAATTGACGAAATTTAACCAAGAGAGTTTGCCTGAAAAAATCTTCGAACCTCGGCGTAGAGTATTTCTGAAGCGTAACAAGCGTAAAGCCTTAAAGCCAAGCGAAGAAAAGCGAGTGTGATAAAGTCTGAAAAATCTACGTACCTCGGCGAATACTAAATCAAATAGTCAGTAGAGTAAGCAGTAAAATTATGATTTTTTTAAAGAACTTCTGATTGAAATTGAAATTGAATATTTTTTCTTGAGGGTCTCCAAAATAAGCTTAGAAGAGTACAGAAAAGAGAGTGTGAAAATCGACGAAATTTAACGACGAGAGTTTGCCTGAAAAAATCTTCGAACCTCGGCGTAGGGTATTTCTGAAGCGTAACAAGCGTAAAGCCTTAAAGCTAAGCGAAGAAAAGCGAGTGTAATTAAGTCTGAAAAATCTACGTACCTCGGCGAATACTAAATCAAATAGTCAGTAGAGTAAGCAGTAAAATTATGATTTTTTTAAAGAACTTCTGATTGAAATTGAAATTGAATATTTTTTCTTGAGGGTCTCCAAAATAAGCTTAGAAGAGTACAGAAAAGAGAGTGTGAAAATCGACGAAATTTAACGACGAGAGTTTGCCTGAAAAAATCTTCGAACCTCGGCGTAGAGTATTTCTGAAGCGTAACAAGCGTAAAGCCTTAAAGCTAAGCGAAGAAAAGCGAGTGTAATTAAGTCTGAAAAATCTACGTACCTCGGCGAATACTAAATCAAATAGTCAGTAGAGTAAGCAGTAAAATTATGATTTTTTTAAAGAACTTCTGATTGAAATTGAAATTGAATATTTTTTCTTGAGGGTCTCCAAAATAAGCTTAGAAGAGTACAGAAAAGAGAGTGTGAAAATCGACGAAATTTAACGACGAGAGTTTGCCTGAAAAAATCTTCGAACCTCGGCGTAGAGTATTTCTGAAGCGTAACAAGCGTAAAGCCTTAAAGCTAAGCGAAGAAAAGCGAGTGTAATTAAGTCTGAAAAATCTACGTACCTCGGCGAATACTAAATCAAATAGTCAGTAGAGTAAGCAGTAAAATTATGATTTTTTTAAAGAACTTCTGATTGAAATTGAAATTGAATATTTTTTCTTGAGGGTCTCCAAAATAAGCTTAGAAGAGTACAGAAAAGAGAGTGTGAAAATCGACGAAATTTAACGACGAGAGTTTGCCTGAAAAAATCTTCGAACCTCGGCGTAGAGTATTTCTGAAGCGTAACAAGCGTAAAACCTTAAAGCCAAGCGAAGAAAAGCGAGTGTGATAAAGTCTGAAAAATCTACGTACCTCGGCGAATACTAAATCAAATAGTCAGTAGAGTAAGCAGTAAAATTATGATTTTTTTAAAGAACTTCTGATTGAAATTGAAATTGAATATTTTTTCTTGAGGGTCTCCAAAATAAGCTTAGAAGAGTACAGAAAAGAAAGTGTGAAAATCGACGAAATTTAACGACGAGAGTTTGCCTGAAAAAATCTTCGAACCTCGGCGTAGAGTATTTCTGAAGCGTAACAAGCGTAAAGCCTTAAAGCTAAGCGAAGAAAAGCGAGTGTAATTAAGTCTGAAAAATCTACGTACCTCGGCGAATACTAAATCAAATAGTCAGTAGAGTAAGCAGTAAAATTATGATTTTTTTAAAGAACTTCTGATTGAAATTGAAATTGAATATTTTTTCTTGAGGGTCTCCAAAATAAGCTTAGAAGAGTACAGAAAAGAGAGTGTGAAAATCGACGAAATTTAACGACGAGAGTTTGCCTGAAAAAATCTTCGAACCTCGGCGTAGAGTATTTCTGAAGCGTAACAAGCGTAAAACCTTAAAGCCAAGCGAAGAAAAGCGAGTGTGATAAAGTCTGAAAAATCTACGTACCTCGGTGAATACTAAATCAAATAGTCAGTAGAGTAAGCAGTAAAATTATGATTTTTTTAAAGAACTTCTGATTGAAATTGAAATTGAATATTTTTTCTTGAGGGTCTCCAAAATAAGCTTAGAAGAGTACAGAAAAGAGAGTGTGAAAATCGACGAAATTTAACGACGAGAGTTTGCCTGAAAAAATCTTCGAACCTCGGCGTAGAGTATTTCTGAAGCGTAACAAGCGTAAAGCCTTAAAGCCAAGCGAAGAAAAGCGAGTGTGATAAAGTCTGAAAAATCTACGTACCTCGGCGAATACTAAATCAAATAGTCAGTAGAGTAAGCAGTAAAATTATGATTTTTTTAAAGAACTTCTGATTGAAATTGAAATTGAATATTTTTTCTTGAGGGTCTCCAAAATAAGCTTAGAAGAGTACAGAAAAGAGAGTGTGAAAATCGACGAAATTTAACGACGAGAGTTTGCCTGAAAAATTCTTCGAACCTCGGCGTAGAGTATTTCTGAAGCGTAACAAGCGTAAAGCCTTAAAGCCAAGCGAAGAAAAGCGAGTGTAATTAAGTCTGAAAAATCTACGTACCTCGGCGAATGCTAAATCAAATAGTCAGTAGAGTAAGCAGTAAAATTATGATTTTTTTAAAGAACTTCTGATTGAAATTGAAATTGAATATTTTTTCTTGAGGGTCTCCAAAATAAGCTTAGAAGAGTACAGAAAAGAGAGTGTGAAAATTGACGAAATTTAACCAAGAGAGTTTGCCTGAAAATATCTTCGAACCTCGGCGTAGAGTATTTCTGAAGCGTAACAAGCGTAAAGCCTTAAAGCCAAGCGAAGAAAAGCGAGTGTGATAAAGTCTGAAAAATCTACGTACCTCGGCGAATACTAAATCAAATAGTCAGTAGAGTAAGCAGTAAAATTATGATTTTTTTAAAGAACTTCTGATTGAAATTGAAATTGAATATTTTTTCTTGAGGGTCTCCAAAATAAGCTTAGAAGAGTACAGAAAAGAGAGTGTGAAAATCGACGAAATTTAACGACGAGAGTTTGCCTGAAAAATTCTTCGAACCTCGGCGTAGAGTATTTCTGAAGCGTAACAAGCGTAAAGCCTTAAAGCCAAGCGAAGAAAAGCGAGTGTAATTAAGTCTGAAAAATCTACGTACCTCGGCGAATGCTAAATCAAATAGTCAGTAGAGTAAGCAGTAAAATTATGATTTTTTTAAAGAACTTCTGATTGAAATTGAAATTGAATATTTTTTCTTGAGGGTCTTAAAAATAAGCTTAGAAGATTACAGAAAAGAGAGTGTGAAAATTGAAGAAATTTAACCACGATAGTTTGCCTGAAAAAATCTTCGAACCTCGGCGTAGAGTATTTCTGAAGCGTAACAAGCGTCAAGCCTTAAAGCCAAGCGAAGAAAAGCGAGTGTCATAAAGTCTGAAAAATCTACGTACCTCGGCGAATACTTAATCAAATAGTCAGTAGAGTAAGCAGTAAAATTATGATTTTTTTAAAGAACTTCTGATTGAAATTGAAATTGAATATTTTTTCTTGAGGGTCTCCAAAATAAGCTTAGAAGAGTACAGAAAAGAGAGTGTGAAAATCGACGAAATTTAACGACGAGAGTTTGCCTGAAAAAATCTTCGAACCTCGGCGTAGGGTATTTCTGAAGCGTAACAAGCGTAAAGCCTTAAAGCTAAGCGAAGAAAAACGAGTGTAATTAAGTCTGAAAAATCTACGTACCTCGGCGAATACTAAATCAAATAGTCAGTAGAGTAAGCAGTAAAATTATGATTTTTTTAAAGAACTTCTGATTGAAATTGAAATTGAATATTTTTTCTTGAGGGTCTCCAAAATAAGCTTAGAAGAGTACAGAAAAGAGAGTGTGAAAATCGACGAAATTTAACGACGAGAGTTTGCCTGAAAAAATCTTCGAACCTCGGCGTAGAGTATTTCTGAAGCGTAACAAACGTAAAGCCTTAAAGCCAAGCGAAGAAAAGCGAGTGTGATAAAGTCTCAAAAATCTTCGTACCTCGGCGAATACTAAATCAAATAGTCAGTAGAGTAAGCAGTAAAATTATGATTTTTTTAAAGAACTTCTGATTGAAATTGAAATTGAATATTTTTTCTTGAGGGTCTCCAAAATAAGCTTAGAAGAGTACAGAAAAGAGAGTGTGAAAATCGACGAAATTTAACGACGAGAGTTTGCCTGAAAAAATCTTCGAACCTCGGCGTAGAGTATTTCTGAAGCGTAACAAGCGTAAAGCCTTAAAGCTAAGCGAAGAAAAGCGAGTGTAATTAAGTCTGAAAAATCTACGTACCTCGGCGAATACTAAATCAAATAGTCAGTAGAGTAAGCAGTAAAATTATGATTTTTTTAAAGAACTTCTGATTGAAATTGAAATTGAATATTTTTTCTTGAGGGTCTCCAAAATAAGCTTAGAAGAGTACAGAAAAGAGAGTGTGAAAATCGACGAAATTTAACGACGAGAGTTTGCCTGAAAAAATCTTCGAACCTCGGCGTAGAGTATTTCTGAAGCGTAACAAGCGTAAAACCTTAAAGCCAAGCGAAGAAAAGCGAGTGTGATAAAGTCTGAAAAATCTTCGTACCTCGGCGAATACTAAATCAAATAGTCAGTAGAGTAAGCAGTAAAATTATGATTTTTTTAAAGAACTTCTGATTGAAATTGAAATTGAATATTTTTTCTTGAGGGTCTCCAAAATAAGCTTAGAAGAGTACAGAAAAGAGAGTGTGAAAATCGACGAAATTTAACCAAGAGAGTTTGCCTGAAAAAATCTTCGAACCTCGGCGTAGAGTATTTCTGAAGCGTAACAAGCGTAAAGCCTTAAAGCCAAGCGAAGAAAAGCGAGTGTGATAAAGTCTGAAAAATCTTCGTACCTCGGCGAATACTAAATCAAATAGTCAGTAGAGTAAGCAGTAAAATTATGATTTTTTTAAAGAACTTCTGATTGAAATTGAAATTGAATATTTTTTCTTGAGGGTCTCCAAAATAAGCTTAGAAGAGTACAGAAAAGAGAGTGTGAAAATCGACGAAATTTAACGACGAGAGTTTGCCTGAAAAAATCTTCGAACCTCGGCGTAGGGTATTTCTGAAGCGTAACAAGCGTAAAGCCTTAAAGCTAAGCGAAGAAAAACGAGTGTAATTAAGTCTGAAAAATCTACGTACCTCGGCGAATACTAAATCAAATAGTCAGTAGAGTAAGCAGTAAAATTATGATTTTTTTAAAGAACTTCTGATTGAAATTGAAATTGAATATTTTTTCTTGAGGGTCTCCAAAATAAGCTTAGAAGAGTACAGAAAAGAGAGTGTGAAAATCGACGAAATTTAACGACGAGAGTTTGCCTGAAAAAATCTTCGAACCTCGGCGTAGAGTATTTCTGAAGCGTAACAAGCGTAAAGCCTTTAAGCTAAGCGAAGAAAAGCGAGTGTAATTAAGTCTGAAAAATCTACGTACCTCGGCGAATACTAAATCAAATAGTCAGTAGAGTAAGCAGTAAAATTATGATTTTTTTAAAGAACTTCTGATTGAAATTGAAATTGAATATTTTTTCTTGAGGGTCTCCAAAATAAGCTTAGAAGAGTACAGAAAAGAGAGTGTGAAAATCGACGAAATTTAACGACGAGAGTTTGCCTGAAAAAATCTTCGAACCTCGGCGTAGAGTATTTCTGAAGCGTAACAAGCGTAAAACCTTAAAGCCAAGCGAAGAAAAGCGAGTGTGATAAAGTCTGAAAAATCTACGTACCTCGGCGAATACTAAATCAAATAGTCAGTAGAGTAAGCAGTAAAATTATGATTTTTTTAAAGAACTTCTGATTGAAATTGAAATTGAATATTTTTTCTTGAGGGTCTCCAAAATAAGCTTAGAAGAGTACAGAAAAGAGAGTGTGAAAATCGACGAAATTTAACGACGAGAGTTTGCCTGAAAAAATCTTCGAACCTCGGCGTAGAGTATTTCTGAAGCGTAACAAGCGTAAAGCCTTAAAGCCAAGCGAAGAAAAGCGAGTGTGATAAAGTCTGAAAAATCTACGTACCTCGGCGAATACTAAATCAAATAGTCAGTAGAGTAAGCAGTAAAATTATGATTTTTTTAAAGAACTTCTGATTGAAATTGAAATTGAATATTTTTTCTTGAGGGTCTCCAAAATAAGCATAGAAGAGTACAGAAAAGAGAGCGTGAAAATTGACGAAATTTAACCAAGAGAGTTTGCCTGAAAAAATCTTCGAACCTCGGCGTAGGGTATTTCTGAAGCGTAACAAGCGTAAAGCCTTAAAGCCAAGCGAAGAAAAGCGAGTGTGATAAAGTCTGAAAAATCTACGTACCTCGGCGAATACTAAATCAAATAGTCAGTAGAGTAAGCAGTAAAATTATGATTTTTTTAAAGAACTTCTGATTGAAATTGAAATTGAATATTTTTTCTTGAGGGTCTCCAAAATAAGCTTAGAAGAGTACAGAAAAGAGAGTGTGAAAATCGACGAAATTTAACGACGAGAGTTTGCCTGAAAAAATCTTCGAACCTCGGCGTAGGGTATTTCTGAAGCGTAACAAGCGTAAAGCCTTAAAGCTAAGCGAAGAAAAGCGAGTGTAATTAAGTCTGAAAAATCTACGTACCTCGGCGAATACTAAATCAAATAGTCAGTAGAGTAAGCAGTAAAATTATGATTTTTTTAAAGAACTTCTGATTGAAATTGAAATTGAATATTTTTTCTTGAGGGTCTCCAAAATAAGCTTAGAAGAGTACAGAAAAGAGAGTGTGAAAATCGACGAAATTTAACGACGAGAGTTTGCCTGAAAAAATCTTCGAACCTCGGCGTAGAGTATTTCTGAAGCGTAACAAGCGTAAAGCCTTAAAGCTAAGCGAAGAAAAGCGAGTGTAATTAAGTCTGAAAAATCTACGTACCTCGGCGAATACTAAATCAAATAGTCAGTAGAGTAAGCAGTAAAATTATGATTTTTTTAAAGAACTTCTGATTGAAATTGAAATTGAATATTTTTTCTTGAGGGTCTCCAAAATAAGCTTAGAAGAGTACAGAAAAGAGAGTGTGAAAATCGACGAAATTTAACGACGAGAGTTTGCCTGAAAAAATCTTCGAACCTCGGCGTAGAGTATTTCTGAAGCGTAACAAGCGTAAAACCTTAAAGCCAAGCGAAGAAAAGCGAGTGTGATAAAGTCTGAAAAATCTACGTACCTCGGCGAATACTAAATCAAATAGTCAGT
Source organism: Nemotelus pantherinus (assembly GCA_963978885.1). Taxonomy (NCBI): domain Eukaryota; kingdom Metazoa; phylum Arthropoda; class Insecta; order Diptera; family Stratiomyidae; genus Nemotelus; species Nemotelus pantherinus. The sequence goes on from OZ022265.1 coordinate 23,554,283, forward strand.
AGAGTAAGCAGTAAAATTATGATTTTTTTAAAGAACTTCTGGTTGAAATTGAAATTGAATATTTTTTCTTGAGGGTCTCCAAAATAAGCTTAGAAGAGTACAGAAAAGAAAGTGTGAAAATCGACGAAATTTAACGACGAGAGTTTGCCTGAAAAAATCTTCGAACCTCGGCGTAGAGTATTTCTGAAGCGTAACAAGCGTAAAGCCTTAAAGCTAAGCGAAGAAAAGCGAGTGTAATTAAGTCTGAAAAATCTACGTACCTCGGCGAATACTTAATCAAATAGTCCGTAGAGTAAGCAGTAAAATTATGATTTTTTTAAAGAACTTCTGATTGAAATTGAAATTGAATATTTTTTCTTGAGGGTCTCCAAAATAAGCTTAGAAGAGTACAGAAAAGAGAGTGTGAAAATCGACGAAATTTAACGACGAGAGTTTGCCTGAAAAAATCTTCGAACCTCGGCGTAGAGTATTTCTGAAGCGTAACAAGCGTAAAACCTTAAAGCCAAGCGAAGAAAAGCGAGTGTGATAAAGTCTGAAAAATCTACGTACCTCGGCGAATACTAAATCAAATAGTCAGTAGAGTAAGCAGTAAAATTATGATTTTTTTAAAGAACTTCTGATTGAAATTGAAATTGAATATTTTTTCTTGAGGGTCTCCAAAATAAGCTTAGAAGAGTACAGAAAAGAAAGTGTGAAAATCGACGAAATTTAACGACGAGAGTTTGCCTGAAAAAATCTTCGAACCTCGGCGTAGAGTATTTCTGAAGCGTAACAAACGTAAAGCCTTAAAGCCAAGCGAAGAAAAGCGAGTGTGATAAAGTCTCAAAAATCTTCGTACCTCGGCGAATACTAAATCAAATAGTCAGTAGAGTAAGCAGTAAAATTATGATTTTTTTAAAGAACTTCTGATTGAAATTGAAATTGAATATTTTTTCTTGAGGGTCTCCAAAATAAGCTTAGAAGAGTACAGAAAAGAGAGTGTGAAAATCGACGAAATTTAACGACGAGAGTTTGCCTGAAAAAATCTTCGAACCTCGGCGTAGAGTATTTCTGAAGCGTAACAAGCGTAAAGCCTTAAAGCCAAGCGAAGGAAAGCGAGTGTGATAAAGTCTGAAAAATCTACGTACCTCGGCGAATACTAAATCAAATAGTCAGTAGAGTAAGCAGTAAAATTATGATTTTTTTAAAGAACTTCTGATTGAAATTGAAATTGAATATTTTTTCTTGAGGGTCTCCAAAATAAGCTTAGAAGAGTACAGAAAAGAGAGCGTGAAAATTGACGAAATTTAACCAAGAGAGTTTGCCTGAAAAAATCTTCGAACCTCGGCGTAGGGTATTTCTGAAGCGTAACAAGCGTAAAGCCTTAAAGCCAAGCGAAGAAAAGCGAGTGTAATTAAGTCTGAAAAATCTACGTACCTCGGCGAATACTAAATCAAATAGTCAGTAGAGTAAGCAGTAAAATTATGATTTTTTTAAAGAACTTCTGATTGAAATTGAAATTGAATATTTTTTCTTGAGGGTCTCCAAAATAAGCTTAGAAGAGTACAGAAAAGAGAGTGTGAAAATCGACGAAATTTAACGACGAGAGTTTGCCTGAAAAAATCTTCGAACCTCGGCGTAGAGTATTTCTGAAGCGTAACAAGCGTAAAGCCTTAAAGCCAAGCGAAGAAAAGCGAGTGTGATAAAGTCTGAAAAATCTACGTACCTCGGCGAATACTAAATCAAATAGTCAGTAGAGTAAGCAGTAAAATTATGATTTTTTTAAAGAACTTCTGATTGAAATTGAAATTGAATATTTTTTCTTGAGGGTCTCCAAAATAAGCATAGAAGAGTACAGAAAAGAGAGCGTGAAAATTGACGAAATTTAACCAAGAGAGTTTGCCTGAAAAAATCTTCGAACCTCGGCGTAGGGTATTTCTGAAGCGTAACAAGCGTAAAGCCTTAAAGCCAAGCGAAGAAAAGCGAGTGTGATAAAGTCTGAAAAATCTACGTACCTCGGCGAATACTAAATCAAATAGTCAGTAGAGTAAGCAGTAAAATTATGATTTTTTTAAAGAACTTCTGATTGAAATTGAAATTGAATATTTTTTCTTGAGGGTCTCCAAAATAAGCTTAGAAGAGTACAGAAAAGAGAGTGTGAAAATCGACGAAATTTAACGACGAGAGTTTGCCTGAAAAAATCTTCGAACCTCGGCGTAGGGTATTTCTGAAGCGTAACAAGCGTAAAGCCTTAAAGCTAAGCGAAGAAAAGCGAGTGTAATTAAGTCTGAAAAATCTACGTACCTCGGCGAATACTAAATCAAATAGTCAGTAGAGTAAGCAGTAAAATTATGATTTTTTTAAAGAACTTCTGATTGAAATTGAAATTGAATATTTTTTCTTGAGGGTCTCCAAAATAAGCTTAGAAGAGTACAGAAAAGAGAGTGTGAAAATCGACGAAATTTAACGACGAGAGTTTGCCTGAAAAAATCTTCGAACCTCGGCGTAGAGTATTTCTGAAGCGTAACAAGCGTAAAGCCTTAAAGCTAAGCGAAGAAAAGCGAGTGTAATTAAGTCTGAAAAATCTACGTACCTCGGCGAATACTAAATCAAATAGTCAGTAGAGTAAGCAGTAAAATTATGATTTTTTTAAAGAACTTCTGATTGAAATTGAAATTGAATATTTTTTCTTGAGGGTCTCCAAAATAAGCTTAGAAGAGTACAGAAAAGAGAGTGTGAAAATCGACGAAATTTAACGACGAGAGTTTGCCTGAAAAAATCTTCGAACCTCGGCGTAGAGTATTTCTGAAGCGTAACAAGCGTAAAACCTTAAAGCCAAGCGAAGAAAAGCGAGTGTGATAAAGTCTGAAAAATCTACGTACCTCGGCGAATACTAAATCAAATAGTCAGTAGAGTAAGCAGTAAAATTATGATTTTTTTAAAGAACTTCTGGTTGAAATTGAAATTGAATATTTTTTCTTGAGGGTCTCCAAAATAAGCTTAGAAGAGTACAGAAAAGAAAGTGTGAAAATCGACGAAATTTAACGACGAGAGTTTGCCTGAAAAAATCTTCGAACCTCGGCGTAGAGTATTTCTGAAGCGTAACAAGCGTAAAGCCTTAAAGCTAAGCGAAGAAAAGCGAGTGTAATTAAGTCTGAAAAATCTACGTACCTCGGCGAATACTTAATCAAATAGTCAGTAGAGTAAGCAGTAAAATTATGATTTTTTTAAAGAACTTCTGATTGAAATTGAAATTGAATATTTTTTCTTGAGGGTCTCCAAAATAAGCTTAGAAGAGTACAGAAAAGAGAGTGTGAAAATCGACGAAATTTAACGACGAGAGTTTGCCTGAAAAAATCTTCGAACCTCGGCGTAGAGTATTTCTGAAGCGTAACAAGCGTAAAACCTTAAAGCCAAGCGAAGAAAAGCGAGTGTGATAAAGTCTGAAAAATCTACGTACCTCGGCGAATACTAAATCAAATAGTCAGTAGAGTAAGCAGTAAAATTATGATTTTTTTAAAGAACTTCTGATTGAAATTGAAATTGAATATTTTTTCTTGAGGGTCTCCAAAATAAGCTTAGAAGAGTACAGAAAAGAAAGTGTGAAAATCGACGAAATTTAACGACGAGAGTTTGCCTGAAAAAATCTTCGAACCTCGGCGTAGAGTATTTCTGAAGCGTAACAAACGTAAAGCCTTAAAGCCAAGCGAAGAAAAGCGAGTGTGATAAAGTCTCAAAAATCTTCGTACCTCGGCGAATACTAAATCAAATAGTCAGTAGAGTAAGCAGTAAAATTATGATTTTTTTAAAGAACTTCTGATTGAAATTGAAATTGAATATTTTTTCTTGAGGGTCTCCAAAATAAGCTTAGAAGAGTACAGAAAAGAGAGTGTGAAAATCGACGAAATTTAACGACGAGAGTTTGCCTGAAAAAATCTTCGAACCTCGGCGTAGAGTATTTCTGAAGCGTAACAAGCGTAAAGCCTTAAAGCCAAGCGAAGGAAAGCGAGTGTGATAAAGTCTGAAAAATCTACGTACCTCGGCGAATACTAAATCAAATAGTCAGTAGAGTAAGCAGTAAAATTATGATTTTTTTAAAGAACTTCTGATTGAAATTGAAATTGAATATTTTTTCTTGAGGGTCTCCAAAATAAGCTTAGAAGAGTACAGAAAAGAGAGCGTGAAAATTGACGAAATTTAACCAAGAGAGTTTGCCTGAAAAAATCTTCGAACCTCGGCGTAGGGTATTTCTGAAGCGTAACAAGCGTAAAGCCTTAAAGCCAAGCGAAGAAAAGCGAGTGTAATTAAGTCTGAAAAATCTACGTACCTCGGCGAATACTAAATCAAATAGTCAGTAGAGTAAGCAGTAAAATTATGATTTTTTTAAAGAACTTCTGATTGAAATTGAAATTGAATATTTTTTCTTGAGGGTCTCCAAAATAAGCTTAGAAGAGTACAGAAAAGAGAGTGTGAAAATCGACGAAATTTAACGACGAGAGTTTGCCTGAAAAAATCTTCGAACCTCGGCGTAGAGTATTTCTGAAGCGTAACAAGCGTAAAGCCTTAAAGCTAAGCGAAGAAAAGCGAGTGTAATTAAGTCTGAAAAATCTACGTACCTCGGCGAATACTAAATCAAATAGTCAGTAGAGTAAGCAGTAAAATTATGATTTTTTTAAAGAACTTCTGATTGAAATTGAAATTGAATATTTTTTCTTGAGGGTCTCCAAAATAAGCTTAGAAGAGTACAGAAAAGAGAGTGTGAAAATCGACGAAATTTAACGACGAGAGTTTGCCTGAAAAAATCTTCGAACCTCGGCGTAGAGTATTTCTGAAGCGTAACAAGCGTAAAGCCTTAAAGCTAAGCGAAGAAAAGCGAGTGTAATTAAGTCTGAAAAATCTACGTACCTCGGCGAATACTAAATCAAATAGTCAGTAGAGTAAGCAGTAAAATTATGATTTTTTTAAAGAACTTCTGATTGAAATTGAAATTGAATATTTTTTCTTGAGGGTCTCCAAAATAAGCTTAGAAGAGTACAGAAAAGAGAGTGTGAAAATCGACGAAATTTAACGACGAGAGTTTGCCTGAAAAAATCTTCGAACCTCGGCGTAGAGTATTTCTGAAGCGTAACAAGCGTAAAACCTTAAAGCCAAGCGAAGAAAAGCGAGTGTGATAAAGTCTGAAAAATCTACGTACCTCGGCGAATACTAAATCAAATAGTCAGTAGAGTAAGCAGTAAAATTATGATTTTTTTAAAGAACTTCTGATTGAAATTGAAATTGAATATTTTTTCTTGAGGGTCTCCAAAATAAGCTTAGAAGAGTACAGAAAAGAGAGTGTGAAAATCGACGAAATTTAACGACGAGAGTTTGCCTGAAAAAATCTTCGAACCTCGGCGTAGAGTATTTCTGAAGCGTAACAAGCGTAAAACCTTAAAGCCAAGCGAAGAAAAGCGAGTGTGATAAAGTCTGAAAAATCTACGTACCTCGGTGAATACTAAATCAAATAGTCAGTAGAGTAAGCAGTAAAATTATGATTTTTTTAAAGAACTTCTGATTGAAATTGAAATTGAATATTTTTTCTTGAGGGTCTCCAAAATAAGCTTAGAAGAGTACAGAAAAGAGAGTGTGAAAATTGACGAAATTTAACCAAGAGAGTTTGCCTGAAAAAATCTTCGAACCTCGGCGTAGAGTATTTCTGAAGCGTAACAAGCGTAAAGCCTTAAAGCCAAGCGAAGAAAAGCGAGTGTGATAAAGTCTGAAAAATCTACGTACCTCGGCGAATACTAAATCAAATAGTCAGTAGAGTAAGCAGTAAAATTATGATTTTTTTAAAGAACTTCTGATTGAAATTGAAATTGAATATTTTTTCTTGAGGGTCTCCAAAATAAGCTTAGAAGAGTACAGAAAAGAGAGTGTGAAAATTGACGAAATTTAACCAAGAGAGTTTGCCTGAAAAAATCTTCGAACCTCGGCGTAGAGTATTTCTGAAGCGTAACAAGCGTAAAGCCTTAAAGCCAAGCGAAGAAAAGCGAGTGTGATAAAGTCTGAAAAATCTACGTACCTCGGCGAATACTAAATCAAATAGTCAGTAGAGTAAGCAGTAAAATTATGATTTTTTTAAAGAACTTCTGATTGAAATTGAAATTGAATATTTTTTCTTGAGGGTCTCCAAAATAAGCTTAGAAGAGTACAGAAAAGAGAGTGTGAAAATTGACGAAATTTAACCAAGAGAGTTTGCCTGAAAATATCTTCGAACCTCGGCGTAGAGTATTTCTGAAGCGTAACAAGCGTAAAGCCTTAAAGCCAAGCGAAGAAAAGCGAGTGTGATAAAGTCTGAAAAATCTACGTACCTCGGCGAATACTAAATCAAATAGTCAGTAGAGTAAGCAGTAAAATTATGATTTTTTTAAAGAACTTCTGATTGAAATTGAAATTGAATATTTTTTCTTGAGGGTCTCCAAAATAAGCTTAGAAGAGTACAGAAAAGAGAGTGTGAAAATCGACGAAATTTAACGACGAGAGTTTGCCTGAAAAATTCTTCGAACCTCGGCGTAGAGTATTTCTGAAGCGTAACAAGCGTAAAGCCTTAAAGCCAAGCGAAGAAAAGCGAGTGTGATAAAGTCTGAAAAATCTACGTACCTCGGCGAATACTAAATCAAATAGTCAGTAGAGTGAGCAGTAAAATTATGATTTTTTTAAAGAACTTCTGATTGAAATTGAAATTGAATATTTTTTCTTGAGGGTCTCCAAAATAAGCTTAGAAGAGTACAGAAAAGAGAGTGTGAAAATCGACGAAATTTAACGACGAGAGTTTGCCTGAAAAAATCTTCGAACCTCGGCGTAGAGTATTTCTGAAGCGTAACAAGCGTAAAACCTTAAAGCCAAGCGAAGAAAAGCGAGTGTGATAAAGTCTGAAAAATCTACGTACCTCGGCGAATACTAAATCAAATAGTCAGTAGAGTAAGCAGTAAAATTATGATTTTTTTAAAGAACTTCTGATTGAAATTGAAATTGAATATTTTTTCTTGAGGGTCTCCAAAATAAGCTTAGAAGAGTACAGAAAAGAGAGTGTGAAAATCGACGAAATTTAACGACGAGAGTTTGCCTGAAAAAATCTTCGAACCTCGGCGTAGAGTATTTCTGAAGCGTAACAAGCGTAAAACCTTAAAGCCAAGCGAAGAAAAGCGAGTGTGATAAAGTCTGAAAAATCTACGTACCTCGGTGAATACTAAATCAAATAGTCAGTAGAGTAAGCAGTAAAATTATGATTTTTTTAAAGAACTTCTGATTGAAATTGAAATTGAATATTTTTTCTTGAGGGTCTCCAAAATAAGCTTAGAAGAGTACAGAAAAGAGAGTGTGAAAATTGACGAAATTTAACCACGATAGTTTGCATGAAAAAATCTTCGAACCTCGGCGTAGAGTATTTCTGAAGCGTAACAAGCGTAAAACCTTAAAGCCAAGCGAAGAAAAGCGAGTGTGATAAAGTCTGAAAAATCTACGTACCTCGGCGAATACTAAATCAAATAGTCAGTAGAGTAAGCAGTAAAATTATGATTTTTTTAAAGAACTTCTGATTGAAATTGAAATTGAATATTTTTTCTTGAGGGTCTCCAAAATAAGCTTAGAAGAGTACAGAAAAGAGTGTGAAAATCGACGAATTTTAACCACGAGAGTTTGCCCGAAAAAATCTTCGAATCTCGGCGTAGAGTATTTCTGAAGCGTAACAAGCGTAAAGCTGTAAAGCCAAGCGAAGAAAAGCGAGTGAAATTAAGTCTGAAAAATCTACGTACCTCGGCGAATACTTAATCAAATAGTCAGTAGAGTAAGCAGTAAAATTATGATTTTTTTAAAGAACTTCTGATTGAAATTGAAATTGAATATTTTTTCTTGAGGGTCTCCAAAATAAGCTTAGAAGAGTACAGAAAAGAGAGTGTGAAAATCGACGAAATTTAACGACGAGAGTTTGCCTGAAAAAATCTTCGAACCTCGGCGTAGAGTATTTCTGAAGCGTAACAAGCGTAAAACCTTAAAGCCAAGCGAAGAAAAGCGAGTGTGATAAAGTCTGAAAAATCTACGTACCTCGGTGAATACTAAATCAAATAGTCAGTAGAGTAAGCAGTAAAATTATGATTTTTTTAAAGAACTTCTGATTGAAATTGAAATTGAATATTTTTTCTTGAGGGTCTCCAAAATAAGCTTAGAAGAGTACAGAAAAGAAAGTGTGAAAATCGACGAAATTTAACGACGAGAGTTTGCCTGAAAAAATCTTCGAACCTCGGCGTAGAGTATTTCTGAAGCGTAACAAGCGTAAAGCCTTAAAACCAAGCGAAGAAAAGCGAGTGTGATAAAGTCTGAAAAATCTACGTACCTCGGCGAATACTAAATCAAATAGTCAGTAGAGTAAGCAGTAAAATTATGATTTTTTTAAAGAACTTCTGATTGAAATTGAAATTGAATATTTTTTCTTGAGGGTCTCCAAAATAAGCTTAGAAGAGTACAGAAAAGAGAGTGTGAAAATCGACGAAATTTAACGACGAGAGTTTGCCTGAAAAAATCTTCGAACCTCGGCGTAGAGTATTTCTGAAGCGTAACAAGCGTAAAGCCTTAAAGCTAAGCGAAGAAAAGCGTGTGTAATTAAGTCTGAAAAATCTACGTACCTCGGCGAATACTAAATCAAATAGTCAGTAGAGTAAGCAGTAAAATTATGATTTTTTTAAAGAACTTCTGATTGAAATTGAAATTGAATATTTTTTCTTGAGGGTCTCCAAAATAAGCTTAGAAGAGTACAGAAAAGAGAGTGTGAAAATCGACGAAATTTAACGACGAGAGTTTGCCTGAAAAAATCTTCGAACCTCGGCGTAGAGTATTTCTGAAGCGTAACAAGCGTAAAACCTTAAAGCCAAGCGAAGAAAAGCGAGTGTGATAAAGTCTGAAAAATCTACGTACCTCGGCGAATACTAAATCAAATAGTCAGTAGAGTAAGCAGTAAAATTATGATTTTTTTAAAGAACTTCTGATTGAAATTGAAATTGAATATTTTTTCTTGAGGGTCTCCAAAATAAGCTTAGAAGAGTACAGAAAAGAGAGTGTGAAAATCGACGAAATTTAACGACGAGAGTTTGCCTGAAAAAATCTTCGAACCTCGGCGTAGAGTATTTCTGAAGCGTAACAAGCGTAAAACCTTAAAGCCAAGCGAAGAAAAGCGAGTGTGATAAAGTCTGAAAAATCTACGTACCTCGGTGAATACTAAATCAAATAGTCAGTAGAGTAAGCAGTAAAATTATGATTTTTTTAAAGAACTTCTGATTGAAATTGAAATTGAATATTTTTTCTTGAGGGTCTCCAAAATAAGCTTAGAGGAGTACAGAAAAGGGAGTGTGAAAATCGACGAAATTTAACGACGAGAGTTTGCCTGAAAAAATCTTCGAACCTCGGCGTAGAGTATTTCTGAAGCGTAACAAGCGTAAAGCCTTAAAGCTAAGCGAAGAAAAGCGAGTGTAATTAAGTCTGAAAAATCTACGTACCTCGACGAATGCTAAATCAAATAGTCAGTAGAGTAAGCAGTAAAATTATGATTTTTTTAAAGAACTTCTGATTGAAATTGAAATTGAATATTTTTTCTTGAGGGTCTCCAAAATAAGCTTAGAAGAGTACAGAAAAGAGAGTGTGAAAATCGACGAAATTTAACGACGAGAGTTTGCCTGAAAAAATCTTCGAACCTCGGCGTAGAGTATTTCTGAAGCGTAACAAGCGTAAAGCCTTAAAGCCAAGCGAAGAAAAGCGAGTGTGATAAAGTCTGAAAAATCTACGTACCTCGGCGAATACTAAATCAAATAGTCAGTAGAGTAAGCAGTAAAATTATGATTTTTTTAAAGAACTTCTGATTGAAATTGAAATTGAATATTTTTTCTTGAGGGTCTCCAAAATAAGCTTAGAAGAGTACAGAAAAGAAAGTGTGAAAATCGACGAAATTTAACGACGAGAGTTTGCCTGAAAAAATCTTCGAACCTCGGCGTAGAGTATTTCTGAAGCGTAACAAGCGTAAAGCCTTAAAGCTAAGCGAAGAAAAGCGAGTGTAATTAAGTCTGAAAAATCTACGTACATCGGCGAATACTAAATCAAATAGTCAGTAGAGTAAGCAGTAAAATTATGATTTTTTTAAAGAACTTCTGATTGAAATTGAAATTGAATATTTTTTCTTGAGGGTCTCCAAAATAAGCTTAGAAGAGTACAGAAAAGAGAGTGTGAAAATCGACGAAATTTAACGACGAGAGTTTGCCTGAAAAAATCTTCGAACCTCGGCGTAGAGTATTTCTGAAGCGTAACAAGCGTAAAGCCTTAAAGCCAAGCGAAGAAAAGCGAGTGTGATAAAGTCTGAAAAATCTACGTACCTCGGCGAATACTAAATCAAATAGTCAGTAGAGTAAGCAGTAAAATTATGATTTTTTTAAAAAACTTCTGATTGAAATTGAAATTGAATATTTTTTCTTGAGGGTCTCCAAAATAAGCTTAGAAGAGTACAGAAAAGAGAGTGTGAAAATTGAAGAAATTTAACCACGATAGTTTGCCTGAAAAAATCTTCGAACCTCGGCGTAGAGTATTTCTGAAGCGTAACAAGCGTCAAGCCTTAAAGCCAAGCGAAGAAAAGCGAGTGTGATAAAGTCTGAAAAATCTACGTACCTCGGCGAATACTAAATGAAATAGTCAGTAGAGTAAGCAGTAAAATTATGATTTTTTTAAAGAACTTCTGATTGAAATTGAAATTGAATATTTTTTCTTGAGGGTCTCCAAAATAAGCTTAGAAGATTACAGAAAAGAGAGTGTGAAAATTGACGAAATTTAACCACGATAGTTTGCATGAAAAAATCTTCGAACCTCGGCGTAGAGTATTTCTGAAGCGTAACAAGCGCAAAGCCTTAAAGCCAAGCGAAGAAAAGCGAGTGTAATTAAGTCTGAAAATCTACGTACCACGGCGAATGCTAAATCAAATAGTCAGTAGAGTAAGCAGTAAAATTATGATTTTTTTAAAGAACTTCCGATTGAAATTGAAATTGAATATTTTTTCATGAGGGTCTGCAAAATAAGCTTAGAAGAGTACAGAAAAGAGAGTGTGAAAATCGACGAAATTTAACCACGAGAGTTTGCCTGAAAAAATCTTCGAACCTCGGCGTTGAGTATTTCTGAAGCGTAACAAGCGTCAAGCCTTAAAGCCAAGCGAAGAAAAGCGAGTGTGATAAAGTCTGAAAAATCTACGTACCTCGGCGAATACTAAATCAAATAGTCAGTAGAGTAAGCAGTAAAATTATGATTTTTTTAAAGAACTTCTGATTGAAATTGAAATTGAATATTTTTTCTTGAGGGTCTCCAAAATAAGCTTAGAAGAGTACAGAAAAGAGAGTGTGAAAATCGACGAAATTTAACGACGAGAGTTTGCCTGAAAAAATCTTCGAACCTCGGCGTAGAGTATTTCTGAAGCGTAACAAGCGTAAAACCTTAAAGCCAAGCGAAGAAAAGCGAGTGTGATAAAGTCTGAAAAATCTACGTACCTCGGCGAATACTAAATCAAATAGTCAGTAGAGTAAGCAGTAAAATTATGATTTTTTTAAAGAACTTCTGATTGAAATTGAAATTGAATATTTTTTCTTGAGGGTCTCCAAAATAAGCTTAGAAGAGTACAGAAAAGAGTGTGAAAATCGACGAATTTTAACCACGAGAGTTTGCCCGAAAAAATCTTCGAATCTCGGCGTAGAGTATTTCTGAAGCGTAACAAGCGTAAAGCTGTAAAGCCAAGCGAAGAAAAGCGAGTGAAATTAAGTCTGAAAAATCTACGTACCTCGGCGAATACTTAATCAAATAGTCAGTAGAGTAAGCAGTAAAATTATGATTTTTTTAAAGAACTTCTGATTGAAATTGAAATTGAATATTTTTTCTTGAGGGTCTCCAAAATAAGCTTAGAAGAGTACAGAAAAGAGAGTGTGAAAATCGACGAAATTTAACGACGAGAGTTTGCCTGAAAAAATCTTCGAACCTCGGCGTAGAGTATTTCTGAAGCGTAACAAGCGTAAAACCTTAAAGCCAAGCGAAGAAAAGCGAGTGTGATAAAGTCTGAAAAATCTACGTACCTCGGTGAATACTAAATCAAATAGTCAGTAGAGTAAGCAGTAAAATTATGATTTTTTTAAAGAACTTCTGATTGAAATTGAAATTGAATATTTTTTCTTGAGGGTCTCCAAAATAAGCTTAGAAGAGTACAGAAAAGAAAGTGTGAAAATCGACGAAATTTAACGACGAGAGTTTGCCTGAAAAAATCTTCGAACCTCGGCGTAGAGTATTTCTGAAGCGTAACAAGCGTAAAGCCTTAAAACCAAGCGAAGAAAAGCGAGTGTGATAAAGTCTGAAAAATCTACGTACCTCGGCGAATACTAAATCAAATAGTCAGTAGAGTAAGCAGTAAAATTATGATTTTTTTAAAGAACTTCTGATTGAAATTGAAATTGAATATTTTTTCTTGAGGGTCTCCAAAATAAGCTTAGAAGAGTACAGAAAAGAGAGTGTGAAAATCGACGAAATTTAACGACGAGAGTTTGCCTGAAAAAATCTTCGAACCTCGGCGTAGAGTATTTCTGAAGCGTAACAAGCGTAAAGCCTTAAAGCTAAGCGAAGAAAAGCGTGTGTAATTAAGTCTGAAAAATCTACGTACCTCGGCGAATACTAAATCAAATAGTCAGTAGAGTAAGCAGTAAAATTATGATTTTTTTAAAGAACTTCTGATTGAAATTGAAATTGAATATTTTTTCTTGAGGGTCTCCAAAATAAGCTTAGAAGAGTACAGAAAAGAGAGTGTGAAAATCGACGAAATTTAACGACGAGAGTTTGCCTGAAAAAATCTTCGAACCTCGGCGTAGAGTATTTCTGAAGCGTAACAAGCGTAAAACCTTAAAGCCAAGCGAAGAAAAGCGAGTGTGATAAAGTCTGAAAAATCTACGTACCTCGGCGAATACTTAATCAAATAGTCAGTAGAGTAAGCAGTAAAATTATGATTTTTTTAAAGAACTTCTGATTGAAATTGAAATTGAATATTTTTTCTTGAGGGTCTCCAAAATAAGCTTAGAAGAGTACAGAAAAGAGAGTGTGAAAATTGACGAAATTTAACCAAGAGAGTTTGCCTGAAAATATCTTCGAACCTCGGCGTAGAGTATTTCTGAAGCGTAACAAGCGTAAAGCCTTAAAGCCAAGCGAAGAAAAGCGAGTGTGATAAAGTCTGAAAAATCTACGTACCTCGGCGAATACTAAATCAAATAGTCAGTAGAGTAAGCAGTAAAATTATGATTTTTTTAAAGAACTTCTGATTGAAATTGAAATTGAATATTTTTTCTTGAGGGTCTCCAAAATAAGCTGAGAAGAGTACAGAAAAGAGAGTGTGAAAATCGACGAAATTTAACGACGAGAGTTTGCCTGAAAAATTCTTCGAACCTCGGCGTAGAGTATTTCTGAAGCGTAACAAGCGTAAAGCCTTAAAGCCAAGCGAAGAAAAGCGAGTGTTATTAAGTCTGAAAAATCTACGTACCTCGACGAATGCTAAATCAAATAGTCAGTAGAGTAAGCAGTAAAATTATGATTTTTTTAAAGAACTTCTGATTGAAATTGAAATTGAATATTTTTTCTTGAGGGTCTTAAAAATAAGCTTAGAAGATTACAGAAAAGAGAGTGTGAAAATTGAAGAAATTTAACCACGATAGTTTGCCTGAAAAAATCTTCGAACCTCGGCGTAGAGTATTTCTGAAGCGTAACAAGCGTCAAGCCTTAAAGCCAAGCGAAGAAAAGCGAGTGTCATAAAGTCTGAAAAATCTACGTACCTCGGCGAATGCTAAATCAAATAGTCAGTAGAGTAAGCAGTAAAATTATGATTTTTTTAAAGAACTTCTGATTGAAATTGAAATTGAATAATTTTTCTTGAGGGTCTCCAAAATAAGCTTAGAAGAGTACAGAAAAGAGAGTGTGAAAATCGACGAAATTTAACGACGAGAGTTTGCCTGAAAAAATCTTCGAACCTCGGCGTAGAGTATTTCTGAAGCGTAACAAGCGTAAAGCCTTAAAGCCAAGCGAAGAAAAGCGAGTGTGATAAAGTCTGAAAAATCTACGTACCTCGGCGAATACTAAATCAAATAGTCAGTAGAGTAAGCAGTAAAATTATGATTTTTTTAAAGAACTTCTGATTGAAATTGAAATTGAATATTTTTTCTTGAGGGTCTCCAAAATAAGCTTAGAAGAGTACAGAAAAGAAAGTGTGAAAATCGACGAAATTTAACGACGAGAGTTTGCCTGAAAAAATCTTCGAACCTCGGCGTAGAGTATTTCTGAAGCGTAACAAGCGTAAAGCCTTAAAGCTAAGCGAAGAAAAGCGAGTGTAATTAAGTCTGAAAAATCTACGTACATCGGCGAATACTAAATCAAATAGTCAGTAGAGTAAGCAGTAAAATTATGATTTTTTCAAAGAACTTCTGATTGAAATTGAAATTGAATATTTTTTCTTGAGGGTCTCCAAAATAAGCTTAGAAGAGTACAGAAAAGAGAGTGTGAAAATCGACGAAATTTAACGACGAGAGTTTGCCTGAAAAAATCTTCGAACCTCGGCGTAGAGTATTTCTGAAGCGTAACAAGCGTAAAGCCTTAAAGCCAAGCGAAGAAAAGCGAGTGTGATAAAGTCTGAAAAATCTGCGTACCTCGGCGAATACTAAATCAAATAGTCAGTAGAGTAAGCAGTAAAATTATGATTTTTTTAAAGAACTTCTGATTGAAATTGAAATTGAATATTTTTTCTTGAGGGTCTCCAAAATAAGCTTAGAAGAGTACAGAAAAGAGAGTGTGAAAATTGACGAAATTTAACCAAGAGAGTTTGCCTGAAAAAATCTTCGAACCTCGGCGTAGAGTATTTCTGAAGCGTAACAAGCGTAAAGCCTTAAAGCCAAGCGAAGAAAAGCGAGTGTGATAAAGTCTGAAAAATCTACGTACCTCGGCGAATACTAAATCAAATAGTCAGTAGAGTAAGCAGTAAAATTATGATTTTTTTAAAGAACTTCTGATTGAAATTGAAATTGAATATTTTTTCTTGAGGGTCTCCAAAATAAGCTTAGAGGAGTACAGAAAAGAGAGTGTGAAAATTGACGAAATTTAACCAAGAGAGTTTGCCTGAAAAAATCTTCGAACCTCGGCGTAGAGTATTTCTGAAGCGTAACAAGCGTAAAGCCTTAAAGCCAAGCGAAGAAAAGCGAGTGTGATAAAGTCTGAAAAATCTACGTACCTCGGCGAATACTAAATGAAATAGTCAGTAGAGTAAGCAGTAAAATTATGATTTTTTTAAAGATATTCTGATTGAAATTGAAATTGAATATTTTTTCTTGAGGGTCTCCAAAATAAGCTTAGAAGAGTACAGAAAAGAGAGTGTGAAAATTGAAGAAATTTAACCACGATAGTTTGCCTGAAAAAATCTTCGAACCTCGGCGTAGAGTATTTCTGAAGCGTAACAAGCCTCAAGCCTTAAAGCCAAGCGAAGAAAAGCGAGTGTGATAAAGTCTGAAAAATCTACGTACCTCGGCGAATGCTAAATCAAATAGTCAGTAGAGTAAACAGTAAAATTATGATTTTTTTAAAGAACTTCTGATTGAAATTGAAATTGAATATTTTTTCTTGAGGGTCTCCAAAATAAGCTTAGAAGATTACAGAAAAGAGAGTGTGAAAATTGACGAAATTTAACCACGATAGTTTGCATGAAAAAATCTTCGAACCTCGGCGTAGAGTATTTCTGAAGCGTAACAAGCGCAAAGCCTTAAAGCCAAGCGAAGAAAAGCGAGTGTAATTAAGTCTGAAAATCTACGTACCACGGCGAATGCTAAATCAAATAGTCAGTAGAGTAAGCAGTAAAATTATGAATTTTTTAAAGAACTTCCGATTGAAATTGAAATTGAATATTTTTTCATGAGGGTCTGCAAAATAAGCTTAGAAGAGTACAGAAAAGAGAGTGTGAAAATCGACGAAATTTAACCACGAGAGTTTGCCTGAAAAAATCTTCGAACCTCGGCGTTGAGTATTTCTGAAGCGTAACAAGCGTCAAGCCTTAAAGCCAAGCGAAGAAAAGCGAGTGTGATAAAGTCTGAAAAATCTACGTACCTCGGCGAATACTAAATCAAATAGTCAGTAGAGTAAGCAGTAAAATTATGATTTTTTTAAAGAACTTCTGATTGAAATTGAAATTGAATATTTTTTCTTGAGGGTCTCCAAAATAAGCTTAGAAGAGTACAGAAAAGAGAGTGTGAAAATCGACGAAATTTAACCACGAGAGTTTGCCCGAAAAATTCTTCGAACCTCGGCGTAGAGTATTTCTGAAGCGTAACAAGCGCAAAGCCTTAAAGCCAAGCGAAGAAAAGCGAGTGTAATAAAGTCTGAAAAATCTACGTACCTCGGCGAATGCTAAATGAAATAGTCAGTAGAGTAAGCAGTAAAATTATGATTTTTTTAAAGAACTTCTGATTGAAATTGAAATTGAATATTTTTTCTTGAGGGTCTCCAAAATAAGCTTAGAAGAGTACAGAAAAGAGAGTGTGAAAATTGAAGAAATTTAACCACGATAGTTTGCCTGAAAAAATCTTCGAACCTCGGCGTAGAGTATTTCTGAAGCGTAACAAGCGTCAAGCCTTAAAGCCAAGCGAAGAAAAGCGAGTGTGATAAAGTCTGAAAAATCTACGTACCTCGGCGAATGCTTAATCAAATAGTCAGTAGAGTAAGCAGTAAAATTATGATTTTTTTAAAGAACTTCCGATTGAAATTGAAATTGAATATTTTTTCTTGAGGGTCTCCAAAATAAGCTTAGAAGAGTACAGAAAAGAGAGTGTGAAAATCGACGAAATTTAACGACGAGAGTTTGCCTGAAAAAATCTTCGAACCTCGGCGTAGAGTATTTCTGAAGCGTAACAAGCGTAAAGCCTTGAAGCCAAGCGAAGAAAAGCGAGTGTGATAAAGTCTGAAAAATCTACGTACCTCGGCGAATACTAAATCAAATAGTCAGTAGAGTAAGCAGTAAAATTATGATTTTTTTAAAGAACTTCCGATTGAAATTGAAATTGAATATTTTTTCTTGAGGGTCTCCAAAATAAGCTTAGAAGAGTACAGAAAAGAGAGTGTGAAAATCGACGAAATTTAACGACGAGAGTTTGCCTGAAAAAATCTTCGAACCTCGGCGTAGAGTATTTCTGAAGCGTAACAAGCGTAAAGCCTTGAAGCCAAGCGAAGAAAAGCGAGTGTGATAAAGTCTGAAAAATCTACGTACCTCGGCGAATACTAAATCAAATAGTCAGTAGAGTAAGCAGTAAAATTATGATTTTTTTAAAGAACTTCCGATTGAAATTGAAATTGAATATTTTTTCTTGAGGGTCTCCAAAATAAGCTTAGAAGAGTACAGAAAAGAGAGTGTGAAAATCGACGAAATTTAACCACGAGAGTTTGCCTGAAAAATTCTTCGAACCTCGGCGTAGAGTATTTCTGAAGCGTAACAAGCGCAAAGCCTTAAAGCCAAGCGAAGAAAAGCGAGTGTAATTAAGTCTGAAAAATCTACGTACCTCGGCGAATGCTAAATCAAATAATCAGTAGAGTAAGCAGTAAAATTATGATTTTTTTAAAAAACTTCTGATTGAAATTGAAATTGAATATTTTTTCTTGAGGGTCTTAAAAATAAGCTTAGAAGATTACAGAAAAGAGAGTGTGAAAATTGAAGAAATTTAACCACGATAGTTTGCCTGAAAAAATCTTCGAATCTCGGCGTAGAGTATTTCTGAAGCGTAACAAGCGTCAAGCCTTAAAGCCAAGCGAAGAAAAGCGAGTGTGATAAAGTCTGAAAAATCTACGTACCTCGGCGAATGCTTAATCAAATAGTCAGCAGAGTAAGCAGTAAAATTATGATTTTTTTAAAGAACTTCTGATTGAAATTGAAATTGAATATTTTTTCTTGAGGGTCTCCAAAATAAGCTTAGAAGATTACAGAAAAGAGAGTGTGAAAATTGACGAAATTTAACCACGATAGTTTGCATGAAAAAATCTTCGAACCTCGGCGTAGAGTATTTCTGAAGCGTAACAAGCGCAAAGCCTTAAAGCCAAGCGAAGAAAAGCGAGTGTAATTAAGTCTGAAAATCTACGTACCACGGCGAATGCTAAATCAAATAGTCAGTAGAGTAAGCAGTAAAATTATGATTTTTTTAAAGAACTTCCGATTGAAATTGAAATTGAATATTTTTTCATGAGGGTCTGCAAAATAAGCTTAGAAGAGTACAGAAAAGAGAGTGTGAAAATCGACGAAATTTAACCACGAGAGTTTGCCTGAAAAAATCTTCGAACCTCGGCGTTGAGTATTTCTGAAGCGTAACAAGCGTCAAGCCTTAAAGCCAAGCGAAGAAAAGCGAGTGTGATAAAGTCTGAAAAATCTACGTACCTCGGCGAATGCTAAATCAAATAGTCAGCAGAGTAAGCAGTAAAATTATGATTTTTTTAAAGAACTTCTGATTGAAATTGAAATTGAATATTTTTTCTTGAGGGTCTCCAAAATAAGCTTAGAAGATTACAGAAAAGAGAGTGTGAAAATTGAAGAAATTTAACCAAGATAGTTTGCCTGAAAAAATCTTCGAACCTCGGCGTAGAGTATTTCTGAAGCGTAACAAGCGCAAAGCCTTAAAGCCAGGCGAAGAAAAGCGAGTGTAATTAAGTCTGAAAAATCTACGTACCTCAGCGAATGCTAAATCAAATAGTCAGTAGAGTAAGCAGTAAAATTATGATTTTTTTAAAGAACTTCCGATTGAAATTGAAATTGAATTTTTTTTCTTGAGGGTCTCCAAAATAAGCTTAGAAGAGTACAGAAAAGAGAGTGTGAAAATCGACGAAATTTAACCACGAGAGTTTGCCTGAAAAAATCTTCGAACCTCGGCGTTGAGTATTTCTGAAGCGTAACAAGCGTCAAGCCTTAAAGCCAAGCGAAGAAAAGCGAGTGTGATAAAGTCTGACAAATCTACGTACCTCGGCGAATACTAAATCAAATAGTCAGTAGTGTAAGCAGTAAAATTATGATTTTCTTAAAGAATTTCTGATTGAAATTGAAATTGAATATATTTTCTTGAGGGTCTCCAAAATAAGCTTAGAAGAGTACAGAAAAGAGAGTTTGAAAATCGACGAAATTTAACGACGAGAGTTTGCCTGAAAAAATCTTCGAACCTCGGCGTAGAGTATTTCTGAAGCGCAACAAGCGTAAAGCCGTAAAGCCAAGCGAAGAAAAGCGAGTGTGATAAAGTCTGACAAATCTACGTACCTCGGCGAATACTAAATCAAATAGTCAGTAGAGTAAGCAGTAAAATTATGATTTTTTTAAAGAACTTCTGATTGAAATTGAAATTGAATATTTTTTCTTCAGGGTCTCCAAAATAAGCTTAGAAAAGTACAGAAAAGAGAGAGTGAAAATCGAGGAAATTTAACCACGAGAGTTTGCCTGAAAAAATCTTCGAACCTCGGCGTAGAGTATTTCTGAAGCGTAATAAGCGTAAAGCCTTAAAACCAAGCGAAGAAAAGCAAGTGTGATAAAGTCTGAAAAATCTACGTAACTCGGCGAATACTAAATCAAATAGTCAGTAGAGTAAGCAGTAAAATTATGATTTTTTTAAAGAACATCTGATTGAAATTGAAATTGAATATTTTTTCTTGAGGGTCTCCAAAATAAGCTTAGAAGAGTACAGAAAAGAGAGTGTGAAAATCGACGAAATTTAACGACGAGAGTTTGCCTGAAAAAATCTTCGAACCTCGGCGTTGAGTATTCCTGAAGCGTAACAAGCGTAAAGCCTTAAAGCCAAGCGAAGAAAAGCGAGTGTGATAAAGTCCGAAAAATCTACGTACCTCGACGAATACTAAATCAAATAGTCAGTAGAGTAAGCAGTAAAATTATGATTTTTTTAAAGAACTTCTGATTGAGATTGAAATTGGATATTTTTTTTTGAGGGTCTCCAAAATAGGCTTAGAAGAGTAGAGAGAAGAGAGTGTGAAAATCGACGAAATTTAACGACGAGAGTTTTCCTGAAAAAATCTTCGAACCTCGGCGTAGAGTATTTCTGAAGCGTAACAAGCGTAAAGCCTTAAAGCCAAGCGAAGAAAAGCGCGTGTAATAAAGTCTGAAAAATCTACGTACCTCGGCGAATACTAAATCAAATAGTCAGTAGAGTAAGCAGTAAAATCATGATTTTTTTAAAGAGCTTCTGATTGAAATTGAATTTGAATATTTATTTTTTTGAGGGTCTCCAGAAAAAGCTTAGAATCTTTGAATCGAAATTGAATTTGGATATTTTTTTCTTGAGGGTCTCCAAAATAAGCTTCGAAGAGTACAGAAAAGAGAGTGTGAAAATCGACGAAATTTAACGACGAGAGTTTGCCTGAAAAAATCTTCGAACCTCGGCGTAGAGTGTTTCTGAAGCGTAACAAGCGTAAAGCCTTAAAGCCAAGCAAAGAAAAGCGAGTAAGATAAAGTCTGAAAAATCGACGTACCTCGTCGAATACTTAATCGAATAGTCAGTAGAGTAAGCAGTAAAATTATGATTTTTTTAAAGAGCTTCTGATTGAAATTGAATTTGAATATTTGTTTTTTGAGGGTCTCCAGAAAAAGCTTAGAATCTTTGAATCGAAATTGAATTTGGATATTTTTTTCTTGAGGGTCTCCAAAATAAGCTTCGAAGAGTACAGAAAAGAGAGTGTGAAAATCGACGAAATTTAACGACGAGAGTTTGCTTGAAAAAATCTTCGAACCTCGGCGTAGAGTATTTCTGAAGCGCAACAAGCGTAAAGCCGTAAAGCCAAGCGAAGAAAAGCGAGTGTGATAAAGTCTGACAAATCTACGTCCCTCAGCGAATACTAAATCAAATAGTCAGTAGTGTAAGCAGTAAAATTATGATTTTCTTAAAGAACTTCTGATTGAAATTGAAATTGAATATATTTTCTTGAGGGTCTCCAAAATAAGCTTAGAAGAGTACAGAAAAGAGAGTTTGAAAATCGACGAAATTTAACCACGAGAGTTTGCCTGAAAAAATCTTCGAACCTCGGCGTAGAGTATTTCTGAAGCGTTACAAGCGTAAAGCCTTAAAGCCAAGCGAAGAAAAGCGAGTGTAATTAAGTCTGAAAAATCTACGTCCCTCAGCGAATACTAAATCAAATAGTCAGTAGTGTAAGCAGTAAAATTATGATTTTCTTAAAGAACTTCTGATTGAAATTGAAATTGAATATATTTTCTTGAGGGTCTCCAAAATAAGCTTAGAAGAGTACAGAAAAGAGTGTGAAAATCGACGAAATTTAACCACAAGAGTTTGCCCGAAAAAATCTTCGAACCTCGGCGTAGAGTATTTCTGAAGCGTTACAAGCGTAAAGCCTTAAAGCCAAGCGAAGAAAAGCGAGTGTAATTAAGTCTGAAAAATCTACGTCCCTCAGCGAATACTAAATCAAATAGTCAGTAGTGTAAGCAGTAAAATTATGATTTTCTTAAAGAACTTCTGATTGAAATTGAAATTGAATATATTTTCTTGAGGGTCTCCAAAATAAGCTTAGAAGAGTACAGAAAAGAGAGTTTGAAAATCGACGAAATTTAACCACGAGAGTTTGCCTGAAAAAATCTTCGAACCTCGGCGTAGAGTATTTCTGAAGCGCAACAAGCGTAAAGCCGTAAAGCCAAGCGAAGAAAAGCGAGTGTGATAAAGTCTGACAAATCTACGTACCTCGGCGAATACTAAATCAAATAGTCAGTAGAGTAAGCAGTAAAATTATGATTTTTTTAAAGAACATCTGATTGAAATTGAAATTGAATATTTTTTCTTGAGGGTCTCCAAAATAAGCTTCGAAGAGTACAGAAAAGAGAGTGTGAAAATCGACGAAATTTAACGACGAGAGTTTGCCTGAAAAAATCTTCGAACCTCGGCGTAGAGTATTTCTGAAGCGTAACAAGCGTAAAGCCTTAAAACCAAGCGAAGAAAAGCGAGTGTAAGAAAGTCTGAAAAATCTACGTACCTCGGCGAATACTAAATCAAATAGTCAGTAGAGTAAGCAGTAAAATTATGATTTTTTTAAAGAACTTCTGATTGACATTGAGATTGAATATTTTTTCTTGAGGGTCTCCAAAATAAACTAAGAAGAGTACAGAAAAGAGAGTGTGAAAATCGACGAAATTTAACCAAGAGAGTTTGCCTGAAAAAACCTCGGCGTAGAGTATTTCTGAAGCGTAACAAGCGTAAAGCCTTAAGGGGGAAGATGCATGTAACTGCTAAAACAAAAACGATTTTTTTTATTGCATCAAAGTGTTCGAAATACTCTTTAAATATACCAAAAAAAGTGTTGAAGCAATATTTGTATTAGTTCTCGAGTTATAGCCAGTTATAGACAGCGCGGCGTTCCCCAGGTCGGTGGAGCTTTAGAACTTTAAACGCGTTTTTCTCAAAGTAGTACTTTTTCAATTTCCGTACAAGATATCTCAAAAAATATTGAACCTATTCGGCTCAAATTTATATCACATGTACAAAAGAGTATTATCTCATCGTTGAACCTACATTTTTTTGTAATTTTGGAAAAATAATTAGTTTACCAATGTTTAAAACGTGATTTTTTTTGAAAAAAACCGTTTTTTTTTTTTAATCTAATATTAATGTAAAAATTTGATTTTTCTTTCTAAATTTTATAGGTTCACCTATGAATTATAGATCTCATTAGCATATTTTTTTTTCTCTGAACGTTGCAAGTTTCTCGGAAAAGGCGTTAAGTTGTACGAGGCTCTTTTTGGTGTGTTTTTTTCATTTGCTCGCTTCGCCTCCATTTTGTGTTAAAAAGTTATTAATAAAATATTTTCATTTACTATAAGATATGTACTTTGAGGATTTAATATTAAAAATTTTCTGAATAAACAATATATATATTTTAAGTCAATCTGAAATTAGCAATTTCTTTTCCATTTTACATGTATTTCCCCCTTAAAGCCAAGCGAAGAAAAGCGCGTGTGATAAAGTCTGAAAAATCGACGTACCTCGGCAAATACTAAATCAAATAGTCAGTAGAGTAAGCAGTAAAATTATGATTTTTTTAAAGAGCTTCTGATTGAAATTGAATTTAAATATTTATTTTTTGAGGGTCTCCAGAAAAAGCTAAGAATCTTTGAATCGAAATTGAATTTGGATATTTTTTTCTTGAGGGTCCCCAAAATAAGCTTCGAAGATTACAGAAAAGAGAGTCTGAAAATTGACGAAATTTAACCACGAGAGTTTGCCTGAAAAAGTCTTCGAACCTCGGCGTAGAGTATTTCTGAAGCGTAACAAGCGTAAAGCCTTAAAGCCAAGCGAAAAAAAGCGAGTGTAAGAAAGTCTGAAAAATCTACGTACCTCGGCGAATGTTTAATCAAATAGTCAGTAGAGTAAGCAGTAAAATTATGATTTTTTTAAAGAACTTCTGATTGAGATTGAAATTGAATATTTTTTTTTGAGGGTCTCCAAAATAGGCTTAGAAGAGTAGAAAGAAGAGAGTGTGAAAATCGACGAAATTTAACCACGAGAGTTTGCCTGAAAAAATCTTCGAACCTCGGCGTAGAGTATTTCCGAAGCGTAACAAGCGTAAAGCCTTAAAGCCAAGCGAAGAAAAGCGAGTGTAATAAAGTCTGAAAAATCTACGTACCTCGGCGAATACTAAATCAAATAGTCAGTAGAGTAAGCAGTAAAATTATGATTTTTTTAAAGAACTTCTGATTGAGATTGAAATTGAATATTTTTTTTTGAGGGTCTCCAAAATAGGCTTAGAAGAGTAGAGAGAAGAGAGTGTGAAAATCGACGAAATTTAACCACGAGAGTTTGCCTGAAAAAATCTTCGAACCTCGGCGTAGAGTATTTCCGAAGCGTAACAAGCGTAAAGCCTTAAAGCCAAGCGAAGAAAAGCGAGTGTAAGAAAGTCTGAAAAATCTACGTACCTCGGCGAATGTTTAATCAAATAGTCAGTAGAGTAAGCAGTAAAATTATGATTTTTTTAAAGAACTTCTGATTGAAATTGAATATTTTTTCTTGAGGATCTCCAAAATAAGCTTAGAAGATTACAGAAAAGAGAGTGTGAAAATTGAAGAAATTTAACCACGAGAGTTTGCCTGAAAAAATCTTCGAACCTCGGCGTAGAGTATTTCTGAAGCGTAACAAGCGTCAAGCCTTAAAGCCAAGCGAAGAAAAGCGAGTGTGATAAAGTCTGAAAAATCTACGTACCTCGGCGAATACTAAATAGTCAGTAGAGTAAGCAGTCAAATTATGATTTTTTTAAAGAACTTAGAGGTTGACCACTTGGCCACCGTAGCAGATCCAATTACAAGTGGTCCTACGATAAACGCAGAGGTGGTGGAATCGGTGGCGGACCCTTTTAAAAGGAGCTCCAAGCTACAACGATCCCCACTTCGAAAAACAACGCTTGAGGATGCTAGCACCTCCGCTTGGCGCCATTCAAGTCGCGTGAAGCTAATGCGTTCGGGTGCCAGAGTACTCGCAGACTCGGACTCGGAGAGCATGGTTTCGACCGAAGCGGAGGAGGAATTCCTCAAATCGCCTTAGCGAGGCGAAGGTGCTGGTCTCCAGAAGAGGAACAGGCCCAAGCTGAGCAAAGAGGACAAGAAAGCGCTGGCGAATTATAAAGCGGCGTTTTGCATCGTCGACAGGCTCGGCGACAGTCCTTCCCTCTCTGCGGAGGAGAGAAAAGAAAAGCTTGTACTTAAGGACTCTTTTTTCCACAACAAAATGGAGCAGAGCTTCTCAAAGAAGCTGGCAGATAAAAGGCAGAGGTCCGCTGAGGAGGAAAAACCGGCGTCCAAGAGGCCTAAAAACGAGACCAGTCGGCAAGGGGTCCAACAACCCTCTACCTGGAAGCCGAAGAAAGTCATAAAGACCAGTGATCTGGCTGAACATCACCTCATCGGTGCTTTGATAGATCGAAGTAACCCGTTTGGTCAATTATCGCTAGAGAAGTGGAAGATCGTAGAGTCAGGCCTGCTCAACGCGATGATTGACCGAATGGAGAAGCACCCTGAACTTGCTATGCCTTCGTTTGACGGGGCGGGCTGTTTCAAGGGTGTGAAGATCATCAAATACAACGATGAGCTCTCGCTGCGCTAGGGTCATTCAAAAAAGAATTTCTGAAGCGTTAAAAGCGTAAAGCCTTAAAGCCAAGCGAAGAAAAGCGAATGTAATAAAGTCTGCAAAATCTTCGTACCTCGGCAAATACGAAGTCGAATAGTCAAAAGAGTTAACACAAAAAAGCTATACATTTTTAAAAATAACTTTTGATTGAAATTTCATTTGAATGTTTTATGCATGAGGGCCTCCATTTGAAGGTTGAAAATCGTCGTAAATATGATCAGGTGAGATGGAATAAAAACGATGCGCTCTTACGTGAAATGGAGTTCGAAAGCAGGCTTTTATACTATTTTCAAGCTGAAGAGTTAGGTTTTGAAAAGTTTATAATGAGCTTAGAAAAAAATGTTCAGGAATGATATATATGTTTGGCTTACTTCATTTGAAATAGCTTGGTCTATCAACGTTGTCTGATTTTTCACGTGTTTTTTTAAATTTTCGGTGTGAGCCCATTAGATACATTCGGCATTTAAGCAAGAATATTTTTTGTTTGACAGTGAAGGAAATTTTACTTGATGCTATGAAGGCATACCTCTCATAAATATATTACGGTGGTAGATGAGGCTCCTGAGCGCTGAATGTGGATGAAGAAATCTCGATGAATTCGACAAATTTGTTGCTAATGGAGAGTCTGTTTTTCTAGTATTTGAAAGCTGAAGCATTGTTTGAAAACGGTTGGAAAATATACTGTAGAATTTCAATTTTCATTTAGAGTTCGCAATATGCATACAAAGCCTCGTTCAAGTTCTTATGTGTTTTACATCAAGTGACAACTGAAATGGTTTGTTTGCTCTATTGTTTAGTAGAAGAGCAAGTGTGGCATAATAAAGCAGAGCATTTTGCCTTTACAGTTCAGATGATATGTTTCTCATCTTTAGTAGCTTGCACTTTCAAATGAAGATTTAGCCTTCTTGGTCCTTTATTCTTAAAATTTGAAAAATAAAATTTTTCTTTGAGAGCGAAACATAACACAATAAATAAGTGAAACCACCATTGTCCTTTCATATTATCTCTACGCTCCCTGTAGCTTAGATAGAATTGAAAATATGACATTAACTACAGACTACTCCTTTAAACATGCCTAATACCCCGTAAATCCCTTTCTCCTGCCTACTCCCCCACCCCCCAAAATTATAGTCAAAGAGTAAAATTGTCATTCAATGCAATGGATTTCTACAAATTGCGTAACGACGCTAAAACGTTCCTGCCCTACGCTTGTGTGCGGACTGTGAGCAAACTGGAAAAGAGCTGACAATGGATGCAGAAACCTGGAGAGCGAACCAGAATGATTGGAGACTGTTTATTGAAGCATTGCGATTCTCAAAGGCGATTAGAATAGGATGGACGGAGCCAATCAGCGATCTTTATATTGGTAATTAAAAACAAATACTTTTTTCCATAAAAAAAAAAGTTTATATGACAACTGTTTATTTTTCTAACAACATTTTTAAATTATTTTTCTCTCTTTCCAAAATATATTAAAATTAATTATAATTCTAATTATTTTATATAGTCTCGATGTTGAATTGCTGCAAGGATTAATACGGAGAATTTTCAATTTGCAGTAACCATTGGCTGAGAATACCATTTACATATGTATATGTTAAGTGCTAGTAACATTATTGTACTATTTTATACAAAGTGTACATTTGTGAACTGTATCATATATGATAAAAAAAAACAGTAAATGTATAAAATAGATTGTGTTATTTTTGAGTAAAACTATGTGTTGAAAGTCAAGAAAGTAATTATGAATATTTTTCAGAAAAAGTAGTTATTCAAGAATCTTAGCCTACGCTTATCTACCGCAAGTGAATTAGAACATCTGCTCGTTGTCGGTTCTGAGTTCTTGTTCACCAGTCAAATTTCAGAAGCAATTTTCTCAACACACGCTAACCACCGGTTTATTGACGATATTGGTGTTAAAAGTTTCACAAATCAAAGTCAAAAATTTTGGAACGAGTTTTTTGAAGATTTTTACCGTCTCCAAATCCTCGGTAATGATGTTAGGAGCAGTCATATTGTCAATTTCTATCTTGTCTGCAATCAATCGAATAGTTAACAGTCAGTGTGAGCTCAAAAGATCACGCACACTTTTCACTTGTTTAGCTTTGCTTGTGGATGATTTCCTGTCATGATTTTCATGTTTCACACTCTCCCAAAAGTCTTTGAAGCACTTGCACTTCCACACAAAACCAGCTTTTGCCAAGGGGCCCTATTCTCACGTGAGGTGACTCTCTTGAGCTGGTATTTTGAGGTAACTTCATCTCACCTGAAGCGACATTTCGGTGATATCGGCCTTTACGAGAGTCACATGAAGTGACGAGAGGCACGTGAGGTGAAAAAAAGCAAGAAAAAGACAATTTTTACAGGGGTAAGACTGTGGATCATGGAAAATAAGTAAGTAAATTCTATATTAAGTTCAGTAATGATAGATACTACGACCCTCAATTTAATCAGATTATCATATGATTTATTCATTTTTGCTTATTATGAAAGGGTTATTTTACATTGTATATTTTAAATGGCAATTCGACTTAAGGGGGAAAATACGTGTAACTGCTTAACAAAAATCGATTTTTTTTTATTACATCAAAATGTTCGAAATGCTCTTAAAATATGCCAAAAAAATTTTTGAAGCGATATTCGTATTAGTTCTCGAGTTATAGTCAGTTATAGGCAGTGCGGCGTTCCCCAGCAGGTCGAGCATATTGTATATAATTGTGTATACCTCCCACATTCTTATAAATCTGAAATTCTATGAAAATATAGTTACGGATGTACATTTACACTTCTATAGTTTTATAATATACAAAAGGGCCTGTATTTATGAACCTGGTAGTAAAAACCGTTAGATTTTGAAGGAGTGACCAGTCTTGTTTTGAACGTTAAACTAGAAAAATCAGTGCTTCAAATATATTTGAATCAAGATGCAGTCTTTTCCAAAATCCAAAGACGAAAGTGCATGACGCGCATCTCGTCCAAAGAAGCGATATTTTCGCGGCAAACAATATAGTTCAAGTGCAGATGAAGAAGCCAGCACGAGTGCTAGTTCAAAAAACTCTCTACTGCCGATTACGATGACGTACGCTGTAATGCTTTATCTGCAGCACTTATTTGCCGCAAATGCAAAAAAAGATATAAAATTTAAGGAAACTGGAAGCAGAGGCTTTGGATTCAAAATAAGCTTATTGTGTAGTTGTGGCGAAGAGTTTATTAATTCAGGACCGTCTATACTTAATGGCTATGAAGTGAGTCATAGAATAGTGTTGGTTTTTCGTTTACTTGGCGCTGGAAGAGAAGGATTGAATACGTTCTGTAATCTATTGGATATATCCTCCGTCGAAGAAAAAAAACGTGAAAATGAAAAAAAGAAAGATCCGTTCTGCAATTAAAAGTATCTGGTGGTGGCTCATCGAAAAGAAGAGGTTTCAAGTCTTTGTTTGGAGTTACAACCCTCATTTGCTACTATACTGGAAAAGTTGTAGACTTTGTTGTCAAAAACAGTTATTACCAAGCTTGTTTAACTTGGAAAAGCAAACTAGATACTGAAGAATATCAGGCGTGATATCAAGAACATGAAGAAGTCGGCTCAAAAAATCACGAAGGTACAGCTGGAGCTATGGAAGTGGAAAGCGTAAAAGAAATGTTTTCAAGGTCTGAATAACGATTTGGAGTGAAATATTCAGATTATATTGGAGATGGCGATACAAAAACATTTAAAGTCCTTCTTGAATATCAGCCATACGGTGAAGAATTAGTCGTAAAAAAATGCGAGTGCATTGGTTATATCCAAAAACGAATGGGCACGCGACTCCGCAATGCACAGGAGTAGCACAAACTCGGCGG
This sequence comes from Nemotelus pantherinus, assembly GCA_963978885.1. Taxonomy (NCBI): domain Eukaryota; kingdom Metazoa; phylum Arthropoda; class Insecta; order Diptera; family Stratiomyidae; genus Nemotelus; species Nemotelus pantherinus. The sequence continues at coordinate 23,583,319 of OZ022265.1, forward strand.
TTAAGGAAAAGGCAAACTAACGTTAGACCTCATCAAGAAGCTCTCGACGTATTACGGTTTGGCCATCAGAAGGAATATTAATAGTGTCGCAGATATAAAAAAAGCTATTATGGCAACTTATTACTATATATGCTCTACAGAAGAGAAACCTTAACATGACAACTGTCCTGTGGGTGAAGATAGTTGGTGCTTCTATCAGAAAGCAATAGCTGCTAATCCAAATGTGAAGAGTGTTCCTCATCCCGATCCAATAAACCCTAACGTGGCAAAACATATTTTGCCAATTTATCAAGAACTGTTGGAAAGATGTTTGGGTGGACACACTCAAATCGCGAACGAAATTTTCAACTCCACCCTCTGGCGTTTGAAACCAAAACATTTTCATTCCGGCTTGAAAATAGTTGGAATATCAGCTTACTCAGCCACTGGGATGTTCAACGAAGACCATATATTCCTCCTGCACCTAATGAATGAATTAGATATCGAAATTAGCCTCAGCTTAGTTAATTATGCCAAGAGAGCTGACAACGACAGGATAGAACGACATAACCGTCGAAGTCTTTTCATCTCAAAAGAAGCCCGAAATGCTCGCCATGACCTTCTAATGCACCAAAATGATATTCTTGAGGAGGCTGAAGGGCTGTTGTATTAACCTGGAATCGCAGACTAACGAGTAAGTTATAGTAAAAAATTATAACCAATGATTTTTATCTAACGCAAACTTTAAACGCGTTTTTCTCAAAGTAGTACTTTTTCAACTTCCGTACAAAATATCTCAAAACATATTGAACCGATCTGGCTCAAATTTATACCACGTTTACGAAAGAGTATTATCTACTCGTTGTTATCTACTCTACATTTTATTGTAATTTCGGAAAAATGATTTGTTTATTAATGTTTAAAACGTGATTTTTTTGAAAAATAATCGATTTTTTTTTAATCTAAAATTAATGTAAACATTTAATTTTTTTACAAATTTTATTGGTTCACCTATGAATTTGAATACTTCATTAGCATATTTTTATTTCTCTGAACATTGCAAGTTCCCCGGAAAAGGCGTTAAGTTGTACGAGGCAGTTTTTTATGTGTTTTTTTCATTCGCTCGCATCGCCGCCATTTTGTATTGAAAAATTATTAAAAAAATATTTTATTTACTATGAGACATGTACTTTAAGGATTTAATATTAAAAAATTTCTGAATAAACAATATATATATTTTAAGTCAATCTGAAATTAGCAATTTTTTTCGAGATTAAATGTAGTTCCCACCCTTAAACAAGTGAAATCGATCCATTTGTCGAATCGGGACTGGCCAGCCCCTTAATATTCAGAATTCACAATTGAGTTTAATTATAATGCTCAAATTGACTGACGAACTGCAATTAAAATGTATAATTCAGCGAAGTTTACTCTATACTCAGTAAAGAGACATATGGGGCATTTCACGTGAAGCGGACAGCGAAAAAAAATCGAGGTTCTGGATTTCGTTCATATTGTGCATAATGGTACTTCTAGAAGATATGAATGTGGATGCAAAAGTTTTTGTTTTTATGAGGTATAGTTGCCGAGTTATGGGCTGGTGAATAATTGACGAAATTGATAAAAGGTTTTTTTGAAAGCGGATTCTGAGATTCAAAACAAAATTTAAAAAACAGTAAACATATTGATTGGTCTAGAAAATTAGCTGTTCTTTTTAATTTTGAAATTAGATTTGAAAGCCGGAAGTAAAAATTTGTGTGAAACCGGAAGTAACAATTTCAACTCGTTTTTTGAATAATTTGGACCAGGTTAATTCTATTTATTTTGGTAACAAAACAAAGCTTGAAGTATACTTATTTGATCATAAAAGTTTTAGAATGGGATGGCCAGTAGTTTAGGAGGTAGGTGAATTTCAATACATGCAAGTCGCATGGAACGTGCTACCGGGAGCTTGATTATGATAGCTAGTGTATGTGAAAGCAAAATATTTGTAGTAAAACTGTTATATATCACTTGTATCACTTGTATATAGAAGATAAAATATTAAAAATTGCTAAGGCTGATTTACTTAGTGAAAAAAAGTTACTTGTGTATGGACAAATGAATTTATTTCATAATTTTTACAATTTCACTCTCGTTTCTTAAGCTAGTTCTTTTTTTTAATAACTAGAGGTGTTTCTACGATCAGTTTTTTCCTGCAGATTCGACATAATCTCTTTTCTACTAATATTCTTTGATTTTTTCTTACGTCTTTAGCCTTCCGATGAAACGTTAAATCGAATGGATTGAAACATCGATAACCGAACGGAGACATAATACACATAATTAAGACTCTTTAACTTATCAACGAAAGGTATAGTCATTGCAAGCGTTGAACAGTAACTCGAAAAATAACGGAAAATTTGAATTGGCTTGGCGTCAAATATATAATATACGCGTAATATATTTTAATTAGGTTTTTATGGGAAAATAAAACCTTTTTCAAATAAGAGATGGCGCTATTAATCACATTTTGAATCAATTTTTGTTTTCGAGCCAACTAGTTGTCCTAAGGAAGCTCTCGGTACCACGCCCCATTCGACTTGTATATATTGAAATGTACCTACCTCCTAAACTACTGGCCATCCCATTCTAAAACTTTTATGATCAAATAAGTATACTTCAAGCTTTGTTTTGTTATCAAAATAAACAAAATTAACCTGGTCCAAATTATCCAAATTACGAGTTGAAGTGTCTACTTCCGGTTTCACATAGGAAAACCAAAATATTTTTTAAATCTAATTTCAAAATTAAAAAGAACAGCTAATTTTCTAGACCAATCAATATGTTTACTGTTTTTTAAATTTTGTTTTGAATCTCAGAATCCGCTTTCAAAAAAACCTTTTATCAATTTCGTCAATTATTCAGAAGCGCATAGCTCGGCAACTAAACCTCATAAAAACAAAAACTTGTGCATCCACATTCACATCTTCTAGAAGTACCATTATGCACAATATGAACGAAATCCAGAACCTCGATTTTTTTTTCGTTGTCCGCTTCACGTGAAATGCCCCATATATATTCGGAGAGTAATAAAATAGGAAAGGCAAATTTCAATGCACAATGACAAATATTTGCAGGAAGATTAAATAGCTTGGGACTATCAATAAAACCCAGATTATAGGGGCAAAATATTGAATTTCTTATTGAAATTTGACAGGAAATTTAAAATTATTCTCCAAAAGTGTATTTAACAAAATATATATTAGCTGTGGAGTGAATTTAAGTTAAAAGTTAGAAAGAAAGTTTCCTACAGCGAAACAACAAATAAGAAAATTGCCCAGAACAAAAGAGAAACACAAAAGAAGGACCGAATGTTGTGCTGCTGTTTGCTGCAGTGGAAGTGGTGGCAATAAATTTACTATCTCAGGATAAAGTAATGCCGAAAGGTCTGCCAGCGCAACAAATAAGTAGACAAAACGAAAATAAAGTACAACAGTGGAAGATAGGTTTCCATCTATAAATGAAAGCTGTCGAACAAACATGTTCACACGATAAGGAAAATCAAGCCAAACTAAGAAAACTATCAAGCCACATCTCATCTATTTGTGTATTTTCATACTACAACTAAACAACTATTGTACTGCATTTAATCTCACTTGTTATATTATTACCTATAAAAAAGCTATGTACTCGTTAACTAACCTAGCCTCTTCCTCTTGTTAATGTTTCCCTACTTTGGCTATTCTTCTTATATTTTATTCTGTATTAGACTCACACCTTACAGCTTACCAAATGGAGCTATTTCCTCATTCAAGATTATTTTGTGGTTCAGACATTGTGACTGCGCCGGAGTTTTGGCTGCTGGAAGCCTCGTTAAAAAGTTTGGACTAAGCCCAATTCAGAGCAAAAGCAAAAAAAATTATTTCATGTTTAACTAATGTTTTTCGCTCTGTAATTACTGTCAAAAGAACCTTTCTTTCTCTCTTTTACTATGTCCTTCTTCGCAAATTAAATTCCTTCGCAATACCAACAACTAAATCCTCCAATTAATTATTCCTAGCATTTCTTTGAATTCCGTTTCTTTCTCTCCGGTTCCTTTTCCAAAGCTACAGCCTGAGCCTCATCATCCTCTAGTCCTGGTTGATATAGAACTTAACTTTCAGGCAAGAAATAAATGTACTATAGAGCTGACTTTCAGGAAATGTCCACTGAAACCAGTCTCATCCAATGGGTATTTATTTTTCAAAGACTAGATGTTGATGGTGGATTGTCCAAGTTCTACTCTTTCTGTTCTAATCTTACTTTTCACTTTACTCTTATGATATATCTGATAATCTGATTTTTCCCGTACCTCATCCACCTTACCTTTGTTTCGTGCCAATTTTTTTAAAGTCGAAACTCTGACGCATACCTTAGATGGCAATGCTAGTTCCGGTCCTGACAGTACTTTCTAGCATCCTTGTAAAATCCCTTTCTTCCTCTCTCTGTGTTTCTTTAACTATCCTTTCCAATATAAGCCTTGCATCTAGTACATATTCCCTTCATTATGGAAACCCTGTAATGTCTTCCCAATTTTTAAATCTAATATTCCGTCCGTCGTTTCCATCTGCCCTTCTACAGGGTTTTCCACTAATAGCACCCAGTGATGTCACCGCCGAAAGATATTTCTTAAGCAGATATGGGGAAAAATATGTAGTAAATTAGGGCCTTTTGTACTAAAATTTCAAAATCAGTTTCCTTTAAATTAAAAGCGTCATATACTGGTAAAATCTGTTTTCTAGCCCAAAGATAACACAACTATCAAAAGATAAAAAAAATTCGACGATTTCAATAACAAATGAATCTTTCAGTTCTATAACAAATAACAGTAAATAAATCATTGCTTTTCAAAACTGGACGCCTGATAGAAAAAATATTTTTGAAGGACACTTCACGCAGGTTATGCAAACAGACTAAAGTTGCAAAGTTAGCGTTGTCGCCTTGTGTTGGACATAGCCAAATTACTGAACGACTGTGTATCACTGTCCGTGCCGCCCATGACGTCCGATAGCGTTCTGTGTGCCCAGCGCTTAAATCTTCTTCAATATTACATTTAAGATCCAATATGTAGTAGATTTAACAATTTGAGTAGTGAAGTAGCAAAAACGGCAAAGACCGAAAAAATGTAGTAAATTTGCTACAAATGTAGTAAGGTGACAGCACTGATAGCACCCCATTTATCTTTTTAAATAAAACAAAAACGATTTCAGATATGAACGAAATTTTTATTGAAGGTTAAAGTACAATTAATGTCATGACGTATGAAATACAACATCATTCAAATGACCACCCCGGAAGCGCTTGCAATTGTGTATCCGCTGAACCCAATTTTCCATGACTTTTCCGCACAGTGTGAACGATATTTTAGCAATTTCACGTTCGATATTGGATATGAACCCCTCTAAAGTTTGTGGATGGTTGGCATAGACCAATGACTTGACGTACCTCTAAAGAAAAAAATCTAATGGGGTCAAGTTACAAGAGGGAGGCGGCCAGATGACAAGACCATTTCTTGGGATGATTCGATTCTCAAATTTCGACTTCAATAAGTCAATTGTTTGGCCAGCTGTGTCACATGTGGTATCATTTTGTTGAAACCACATGTAAGCCAGGTTATTTTCTTCTAATTAATGTGAAAAATAACTGGTTATTATGGTACGGTGGTGCTCACCATTGACCGTGATTGGTCTGCCAAGATCATTTTAAAAACAAGTACGGATCAATGACACCACCAGCATCAAAACTGCGCCAAAAAGTCCATTTTTGCTGATGTAATGGCATATTGTGAATAGCTTGGGGATGTTCGCTTGACCGAATAGGGCAATTTTGCTTATTTTATATTATGCCAAAAATGTCGCTTAGTATGATTTTACTTTTTGCGTGAAGTCTGAAGTCACATCGCTGTTGGTGAGCTTGCGGATGTAGCTCTTTTGTCAGTGTGATCTTGGAAGCACATGAACCCAAATCCTTTCGTAAATTTCGCCACAATCTAGTTTGAGCAATTCCTAATTCCTGGGAATGGCGAAGAATTTACAAATTTTGGTTTTGTCTCACACTATCACGTACGGCCGTAATATTCTCTTCTTTTCACTTCACGCACTTTTTATCTCACTGCCAATTATGATCTCCCTGCCTTTAGTATTCATATGACGCTATTGAATCAGTTTAGCGTAAATCAGTGAGGTAGTAGAAATAGAATGGACATGCCCATAAGATTTACATTGAAGGGGATGGTAGTAATTTTTTGTCCACTAAACGTCAAATCTGGTCAAATCCAAGTAGTTCCCCTCTAATTTGACATTTAGGGCGAAATGGCGGAAAGCAGCTTTAACATGCTTTGTGCGCAAGAGGTTCGAAGAGGCTAATGGTGGAAAGTTATACCGTCCGTGGCCACTCCGTTTCTACTATCTCACTGGGGTAAATTCACTGGCTTGCTGTTTTTTTTAATGCAGAACTCTTTCTTGCCTCTACTCCTCTCGACTTTCTTCAGCAGATCTTGATTTCAAGATAACCATACGTGAATCAAGTCATCCTACCTGCACATCAGAGGCTTCTTCTATTCCTTTTACACGTACGAAAGTGTAATTTCACTAGTCTTTATTGCACTTTGTATAATGCTCTTCAGCATGATCCTCTCCCCCGATCTTGTTTAAAATTCAAGAATGTATTAAAAATGTTAATTTGAATTTCAATTTACCTTAGTTCGAATGGGTGTCGTTAGTTTTAAAATTACTCAATTTTGTCTGATTCTTAAATTTCTTATTTTTTATTGAGTTTCATTGTCATTGTTGACGCTGTAATAAGATTATATCTGTAGTGAATTGGATAGTAAATAAAGAAATTAGCAATTCGTGAAACTGATATTCTTGCCGCTTTTCCAATCTCAAACTACGATTTCATTAGATGAATTATTGTGCTTCAGAAAAACAAAAACAAACCGATAGATTTTAATCAAATTAATTTCAATGGCATGAATCTGCGAAGCATTTCATAAAATTAATTAATCTTGAAGTTTCCTTCGCCTGTCCTGTTTGGCTTGTATTCACTGGAAACGTCAAACGGAATCACAAAGTAGATTTGCCAGAGGCAAAGTGCCATCCGAACAACAAATTGATGTTCACCGTTCAATTCACAATGATAACCGTTCACTTGCTTGCAAGCAAAGGAATATTTTTTCAGTGAATTTATCCCCAGAACGTTTGCTACAAATCAAATTCAAAAGCCTTCAGCGCTTCAAGAGAACCTTCCTTTCTTCATGGTTAGTTCATTTAACGTAAGTTTTGATCCTTTCAATCAAACGCAAACTTCTTGGCCATCAAGTGCAATCGAATAATTCTCCACACAATGTCAGTTCTCGTTCAGAATCAATAGACCTACGTGAAACCTCTATCATTTCGATTGCCACTTCAATCCCACTTCATTGCCTCAAGAGCCGTCATGATCGAATTTTCTGCACCTGATAGCTCTTTGAGGCTCTGAAGAGTGTTGGACTGCTAACGCAACGTATCTGAACTCATCACTTAACACAACAGTTTTATTGTGCGGTATTTTTTTGTATGGGTGATTTGAAATCAATAGCGTGGATTTTGTTCACATCATGTACAGAATAATATGAAAAAGGATCAGGATATCTAGCCCAATTCCAATATAAAGCTTTTTTCGAATATATTTGCGAAAACGAAATTTATATCCACTCATCTGACGCCTGCACTGAAGTTAGCTTAATGAAAACGTCAGCACTTAACTGTAGTGATTGGGGTCCTAGAACAATCCAAAAATTCACAAAATACTTTGCGATACGTGAGTAAAATGGTGCGATTTCAAACGACTGATGGAGCTATATTATTGAGTTGACAATAATTATATGTGTTCTATAAACCACACATATGCTGGATATGTATCTAGTCAATCGATTTTATTCTAAAATTCTAGACATCACGATTCGATACACACAAAAGAAAATAAAGTATCAATTAACTAGCATAAGGACATCAATTCTGAGATTAAAATGTAAGTTCACAAAATTTCGTGATTCCAAGATAGTCCTGAGATGTTGGGATTTCAAGAAAAAACTATATTAAGTGAGGTTGAACAAATACAATGAAAAAAATAAATTTTGTAAAATCAACAAGTTTGCTCTGATAAAATTGAAGATTTATAAATTTATGTAAAAAATAAATGAATTATTTTGTTAAGTCAACTGATTTTGAATACTATCAACAACTATTTAATGATAAGTCCGTTTTTAGAAACAACAATCATACTTTTATTTTAAATGAACAAATAATATTGATTCCTAGCAAAATATCATTGTTAGGTTAAATAAGATTGTAAAGAGGGTTGCCGGCTCCGCGGCTAGCATTATGCTGCCAGTTTGGGCCCATTTGGCATTGCCCGCTGGCTTGTTATGTGGCAAATACATATTGGCCGATGCCAGGCGAGCCGAAGTCAGACGAGACCGCCAACATGTGGACGACATTTGACGGCTCGTCCGAAATCGCTTTGACTCGTGCTCAAAACCCATTCCGATCGAAAGTCGCACGAGCGCCGGCGAGACTTGTCAAAGTCGCTTGTCTGGACCGTCCACACACTCGGGCTCGCCAACTTTCGCCTGGGCTCGGCCAATATGTATTTCGTACTTTAGAGCTACCAAGTAACTGCTTTGCCAAACTGAATTATCTGACTAAGCGTAACGGTACCAGTTACCTCTGCTAACTCTTGAAAGTGGTAGGAACCAAAAATCTTGATGCGTTTATTTTTTAGGACCGGACAATCGCAGAGAGTGCACTTGATGGTATCCTCTTCATCTCACACTTCTTGCATAAATTGCTGGATGTCAGTCCCATTTTGTTCGCATGAGATGTGGCAAGGCAGTGCCTTATGAGCAAACTGATCGTCGCTCTCAAGCAGTTTCTGCTGAGCTTGAGCAGTTTCCTACTTTTGCTTGGATCAGGTGATGGCCATAAAATCATGGCCACTCTGCAGTCCATCCTGTTTTCTAGTTTGCTTGAAATGACCCCACTATGCCATGGCACCCACATAATCCGGATAGGAATATGCCTTGCCTTTTCATTGAGAGCCACTCTGCAAGTGCTAACAGTTTTGAGGACTATCTATAAGAATGGCTGCCCTACTGTCGAAGCAAATCGACGTTGATTTGGTTGATGTGCCGCTAATGGACTCAACTACTACGTGTGAAGCATATTCCGCAGACTGAAAGACAGTAGCATGGTCCGACAATCTAAACCACAGGCTCAAATTCCTAGAAAAAAGCGCTCGACCCAATTCCTGTGTTTTATTTTGCTCGTGTGGTCCGCATCTTAAGCAACGAGCCCAAACCTACTGAGGCATTCTGTCAGAAAACCGCTGTGGCCCCACTGATTTGAATCGTTTCACATGCCGGAACTTTTCGCACGTATTGCCTCTAAGTTTGCACTTTTAAAGATAAATCGGTCTAAGGGCATAAATCCCAAAACCATTTTCAATCCAGCAATTGGGGCAGTTCTAGAAACGCCCAAAATACATATGGAAACTAATCTTTGCAGTTTTTCTAGCTCCTTGCTGTTGGTTTTACGCTACGATCGCTCCATACACCGAAATCGGCCTCACAATCTCACTCTTGGGTTTAGACCCCATATTTTGGAGAAGGCAGACCGACACGCGAAAAGTGCTGCACTAGGTGACTCAATACTTATACGGTGCTTGACATTAGCCGCCCAGTTCAGTTCTCTGTCTAGTATAAGGCTCAAATATAAACATTATCAACAAGTTCCAGTGTTATTCCGTTGATACTAGCCAGCACCTTGTGTTTCCTTGGGAAAAGTACAAGTTCAATTTTTGTCGGGTTTGCCCTAAGCCCGGATTTGCTGGCCCAGATTTGGATACAGTCCGGCGCCGATTGTATAAGGTCTGACAAAGTTTGTTAGATCGCACCCTTCACAAATACCAGTATGTCATTAGCATTCGCCACCACCTCAAAGCCACTGGCCCTTAAATGTATCAGTATTTCGTTGACTGTCATGATCCAGAAAAAGGGCGATATAATCGCCTCTTGTGATGTTCCAGTTTCAACTGTTCTCTCCGCTTTGGCCTCCAAAAAGGTAGCTTCAATTTGCCTTTTTTTTTTGAGCAAGTCTGACACCCAGTTTGCCACAGTTTCATTCACTCCGTATCGAACCAAAGCATCGATGACACTCGCGACAGTGTTTATTTATTTATTTATTTATTTATTTATTCGGAATAATTCATTTTACAGGCAAGATGCCTGCTTGAAAATAGGGCAGCGGCGAAATTATCGCTGGACCGATTCAACCGCCTCAGGCAATTAACAGAAACGAGGACCTCACACTACAGAGCAACACTCAAGGATAGAACGAACATCCCACCTCAAGTGTTCCGCAAGGATCGATACTTGGCCCCTTGTTGTTTTTAACCTTCATTAATGATCTTCCGTGTCTCCTAAACTCCTTCTTTATGCAGACGATCTTAAAATATTCCGAGTAATCGCTGCAATTGTTGACTGCCTTCTGCTACAGAATGATCTGCACACTTTGGGCTGCCGGTGTAATGCGAATTATCTTTCTTTGAATGTCCTAAAATGTCGCCAAGTGCCATTCACGCGTAAAACTAACCTTTTAGTATTTTCTTTTTGCGTTTCTGGTAGCTCTCTCGATGTTGCATTCCGTTTTAAAGACCTGGGAGTAATTTTCGACACTAAACTCTTATTTGACCTCTTATTTGCATAAAACTGCCAAAGCGTCCAGGCTCTCGAGTTTTATATTTAGATTGTCTAAGCATTTTGCTGATATCTCCACCTGTGCACACCTGTCTTTCTCTTTTGTCAATTACGCATTTTCCATACAAAAATAAATGATGATTATTCATTTTGTATGACAAATGAGCAATAAAGTTTGCTGCGTCTCTATACTAATGCAATCAACACCAAACGAGTACACATCTCATTACTCATGCAAATACGCAAACACCATATGAAAACGTAATTGAATTTTGAGCGGCCTCCTATCTAAAACGAACACTATGATCAGCACGCGATATTATTTGATTCAAATCTACGTATGGTTTCGTGTGCTATTAAAATCACATTCTGCTTACTATTCGGCAGAGTGATTGGAAAATCGCCCACGATTAGGGAAGAAAGCGACTGTCAAGTTTTGTTTCAATTTGAATGCAAGGAATTTTATTTAGCATTGTTGGCATTTTTCAGCTTTAATATGTTCTACAAAGAAGAAAGTCATGTGAGCTCATTCATGCAACTTCATGCATGCACGCTGAATACCAGAAACCATCCATTAAATTTTTAGAATATTCTATTTTTTCACGAGAATTTTGCTTTACATAAATATTTTTGATCTGAAAAACGATTTCTGACATTTTTAGATGCATTCAAGCCTAGGGACTTGTTTAAGTTATTCTGTAAGAATACTTGTAAAAGCCAAATCTGTTTGAAATAAAAAAAAACCCATGGCTTAAAATAAGAATATATACCAAATGGAATTATTGTTCGATGTAGCAGTTGTTCTAACAAGATTTCAAGCTGATATTAGTTAACAATACTTCTTCTTCTTCCATTTCTTCGTCGAATGTATGCTTTTTAATTATTCTAAGAGAAAGGTTTCGATCAATGTACGCAATCCTGACGTAGAATTTTATTTTACCGACTAGAGCCCAAAAATAATTTTCTCCGAAAATTGTTTTAAAATTTATTTCAAGACATTATCTAACAACGATACTCAGCTATAAAATTTTATATTAGATCTTCAATGCTTGGATTTATATTGTTCATTCTTATATTATAAATAATTTTAAAAGTTTTTCAACAAAAATAACCAAAACTCACAAATGTTTGCCGTGTATGACAGCAAACCCACATTGGGCGCAAACTTTTTCTTCATCTCTAACTTTATTTTACTCCAACAAATCGAAATTCTTGAGCTCTTTATATTATTTGTTTCTCATACTTTCAAGCTTTGAATATATTTTCCTTTCACCACGTACTAATTTCGTCATAATTTGTAACTCAATCGGAATCCCGTCTAGATTGTTACCGGAAAATACAAAAAAAAAGCAACACAGAAAAATTCAAGAACGTCACGATACTGAAAGTCTGTGGATACTTACAAACCGTGAAACCAGATAGCTTCTCGATTCAATCTAATAGAAATGAAGTGAGAGAAGTATCTCGAGACTTGCTTGCTGTGCGCACATGATAAATATTTCGACGATGAGTTGGCTACATTTCGCATTTATCTTGTCACTTGATCCGAGAGTTGCCGTCGAATCTACGACGACAGGGTAATGTGATTACAGAAGTAGTCATTACCCAGCATCACAGCCAACCGACACGAGTAGACTATATCCTAATTCAATAAGCCAATTTAGCGCTGAATAGCCTCTAGGATACTTTGCGGTTAGTACGTGATTTCAAGCGAAAAGAACAAAATTTGATATTGAGAAGACCTGCAGAGCTGCTGGCAATGTCCGCAGAGAGGCAGCCAGCAACGTAAATATCTCAAGGAAAAAATTATTCCAAAGAGTGATATGATAGAAAATATTTTTATTTGTTATAATGGGAGCTAATAGCAGGCTTTTCAAAATGAAATAAATATTGCTTTTGAGATTATTTACACACAGAGAAAAGTGTAATGAAAGTGCTTGAAAAATGTAATCAAATCAACTTCCTCTATAGTTAATTTTTGGTTGATTACACAGTTGTTAATTTTATCATTGGTTTTACAGTACTGTAGTTAATCCTATGTACTACATTATTGTTTAATTCATCATCAGACTAATAAAAACCATTAAACCAAAGTTCATTATAAGAAAGACGAAAATCACCCCTCGGATTGTTAAAAACATTACACGTCCCTAACCGCAAAAGCAATGAATTTAACAATGCCTAGTAATCAAAAGTATTATATTTAGAAATTTATTTTCTCTCACTCTCTCTTCCAAACGAAGCTCGAAATTTAATAAAAATCAGGTTTTGTTGTAAATGGTTTAATTGATATTTCTTTATTATAATAATACATATAGTTCTTTGAAAAACTAATTAAGTTGAAAATGAGAATTTTCAAAATTTCTAAAATATATTTTTAAGATTGATTTTGACATTTCTTGGGAATTAGTTTTTATTGAATGCTGTTGAAAAAATCTCAAATGTTTTTTTTTAAAGCACATATGTCACAAAAACTCCGAGGACAAGCAGTTTGCATACAAGGGTATTTAGAGATGGATTGAAATTTCTGGTATCATTTTAAGTTAAACATATAGTCATTCAAATAGTTAAATCTAAAGTTACAAGCAAAGCAAGCAATCATTTTTTATTTGATTTTGTTGAAGCAGAAATTTAGCTTATTAAAAAATGTATCTTAGATGAAGACTTAGAATTATTTATATCAATCTCATAAAAATATCTTTGAATAAAATCCCACACGTTATAGCTTAAAGTAGAGTATTTTAAATTCAGTACAAAAATTAGCTTAAAGATAGCATCTCAAGCAGCCAAAAAAGAGGGACTTTTTTTAAAAACGTCATCAGATACAACATAAAAGTTTTCCCTCCACTACAATAATCGGTTCGATACATAAATTCATATCGTTATATTTTTCTTCAAGTTTTTCATACTTCACTTTAATGTGTCCTTGGTTATTCACAACCAATAAACTACTATCCAACGAATCCTGAATTTAAAGAGTTGCCAACCTCCTATATTTTCCTTCATTTACTTTGAACTTCCTTCTTATAGGCTGTAAGCAGTGTGATAATTTGAACGCTATCAAATTTTTTTCATCGGCAAACAAAAGATTGACAATACTTAATAATGTGGCCAGGACGACATTTCTTAAAACATATATTATAAGTACAATTACAGGTATAAACAATTAACTTACTTGTTTCAGTCTGATCATTCTCTAAAATTCCTAACAGATCGCTTGCAGACTTTAGAGTTCTGCTTTCTTCTTTTAAGATATTCAAAAAACCCACCCATTTAAAATGTAGATTTACTGACATTTCTCTCTCCAAATAATGAAATAAACTTGAATAACCTAGTCAAATGAAAAGATAACGTGTGAGAAACTATCATGCTTGTATTAAATATTATTACCGTCAGATTGAGCTAATAACGGCAACTCTACATATATATCGTTCGATGATTTTGAAAGCATTGCACTTCTTCGTAAAAAAAACGTTGACTTCCATTTCTGCTCAACAACTGTATTTCAGCCAGGTTTTATTTTGTTTGACTTTAATGTATTTTACAATAAAAGCTATTGAGTTATTTAAAGATCTGCACTTTCATAAGAGTAAAAAAGTGTGATTTCGTTCAAACTAACAGCAGTTTTAATACAAACAAAAAAATAACCCTACCATTGTTTTGATCTAAAACAGGCTCACAAAAAACACCAATTGATTAGTTCACTATGAGTTTCAACTTGAATTGCGACCAACACAAAAAAAAGTTGATTAATTCACTATGAGTTTTCACTTGAACTGTCACCAACTAATTAACTAACTACAAAGAACGATTTTTCGTCCAAACGCACTATTTCACGCTCAGAATTTTCATTTTCATTTTTCAGCAGATGCATAGTGAAAACCACTACTGCTTAGTAAATTTTACACCCGTGCTATTAGATATGTAGTGAAAGATACTATTCAGTAATGACAAGTATTACAAGTATGGGAAACAGACTTCTTTAATATATGACCAATAGTTAATTTAGATTACTTGATACTGAAATTCATTACATATTTATGTAGTGAAAATGCTTTATTACAATGAAATCAATTTTATTTCATTGAAAATTAACAACGCACCTGTAAAAATCAACCATATTTGTCCAAATTCATAACGATTGTAATCAAATTTGAGCTTTACTTGGATTTTCTGGAATGTGTTAATTTTATTAACCTGGATAATAAATTTAATGACAGAATTTTCTCTGTGTGTACGAAATAGATAGAACTAGAAGTTTCTTTTAAAACCATCTTAACACTTACACAGATATTTATTGAATAGTTGAATAACTTGAATTTTAAAATGCTGCATGTTTTAAAAATGCATTTTCGATTACAGCATCCTTCAAAAAAATTGTGGCTGACATATTACTAAAATTTTTTTTGGATGGTGTTGATAGAACTGTTATAGACTCTCATGCTAATTTTGTGAGCATAACTTTAGTGGACATTTCATAGAGACACTATTTGCAGAAAGTGAAAAATGTCTGATGAAAAGTTCATTGTGATTAATCATCGAAAAACAGCACAACTTCCAGACGAACTCTCATTGACATATTGAAGCCCATTGAAACTATCACTGACTCCTTATCTTCAAAATTCAATTTCAACGATGTGGTATTAGGAACCCTCGATAACATCATATGTCTTTACACAAGCTAGATGATACTAAAAAGGATAAGCATCTTATACGAATGGGAAAATAACCCTTGTTATTGAAGCAACAACTGTGTGTTAGGGTTAAACACGACATTCAACTTCAGATTGTGAATAGATAATCAGGAAATTCTACATGATTAACCTCAAAACTACTTTTCGGGTCACTAATCATACTTGAAACAATCAAATATATGTAAAAGAACAAAAACTCTTTAAGAAATTTACACATCCTTTTGCATGGAGTGTTTTGCAGTTTGAGAATGTGGTACTTAATTTTCAAGTTCACGCACAAAAAACAATTTTAGATTGACATTAAGAGTTTTGAGTTCAATCGTCCACGGTTGTAAGATTGCCAATGGTTTTCAGCTCATGCTTGGAAAATTGGTGCAAACTGAAATCAATTACCTCGAAAACTGGTGGGTAAACAACTGTATTTTATGTTTTTACAACTGTAAATGCTATGGCCAATAGCCAGTGTGTGCATAGCTTACTGAATAATCGCATGATATAAAAGCATAATTTGCTTCATTTAAATATGTAAAACGATGTCATTCTTCCGCTGATTTAGCAGCTTTAACAATAAAGTAACATGGAGCTCAAGCTCTCATTTTTGCACCACAACTTTCCAAAAAAGCAATCATTCAAAATCTAGATGATTTATATTAATAGTAAAAATCTCAGTATTCTGCCACATTTTCATCCATCATAAACTAAATTTCAGTGAATGATTTTAACTTTGTAGAATACATTTAACGATTCTCTGGGCTTTATTTCACGACACTCAAAATGAACTTTTTTATGTAAAAAGTTTGTCTTACTTCCCTGAAGTAATGAACGAAAATCTAAGAATTCAGATTTTCGGCATGAATACTTAAGCTAATAGTCTTCATCTCGAAAATGTAAAGTTTTATATTTTCGTTCGTCATTTCGGCAGTATTTACGTCACTTTGTGAAACGAAAGTCCTAAATTTTATTATCCTTCATGAACTGTTGTAATTAATTTGAACGTAAATAATATTTTTGTGAATTTCCATGGAAATGTTTTTTTGTGAATATCGTGTCATTCTAACACACAGGTTGAAATTAAAGTAGTACACAAAAATTATTCAAATTGATAAAATAACCATTCAATGAGCTAACAAACGGATTTTTTACAAATGCATGTATACAAATATTTCAACGTGTTTTATCAATTGCATCCGACGCAAGTACAGTCGGTCTAAGCCAAACTCGGGCACCAGATAACCAGTCAGAGGTGCTCGCATATAAACATATTTAGCATAAGAGATGCTATTTAACAGTACGTTTTATTAATTTTGCCCAGATATGCCGGCACAGTGACTTCGGGATTTTAAACTCAGCATTCTAAAAGTAGTCTAACTTGTGATATGCCGGTCCCTAGCCCGGAGAAAGGAGGAGGGTTTGAGGCAACGAAGTAACTCTATCCTCAGTAAAATTTGTATAGTTGCAGCCTGATGGCTGAATTACACCTAAGCGTCTTAGGTCATTAGGGAGGATTAGCCACGCTGTCAGACCTGCAACATGTGTGAACTTGGGCACGAGGCAAGTCTCCTGAAGCAACTATCACCGAGGCCTCCCATGGAAATGGTTGAGCGATGTGCCGACAACTCATCCTTGTAAAAACTTCCTCTGTTAAGAAACCCGGAACAAAAGCCTCGGATTGGACGGATCAACAACGACGACCACGCAAACGCACAACGTATTATTCGCTCGGAACCTGAAATGTGCGCTCCCTGAACAAACCGGGAGCCCGAAAAGGCCCTTCTTTATCAGGTCGAACAGTACAAACTGAGCATTACTGCAGTCCAGGAAACAAATTGGTTAGGCTGCGAGATCAACGACAAGAAATCGCACACAATTTTTACAAGCGGCAAACCATCGGGCCACAAGGAGTTTGGAGTAGCATTCATAGTAAATAAGCAGATCAAGCCACGCGTTACCGACTTCAAACCAGTAAATGAAAAGCTGTGTGCGATTCGCATCAAGGCGCGATTTTTCAACCTTTGGCTCATCAATGTGCATGCTTCCACCGAAGTACACAAAGACTCTGTAAAAGACGTGTTTTGTGCCTGCCTTGAAACTCTCTTCGATTCACTTCCACCAAATGATATAAAAATGCTGCTGGGAGATTTCAATGGAAAAGTCGGGAATGAAAGTTTGCATCGGCGGACCACTGGAGGACACAGCCTCCACGAAGAATGCAACGATAACGGCCATCGTTTAATTGACTTCGCTTGCAGCAGGAACCTTGTTGTAAGCTCAACTTGCTTTCCACACCGTCGCATTCATAAACAGACCTGGAATTCTCCAGACGCACATACCGTCAACCAAATCGACCACGTCTTTATAAGCAAGAGCTGGGCGTCAAGTGTGATGGATGTTCGTTCGTACCGCGGAGCTAACTAAGACTCCGATCATCACCTGGTGAAAACAACATACCAGTGCAGAATTTCCTCAGTGCACCAATCGATATTCAGCCCTCCCAAAATCTTCGCGGCTGAGAATCAGGCATACACGACCGCGCTTCAGGAAAAACTTTCACCAATGCTGCGCGACTCCAGAAACGTAGGTGTACACGAGTTCTGGGAGGAGCTAAAATATACAATCAAGGATGTGGCAGAAAACGTTGTGGGATAAAAAGCCCGACGCGAGCAAAATGAATGGTTTGACGAAGAATGCAGAAACTCACAAAAACGAGGCCTACAGACAATGGATCCACCGTGCGATCAGAGCCAAAAAGGAAAAATATGATGAACTACGGCGAATATCCAATAGAATAATTAGGCGTAAGAAACGGAAATACTTTGACGAGCAGTTACTGAACATTAATGTAAACCTAGTTAGTAAGAACACCAGGCAAGCGTACAGACTAGTAAACACTATCAAAAATGGCTACCAACCCAGGACTAGCCTCTGTAAGGACAAAGATGGAAGTATTATCAACGATACCAAAAATATTAGCAAACGATGGGCGTCCTATTTTGAAGAGCTTCTGAATCCGCCATCAAACATCGTGGCAGCAGAAGTTGAGCTGCATACCGTTGGACAACCCTCATCCACACAACCCTCGACAGTAGAAGAAGTTGATCACTGAAAAGGAACAAAGCGCCGGGCGCTCACGAGATACCAGCTGAGCTACTCAAGTCTGGTGGAGCGGGTTTATTAAGTGCACTACATCAACTACTGCTGCGAGTATGGGAAACTGAGGTGATCCCAGACGATTGGCGTAGAAGCATCATCTGTCCCATACATAAAAATGGAGATTAACTGCGGTGTAAGAATTACAGAGGCATCTCCTTAGTCTGTACTGCCTACAAAATTCTGTCAAAAATCCTGGAGTGTAGGATTAAACCGTTTGCGGAAGAAATCATTGGCGAGTATCAAAGTGGTTTCAGATCTGGTCGCTCCACAATCGACCAGCTCTTCACAGTCAAGTTAATTTTGCAAAAGTGCTGGGAATACAACTTCGACGTATACCAAAACTTTGTGGACTTTAAACAAGTATATGACAGCATCGACCGAGGCGCACTATATAGCATCATGCTGCAATTTGGTATACCGGCCAAATTAGTGAGACTTGTGAAGATGACGATGACCAACTCCGTCTCGCAAGTTCGGATCCAGAACAGATTGACCAGTGGTGGCTCGTCAGGGTGGGCCCGGCCCGCCTAGCCCACCCTGACGAGCCGCTGCTGAGTTAAAGTAAAGTAGATATTTCTTCTTGGTATCCGCGTATACCTTATAATAGTGTTTTTGTGTCGAGCGGGCCCAGTGGCGGCTCGTCAGGGTGGGCCAGGCGGGCCGGGCCCACCCTGACGAGCCGCCACTGAGATTGACGGATCCTTTTGAAACTCTGGTTGGCCTGAAGCAGGGAGATGGAATAGCGCCCACGCTCTTCAACCTGGCACTTGAATTCGCTATTCGGGCAATGAACCTGAACACCAGCGGCACGCTACTTTTTAAGTCGACACAATTGGCAGCGTACGCGGATGACATTAACATCATGTCTCGAAAACTGACCAATACAGAAGAACTTCTGCTTAGACTTGATACCGCAGCAAAGGAAGTTGGACCACGAACCAACGAGGACAAAACGAAAGTTGATGCAATCTAGGACAAGGACACCAGCGCAGACGACCATCAACCTAGGGGACCTTAGCATCAAATTCGTGGACAACTTCGTTTACCTGGGTAGCAACCTATCGAGTGACGCCGACGAAACTGACGAAATCAAGCGACGGATACAACTAGCAAATAAAACATTCTTCTCGGTCCTCCCCATTATGAAATCGAAATATTTCCACAGAAAGACTAAGCTCCGCGTTCATAAAACTATCATCAGACCTGTGCTGTGATATGGCTGCGAAACATGGACCCTGACCCAAGCCTCCGAAAATATGATCGACACCTTCGAACGGAAAGTTTTATGGCAGATTTTCGGGGCTGTCCACGACCGAGATAGATGGCGCATCCGGTACAACAATGAGTTGTACCAACTGTACAATGAGCTGGAAGTCTCCAAAATCGTCAAATTACAACGGATACAGTGAGCTGGGCACGTGCAACGCATGGATGACGATCGCATGCCAAAACGTGTCATGAACGCTAGACGAGTCGACGGAGCGAGGCCAAGATGAAGACCAAGAGCTCGTTAGGAGAGCTCAGTATATGCGGACGCCGAGCAACTATTGGAGTTCCAAGACTGGAGGACGCGGTCACGTGACCGGGACAATTGGAGGTGATTGATCCAGGCGGCCAAGGCCCGACGTCGGGCCGTTGTGCCACGATAATGATTTTTTATTCTTCTTATGTAAACGTCATCGTTCACTGATCGCATTGTATTTTTTCCTAGTTCTTTTTGATAAGATCTCCAATTATTTTCTCATCAAATCGATTTGAAATATATTTGAAGTCAGAGTAAAGACTTTCCTGATTCATGAGCATTGTCAATAGCAGGCGAATTATTGAGTTTTGGGTCACCATTTTATAAAAATACCAATGAATAAACGTGAATAGTGCTGTTTTCTGGGTATACGTGAGCTTCCGGCAGACACTGAACCCAAAAAGACCATTTTTTCGCATGATCATCAAATCAGAGTAGGGTATTGTATCGTTGTTTTCGACTTCCATTGAAAATTGGGTGTCTTAGTGTACTTTGTTCAGCTTCTCGAAAATTTTTCACGATAGCCAGGATGTTGTCTTCCTAACTCATCTATAAACGGGGAAAAGAACCTTCCTTATGAAGTTTCTTTTCCAGTCGACTAATAAATATCTCGCTCACAAGTGATGATAAAGCATTTGTCACGGCGACACCTTTAATAACTTTGAAGTACTTTCCACTGAAAGTAAAGTAGCTTTCAGCCATGCAAATGGAAGTTGGTCTCAATTAGTATTTAACCCACTTTCTACACTCCGTTAGGCTATTCTTCCCTGATAGCCAATCCACATAGAACACAATTGCTTGATTTACTGGCATGCTTGAGGAAAGTGCCTTGGCATCAAATGATATAACTAATTCATCTTCCTTTATTATTGCAACTCTTTTAAGCCCCTCTATTGCTTCATCTCAACTTATAACTTACCAATCACGAAGTCGCTACATTCATCCATAATCCTTTTTGTGATTTTCTTTGTTGGGGCGCTTATAGCAGTGAAAATTTGCCTTAGCTTATTTTCTTCTTTGTGTATAGCTCTTTCCTGTTCTATGTATAGTTTTTAGCACCGATGGGATTGGGACCCTTGGCTTGTTGACTTCTGCAATACCCCTTGCACTATTTCAAGATTCTTTCCTCTAGTTTGATATATGTAGTCTGGTAAAGACTTTCTTCAGCTCATGGTAGTCTCCGATGTTTCGCTTTTAAATGATTTTATCTGCATTAATATAAAATACTCTTTAAGCACACTTTGTGCATTACCAGCGTCCCGCCTCTTACTACTTTTCTTCTTGATGAGTTTAGCTACATTGCCTCTTATTTGTACTTTCTCCTATTTAAGAAAGTGTTTTACTGCTGCTTCGATATCTACCACCAAGTCTATTGTTGAATTTGTTCTTTCATTGGCAGCAAAATTCAGACCTTGGCCAAGCAGCTCCATTTGTTCTTCCGTGATTTGGACCGTGAGCTTGTTTACCAGATAACTGGCAATAATCTCTACGACATTCATTCGAAGTGACTTCAAAAATATTAAACATAATAAACATAATTTTCCATTTGTAATATGAAAAAAAATTAAATTTATTCTCAATTCTTTGAATAGCCATAATCAAAAGTTTTGCAGCAAACAATGTCGAGTCCACAACAAAACGTTCTCATCAACGTTCTTTGTATGCAAAGCTAATGTTTAACTAAAACAAAAGATAAGAAAATTCACGAAAATGGAAAGTGTTTCAGCCTTTACTTCCATCACAATAAAGTACGTAGACTAGACTGTTCTTTTGTTCATTTCAATGTTGTCACAGGCTCAGCGACATGATGATATGAAAATGCCTTTCGTAAAACTCATCTAAAAGCCGAAGATATTCAAACTCAATTTCAGTCAGCTTGTCACTTGAGGCAAAACTTTTGCCAGATTTCTACATGGAAACCATTCAAGATATTCTCTCTGAAAATGAAAATGTGCATACAAGGCTATGTACATGTGTATGTATGTGATGAGACAACAAAAAGCTGTTCGTACAACATTATACTCGTATCGTACAACTAAGAAGCAATTTGTAAACACGACGACTGGAAAAGCTGAAATTTTCATTCGAAGCTAACGGAGGATGATAATAACATTATTTATGGGTTTCGAGATAGTTTGTGATCCTTATCAATGTTTTCGATGATATAAAGCTGAGTTCTATGAGGTATTATGAAATAGTCTGAAACGTTTGAAAAGGTAAAAATTGAAAAGCGGTTGCTTATTGTTTCGAATTTACTACAAAACATACGATTTGACCATTTATATTTATTTAAAACCAGATGGTTGTGCATAAATTTTTTTTTTTGCATATGTGCAGATGCGTAATATTTTAATTTAAAGATAAATTTCTCCTTAAGAATCTAAATATATTTCTATTTATTGGGAGATTTTTATATTTCGAAGGTAATCTGCCATGTTTTTCAATGTCTATCGGTCGAAAATTGGTCTATCAATAATATTGGGTTGGGGAAAAAGAAATGTCGTATTTATGATCGAAATTTGACGCTTTATTTGACATACTTAGAATTATCTGATTTAAGTCAAATATGCGCCGTTTTTTTTGCAAACTTGTTGCCATTTAGAAGGCAACTTCATTATCCCCCTCTTATAAAACACTCCCTCCTTATTTGCAAAAAACTCAGACAGCCAGTTTTCGCAAGCCTCATTTGAGGCCAACTTAGTATCACCAAGAGCGTTTTGCATGGACCGGAAGAGATGGTAATCACTTGGTGTCAGGTCCAGACTATACGGTGGGTGTGATAGCACATCCCATCCGAGCTCCCGTAGCTTTTGGCGGGTCATCAACGATGTGTGAGGCCGATCGTTGTCCTGGTGGAACAGAACACCATTCCTATTGACCAATTGTGGCCGCTTCTGGTCAATCGCCTGCTTCAAACGGTCAAGTTGCTCACAGTAGAGGACCAAATTGAGGGTCTGGCCATAGTTGAGCAGCTCATAGTGGATGATTCCCTTATAATCCCACCAAACACACAGCAAAACCTTCCTGGCCGTCAATCCAGGCTTGGCGATAGTTTGGGCTGGCTCGCCGCGCTTTGACCACAATCTTATTCGCTTGACGTTGTTGTACGTGATCCACTTTTCATCACTAGTCACCATCCGCTTCAAAAATGGGTCAAGTTCGTTCCGTTTCAGCAGTGCATCGCAGGCGTTGATTCGGTCCAAGAGATTTTTTTGCGTCAACTCGTGTGGCACCCAAACATCCATCTTTTTTTGGAATCCAATCTTCTGCAAATGGTTCGAAATGGTTTTATGGTCTATACCCAGTTCCTGGTCAATCGAGCGAATGCTCACATGCCGGTCTACTTGGATGATTTCGACGATTTTATCGGTTTCTACGACGGTTGGCCTACCAGTACGGGGTGTACATCCACTACACCAGAACGAATTCGATCGAACCAACGCTGTGCTGTGCGAATCATTACAGTATTGGGCCCATAAACGTCACAATTTGTTTCGGCCGCCTTCGTTGCATTTTTATCTCTCAGGTATTAAAAACATAAAATATGACGAATTTCTTGCTTGGTGGACTCCATCTTTGACGCGCCATGACTTGAGACTGAAACGTACGATCACAACACTGTCAAAGAAACACTTGTAGCACAGATTGTCGTCTTTAAATCGCCGTTTAGTATGACCCGATGCAATAAGTACAACACAAGATATGTTTACAAAATACGACAATTCTTTTTCCCCAACCCAATATTTTTACTAATGTTCGAAAAACATTAGTATTAAAATGGCCAAAATATATAAATATATATATATATATATATATATATATATATATATATATATATATATATATATATATATATATATATATATAATGTCAAGAACGCGCCATCCGATTGAACTGAAATTTTCAGGATACATTGGTGTGTATACAGAATAGTGCCAGGTCTCATAAAAACTTAAAAATCCCTAACCCTTTGGCGCTGGCGGCCATTTTAGTAAAAAATTTAATATACCTATTATTCCGTCCACAAATAGCTTTTGCAAAAATAAAGTTAGCAAAATGCATTTCGAACGCGTCTTTAATATGCATCGGATAATGTTTTGGAATTGTTTAACCCTATGTGTGGCCTAGGTGCCTGAAAAGAGACCTGGAAAATTTGAAAATTTTTAAATTGCGATAACTTTTTACAGAGATTTCAAATCATTATGAAACTTTCAGGACATATTGATACTTTTTAGTTGAAAATTTTTATTGCTCTTAATAAGCGTGTTGGTAACCCTGTAGCTAGGGTAGACGCTGAAAGTGAAAACCTTCAAATCATCGACTCTCCTGAAAATTTGTCGCTTTTCGGGAAAAAAAGCCACTGATATATAAATTTTATGCTTTGTTTACATAGCCAAATTAAAACATTTGAAATTTTACAACGGGCAAGAGTGGTAACTCTTTCCCAATTTACCTATATATTTAGCATCAAAAACTTCTGTTCACGAGAACTTACGACCCGATAATCAGATACAGTTGAAATTTACAGAATGTTTTGGTATTAAGTAGGACCATGTCAGATAGAAGTGATTTTGAAATTCGGGCAATTCTGTGCCAGTGGTACCATCTTGAAAAATTACGTAGAAAATAACAGCTTTTATATATAATATAAATTCTATAAATTCTATATATATTCTATAAATTCTTATTCAATTCGCATAGTAGGTGAACCTTGCTTTAAGCCACGTTTGGTAGAAATTTCGTTGAAAAATTCGCCTGGAGCTGCCAGCTATAGTAATTTTGGTGTCATAAATTTTGAAAATTTGTTCTGGAAAATAATGCCCTTTACCCTATAGCTTCCAGTGCAGTCATGGAATCATAACGAAATTCAAATGGTAAAATAAACTTGTTGTAGGCAATATTCAGTAGAAATCTAGTTGGAAAAACAATTATAGGGTTGCCAGCTATGGCTATTTTTGTATTTTTTTGGCATATCTTTAGTAAGCGATTTTATCCTAGAAGTTCCAAATCGTAGTGATCTTGTAGTGCAAATAAACACCAAATATTAAGATCTAGAAAATTTGAAAACTTTTGCTAATGGTAGCCCTAAATTTGTTGGCATCCCTATAACTCTCAATGCAGTGATGGGATTCATACGAAATTCGCAGAGCAAGTGCAGGCTTCAACGTGAGACAGATGTGACATATTTTTGGCTTCGGTGCTAGGGATTCATTTGAAATGAACACAAGTAAAGAATTTTTAAATTTTCTAAGGTCTGGACATTTTTTGGATTTCAGCCCCAAACACCTTTCTATCGGTGTAACTTTCGATGAAGTCATCCAAATAAAACTGGCTTAGGGTATATTATTACTTAGGGTGTCCTTAAGTAGCTAGTGGCAGAATACACCCTCAAAAACAGCACAAATCCTCTACTGTTCTTCGAACATTAGTGTTTCTAGCGGTTCTGATGTGCTAGAGTTTTTTCTATTGAAATTCACTAATTATACATAAAAACAATTAGAACCATAGAAATGCAACTCCAAATTAAAGTGAAAAAAGAAAAAAATATATATATAAAAGAAAATAACTATATGAAAGATTCAAAACTCCATTCAATGGCACCACAAATCGAATTCCTCATATAAATTGAAAATTCTTAAGCCTTATCTACTAGTATTATCATTTTGAAATGTTTCAATTCTAAGAATCACTTATCACTCAGGCAAATCCTCTCTTCCGTTTGACTTCTTCTCCTACTCAACTAGAAACATAAGTGTATAACACATGAAATCGGGCAATGTAAAATCTCTTGAATTCCTCACTGTCTGCCTTTAATTTAGGCACAAACGTCTGTGATACTTTAACAGCACTCGAGGCTACCAGGCAACAAGCTTAGAAGAAACAGTTACGTTCTCACCGGCACAACCACATTTTCAACAGCACCACGTAGTGTTGAATCCGTCCTTCAAAAGATTACATACCCGAAATTGTGTTTTTGTCCTTCCTGCAGGGGAATATTTATGGATGGTCAGAGGAACAGTCGTTGACAGTTTGAACATATCAAGAGGAGTTATGTGTTTGGAATTCGCTTGGTGAGGGGAATGTTGAAAATGAAGTACGCATGGCTGGAGTATATTTCCAGGATCCAAAATTGCGACTGAAACTGCAGTAGAATTTGAAGATTTTGTATGTATTGTGTACCAAACTTTGATATGTTGTACTATGTTTTGCAAAAACTAAAAGTTTTAGTATCTCTATCATAAGTTATGTCCAGAAAGAAATTTTTGAAAACCAGATTAACAAATTTGCTATGAGATAGATAAATCGTAAGTTTTTTACTAAAACTTGATATAAAACGTTTACTATAATCGTAGTCTTATAGGAGCAGCGTTTTGTAAGTATCTATGCATTTTGATAAAGTTTATTTATTTCACTTAGGGGGTTCATTTAAACTTGTTAAAGTCCCGTAAACTGACTAAAGGCCCAGATTCAATCAACGCGAATCCGAATGCGAAGGGTTTGATGATAAGGAAAACATATGCAAAACGCAGCGAGTAAGTCCAATCACTGCGAATGCAAATTCGGAGAAATATGCGAATGCGGAAAATTTGAGCAAAGACCAAATTGGTCGCGCGAATTGTCGGAATGACCGATTGCGCGAAAATAAAATGTAAATCAGATACTCGTATGTCAAAAGATAGTATGTTGGGTTTTGGGTAAAAAAAAAAACTATAGTGACAGAGGAAGAGGGAATATTGGTTATTATTTATAATTATTTATTGCCTAAATCAACAGCTACAAATCCAATTAAAGACTAGACAAGGAATAAACTTATATATAAAAAGAAAGAGAAAAGATACTATAAATTGAAACTAAACAAAGTATAATAAGGCAGTGAAATTTAATCATAATTTAATCATAATCTTTATTTCATAGGCTAAAACGCATCCTCTTAACTTATTTTCAAAAGTGCGCAACGAAGGCGGAAGAGGACCAATATTCCAAAAATTATGCTGCCTAAGAAAGCGTAAAAGTGGGGAGTAAAAATATACATAAGTGCGAGCAAATGGTACGTTGAGGGTAAATGAAGACCTGGTAAAACGTACCGGGTCACGAGCAGAAAACTGCGATCTAGGGATATAAGTAATAGAACCAGTAATCATTTTTTATATGAGACATTCGTCGAAGTACACTCTGCATGAAAGGTGGGTAGGGATTTCAAGAATGGCAAGACGCATACTATACTCACAGTAGAGAATACGGAACTTGAAGAATAGTGAGCGAGTAAATCTACGTTGTACAGACTCAACAACATCAATTAAGAAACATTAATGAGGACACCAAATTTTACAATAATGTTCGAGAACACTACGCACGAAGGAGATGTACAGGCGTGCACACGAGGAAATATCAGTTAAAGGTCTGGACGCTCTTAGAATGAAGCCGCATAAGCGCGAGGCCTTAGATGTGACACGCAAAATGTGGACAAGGTCCATGAAATTATCAATTGGATTGAGGAAAGAGCCACGGATAGAATAGGGAAACGTGATGTGGGATAATTTACATGTGAAGGACATCTGGAAACATTTAGCCACATTTAGCAGTTGACAGAGCACCAGTTACCCAGAGCAGACAGGTCATCCTGCAGCTGGGAGCAGTCATCTACTGACTCAATCATCCTGAAAATTTTCAGATCATCAGCGTACAAGAGACATGGGGAGTTGAAGAGAGAAGGAGGATCATTTATAAAGAGGAGGAGAAGGAGAGGACCAAGAATCGACCCTTGCGGAACACCACAAGTAGGATAAAAGGGGGAAGAAGAATAAGAGTGAAACGTTACAAAACAAGCACGATCACGAAGGTATGAGAAAAACCAGCAACGGAGCTGACCCGAAATATTGAAACCATCGAGCTTTGAAAGGAGTATTTCGTGGTTCACGGAGTCAAAAGTCTTGGCAAAGTCTGTATATAATACATCCACTTGATTTTGCTGGTCGATAGCGGAGGCAACAGTATTGGTGAATGAAAGAAGGTTGAAAACTGTTGACCTACCTTTGACGAAACCATGTTGCGCAGAAGCGAGAAGAGGTTCAATTAGAGGATAAACCCTATTGTAAACAACTCTTTCAAGAAGCTTACTTAAGCAAGATAGAAGGGATATGGGACCATAATTGGAGACGCAGGATGAATTTCCGGTTTTAAGAATGGGATAAATATGTGCTGACTTCCAGGAAGAAGGAAACGTACAAGAAGCAATACTATGTGAATATAAGTAGATTCTACGATTGGATATTGTTCGCAAAAGGTTTTGTAGGGTAGGTAAGAAATGCCATTTAATTTTGCATGGAAATTTGAATAAAAAACTGATTAAGCTGTAAAAAGATCGCCTCATTTTGTACGTTGACAGTAGTGGGTAGGAAAATGTTTTGAAAACGATTGTTTTGTCAGATAGGTGTCAAAATATATATATGAAAATGGGCCCATAATTTCAAATTCGTAGTTTTGAAATTTTCGTGACACATTCATTAAGGAAAAGAAGAAAATTAGCTGACTGGCTGGTAGTTCATACCCGCGTCAATCAACGTGGAAACATCACACTACATTTAATTTTTGCAATATACTTTGCAAATCAGGGAGCTTGAATAATCAATGCAATAGATATTTTTGGCTGTATTTCATTTAAAGATTTTACAGGACCAGCGGAAATATAGGTGCTTACAATGCGAATTGTATGTCCCCGTCAGTCTACTTTGATGCTATTAACAGCCACATTAACGGGTCTATGGAATATCTACGACCAGTTAGATGGAGAAAACAGAGTTATAAATACTTTGAGAGTTATTCTAAGAGAGTAATACTAAGCTTAAACTAGCTATAGGTATGTTCCCGTACTACAATTAATTGCGATTAATTGCAATGAAGCCGTTTTTTGTACTCCGTTTTAGTACGCTTCATTGCAATTAATTGCAATTAATCGTAGTACGGGAACAGACCTAATATCATGAACCAGTAAAAAAGATGCAAACATCAGTTCGGGAGCAGCTTCAGGAGACACAAAGCATGAATAAGTTATTTATGTAGCTGTAAAGTGCAATATTGCAGGCAAACGTGAACACAAAGCATTAACACATCGTTAATAATCTATTCAATGAATTTAAAATATCAATCAAACAGACATATTCATTACACTCTGAGTAGTTTTGAATATAATTATTGGCAAGATATTTACTAGCTGGTATTAAATTAAACCCTACTTCAAAACATCTAAAGTCATGAGTGCGTCCCAGCGGTCATTGAAGTTATTGATGTTGATTATTACTATCATTGATATCACGCTTCTATCGTCATTCTATTATATTTGTTAAACAGTATTTTGTCACTTATTTGTTAGACCTTTTATCTTCACTGCGATTTGCAAGGCTGGTGAGCACAATGAGCTTAGGCAAAATAGAGGAAACCTTAACGGAACAATTTTCTTAACTGTTGTCCGAAATCGCAGTTTATATTAAGTTTCATATACGTAACCAGCAACCTAATGAAACGTTTTGCGCATCATAACTGGCACGTGTTATTTTAATATTATGGTACAATGAAACTGAGGATGTTCTGAATCAGTACTGGCTTTGAAGCTCTATTTTTTGAAACACTAGGTAGATCGAATCGCAAAAACTGACCACACAAATATAGAACATTTAGTTCCTGCTTTTCCATAAAAGCTAATTCAATATATGAATAGATAATACTAAGGATCAATAGTATCAAGTATCGAGTCGTATTAATCGAGCTAAAAGTAAAAAAAAATGTTTTAATTTGGTCAATTAGATGGATGAGATACAATTCGTCCAGCAATTGAACTTTACCTTCTCACTTGTTTGAAATTTTATTGATTTGTTTGACCGCATAGTCACATCAATTGCAGATTTCTCGTAGCATTTTTCAAACGACAATGCTTATAAAGCTACCCCAGCATCAAATAAGCTACACTGATATGTTTTTAAAGCACGGTATTTGATTCATCCAACCATTTTAGAAACTGATTTAATTGCGCCCAACGTGGCCATATTATTTTGGTTTTTGATATTTATGTGCGAATTTTAATTTAGTTCAACCTTTGTGTTAGAATTTTTAAATTCTGGAAATGAATATTAACTTAACTTTGTTCAATACTTGTATTCTCAGTGTATCTCACATATATCCAGCAGCGTATTGGTTCGTTCTTACATCAAGATTCCAGTTGCATAAAAAATTTAATAAGGGTTGGTCAATTTCATAGAATCTGTGGTCTCTGATGCTGCTAAAATGGCTTAAAAGTGAATTGAAAATACACAAAAGTGAAATAAGTTGTATAAGTATATACAGTGTCACTTTCAACAGTTAAAATAAGACCTTCAAGGCTCGGACAGTTTCAACTTTCAATACGGTCCACTATATTTCCTAAAATTTCAAATGATTGTATAGTGAGCTGATGATAAGCTATGGTAAGCTGATAAATGGATTTGCTTCGTTGCAAATTCATCCATCTCTCCTTATAATTTTTATTATAGCTCGTGTAAAATTAATAGCAGCTTTAAAAACATATTTCAAAGTACACATGCATAAAAAACAGTGAATTCGCTATATCTACATAAAGATTATTTTCTCTTAAACACAATGTATCCATGCAAGTGCACAAAAAAAAATACAGAAATTCCTATAAAAGACAGAAAATATATCGTACATAATGGATTTTCACCAATCTCCTTACAGTCTTTTCAATCCCTTGCTATTATATTTAGGCACATGTCTGCATGTATTAAATAACGCCTATCAACATTCGTTATCCATGTTGTTATAACTTCTTTGTTTGTTTGTTTGTTTGTTTGCTGTACGACCAAAACAAGCAATGTCAGGTCGTGCTCGGTCGCAAAGATGCTTTTAAAATTTGATTTCGTTAGCATAGGAATCAAACCTTGAGCAAGCTACACTCTTCCATTGTCTACATTCAACGTGCCGAGATTCTTCTGCTACGGCTTCGTTTCTTTGCGTAAGCCTTTAAAAATTCATAAAAACTCATTTTAAATCGCTTAAAGTATTTGTGCTGATGCGAAATATAATATGGGGCGTTCAAAAGTACACATGTATATCTAAAGATGTATACACATACGATTATAAAGCTATTTGGTGAAATTTTCTTGATATTTGCATGATGCTTTTATATAAATTGTGGCTTTATTCGATTTGAGATGAAACTTAGTCGCTTGTAAGTTATGTTTGTAGCATGATTTTCAATTATGGGGTGTGTTCAATGTGCATGCTATAGCTGCTCCAAAAGCATAGCATAGCATCACTTTAGCAAGTGTCAAAATTCGCAGTAGCTAGGTGAAGCAGCTATGGATGTTGGACAGCCAAGAGCTGCTACGAAGGTCAGCCTTTACACAGGAAATTCAAAAATAATTTTGTTTCAATTTTTTTACTGTAATTTTTGCATTTTCGTGGATCAGTTCAATACTTCCATTGCACTTTGGAAACTGTATGAAATCTAAGAGTTTTTAACATACAGCTGCACAATCCATTAAAATTTTCCTAACATATTTAAAACGTATCACTTATTTCCGGCTTTTGACGCCATATATGAGAAATAGAGCAAAAAATAATCGTTGAAAATTTGATAATACAGGAATCAGAGCACCCGGTCTTTTACGCTTCATGCTCGCCTTCTAAAAACTCAAGATGAGCTGCGCTGTGTACAAGCCAACTTAAAACTCGAGTTGAGTTTAAGTGTTTAAAAGCCCGTATTTAATTTATGCTGTCACTATTTTCAAATTTATTCCTCATCTCCTGTGTCACAAAAGCGCAAGAACTTCTTTTCATTTCAATTTCCAATTGAAAATGACGTTTAAACTGCATGTCAGCTGTGTACGCACGGCCATTTTGCCTTAGCTACTTTCTAGCTATCCTCCAGACTACTAGCAGCGAATAGCTGCTACCTTAGCAGCTATTCCGGAATCTTGGACAGCCCGACTGTCAAATAGCAAGCATCAGAAAGTAGCTATTCCGTGACATTGGACAGCAAGAGCTGCTAAATTAGCAGCTAATAGCAGCTATAGCATGCACATTGAACACACCTATGGTTGACTAAATGGTTGCGGGTTTTTCAAAGATATGCCTAAAAGAACAGTTAGAAAAACAAAATTCAGCCAAACATCGACAATACGATTGGATTGATTCCAAGTATCGTTGTGCAATTGTCAGTTAGTGCACCTAATAACCCAGAAGTGTCTTTGAATAGTGTTATTCAATTTAAAAGGAAAACGAAGATTTATTCAGTCTTTGTGTGCTACCATAGTTAAGTAAATGAAATGATTTGAGGATTCCTTTAAGGCGTTACATAGGTCTTGAAGGAAAAAAAAAACAACTTTTTCAAAAAATTGTATTTTAAAAACCAAAAATATATTTTATTTGAAATTTACACATAGAAAAGTTTAGCATTTCAAAAAGTTTTAAAAAAATTTTCAGACAAAAATATTGAAAATTGTCGATTACCCTGCAGTTTTCCTCGTCCAGCCTTTTTTGCGGTAGGCAGAATATTTCGGTGCAGGTTAATCTGAAATCAAAAATTCAAAAATGTTCTTCTAATTTATATTCTTGGCTCGTGATTAAACAAAGGAATTGAAAAGAATTAAATTTAAAGTTTTGAAATAAGTTTGAATATATTTTCGTCTCATATTTTTTAACATTTTTCCGATTCTCATCTTTTTTAAAACATTATTTTCGTATAAAACAAGAACGAGTCGATCGATTGAAAACCCCTTCATTCAATCACAAGCTAAGGGTATAAACTATAGGAAAATTTTTGAATTTACCTGCACCGAAATATTCTGCCTACCGCAAAAAGAATGCTGGACGAGGAAAACTGCATGCAAATCGAGTTTTCAATATTTTTATCTGAAATTTTTTTTGAAACTTCTTGAAATTCTAAACTTTTCTATGAGTGAATTTAAAATAAAATAGATTTTTGGTTTTTAAAATACAATTTTTTGAAAAAGTTTTTTTTTCCTTCAAGGGGTAACACCTATGTAGAAATTTCAAAAAAATCTATTTGTTTGTTTTTGCTAAAATGGCAGGGAAACATGTCTAGTAACGTCTTAAGTTATTTTCAAAAATAAAATTTTTTTTTCCGAGTTATGAGCATAAACGTTGGACGCCCCATCGTGCGGTCGGGGCCTATGCGGCGCGTGTACGGCACGCTCTGCTCCAAAGTCCTTATACCTACCACAGGTATCCGTTAGCGACTTTTCTCATTAGTAAATTACCATTCAGTATGACAGGTAGTAGACCAACATTTGCCACAAAAAAGGCAATAAATCCACAAAGCGAAAACGAGAAACGTGAAAGAGCCGCCCTTTGTTTTCAAACTTTAAATGCGTTTTTCTCGAAACCACATTTTTTGATACGGCCCGCACGATTATTCAGCCAATTTGTATCCGATCAATTTGAAATTTTGGTGCAAGCTTCACAACATAATTTTCTAGGGAAGTACGTAAGATTTTGCTGATAAATTGAAAATTTTCATTTTTACGGCTGATTTTGTACGATTTTTTTTTACCAAAAAATTTATTTTTGAAAACTGTACGCCAATCTTTCAAAATTCAATATTTTTGAAAACCCGTACGTACTTCCCTTGCTTTTAGTTCAAACTTTAAGAAAAATTTTGATTTTTGTGTTTCAGACCATTTGCGACGACGAAAAGTTGCGGGCCGTTGAGGCATCTTTGAAAAATCGTCTGATGCTCGTAGCCTGGTACAGCCGCCATTTTGTATTTTAGGACGTTGTAAAAATTAATTTGTATACTTCAAAACATGTATAATAAAATGTATAATAAAGCCATGTAATTCTCAATTTTGGTCGAAATGAGATTATAAATTGCATGTAATGCAACTTCTTTGGTGTACAAAGTTGAAAGTGAAGAAATTTCACCTGCTAAGTGTAATTAATTCCAAACGTGCTAATGATATCATGTTCACACGTTGCACCAAATGCTTAACGTATGCAAATTACTAGCCTCTTTCAGATAATTACCTAGGTATCTTTGTTTGTCTTACTGTGCTTTGAATAAATCTGAGCTTTCAATCTACATATGCTAGGTTTGTTGTAAGATGAACTAAATTTCCAGTGCAATCAGTTTCAAAGTTTGAACTCACCACTTACGAATTCCACAAAACCAAATTCAAGTTTCTCTTGCGAAGGCCTCGAAGTGAAATAATTCAAAGTATGCAGCACAAAGTCAAAAACTTGTAACAGTTCAAAAGACACAAGTACGTTTTCCATTTCCGTATGATTCCTATCATGATGAAGACTCTCTCGACGATGCATGTGCTCGTAACGGTACAGGTATATAATTGTGCATTCACTATTCAACGGGGCTAGCAGAATTTCGAAAACAACTATTTGGGGAATTCTGGGAGATAGAAACGAATGATCTGTCCAAACTCTGTTGAGTTAAAGTTTGAGAGTAGGTTTGATTGGAGGTTGGCAGCATCATTGCGTTTGCTCTCTGCTGCTCAGAAACCAATCAACTGCTAAATTTGAACTAATTGATTTTCATTTTTTTCTGATTTTCGAAGAAAATTCGTATTGGAGTCACCTTGACAAAAAATCACATGATTTTATTTATTTTGAAGTAACTTCATTAACTGATATTTTCATCAAAAAGCTTTTTAAATAGAATTGCTTTTGTGACATGATCAAACATTGAAATTTAATTAACTTACAGTGGGAAATTACTAATTTTATTTACGTTAGTTGTGACAAATTTTTAGATCTGTTTTAGTTAGTTGAAAATTGTCCATACTAAAACAAATGATGTGCACATCTCATGGGTGTTTATTATGCGTTAAGGCACGTACACATACAACCAACGAATGGCCAGCGAACGGCCAATTCCAATTTGATCAATTCGTTGATTTTCAACGATTGGCATGTAGACTGTGCCGTCTACACAAGAAGCGATTGCTCCAATGGCTTGGGACCGAGGCGTTGGATGCGGTCCGCGTTGAGCTATCGTCGAACAACCGTCCACACTAGAACGAAGTCCCAAAACCAATACATCGTCAACGCGGCAGAGCGAACGGGAACCAAGGCCAACGCCAAGGTTGGTTCTTCGTACAAACTAAGCCAACCCGGGCTAGCAAATGCCTTGGCCGTTAACCTTCCTCCCACACGCCATAGTAGGCATCATCAAAGTAGATTTAAAGTAAATCTTTGTTGTGGGATTGTTGATAATAATTTGCTTGGTCTCTTCGAAATCCCAGTAGTGAATCTTACCACAAATCTTTCATTTTTGGAAACTGAATTAGAAGATATGTTGGACGATAATATCCCTCTATCTTTGAAAAGAGGTATTTACTATATGCACGATGGTGCACCACCACATTATTCTCAGGAAGTGAGAACTTACTTGAACGAAAAATTCAATGGACGATGGATAGATCACGGTGGTCCAATTCTTTGGCCTCCGCGGTCACCTGATCTTAATTCGTTAGATTTTTATTTATGGGGCTACCTAAGAGCTGTGGTCTACGGTTCTGTTGTGAACTCGAGAAAAGACCCCTGGAGAAGAATTCAGTCCACCTGTGACTTTATAAGAAGTAATAGTTATAATTTCAGTAGAGTGAGGCAATCATTAGTTCGCAGATTAGAGTTATGTTTTGAGAAGGAAGGAGGCCACTTCCAACACTTTCTGACTGAAATAAATTATCCTGTTACAAAGAATTCATTTTCTTATTTTACAGAAGTTATTGCTGGGTATTGTGGTGAGGCTCAAGAAGTCCTCCTTTGTAAGGTCACTCAGATGATCAAACAATTTTTTATCAACTCACCTCAAGGAATCACGTAGTATACTCCAAGGCACCTTGATCCAGTGGCGGCTTGTCAGGGTGGGCCCGGCCCGCCTGACCCACCCTGACGAGCCGCCACTGAGTTAAAGTAAAGTAGATATTTCTTGTTGGTATCCGCGTATACCTTATAATAGTGTTTTTGTGTCGAGCGGGCCAAGTGGCGGCTCGTCAGGGTGGGCCAGACGGGCCGGGCCCACCCTGACGAGCCGCCACTGCCTTGATCTCTGTGTATACCTTCTCAAGGAAAGAGGGATATTATCGTCCAGCATATCTTCTCATTCAGTTTCCAAAATGAGAGATATGTGGTACGATTCAGTATTGGGATTTCAAAGGAACCAAGCAAGTGATTGTCAACTTGGGCTCTCTGAAGCCCCAGTGTGCAAATTTTGTTTATTAAAAACAACATCTCTACTAAATGCGGCTCCATAGGTAAATAGCACTTTTGCTGTTATTTCCGGCCTCTGCTGACGCATTCAGCGGCAAAACTCAAGTCGCCGTGCAGTATCTCCGAATTGTAACGCTTGTACCACTGTATAATGGTACGGATACAACTGATAATTATGAAGAGTACGCCAAACCCTCGATTGAGATACTCCAACTCTATTCTCCTGGTGCTGGTGTTCGATTCTGCCTTTACCATTCGCAATATTTCGTCTTTTTCGTCTTGATGTGTTCGTGATGCTCCTTGATCCACGCTATTAGAAGCAAATGTCCCACGTTCCCTTAAGCGCCTGTATATATTCTCAAAAGTTCTGTGGTAAGATTCCGTTGTAATAGCCCACTGTCTTTTTGATCTTTGTCATAAATCGAATGAATATCTGCATATTCTTCATTTCAAAAAAACATAATGAAAGCTAAAAAAAAAGCCGTTATTAGTTCCTGAATTTCCAAGAGGTGATACATTGGTTGGTTGGATATGTGCAACAATTTTTTATCAGCTCACCTCATGGAATCACGTGGTTTACCCCAAGGCACCTTGATCTGAATTGCCCTGTTGATATACTAAGAACTATCACCGAAGCGAAGGTTTCAAGTATTCTTGATTGGGTGTTCATGATGATTTTATTGTTTGATGGGCAGGATGCTCACCAGTGCTGTATTCATATGGCAAATTAAACTTATTGCAGTCAATACTCAGCAGAAATCGAATTGGAAAAACAATGATGGAGCTGCCAGCAATGGTTGGTTCTGTATTTTTACTAATTTTCGATGAAAATTAGTATTAAACTCGTTTCGCCGAAAATTCATATTTCTTTATAACCATATATATATATATATATATATATATATATATATATATATATATATATATATATATATATATATATATATATATATATATATATATATATATATATATATATATATATATACACATATATATATATATATATATATATATATATATATATATATATATATATATATATATATATATATATATATATATATATATATGTCAGGATGAAACAAAAACCGGTTGGATAGTTTATCTATATTTATTCCTTTATCAACTCGTCACTATTAATACACATTTTATAGGTTGACCGTCTCGTTCGGTTGCTGGTCGTAGACTACCCGTTTCCGTCTGATGTACCGTCAGGGTTGCCATGACAGTTCGACCAATCCTGACTCTCCGGGCTCCCGACCGGGCTCGTCTCGCAGTCCTCGGTTTCATTGTCGGAATAATCATCCAGGATAGGATCGGCGTTACACCATGGTTTAAGGTGCTCAGCTTGATGCACGGATTTGAAACGTCGTTGTCGTCTTTGCATATCCTCAATATCTTCAACAACGTAGCGATCGTATCGAAGCACCCTCGTAATAACATATGGCCCTCTATACCTTGGCTCCAGTTTTCGCGAATGCCCTGTCGCTGGAGCAACGTTAGAGATGAGTACGAGGTCACCTTCTTGATATTGGTGAGGTGGTTTATGCGTTCTATCAAAGCGGGCCTTCCACTTTCGTCGTTCCTTTTCAATAGACTGAAAGGCTTTTTCCCGACGAGCGTGTATGGATGTGGCCTCGTTGTTGCTGTCCATCTGGTCGTCAGCCAAGTCTGAAACTGGCTCCTCCATCTGATCGTCGTGAATAGCTTGTACTATACGGTTTTGTACGATATCCCGCAACCTGAAATCGAAGACCAGCTCATTTGGACTAAAACCAGTTGTTGTATGAACGTTACTATTCAGTGACCATTGTATGTTTCGAATGTGTCGATCCCAATCATTATCTTCGGCTGAGCAAGCTCTGAGGCATCCAGCTACTGTTTGATTTATCCTCTCTATTGCCCCATTGGCCCGTGGTGTACGAACAGCTGTTTTAACGTGATTAATTCGTTGCATATCACAATACTCAGAGAAGGCTCGTGAAGTAAATGCAGTCCCTCTATCGGTCACGATTGTTGTCGGAACCCCAAAATAAGACGTCAAGTCGTTGAGACTTTGTAGTACTGGTTGCGTAGTAACTGAGCGAACCGCCTTTAACACAGTAAATTTTGTGAACGGGTCTGTAATTCCAAGGATATATTGATTTCCACGTCGACTCTTTGGGTACGGTCCAGCGTGATCCAGGTGTAATCGCCTGGATGGAGTTGGATCTAGTGGTTCTGTATGAAGTTCTCCTTCCTTCTTGCCTGTCGTAGTTCGATTGTAAATGCATTCGATGCACGATGAGATATATGCCTTGGTATATTTCCTCATTTGCGGGAACCAGAAATCTCTTTTCAGTTTGGTTAATGTTTTGTCAAGTGCAAAATGCCCCATATCGTCGTGATATGTTCGAACAATTCTCCATCGTACAGCTTTCGGTACAACAAACTTCAGCTGACCGTCGACTCGTCGATACAACCTGTTCTTCTCGCAGGTGTATTCCTTCCGTATCTGTGGGGATTGTTCGCAGTCCATTTCTCCCCGAAGAACCTTAATCAGCTTCGTTAAATTTGGGTCCTGCCTCTGTATCGTTGCAAGAAAGTCTTGTTCGTCGATTTCAATTTTGAAGATTCGATCAACACATGATTGAGTTTCCTTTGGGATTTCATTGGGAGCACGGCTGAGTGCATCCACATGACGCATTTTCTCGGCACTCCGATGTTGGAACTCGCAATCAAACTCTTGCAGTCGAAGCCACCAACGGGCAATTCTAGGTCGAAGTGGTGTCTTCGTCTTTGTTGTGGTTATCGCTGCACAGTCGGTTATTACTCTAAACGGTTTCCCTAACAGAAACATTCGAAATCTCTCCAATGTTTCCACCACGGCAAGAACTTCGAGCTCATGACTGTGATAGTTTTTCTCGGCATCAGAACATTTGCGGCTAAAGTAAGATACTGGCTTCCATCCTCGATTTGTGTCCTGCATTAAAACTCCGGCTATACCTCTGGAACTTGCATCGGTATGCACTTCATGGTCTCGCGTGATATCGTATATTTCCAAGACTGGCGATTGCTGTAGGGCTGTTCGCAATTTTTCAAAGGCTCCTTGCTCCGCTGAAGTCCATTTAAATGGTTGAGGATCCTTTGTTCGCAGCAATCGAGTTAAAGGAAGTGCGATCATGGCGTAGTCTGATACGAATTTCCGGAAGAAACCGGTTAGTCCAAGGAATCTCCTAACATCTGCTGATCCGATAGGTGTTGAAAAATTTCGTATCGCTTCGGTCTTTATATCGCCAGGTGAAATTCTACCCTCTTTAATGCGATGGCCCAGGAATGTTGTCTCCGTTGCTAAAAATGTACACTTCGATGCATTGAGTGTCATTCCTGTCTCCGATAGGATTGTTAAAAACTCACGTAATGCTATCAAGTTATCATCAATGGTTTTACTGGGAATCACTATTTCGTCGACAAATGCTACCACTGGGTGTGTCATTTTTCCCACGATTTCTCTCAACTTCTTCTGGAAAACGAAAGGTGCGTTGGTTAGCCCGAATGGCATAACGTTATATTCGAATTTCCCTTGATGTGTTGCAAATGCTGTATACTTTTTCGAGTCCTCGGCAATCGGAATTTGATGGTATCCCGATATGAAATCCACTGTCGTAAAGTAAGAACCGCCTGCTAATTGAGCGATCTGTTCATCCACGTTTGGTATTGGATACGGTTCCTTGACAGTGATTGCGTTTAATGCGCGGTAGTCGACGCATAGTCTATCGGATCCGTCTGACTTTGCTACTAAAATAATTGGCGAAGAATACTCTGAATAACTATTCCGGATTATATCCCTTTCCAGCAGCTGTTGAATAATTCTTTCAACCTTTTCACGTTTAGGAAAGGGTATTTTGTATGCTGGAAGGCATATTGGTGCAGTAGTCGTTAAATTTATAGCCATTTCGGGAGATTTACAGCGCCCGATTGACGATATGTCACTTGAAAAACAAACCCTCCATTCATCTAGCAGTTGATAGAGTTTATTCACACTATTTGGGTCAATCTTCCCAGTATTCCAATCCCGATGCTGGTTGAGCATGATGAATTCTCCATTCCGAATCATACTAGATCGCTTTCGGTCCAATATAAAATCAGCTCCCAAGAGCACGGCCTCGTCTAACATTCCGTCATCGACGACAAATAGCCGCGTTTTTACACACACATCGTCAATTTCGATTGCTGCATCCATCTGCCAAACACAGTCGTACTCGCTACCTCCGAAACCCTTCAAACGTTTTGGTGGATAACATGGCTCCAAATGTCCAATTTGTTGCGCTGCCGATCTTTGAATTAAAGTGCAGCTACTTGCTGAATCGATCACGCACACTATTTCATGCTGGTTCACATGAATTCGCTTAGTGAGGATGTTCGGTGTTGGGGATTTCGGTTGCACAATTCGATTTACCGGTTCACGTTTATCCGTACCTTTAAAAGTGCATCTGTCACTTGTGTGTCCAGTTCGATTACATGCCTTACACCTTATACGCCGTTGTGGTTTAGGGCAATTGAACGAAATATGCCCTCTTCCATAACAGTTGTAACAAACGCACTTCCTATCGTCTGAAATCAATTTGTTTGCTTTCGGGCCCGGACTGGGCTGCGGAAGTGATCGTAATCGTTCGTCTGTCACTCTACTCATTTGCGGTTGATTTGCCGTAAATCGTCGTATTGCACTTAATAGCATATTCGGCGTTTCAAAATCTGTTCCCGCAATAGCAGTTTGCAAAGTCTGCATATTCAACCCGCGACGAATATAGTAGACTATCGTTCGATCATTCAACTCACCTTTTCGTGCCAATGCACACGCCCGGTAGAAGTATTGCTCGACTGTTTCGTCAAATCGACGATATTCTTCTAGAAGCCGGTGATGAATATCTGTTTCCGACTGCCGAGCCGGAAAATCTCGCCGCAATGCTGCAGCGAATGCACTCCATGTCTCAAAGGTGTCTTGCAAACCATCTATCCATTGTTTTGAAACACCTTGGAGTTTCGCCTGTGCCGAAAATAGGACAAGATCTTCATCCCATCTGTATATTCGAGATAGTCGCTCGATTCGGTCGAGAAATTGATCTGCAGACGGTGATGTATCGTCAAGTGGGTCGAATGTCGGTAGTACGTTTATGACATCTCGCACTTGAAATGTATGTCGTTCTCGTGGTATTTCGTTCCAAGTGGAAAAACCTATTCCCGTGTTGTTTCTCTCACTTTCTCGTTGATTCGTTTCGATTCCGTTGATCAGAGAAGAACAGCCAGCTGTGTTTTCTCTCTCTAAAGTCATCGTTATCGGTGTATTTGTGCTCGGATTGGGATGTTTTTGACGTCTTTCCTGCTCTAACTGCACCGGTAACTGAGGTGTTGATGCCGTAGCTGTCTCTAATGGACCACATGGATTTGCGTCAGATGGAACAGTTCGAATTGGTATGCTTTGATTCCGTTTCAGCTCGAGAACAATGTCTGCCAAATTCGATACTTGCTCGGTTAACAATGCTAGGTCTCCTCGCATCGCACTCCATTCATCCACGTCGTCCTCATCGTCGGCCACGTCGACCGTTTCGGCACCTAGATGATTGCTCAATCGTTCGACTAATTCGGCTTTTCGTCCACCAATCCGTAGACCACGTGCCGTCAACAGCGTTCGAAGCCTGTCACACGACAATTCTGCGATCGCTTTTGTTTGCGGCATAGTTTGGAATTCGTATATCCCACTTCTGATTCTGTCAGGATGAAACAAAAACCGGTTGGATAGTTTATCTATATTTATTCCTTTATCAACTCGTCACTATTAATACACATTTTATAGGTTGACCGTCTCGTTCGGTTGCTGGTCGTAGACTACCCGTTTCCGTCTGATGTACCGTCAGGGTTGCCATGACATATATATATATATATATATATATATATATATATATATATACTATATATATATATATATATATATATATATATATATATATATATATATATATATATATATATATATATATATATATATATATATATATATATATATATTTATCAGCAAAATGATTTTCCGAGATAATCTCTGGAGTGGCCGATCCGATTGAGTTGAAATTTTCGGAGAACGTAGATGTATATAGTAGGTAGGTCCGCAACTTGCTAAAATTCAGATATCCGAAACTTTTTGGCGGCGGCGAGCGTTTTAGTGAATTTTCAGGTACTCCTATATTTCCAAGCAGTGTAAATTTTTGTAAAAATAAATGTTCGCGAATGAAAACTTATTATGTTTTTAGCTTGTTTATGTTAAAATATTGGA
Organism: Nemotelus pantherinus; assembly: GCA_963978885.1. NCBI lineage: Eukaryota > Metazoa > Arthropoda > Insecta > Diptera > Stratiomyidae > Nemotelus > Nemotelus pantherinus. The sequence continues at coordinate 23,625,969 of OZ022265.1, forward strand.
AATTTTGAGCCGTGTGTGGGTGCAGCATGCCTAAAAGTAGGCAAGGATTTTTTTTCAAATTTTGATTTGTCATTACTTCCAAGAAAAACAATGAATCATCGTGAAATTTGCAGAGCGTGTTGATGTTGACTAAAATTTAGCACACGTAAATTTTCAAGATAGTGCGGGTAGCCCTGTAGCTACGGCAGACTCCTGAAAAAAAAACCTTCAAATCATCGACCTTCCTGAAAAATTTTTGATTTTTGACAAAAAAATCAAATCATTGATAAATCTTAACCTTTGTTCATCGTGTCAAATTGAAATTTTCAAAATTCCGATTTGCGCAAGAACGGCAACCCATCACCAAATAACCTCTATTTTCAGCACTCGAAAGTTCTGTTCACGAGAACTGACGACCGGATTATCCGATCATAATGAAATTTACAGGACATGTTGGTATCAATACGGTATCAATTAGGACCAGGGCTGATAGAAGTGATTTTGAAATGCCGGCAACCCTGTGCCAGTGGTACCATCTTGAAAAATCACTGAGAAAAAAATCCGGTTTTTGGCCTATAACTTCCGATTCAGTCATCAAATTTTGACAAGATTCATACAGTACTTGGATTTTACTTTAAGTAACATTTGATGAAAATTTGGCTGAAAAATTAGAATAGAGTTGCCAGCTATGGTGATTTTTGTCTCCTAAATCTTGCAAATTTGCTCAGCAAAATAATGCTTTTTTCCCTATAACTTCCGGTCCAGTGTAGAAATCAAAACAAAGTTCACCCAGTAAATGAACCTCAACGTGAGCCAAATGTCGTAGAAATTTCGTACCAAAATCATGAAAGGGTTGCCAGCTATGACCATTTTTGTAATTTTGTTTAATTTCTTTACTGAGCGATTATGTCATTAGATTTGCAAATGGAAATGATCCTGCAATGAAAATTAACAACAAATATTAACGCTTTAAAAATTTTAAAAGTTTTGAGGGTGGTAACCCTAAAATTCTTTTCACCCGATTAACTTCCAGCGCAGTGATTCAATCGAAACGAAATTTACTGGTTGGGTTTAACTTACCGTGAAGGAGATTTGGTATGTATTTTGCTTTGCTGCTGACACAGGCTAACCAGCATTAGCCATTTCCGTAAATATTGCACCAATAGATGCTTCAAATTACGTTCTCATATACAAAGCATTTGCAATAAAAATAAGGAAACAATTTTTAAATTTTCCGAGTTTTGAATATTTTTCGCATGGCAGCCTCAAACAACGTTTAACCGCTGAAACTTTCGATGAAATCCTCCGATGAGAACGAAATTCAAAGGATAAGTTGATTTGAGTATGAGCTTGTTATGGTAAACTTATTGCTGCTTCGTTCGGAAAGTGTTGCCAGCACTGAACATTTTCATCATTTGTGTTATAGTTGAGTTTTGTTGCTTTGGATAAGGAATGGTTGATATGATTCTACGAAACATTGTATTACGTCTTTCCACACTTTTTTGTCACTCCAAGACAATTTCTTCGAAAATTAGTTTTCTAGCGGTTCAGGTGCGCTAGAGTTTTTTTTTTTTGCAAATCTTAAGTAAGCGATTTTATCATAAAATTTTCATATCATGGTGATCGTAGTGACAATAAACAGCAAATATTAAGTTTTCAAAAATTTGAAAACATTTGCGACTGGTAACCCTAAATTTCTTTGTACCCCTATAACTTCCAATGCAGTCATCGAATCAAAACGAAATTCGCAAGGTAAGTTGATTTCAATGTGAAGCAGGTGTGATCTATTTTTGGCTTTGACGCTAGCAAAGGGCTGGCAGCGTGAGGCGTTTTTTCGCTTTTTTCGTATCAATAAATGTTTACATTAAATATTCATATCGCGAACATTTGCAATGAAAATAAGTGACCAATGTTTCAATTTTCTAAGTTCTAGTTCTATCTTTCGCTTTTTGATCCCAAACATCTTTCTATCCCTGTAACTTTCGACGAAATCATCGAATAAAATCGAGACTGATAGCGTTATTTGATTTTGACGTGAGGCAATTGTAAAAGACTTTTAGTTGCAGTGCTGCTAAAGTGTTTGCAAGCACTAAGCATTTTCTTTGTTTATGTTATGTTATGCTGCTTTCAAAGCTTTCCAGTGTTTGGCTTTCCTAATCCCGAAATTCATGCAAGTGGTAGTTCTGAAATCCTTTCCACCCTATGAATTTAAATGCATTTTTAAGATCAAAGTGGTTTTGCACTCGAAACAGGTTGGAGCACTTGTGGTAGAATATGCACTCAAAATCTGCACGATTTTTCTACTGTTCATCGAACATTAGTATTTCTAGCAGTTCAGCTGTGCTAGAGTTTTTTTGACTTACATATGTTCAATTTTGTGAATTTTTAGTTTTATGTGAAGCATTAGAAATATACTTGTGTGATAGTTGATGAATGTGTGTGCAACCTTGTAGCTACAGCAGGTGCGTAAACAATAAAACCTTCAAATCATCATCACTGCTGAAGAGTTTTTGTTTTGAATTGTGTGCTCTACCTGCACAGTTAAATTGTTTTTTTCCGAAACCTCACATTGGACAAGAACGGAAGTTCTTGTTCGTTGAAACCTAAACCTAAAATTTGACTTCGGAAGAACTCAAGGCTCTATAATCAGATCTAATTAACTTAAAAAAAACATACTTTTTGATACCGCCTATCCTACTGCCATTTGTTTGAAAGTACATACCTTTTTACCATACAAAGCAAAAGAACACCGCATTTCACGATTAGCCAGAATATTTACTAAAATTTAAAAATCCTTTCTTACGCAACTAGGCTAGGTTAGGTTGTGCTGGCTGGCACAAGGCCACACATAGACCATCTATTGGATACCAGATAAATTGACCACTAGACAGAAAGCTCAGTCCAAGCGGCCATCAAAGGCCCTGGACTTTTTTACGAACTGAAGGATGTCATTCAGCTTTGGTTCCGCCGCGTGCGGGAGATCCACCAGCCAAGACACACCGAAGTATCGCAGTCAGGTTTCCCCCAGTGTCGGGCAGTGACACAGGAGATGCTGGATTGCTTCTGAGACCCCCGGATCTTGATCCATCCTACAGGTGTCGCTGATTAAGAGACCCATTTTCATAGCATGTGTTACAACAAGACAATGGCCAGGAATTAAGCCAACCAGTCGTTTGCAATCAGTCCGCGTTAACTCAAGTAGGTATTTAGTTGATGCAAGATTATATGACTCCCACATGATTTTGGTTACCCTGCAGGTCTGATTTGAACCCCATCTGCACGTTGCACCTTGCATCATTTTGGAGTCAATTGAGTGCTTAATCGTTTGGATAAGAGTAAGGATGTCTACCGATCCAGAAAAGGTAATTCTAGCCCCATACTCGGTTCAAATATGTATTTACAAAAAAACTTTAATAACAACTTTGTCAAAGATGAAGACGTTTCAGTTTTGATTAACTGTTTTGATGGATGAAAGCTCTACTAATAAAACACATTTTTAATTTTTTTCAAATTTACTCAAGTCTATGAAGACCTTTAAGCGAATTAAATACAATAAATTTATCAATTTTGCATATAAGCATCATTTTATGATGTGACAATTTGAAATAAATTAAAATTTTAAATATTCTAACTGGTTTTGAGTGTTACATAGCAAGTAACGGAACGAAATTGGTTATATTTTTTGCAACAATATTTCTGGTGCAAAATATTAATAATTATTATTCCCGAATACTTAGCATGAAATTTGATCCAAAATTAGATTGATAACAGTCAAAATCTCAGCTTTCGTCATCGTTTCACATTCGTTTCAAACTAGTGATCACCAACCAGGCTAACGTTAAGAACGTATGCTTTTCACTGAAATCGATCAATCTATCAAAGCAGAAACTAAATTAGATTTCATCAACTTTGACTATTAAATTACCTTCTCGATCCATTTGTTGTTTGCTTCATGCCCTTCTTATTTCCGTCGACCTCATTATGTATCCAGTCTATACTATTTATGACTTCTGAATATATTCCAAAGTGTTTTAGTTTAACATCCCTTCCAATATATGCCCCATAGTATTTATATGGTGGATCATGATTTATTAGAGGGCCCCCGGAATCACCCTATTTAGTTATAAGATTAAATGAATCAAATTACTTTCTCGTATATATTTAGTCGATTTGATCATTAAACTCATGTTGCCTAACGTAAATAGCAAAAAGTAAAGCAAATTTTACTAGAACAATTTTCAACAAGTATGATTTAGGTACTTAAGCATTTAATTCTATACTGGAAAGAGTTGTTTAACGTTCATTCCGAATGAAATTTATGTGAAAGAATATATGTATAGCCTTATACATGTCCTGTTAATACTTACGCGATACATATACTTTTCTCGTTTTGGTGAAAACATACAGAACTCCGTATATGATTTTTCCAATTTTGAACAGTTCGAAAGCTTAATTCCGAGTGCTGCTGCTCGATCTTCGCCAAAAACTCCCTACAGTAAAAACATTTCAAGTAATATAAGACGATTACTTCATACTGCAATGATTCACGCACATTCTCTGATAACCTTCCGAACCCCAGTCCAATACATGGAACATCGTTTTGCATGCTCGTGCCGGCTACTTTGATAGTGTTTATGTAATTATTCAATTCGAAAGGAGTCTTCATCTAGAATATAAGACAGGATAAATTTTAAAGATGTTAGTAAGATGCTAATCGTTTTTACTACAACGGAACTCAGTCAACCACTTCTTAGGCATTGAAATTGATGGTGCAGAGACTCCATAGTATTTATCAAGCCTTTATTTTAGTTTCGGCGATGGTTTTTTTTTAAATTCATGTGCTAAATCAGCATATGAATTTCTCCCACTTTCGTTACAATTGACGAAGTTGTTTGCTTTCAGTGGCTGTCAAACACAAACTAAATGGCGCAGCTTGCTCAAATTTTACAGTCGTCTATTAATAGATGGCAGTTGACAAGCGCATTGTCGCGTTTAAAGCTACTTAGAAAAAGAACAGAACTAACTAACGCAAAACTAGACCTCCAAGAAAACACTAACGCTGTCAACCGCTAAATTGACTTTGACAATTAATCAAGCCTTTTTCGAGTTTGAGTATATGCATTCAAAGTGTCGAAGATTAGGATAGGTGAACTAAATAAAATAAGCTAGGATAGAAATACATATTTTATTCCCTCTTTTTGAGTGACCAGTATTGGCCAAACAGATAGACGAAGTAAAGACCCAAGACAGTCTTGCGACCGTACAGGGTGATTCTTTAGCCTACGACTTCTAAGCGAGTCTTGGGGTATTTTTGCCTAATGACTAATCTGACCGATAGCATCGGTGTCCCTATAGTGAAAGGACATGATACCTCCAGTATCAAGGTACCAAGCATTGCCAGTTCATGGACCACAGTTCTCCGAAAACCCCTATGATCAGATGCCTAAATTAATTGCTCTGCCGAATGTCTCGACACCTCCCTGGGAAACGTATGGCATTCAACAACTTTTTCAGATACCATACAGCGACCAGCAAGGGAATTTATAGCCTCTTAGATACCTGTGTAAATCCATATGTTTAACCCGAATATTGATTACACAGAAAGACACTACAATAGTCTCGAAGGGGAGGAAACAGCTTTAAATGCAGCTCATTCAAACATATACCGCTGCCAACTCAAATGTTCAGTTTTAAGCCATCGGTGTACAAATGAAATTCGAGGGTGGCACAATCATGCCAAAATTGCCATCAATCAAGCTATATGATACGACTTTGCTAGCATTGAGTCCTCTATCTGCTCTAATCAACAGAAACCATTTGGTTTTATGTCTGGTCCCTCAAAAGTTCCATCGCTTTCCCGATTCCATGCTCTGTAACAATACTACTGCTTCTAATCCACGAAAAATTCGCGCCCTAATTGCAAAGTTTTCTCCATCCTTCTTTCCTCAACGTACCCCAATCTTATCTTGTGCAGTTAGCCATGTTGCTTCATCTTCCATCTCTTTCATTGACACTAATCCCTTCGAAATTTAATCCTTACTCGAGTGTCTGGATGTCAATGACGGTTGTGGTTCTGATGATACGCCAAACCTGTTGGCCAAGTCACGTCACCTCTCCTCTGGTTTCTTCCCAATCAGTTGGAAATCTGTTTATACTTCACCCATCTACAAATCTGGCGACCCAAGCTGCATTACCAACTACTGTCCCATTTCCCTCTTTCCATGTTTTGGTAAAATTTTCGAAAGAGTTGTTTATAACTCCTCCATTCTTTCCTTGCTCCTAAAGAGCATGGTTTGATCAAAGACAGATCTCCTACTTCTAATCTTATATCCTTTACTAACTTGGTTGTTTCTGCTTTAGACCAACCGAAACAAATGGATATGGTATACACCAACTTCTCAAAAGCTTTTGAACCTGTTGATCACAGAATTTTTCTTGCAAAGCTTTGTTGTTATGGGGTTCTGGTTTGCCTTTGGCATGGTTTTCATCCTAGGTTTCTGGTCGTACCTGTACTGTAACTATTCCTCCACCTCCTCTTCTTTCTATTTGCTATCCGGTGTTCCTCAAGGCTCCATTCCCGGTCCATTATTATTTCTAGTCTTTATAAATGATCGTCCTTCCTTTATTCATTGTCCTCGTCTTTTTTTGTCGACGACTTCAAGTTTTTCAGACTAATTGAGTCTTCCAACGACTGTCTCCAACTCCAAAATTATCTTCGTATCCATATCCAAATGTCATCAAATATCCTATACGTATAAAATGTCACCCTTAGTGTATTCCTACACCCTGTATCGATCTTCTATTACGGTTGTTTATAATTTGAAGGACCTTGGTGTGTTCTTTGATCCAAAGCTCAAATTTGACCAGCACATTGCGTATATAACCGCCAAGGCCTCTCGGTTTGCCCGGTAACATCTCTACCTCTCTCCATCTACTTTATACAATTGTTCGAAACATCCTGGAGTATTGTTGTCGAGGGTGGTCTCCCTGCCATAAATATATCAATAAGGCAGTAGAATACGGTCAGCGTCAGTTTACTCGCTCATTGTTGTTTAAATTCAACATCTCTTACTGTGGGTATTGTGATCGTCTTTCTTTGTTCTAAATCCCTTCATTAGATTCCCGACGAGCGCTCTTTGACGAGTGCTTGCTCTTCAAGCTACTCCATTACTTTATTCTCTCCAATCTTGGGTAAAAGCTGTGCTTACGTAACGTCAATCCATCAAATAGATCTCAATTAATAATTTATCTTCCCTTCACGCGGTCTGAAGTTTATTTTAAGTCACCGTTAGTGGTTTTCCCGAGGAAACTCAAAGATCTTCAGCTTGGTCCTTTTCTGCTAAGTAGGTAGACAGGTTGAAGTGGCTGCCAATATACAGAGGCCTGACGACCGACACAAGAGATGCAAGCCATCGGGACCACAACTGGTGCTACTCTCTAGGCTAGCAAGTAAGCTATTAAGATCATAAGAGGAAATATTTAAAGAAAAAAATGATTTAGATTGAATAAATCATTTAGAAACATCACAGAAGAAATGCCGGGAGACTTTTAGACAGAATCGATAGGTTTTTTGAAGACAAAATTATATAAAGACTTCAATATGACTATAGTAAGCACTTATCGCATATTTGCTTTTTAAAACACAAGCGTCGATTTTTGTAACTTAGAAGATCAATCTCTAAGCCCAATAATCGAAATCTGCGACGCGTTGTGTCTTTAGTTTTAAGAGCGCGAATCACCTCTTAGCCAAGGAGAATCAGTATTTCCTCTAATACGAAAGTGGGAGTTTGACAGGAAAAAGATTAGACAAAAAAAGTATAGAACATACGGAGACCATAATCAACACAGAGACCTTTGAAAAAACCCAACCAGTTAAAATCATCAACTTCATTGGTCCTGGAAGTGAAGTCCGCATTGGCGAAGCTAGAACGTAATTAAGATGTACTTTATTCTTGGTAAATGAACTAAAGGAAAGGTCAATAGCGAGAGAGTGGTAAGGATCAAGACTAATATATAATGGCAGAGCACAACATAAATGAACAGATGATAAAGGAAGGTTAGCAAGAACCAAATCAAGTATTCTGTTATTAACATCAGGAATATTATTCAACTGAAAAAAAAAGAGCAAAGAGACAAAGAGGAGGATGTTGTCATAGAAATAATGCTCCTCGATAAAATTTCAGTGACGTTCGCATCGCAGTTATGCTGGGAATATTCAAGCCGCCACATTAAAAGAGCAAAAGAAGAGGGGAAAGAAGGTGCTATGAAACGAAGGAATATCCGTAAAAAAACGCTCATAATATACTTATCAGAGAATAATGATAATTCTCAGAGGTAATGAAAAGCTGCTAGCGTGCTCCAATTGATGCAACATGTGTTCCAGAAGACTGTTATTGCCTGGAAAATGTGTGCTCATAGGGAAAATCAGTGTATCAGTGCTGAAATTGGACCAGCTGCTGCCAGGGCTCTAAATACACCCTACAGCTTTTGGTGTTGAGCTTAAAACAATTAAATTAATTAAATTCAGCTCATTGATATTGTTGCCACAAAGGGAATACAAGAATTTATTTTTGCCTTACGTACGGAATATTTAAAAATCTTTTGTTTTATACATTGACCAGACGTTAGATCTTGTTCACCGGTAAACTCTTTCCTGCATTCTCTGAAAATACCACCATGGAAGACTAGAAATACCATTGGCTTCAAGTGGATTGCAAACTGCCCAAGCAGCACAGCTGAGTGTGCTCGTGTGAGTTTTAATCACTTGATTCAGATTCTGGTAGCAATAGATGCTCCGCGAAAAGTTCCAGTGAGGAGATTGGATCTTCGTCCATTCCATTCTTTTGTAGCTAGCACAGGCTACCTGCTCAGTAGAGCTTCGGCCGCTCACATCAAAAGATATGTACCTGTGATCAGAGAATAAACACTCTTCTACAACCTTCCAGTTATTCAGTAGGTTTGTGATGTCTGTAAAAATAACAATGAATTAGTATTCAAACAAAAAATGACAATAAAGCATCATTAATCTTTTTCATCGACAGCAAATGAATCAGAAGACCTGAAGCAAAAAAATATTTGGCAGCAATAATAAACGAAATTTTTTATCGTCAAATCAAACTTTGAGAATCAAATCTAAAATTTGTATCATTTCACGTTTCCTTAAGATGAATCCACATCCCCTTACATAGCAAAACGTAGCCTTCTTTTTATATGGAAGATAAAAGGATCACACTGCCAATAGTTAAACATTTGTTTCATTAGTAGGAAAACTGTTTCGTTAAAGTGCAACCTTAAATTTGAAACAAAAAAAAAATTAAGTTTAGTAAGCTACAGCGACTAGATAGGTCATTTTCCATTTTTCATTTAATTTTTCAGCGTTTTTTATTCCTTTCAATTTTCCTAGTTCACTATCCAAAGTCGTTCAAATCTAATTTTTCAAGGCTTTCAGCCAACTTTTCCTGAAAGAACAGTTACTGCTATTAAAACTTAATTACCATCTGAGCTTCGCTACAAACACTACTGCTAAGAAAATTTGGCTAGGCACTTGATGGCGAGGAAGATGGCACTGAGCTGACCGCAACCGTCTAGACACTGACCACGAACCATTAACTGTTAATATTGGCTTTTCAGTCACACTTTCTGAGCCGTTTTAATATTCACCAAATTTGAAGTAATATAATAGAATAAGAAGCACTTAATTTGCCAAACAAAACTTACCAAAAGTATAGCGAAATCATGTTTTAGATCTGTAATCGCTTTATGATCGTTAATGTTTTCCAAAACTCTTGGATTCAAGGTAATCTTGCTAATTTTTCTTATTTGTCTCGTAGCTTTCTTGCTTCTGGTAAGTCGGTAAATGTCTCCTCCTAGACAATAAAAAACCTAAAATAAATTCAATTGAGATACCATCACGATTCAGTATTATTCGATTATTCACTTGATTCATCCGCTGGCTGAAACAATGTGCCGCTGAGATAGCATGTTTCTTTGAAAGCAGCGCACCCGAACATGCCATAGACGTTTTATCATCAAGTAGGAAAGCGACCTGTTAAATAAAAGGTCAAAACATTTGACAAATTTCAGCTGGGCTGGGAACTGATCTTGAATTTTTTGACGCACCACGAAAGGAAACTGGCCATATTCTGCTTTTTTTCCAGAGACCAGAGGGCTTGATATCTCAGCGAATATAAAGAAAACATGACTTAGCAGAGTAAATAGAAATAAAAGTTGTCTAAATAACATTATTGAAAACTAAAAGTTCAAAATGGTTCAATAGTCACATGAAAGAAAAACACCGCGGATTTTTCTCTTACCTCTACTTAGACGAATGAAAAATCGTAAAATTATGTGACAGCTACATAGATTGTTGTCAGGTTGTATTTTGAAGGAGTGCTTGTTCAAATTTAAGGTCTGTTCGCGAAGTCCGATTGATTGCGATTTTTTTTTTTGTACGCCGTTTGACTGCAAACTGAAAATTTCCCCTCTTTCATTAAATACGATGAAATTTCAGTAGGGTCTGAGCCATAGCGTAAGTACTAGGTCTGTTCCCGTACTTTCAGTAACTGAATTTTACTGAATTTTCCTGAATCATGTGGTGGGGAATTTCATGAAAATTACGGGAACGCTCTCATTGTATTTCCTGAAAATTTACAACCGAAAGTGTCAGTTTTCGGTTTTTGGGAGAACAATAGTGATTATAAAGTCATCCTAAGCGGTAATAAATTATCGCCACAAAAATATTGGACCTTCATAGCAACATTACGCCAAAAATATGTTGCTTGCCGCGCACATTTGAAAATATTTACTCCGTTTGACACTTTTCAGTATTTTTCAGTAGCTCAGACTCTACTGAAATTACTGAAAGAGGGGAAATTTTCAGTTTTCAGTAAAACGGAGTACGGGAACAGCTTCATTGCAATTAATCGCGATTAATCGCAATTAATCGTAGTACGGGAACAGACCTACTATATACCTATATACTATGTATATAACGTGGAAAGAACGTGATTTGCGATACAATTTGCGATATTTCCCCCTGATTGCGAGTAATAGCAGTTAAAAAAGTCTAGCGCATCAGAACCGCTAGAAAACTAATTTTCGAAAAATTATATTTAAGGGACTTAAAAATGTGTGAAGACGTTACACACTTCTTTGTAGTATCATATCAACCATTTCTTACTCAAAGAAACAAATATCATTTTCTGACATCATTTCCTATAACACAAATGATGAAAATATTCAGTGTTGGTAACATTTGTCCAACACAGCAGCATTAAGTCTACCATAACATGCTCGTGCTAAATCAACCTATCCTTTGAATTTCGTTTTCATCCAAGGATATCATCGAAAATTTCAGCGATTAAACTATGTCTGGGGCTGCCATCCGAAAAATTTCCAAAATTCGGAAACTTTAAATATCGGTTGCTTATTTTATTGTAAATGCTTTGCTTATGAATACAAAATGGAAGCATCTGTTGGTGCAATCATGCGTTTGCACCATAGCTGCTGCACGTTGAGTTAAATCCAGCCTGTGAATTTCGTTTGAATTGAATGGCTGCGCTGGAAGTTACAAGAGTGAAAAGAATTTTATGGTAGCCATTCTCAAAACTTTTTAAATTTTCGAAACCTAAATATTTGTTGTTAACTTTCATTGCATAATCATTCCCATTTGGAAATTTTATGATAACATCGCTCGCTAAAGAAATGTCAATAAAATATGAAATTCATCATAGCTGGCAACCCATTCATGATTTTTCAACGAAATTGCTACAGAATTAGAAATGCAACAAGATCCACTTTACACATGAATTTCGTTTTGATTTAGTTACTGCATCGGAAGTTATAGGGAAAAAAACCTTTATTTTCCTGAGCAAATTTACAGTATTTAGGAGACAAAAATTGTCAAAGCCGGCAGTCCTATACTAATTTTTCAACCAAATTTCTATGTAATCTGTCTTAGGATAAGGTTCACCTACTGTGTGAATTTTGTTAAAATCTGGTGGCTAAATCGGAAGCTATAGACCACAAACCAGTTTTTTTTTCTCGGTGGTTTTTCAAAATGGCACCACTACCACAATATTGCCCGTATTTCAAAATCACTTCTATCAGATTGGGTCCTAGCTAACACCAACATGTCCTGTACATTTCATGTTGATTACATTATCCGGTCGTCAGTTCTTGTGAACAGAAGTTTTGAGTGCTGAAAATAGAGGTAATTTGATAATGGGTTGCCGTTCTTGAGCAACGCGTAATTTTCAAAATTTTTATTTGACTTGGTGGAAAAAAGTGAAAATTTATCAATAGTTTAAATTTATTTTCAAAAATCAAAAATTTTTCAGGAGGGTCGATGAGTTGAAGGATTTTTTTCAGGAGCCTGCTGTAGCTACGCAGTTGCCCGTACAGTCTTCAAAGTCCATGTGTGTTGAATCTTAGTCTAAATCAATACGCTCTGCAAATTTCTCGATGATCCATTGTTTTTCTTAGAAGTTATGACACATCGAAATTTGAAAAAAAATCTTTGCCTACTTTTAGCCTCAAAGTTTCCAATTCTTTATCATAGACATAGACTTAATGTTATTCCCAGCAGCATTTTTGACGACATATGGACCACCGGCCCATAAAGCACTCCAAACAGTGACTTTTTCCGGATGTAACGGTGCTTGGACAACCGCCTGTGGTTGTTTATTGCCGTAGCCATTCAACCAGAAATGAGCCTCATCTCTAAAAAAAAATTTCTTAAGAAATTCGGGATCTGCAGCAATTTGTTTTTAGGCCCAGGCTAATAGTTTGTTTTCGGCTACTGAGCTAGTAAATTTAGCTAAGGAACTCATCACGAGACTTGCTTCGTGCCAGTCTCGTAATGATCAATTCAACGTAATTGTCGACCTTGCCACTAAGTTTGTATATAAATAAAAGCCAAATTAATTGCTTGGTCTGGAACTGCCAGAGAATCCGCAACAAACACCTGGAAACCTTTAGCTTCGTCATTCAGAATAAAGTTGATTTAGTTATACTTTCCGAAACTTGGCTTAAACAAGGCGATAAATTATCTAATGCCAACTATAATATTATTAGAAACGACAGGATTGATGCAACTGAAGGAGGAGTCACCATTCTTATCAATAAAAACATCAACTACCGTAGACTCCCAAACCTAGCCACTAAAGTCATAGAGCATGTAGCAATAACTGTCCCACAACTTGACTTAACAATTATCGCTGTCAATTTCAGTGGCACGAATTTGAATGCCCAAAAATTAAAACTTTTTAAAGATGATTTGAAATTATTGACGAACATTCAAAATAATTTTTTGATATGCGGCGACCTGAACTCTCGACATCGGCATTGGAATTGTTCGAAAGCCAATAAGGCTGGAAAAATCCTATTCGAACTAATGACGGACAGAAACTTCTTTATCCACACTTCTGATGGTCCTGCCTGTTATCCGCCGCGAGGTAACCCGTCTACTTTAGATTTAATAATCAGTAACGGCAGAGTTCCCCTACAGCAACCTACAGTATTGAATGAGCTTTCGTCTATTCATTTGCCTGTTTCTTTTATAATCGATAAATACATCAATGTAGAGAACCATCAGTTTTTCTCTTATGGTAAAACAGACTGGGTCAAATACCGTGAATTTCTTAACGACAACATTGACCTTCGTGATACTGATCTTTCCAAAATTACGAATCCCCGTCAAATCGATAAACTTGTCTTAGATGTCACAAATAACATCCTCAGAGCTCGGGACCGGGCCACTCCCGTACTGACTCGGAAACCTGTAGCATTCGAAAGCGACCACTCCACCACTGCGTTAATAAAACACCGCAACAACATTCGCAGAAAATGGCAAAGATCTCGCAATCCTCACCTTAAAGCCTTCCTGAACGAACTAAATATGCAAATTCGGTTAGTGTTTCTGAAAATACGCAACAAACGCTGGAACAACACTTTATCAGCTCAGGAAACCGGCTCTAAAAAATTATGGAAAATTCGAAAAGCTTTAAATAGCCAATCTAAATTCATTCCACCTTTAGAACTTGCTGATGGCTCTACTATAACTTCTGCAAATGAAAAAGTAAACACCTTGGCAGCTAACTTCTTCAAGTACCACACACTTACTCTCCGTATTAATGACCCTGAAACCAATGACGTTGTGCAACGTGAAACCTCAAAGCTATCAGAATACTCATCTGATTTTAAGCCTTGCTGCCTTTGCTCTCTGATAGAGTTGAAAGTTCTACTTAAAAAATTTAAAATGAAGTCTTCTACGGGAGATGATGGTATCGCAAATATTCTTTTGAAAACAATTCCAAGAAAGGCAATCGTTGCTCTTTCTTACATTTTCAACTGCTGTCTTAAGGTAGGATACTTCCCCGTCGCATGGAAAAACGCAATTGTCATCCCAATTCTAAAGTCAGGCAAAAACCCAAAATTCCCTAGCAGCTATCGACCAATTAGTTTTTTGTCGTCAGTAAGCAAGCTATTTGAACGCGTTATTCTGCCTCGCATACGAAGTAAACTGGAAGAATGTTCAATTATCCCGGACTTTCAATTTGGTTTTAGACCAAAGCTCTCTACAACTCATCAGCTAACTAGAGTCGTCTATCATATTAAGCAACAATTTTCTTTGAAAAATTCCACTGGTTTGATAGCTTTAGACATTGAAAAGGCCTTTGACACTGTCTGGCACGATGGCCTCATTTATAAATTAATTCGTTTATCCTTTCCTATTTACTTATGTACAGTTATACGTTCTTTTCTGTCTTCCAGATCGTTTGTTGCTAAAGCACAGTGCCTTTCCAAAAAATATAATATCCCCGCGGCAGTTCCGCAAGGCTCGGTTCTCAGTATACTCGACTTTGTATAATATTTATATGTCAGACATGCCCCAATTCCAGGATTGCAACATTGCAATGTATGCTGACGACACTGCACTATTCTCTAGTGATAATAACCCTGATCGTATTGTCAATAATCTCCAACAACAATTGCGTTTAATCAATGACTTTTGCAGCAAATGGAAGATCCAAATAAATGCTGGGAAATCTCAAGCGATATTTTTTACCAAAAAACGAGCCACGAGAAACTTACCGAATCCACATATACAAATTCTTGGCTCTAATGTATCATGGACAAAAGATATTAAGTATCTAGGGGTTCACCTTGACTATTGACTCACGTTTATGCAACATACAGAATCAATAAAATCGAAGATCCTGAAAAGCATTCTGTCAACCTACCCCCTTATAAATAGAAAATCGAAGCTTTCAGTAGCCAACAAATTACTCATTTATAAATCGACCCTGCAGCCTATAATTCTATATGGCTGCCCCGTTTGGAACAACTGTGCTCTAGCGCATAAACGTAAGTTGCAAATTTTGCAGAACAAATGTCTGAAAATCATTTTTAACCTTCCGTTTTTCTTCTCCACTCACCGTCTTCACCAGCTGGCAAAATTAAAAACCGTCTTGGAATCCGCTGAACTTCTCCACAGCAAATTTTCTGATAATTGCCAAAACTCTAACAATCCTTTGGTTGCATCACTTGTCTACAGATAGTCCGGTAACCTTAATACTCTAAATACCGTGAATATTTTAGTTTTAAGTTTATCTTAAGTACATTTAAGTTAGTTTTACGGCTACATTAGGTTTTAAGCTATTTTTCCCTAAAATACACTACTAAGCTTCTGTATGTATACAATCTTATAGTATATGTTAGTTATCACAACTTAGATGTAAAGACTCTGTCTAAACTCTAAACTTAAGATATTGTACAGCGCTAAATTACCGAATGCATCAATAAAGCTATTATTATTATTATTATTATTATTATTATTATTATTATTATTGTTCTTAGGCCCATACACCGAATCTACGCCGTGCCTGCTGGTCATTGGATTTTGTAAGCCCACAAACCAGGATCCTTTCGCAAAATCTGCCATAATGCGGATGGGCATAGGTTTAATTGTTGAGCACGATGTCGAATGGACTCACTTGGGTCTTCATCGATACTACGCTCTACAACTGATATGGTTTCTTCATTACGCACTGTACGACGTCTGGATGGATGCGTATTACCAGTGAGAGTAAACGTGGTACGGAAACGATCCATGGTTAATCGAATTAATTGTTCTGATGGACGATTATGTCGACCATGAAATTGAAGGAGTACGCGATGAATTCCTGATGAAATAATGGCAAACCAAACTAACCATAAAAGCATGACAGCTTTCGTACAATACGTAGCATTAAAAAACGTTGCCAAACTTAATTTAAATA
This sequence comes from Nemotelus pantherinus, assembly GCA_963978885.1. NCBI lineage: Eukaryota > Metazoa > Arthropoda > Insecta > Diptera > Stratiomyidae > Nemotelus > Nemotelus pantherinus. The sequence goes on from OZ022265.1 coordinate 23,642,228, forward strand.
CCTCTAAAAAAAACACGCTGTATAAGAAAAAAAAAGAAGAAAAAATAAGCCATTAATTTAATTCTAAAGATAAAACTTTAAAATGTGTTTTTTTAAAGATGCGAAACTAGAACAATTTGTAGAACATTTATCGGGAGGAGAATTTCAGAAATATTAGGTAATCTTTCTACGGACAATAATGACATGAAACATCGTTGAACGTTCGGAAAATGAAATAGTGAGGATCGGACCAGGTATTGGAATAACTCCCAGTCCGTCTTGTTTCTGTAAGCACAGGCTACCTGCCCAGTTGGCCTGTGGCCCGCCACTTTGAAAGATATGTACCTATGATCAGAGAAAGAACACTCCTCTAATATACTCCAGTCATGGAGGAGATGCAAGTGCCGTCCACTGATTAGGATAACGTCAAGAACCTCCCTACGATTCGGTCGAGGAAGATCGGTTCACCGCCAACATTGGCGTTGAATAGGGCGTGGGCCAAGATTAAATCAAAAAATGCCTCAACTCGGCCGTTTTTGATGGAGTTGCTAAGATTTTCACCAACTCTCGTGGCCTAAGCAGCAAAAACTTTGACAAAATCACACAAATCGATAATGCCATGATCGTATGCCATATAGTACAAAACAAACCAGCCTAATCTTTGATCGATTCCTCACAGCGATAGTAAAGGACAAGGACGTTAATGGTTTTCTTAACAAGAATACAAAGTCGTAGCTTCTGTCTATCAGTCTTCATCCATTAGAGCATAGCCCGAAAGCTTGGCTCTTACCAACACATGGTTTTTGGATTCAGATAAGCTCATACCTTATCCTAGGCAAACGGATCTGCAGGGCAGCTGACCCTGCTTTGAAATGGTGAATGTTAACTTGAAGTACCTTTACTTTTCTAATACTTTGTCACGTTACTTCAATGGCACCAAGAAAGTATTTAAAATTATTTTCTTTATCTTATAATTATAATTAATATTTATTCAAATTAAAGAGTAAAAAACAAATACTATGGGTCAATCGAGCCATAATATTTTCATTCGAATCATCATGGTTTTTGTTAACAGTAATCACCAAATGATTTATGAGCAAAACAGAAAGGTAGAACGTTAACCATGAACTTTCGCATAGTACGTATACTCACAAGTCATATTTCCATTGTACGTGACTTTGTTGTCCTGCATCGCTTCTAAGCTCCCTAACAATTTAATAATGTCAGAAATTGAATTTCATTCTATTGCTCAAGTTTCCTGTTTTACTTCATATCCGCATTATTTGCTTCGTTGGCTGAAGCTGTGATTGAAGTTTGTAATATGAAAATTCTGTGAATATTACAAGCACATTCTTGGCTTTGTGGCAAAACATTGGATCGTGACATCGAAGTTAGAGTTGTAACACGTGTATTTTGTGGATGATAAATACTCGTTGTCAGAATATGTGTGGTGTGTTTATGCTGTTGTGCAAAGCAATAGCAAAGGTAATGAGTTCTTTATGTACTTACCATACTTTTTATGTTGATAGTGGCCCGGCTCAGCTTAAAAAGTCAATTTAAATTAAATGATGACTTTTAGAAGTTAACGAATATTTCCTTTTTTGGTTGAAACTGTACATGAAATATTATAGTAAATTTCAAAGTTATTTGAAATGTAATTTGAAATTTGATTATCATATAAATACTATAGTTGTAAAGGCCAGTTCTGTATTAGGTTTCATACGGAGGAGATCCAAGGAATGTTGATATTTATTTAACAAAAACTGTATACTGTAGTTTAGTGAGACTAACTCTAGATTAAGAGGCACCTTACCAAAAGGTGCAGTTCAAAGAAAATTCTTGCATTTTTGCCAGCGTCAGCTTTTGTGGTCTAATCCCATTCGATTGCTTCAAACTTCTATAAGGTAAGGATACACTTGAATGTTAGAATCTTCTATGCTGCTAAGCCTCGTGCCGCAATAATCTTTTCAGAGTCTCTCTAAACAAAATTTGGCTTAAATTCAATTTGCCGGAATTGTCGGCATGCAAGTCTTTTATTCGTCCACTATCATCAGACCAATTATGGCTTTGATGAACTTATTTTTTAAATAATAAGAGCTAAAAACAAATATATTAATTTAGTTTCGCATAGCAGTGCATAAATCTTTTACTGGTTATAAAATCTCAGTTACGAAAATCGTTAAATTAAAATCATCGTTAAATTAAGGTCATCGTTCCAGATTGCTGCTTTAATACCATCACGCAGTCCAGCTTCTGGCCAGTGTACGCAATCGCCTGTGAATTTATGCCAAGATATCAAACTACGGCTGGTAAATCTCTGCCAAAAAACGATTCGCAAACATGTCCATCTTCTATGCCAACATGAGTGGCATGCGATCTAAAGCTAACGACTTTTATACCTACAATCTTTGTTCAGGCTTCAATGGCGTAGTTTTAACTGAAACTTGGCTTTGCATGAAGATATTGAATACAGGACAATTTGATTCATTTATGTGACCTCTTCTGGTAATCGGCCCTATGCCGCAGAGTTTATAAAAACAAAACTTGCGTGCTGCATAAACCAAGTAAACAGCATTATGAACAGTCACGGAAGGTTACTGGAACTAGTTTTTACTTCAAACGCCTACTCATCCGAAGTCAAACACTGAGCATCATCTCTTTGCGAATCAATACATCTTGCACCAATTCTTATCATCTACAAAATTAGTGCACCTCTGAGTATTCCTTTACATAGGACACCATGTAAATTTATCTTTAGGAAAGTCGACTTAAATGAACTAAATGGTATCATTGCGAGGTGCGATTGGTCCGCTGTGATGTCAGAAAAATATATTAATAAGGCTGTGTATAATTTTCATTTAATTCTCTTCGGATTCTTTTGCTCACTGTATACCAGTCACTTTTTCAAACGATTGCGAAACAATTTAAAATCGAAAGCAAGGAAAAGATATTGCTCGTCTTGTCCTGTTTCTGACTTTTTGGTTTTTGTAGAGTTGAGGAATACTCGTATTTACCAATCTGAGGTCGAAAATTCTTACCAAATTCACCTTAGTAATCTGAATTCTACTTTTCAACAGCAGCCAAAAAGGTTTTGGAGTTTTATTAATTGCAAGGGATACTACGATGGGTATCCCACCACGTTTAACTCAGACGACATGGCCACTTCCGTTCCATTAACTATTAGCAATATTTTCGCTAATCATTTCCGTACCGCGTACAATACTAATAACTAATTAACACTAATAACTATAATGGCAACTCGATAATGATCCCAACATCTCCTTTTTTGGAATGAAAGATTTGTATATTGACTAAGGTACCATTTTGGCGTTTTTTAAGAAGCTGGACAATAATTTGAGTTCAGAAATATTTATCAGTCCGAGGTCGAAAATTCGTACCAAATTCACCTTAGAAATATTAATTCTTTTTCAAAAACAGCCTAGAAGTTTTTGAATTTTATAAATTCCAAGAGATACTTCGATGGGTATCCCACCACGTTTAACTCGGACGACATGGCCATTTTCGATCCATTAACTATTAGCAATAGTTTCGCTAATCATTTCCGTACCGCATACACTACGGAACCTTCTACTAATAGTCATAATTATAATGACAACTTGACAATGATCCCAACATCTTCTTTGGGAATGAAAGACTTGTTTAAAGACGAAGATACCATTTAAGCGTTTTCTGAAAACTGGACAATAATTTGACATCAGGCCCTGACGACATTCCTAATGCTATCTTAAAATACTGTACTTCCTCCCTGTCTCTTATTCTTGTCTACCTATTTAATTTTTCTCTGTCGCTTGGTATTTTTCCTAGTGGTTGGAAATATACAATCGTCACACCTATTCATAAAAAAGGCGATAGAAATTTTGTAGGCAACTATCGTCCCATTGCAAAACTTCCATGTGTTGCTAAACTATTCGAAGCGATAATCAGTAATGTTGTGGCGTTTCATAGTAAATCCATATTATCTCCTTTCCAACATGGTTCCATGAAAGGCAAATCCACAATTATCAACTTGCTAGAGTTCTCCAATACTGTTATTCCATCAATTGAGGCAGGACTTCAGGTAGGCTGTATTTACACTGACTTCACGAAGGCTTTTGACAAGCTGGATTACTCCATATTATTGTGTAAATTGTCCTTGTTCAACTTTCCTCAGCTATTTATTTCCTGGATAGCACCTCATTTGGAATGCCATACCCAATGGGTATCCTTCCGTGGTGACATTTCATCAGAAATAAATGTCATATCTGGTGTTCCTCAAGGTAGTCATTTAGGACCTCTACTTTTTCTTTTATACATAAATGACCTCCCAACTGTCGTGAAACATTCGTCAATTTTACTATATGCAGATTAGGCCAAAATTTTTAAAAAGATATCTAATACTCACGACTGCTTGAGACCTAAAGCTGTCCTAAATAATCTCACGACTTGGTGTGACACTAACAAATTAGTAATTAATACTGACAAGTGTATCTTTGTTTCGTACACGCGTAAAATTAGTCCGTTGAGCTTTGAATACGCTTTGAATAGTATTCTCTTAAGGTATTCTAACAAAGTTCTAGATTTAGGACTACTTTTATATAATGCTTTCACTTTTGACGATCATATTGACGCCATCTTATTAAAAGCTTCATCTACTTTGGGATTTGTGAGGAGGTGATTTAAAGAGGGTCATGACATACATCTAACTAAGATTCTTTCTTGTGCTTTAGTAATAAATTTGACTTCAGCATATGTCTATCATCTTTGAAAAAGAGCTTGGCTAAAAATAGTAGTATAGAAATTGTAAATAGAAGTTGAAAATAGTATGTATAATAGGTTTTTCACCCTTATGCAGTTTTAACTTGTCTGTATTAGACGACCTTTTTGAATAAATAAATAAATAAATAATGGCGATACAAAGTAGAACCACACCGTAAGAAGTTAGTTCCTAACCAGCGTGCGGACTCCGTATATGTATACGGTCCAAAAATCCAGTGAACTGGCCTGAGATTGTATTGTTGATAAGCCTGGAAAATAGGAAGAAATCGCATGGAACAGAAAGAGGTGCAAGATAAGATTCGACAACTACATACTCAGGCGAGATTTTTCGTTGCTCACATACGGCTCACTCTCGCAAAAAATACCAGTGAACTCTCAAGTTGCTTTGACAGATAAAGCATTGCGTAAATGGAGGCGAGTTATTAAGGTCAAAGTGTTTTTTTTCTGGAAAATGGAAAGAGTTCACCCACTTATCATTCTATACACTTTGGTATAACGCCCATCTTTCCTTCATCTGGTCTGAGGTACTGCTGATGCTTCCATCAGCAGCCCTACTCAGGTTAGTGCGTGGTTTGAAGCCTGGTTTTAAGTGCCTTGCAACTATTAACGCTTGTCGAGTCATAAAGATTTCATCCATACTCTTTAGCATTGGGTCAAAGTATTGTTGTTTAGTACGTGTAATTATTCAATAACCTACTGTCTGAAAATCGTCACATTTTTCCTTCTTGGCTCTGGTTGCTCGTTCTATGTGAATTTTGTAGGCTACATTCATGTTAACCAACGTGGCCCTGTCAAACCATTCGTTTCTATCGCGCTCGGCTGTATAGCCCACTACCTTTTCAGCTGCTGCAGTTAGAGTGCCTTTGATGGCAGTCTAGATACATAGATCATATAGACTAATGAATAGTACGGAAAGCGCGATATTTCCCGATAGGAGAGAAGGGTATCAGCTGTTGCCTGATCCGTGAGGCCGCGCTAAATAAGTACGTTTTTTCTATTTGCTAAAGTGAGCGAAGCATAATCTCGGCCCTGATACGAGATTTTAGTATTGGTGATCAATTGGAGCCTGACAAGAGCTCCAGCTGTTTGTATTCTCCAATAGTATTTCGAATAGTATTTCGCGTCAATTATCTTATTGCCAACCATTTTAATACACAGACTAAGTTTTAAGAAAATTAATATTGCATAAAACACCAATCGTTTAAAAGGTGTTTTTGCAAAGTATATGTATATTACCTAGTGGGAAGGAAAGAACGTATCTTATCGTAGCATTGCCGCTGGCGGGGTATTTATTGTCTTGTTTCAATTTGCGAAATCGGGTACTGCTATCTATTTTTCGCAATTTGTGGGGTAATGTCGTAATTTATATCGCAAATCACGCGCTTTCCGTGCTATTTATTAGTCTATATGCTCTGATCCAGACATCATTGAAATATATGTATGGTGCTAGACGTGGAAGATAGAACAATTTCCAGGACAAATATGAAATGGACAAAGTAAAAAAAACTCTAGCGCACCTGAACCGCTAGAAACACTAATGTTCGAAGAACAGTAGAAGAATCGTGCAGGTTTTGAGTGCATATTCCACCACATGTGCTGCTTATTACGACCAAACTGTTTCAAACGCCACGTTTTACTTTGGTCTCAAGAATGCATTATAACTCATATGGTGGAAGGTTTCAGATATTACCACTGGCATGAATTTTAACGTTTATGAGAGCAAAACACGGGTTAATTATATTCGTTATCAGTTGCTTATTTCACATAATTTTGAAAGCAGCATCTCATATAACATCAATGAACAATATGCTCAGTGCCTGCAGCACTGTAACTGAAGTTGGTGTTTGGGGCTGCGATCCGAAAAATTTGCAGAACTTTGCGAATTGCAACATTGATTATTTATTTTAATTGTAAATGTTTCCTGTATGAATACTAACTGTAAGCGTTTATTGATACAAAAGTAGCACAACCGACTCGTGCTGGCAACCTTCTGCCAGTATCAAAGCCAAGAATATATCACATCTGCTTCACGTTGTTATATAACATTCGAAGTTAAAGGAGTATAAAGAAATTTAGGGTTACCTGCAGCGAGTTTTTTCAAATAATCGAAAGCTTAATATTTGCTGTTTATTGTCACTACAATATCATTACCATTTTAAAATTCTACGATAAAACCGCTTAATAAAGATATTGCAATTAAACACAAAACCAACAATAGCTGGCTTTTCAACCAAATTTGGCCTGAATGATGTTTATGACAGGTTTCATTAATTGTATGAAAATCGTATTGATTTCATGACTGCACTGGAAGTTATAGTGCAAAAAGTTTTATTTTCCTGAGCGAATTTTCAAAACCAAAGACACAAAAATTACCACAGCTGGTAGCATCAATCAAACTTTTCAACCAAATTTCCACCAAACAGAGATTAGAGTTAGGTTTAGCTACTGTGCGAATTTCATGAAAATGTATTCACATTTCATAGGGCAAAAAGCAGTTTTTTTTCTTTGTAATTTTTCAAGATGGCACCACTGGCACAGACTTGCCCACAATTCAAAATCGCTTCTATCAAATCTGGTCTTACTTAAGTCCAATGCATTCTGTAAATTTTAGCTGTATCTGATTATTGGTTCGTGAGTTTCCGTGAACAGAAGTTTTTGATGCTAAAAATATAGGTTAACTGGGAGAGGGTTACCGTTCTTGTCCGACATGAAATTTCCAAAGTTTTATTTTGAACGTGTAGATAAAACATAAGATTTATATACAGATTGGTTTTATTGTTAGAAACGGACATTTTTTTGAATATTCGATGGTTTGAATGTTTTCACTTCCAATTTTTTTTTTTCAAAATGAAGACACCAAAATTATCATAGCTGGCAACTCCAACCGAATTTTTTGACCAAATTTCTACAAAACGTGGCTTAAAATAAGGTCCAGCAGTTGTGTGAGTTTCGTCAAAATCGAACGATTCAATCAGAATTTATAGGGCTAAAAACAGTTATCTTTTTTAGTGGTTTTTCAAGATGGCACCACTGGCACAGAATCGCTCGCATTTCAAAATCACTTCTATCAGACCTGGTCCTATTTAAGACCAATACATTCTGCAAATTTCAACTAATTCTGCTCATCGGATCGTGAGTTTCCGTGAACAGAAGTTTTTGATGCTTAAAATATAGGTGAATTGGGCAAGGGTTACCAGGCGTGCCCGTTATACCATATCTTTTTTTTTTTTGGTTATGTAAACAAAGCACAAGATTTACATATGAGTGGCTTTTTTTTGAAGAAACGGCATTTTTTCAAGAGAGACGATTATTTGGAGGTTTTCACTTTCAGTGCTTGCTCTAGCTACAGGGTTGCCAGCACGCTCATTAAAAGCTACACAAATCTACAACTAAATATTATCAATATATCCTGAAAATTTCGTAATGATTGAATAGCTCTGTCAAAAGTTATCGCAATTTAAAAATTTTCAAATTTTCCCGTCTTCTTTTTAGGCACCCAGCGCACACATAGGGTTAAAAAATTCCAAAGCATTATCCGATTCATATGTAAAACACGTTGGAAATTTATTTCGTTAACTTTATTTTTGCGAAAATTATTTGTGCACGAAATAATAGGTATATTAAAAATATCACTTAAATGGCCGCCGGCGCCAAAAGGTTAACAATAACTGACATTTAAAGAGACCTGGACCTATTCTGCATATACACCAATGTATCCTGAAAGTTTCAGCTCAATCGGATGGCGCGTTCCCGAGATTATCTCACTGAAATTTTTTGATGATACATATATATATATATATATATATATATATATATATATATATATATATATATATATATATATATATATATATATATATATATATATATATATATATATATATATATATATATATATATATATATATATATATATATATATATATATATATATATATATATATATATATATATATATATGGAAATATGAATTTTTGGCCGAATCGATTTTAATACTAATGTTCTTCGAACATTAGTAAAAATCTGTCAATGGTATGTATGTATGTATATCTTTCCTTATTTTATTTTGATTATTTTTGGAACACTTTTACATGTTTTGCTTATTTTAATTGCATGTTTATTACCATATTTCAAATGTTTTTCGTCCATATTTCGAGCTTTTCTAAATTAATTTTCAAAAAATCTAGTGCAATTCATCATTCTCGTCAATATACTCCAGATAAAAAGTGACTTATCAGAAAGTTTCTTTTGAATCTGTTCCTAGATTTTCATTTACGAAACCTCGTATTGTACTTTTAGTATGCGTGCATATAGCAACATACAACAAAATTACAACTTTTCGGGACGGTACTTCAAATACATCAATACATCGTCAACAATGTAAAATTTTGAATGCAAACACGTTCTCATAGATTTTATTCAATCATTTTATACACTCACCCGAATCCTACTCAATTCTATAGAAATTTCATCAGCATTATTGATAAAAGAGTACTGTAGTGAATTTGCAGGTGAGCACTGTTAACGTCTATAAAGAATTATTAAAACGAAGTCGAAAGATGACTGAGCATATGCTTCAGCCTAATACAACTTTGAAAATTTTCACCTGACTCAAATGCTGATTGTTGGAATTGAATGAAAAATTGTGAGCACAAAAGAAATGCGTATCCAAAAACTTTATGGAAAGTTGCTTGCCGCAGAGAAAGTATGGAAATTGATGGCAAAAGATATTTCTTGGAAAAAAATGAAGTGAATGACTGTATATGACAGATTTTTTGCACATAAATTTGACAGGAGCTATATTTTTTGATGATTTTCGGAGCCAATTGTCAGTGCTGTAACAGCACTGCTGTTACATGAAGTGGTTTTCAGCGCAAAGCTATAACCAAAAATACTACTGCTATTAAGTTGAAATTTATTATGGCAATGAAAAATGATGCGTGCCTACTAAATTATTTCTTCAGTATTCCAGTAGTCAATTATCATTATACAATTATATGCCAAAAGTAATGTCCAGGCAGAGATGTCTAGTTTCAACAAACAAACTAAAATGAAAACAGGCGAGTAATCAGTCTGTGTATCAAAATTAGTGTGTCCTTTTATGGAAGCATACAACTTTATTTACTACTAAAATCATTACTCAGCTACATACGACCTACGTTCTTAAAATACATGTTATGCGACTGGAGCTCTGTAACCTCAGGCTTTTCTCTGTAAATCGAGATTCAAATTGTTTTACAGTTTTGTTTGTGTTCACCAATTTGCTCTAAATCACAATAATAAACAATAATAAACAATTTTTACCCACTAATTTTTAACCACTGTTTATCGTTAGCCAGAAATACCTCTAAACCAATTAACACCATCAATTATTTGAGTTTATCTTGGTCAAGCATCCAATTGCGGTGACACTCAGCTAATTGAATTTCAGACATACCTAAAACTTTTGCACGTTTGATCTTCAATTAAAATCATTTTCAATTATCATTATCCTCTTTTGAACCTGAACATCAATTTCCAACCAGAAGCTAATTACAACAATGGACGCATTCAATGTAGTCAACTGACTTACATATAACGAATGGTTTCTGATCACTCTCTACTAACTTTACCTTTTCCATTCATTCATTCATTCATTCATTCATTTCAAATGCACTCAAAAAACAATTAATTTTCCTCATAAGACACTTGAAAGAACTTATTTTCACAAAACGATAACGACTTTAGAAGAGATCCATTATCTAAATGTCTTCTCGATAAGTGTAGTTCCGGGCCATCATGAGCTCATTTAATTCCTGATTGTTCTTCCTTCTCCGACGACACCCCATCGATTTTCTTCTGTTTTCCCATTTTATTTTATCTTGGTCACGAGTGAATAGCGTAGAGTAGATGAAAGTCGTTTATTCGCACCAAGGTATCAACGAATGCTCTATATTGTCCTCAACTGTTCGTTGCTGTCCTTGGGTTCTGCTGTTTTTCTACGTTTTCTGTTCTTTCAATTCATTGTTTGTTCAAAGTTCTATTGAAAAGTCCATCTATACACCGCAGTGACGGCGAATTGACAATGTAACACAATATCCTGTTGTTGCACACAAGGTTCAATAACAGCATATATGGCGTCGGAAGTTTTCATTTGCACTTTCAATAAATAATAAAGGTTGACGTATGTATGCTTGCGAGCAAGATGGAAACGATGAGCGACAAGAGATCTCTGCATAGAATTGGAAGAAGTTAGAATTATCTTTTTCAGAAAATATGTTATCGAGAGTATGATACCCTTCTTGTAGTTAGTAATGTAGTTAGTTGTAGGTAGTAGTTAGTAAAATGATACCCTTCTAAAACTATTTTTCAATATTTTTGCACTAGGAAGACTTGATTTTTGAAGAAAAGTAGAGGAATTGTGTTCTACCAACCGCGCTCCTTATTACAACCAAACAGTATCGAAGGTCATGAAATTTAAATACCTACAATAAAGTAGTAGGCAAATGTGATTAAAAAACTCAAGGAATGCTGAATAGAAAAGAAATGGTTTCAAATATTAAGTGAGTATTTAAAACAAACTAGTTTTTTAATTTATTTCTGAAATTTTGATAGCATTGTATGCTCAGGTGAAACGACGTCGCCAGCTGTTACAGTGATAATGATACCAACAAAGAAATGGAATTCATGAAATATCCGAAAATAAGCGGCAAGAGCAACAAGAAAAATACTATTCAAAGCAAATGTACCAGAATAGTCATAAACTTTTATTACTTATACAACTGTTTGAAAGCTATATATTTAGTAAATAATCTAGTTTAAGCACAAAAAGTACAAAATCAACCAATTTTATCTTGTTAGATGTATGCGCCCAACGTGGGAGTATCTCCCTGGAAGTTTTAATGATTGGGGCATTTCATGTGAAGCGGACAACGAAAAAAATTCGAGGTTCTGAATTTCGTTCATATTGCGTATAATGGTACGTCTAGAGGACAAGAACGTGGATACACAATTTTTGGTTTCTATGAGGTTTAGTTGCCGAATTATGGGCGTCTGAAAAATGGATGAAATTGATGAAAGGGTTTTTTGGAAGCGGATTCTCTGATTAAAAAAAAATTTAAAAAAACATCAAAAATACCAATTGGTGGAGAAAATTAACTGTTCTTTTTGATTTTGAAATTAGATTTGAAAACCGGAAGTAAAATTTTGTGTGAAACCGGAAGTAACAATCTCAACTCGTTTTTTGAATAACTTTTCCAGGTTAATTTTATTTATTTTTATGACAAAACAAATCTTAAAGTATTCTTATTTTATCAATGAATGAATTATTTTATCAGAATGGGATGGTCAGTAGTTTAAAAGGTAAGTGAATTTCAATACATACAAGTCGCACGGGGCGTGATACAGAAAGCTTGCTTACGACAGCTATTTGGCTCAAAAACAAAAATTGATATTGAAATAGTATTATTAGCACCATCTCTTAGTTGAACAAGGTTTAATTTTCTCATACAAACCTACTTAATATATATTATGCCCATATAATATATATGGTGCCAAGCCACTTTGAATTTTCCGTTATTTTTTGAGTTATTGCTCAGCACTTGCAGTGACAATTACTTTTGTTGATAAGTTAAAAAGTCTTAATTGTGTGTATTATGCCTCCGAGTGGCTGTCGATGTTTCAATCATTTCGATTTGAAATTTTATCGCAAGGTTAAAGATCTAAGAAAAATTCCAAGAATATTAGCATAAAAGTGAACGTATGTGAAAAAAATGATCGTAGAAACAACACTTCCAGAAATAAATAAAAGAACCAGTTTAAGAAACGAGTATAAAATTGTAAAAATTGTGAAATAAAGTCATTTTACATAAAACAAGTAGTTTTTTCTCCATAAAGTAAATTAGCATTAGCAATTTTTAATATTTTATATTTTTTATGTAAGTGATATAAGATATATATAATAATTTTACTACATTTTTTTTTGTTTTCACACTCGCTAGCTGTCCTAATTAAGCTCCCGGTACCACGCTTCATACGACTTATGTGTATTGAAATTCACCTACCTCTTAAACTACTAACCATCTCATTCTAAAACTTTTATGATAAAATAAGAATACTTTAAGCTTTGTTTTGTTATAAAAATAAACAAAATTAGCCTGGTCCGAATTATTCAAAAAAACCAGTTGAAATTGTTACTTCGGGTTTCACACAAATTTTGACTTCCGATTTTCAAATCAAATTTCAAAATTAAAAAGAACAGTTAGTTTTCTACACCAATCAGTATTTTTCACGTTTTTTTTTTCAATTTTTTTTTAATCAGAGAATCCGCTTCCAAAAAACCCTTTCATCAATTTCCATTTTTCAGACGCCCGTAACTCGGCAACTAAACCTCCTAGAAACCAAAAAAGGTGTATCCACGTTCTTGTCCTCTAGACGCACCATTATACGCAATATGAACGAAATCCAGAACCTCGAAATTTTTTCGTTGTCCGCTTCACGTGAAATGCCCCTATTCTTAGATGTTTTCCTAGCGTTTTGATTGAAAATGAAAAATTATTCATCAAAAAATGTCATATAACAGGATAAAGTAAATGCCCGATGGAAAATAAGCAAATAAACTATATGTGAAGTAAATGAATAATCATGTTTTTTTTCAATTACAATAATATTTCTTATTTATTTTTTAAATAGATTTCTGAAAGCCACTGATTCAATGCTGCAGTTATTAAATCTTCCATACATCTTAAACAGAATTATATTTAAAACTATGTAAAAACAAGTCTATTATTTACATATGAAAATTGCTACACTAACATGATAATCCTCATAAAAATCCATGAAACATTATTTTCGATACTAAGAACGTATAATTTTGGTACCAACCTAGATTGAACGTATGATTTTTCCCTTCACAACCCCTTATGCTAAAACGCTTAGCGGAGAAATTTAAAAATGAAGCGAAAAATTTTCCAGTAGGAGAAAATGCTCTTGTTGAACATACCTAATGCCATCATTTCGTAATACCAAAAACAAACAACAGCTTTTACGATTAACCGTTTTCAATCGGCAAATGACTGTTGTCGAAAGCAATGATTTCCTATAATTTATGACAGTCTTGTGAACTGTGTTAGTTTTTACTTAGTTTGAAGTATTTATCGAGTTTGAATTATATTTTGTTTCAGAGGAAATTATAGCGGTGGTTTGAAGACTTTATAATTCGAGTATTTAGTCAGTTAATGAGGATTTCAATCGACTGTAGTTTTGATTCAATTGCGTGGAATGCAATTTGTAACTTGTTCATAATGTTAAAGAGATGTACTGAAAATATAAAATAAAAGTGAAAGTGATATCTAAGCTTTGGTTTGTTGTTTAGCCAATCTATTCAGAGTTTCTATGATATTATATAGTGTTTCAGAGAACAAAATTGAAAACTAACAGTGAAAGTTCTGAAAACTGATATAACTATACCTTTAAAACTACTAAACCCTTTTAGAAGCCCTAGTATTTGGGGAAATAGCATGTGAAAGTATATAGCACAAAAAGTTTATGAGCTAAAATAGATAGCGTTTGTTGGGACTTTTCAGAAACACTTCAGGAATTTGAGCATTCAGGGGGCCTATTATGATTCAAATTTTGTTATAATGAGCTATTCCGAAATCTAAATTGTATATTCCCTTCACTTGAATGAGCTAAATCGATTCCAAATTTCCAATATATTTCCAATCAAATGTAAAACCAACGATTTAAATTTTAAAAAACTCTAGCGCACTTGAACCGCTAGAAATACTAATGGTCGATGAAAAATAGAAGAATCGTGCAGATTTTGAGTGCATAATCTACCACACGTGCTCCAACCTGCTTCGAGTGCAAAACCACTTTGATCTAAACAATGCATTTAAACTCATAGGGTGGAAAGGATTTCAGGACTACCACTTGCATGAATTTCAAGATTTAAGAAAGCCAAACACTGCAAAACTTTGAGAGCAGCATAACAGGACATAAACAAAGAAAATGCTCAGTGCTTGCAAAATTTTACTAGAACTGCAACTAAAAGTCTCCCACAATTGCCTCACGTCAAAATCAAATGACTCTATCGATCCCGATTTTATTCGATGATTTCGTCGCAAGTTGCAGAGATAGAAAGATGTTTTGGATCAAAAAACGAAAGATAGAAAATTGGAACACTGGTAACTTATTTTCATTGTAAACGTTCGCGGAATGAATACTTAATGTAAGCACTTATTGATACGAAAATAGCAACAGCACCTAGCGCTGGCAATCCTTCGCTAGCATCAAAGCCACAAATATATCACACCTGCCTCACATTGAAATCAACTTACCTTGCGAATTTCGTTTTGATCCGATGACTGCATTGGAAGTTATAGCAGTACAAAGAAATTTAGAGTTACCAGTCGCAAAAATTTTCAAATTTCCGAAAACTTAATATTTGTTGTTTATTACTACACGGTCATTACCGTTTAAAAAATTTACGATAAATCGCTTAATAAAGATATTGCAAATAATTACAAAACCAACAATAGCTGCCAACCCTATTATGATTTTTTAACCAGATTCCTTCTGAAAAATGCCTATCATAAATTCCATTTATCATATCAAATTCGTTTTGATTTCATGACTGGACTGAAAGTCATAGGGCAAAAAGCTTTATTTTCCTGAGCGAATTTTCAAAATTACCACAGCTGGCAGCACCAACCGAATTTTTCAACCAAATTTCTAGCAAAGACGGCTTAGAGTAAGGTTCAGGTGTCAATTTCATGCAAATCCGGTAACTAAATCAGAATTAAGAAGGCAAAAATTAGTTTTTTTTCTTTATAATTTTTCAAGATGGCATCGCACAGAGTTGCCCGCATTTCCAAATCGCTTCTATCGGACCTGGTCCTATTTAGTACCAATAAATTCTGTGAATTTCAACTGTATCTGATAATTGGGTCTTGAGTTCTCCTGAACATAAGTTTTTGATGCTTAAAATATAGGTAAATTGGAGGAGAGTTACCGTCCTTGTCCGATGCGAAATTTTAAAAATGTTGCTTTGATTGTATAAATAAAGCATAAGTTTTCTATATGAGTTGGTTTTCACTGTAAAAGATGAAAATTTTTCAGGGGAGTCGATAGTTTGAAGGTTTTAACTTTCAATGCCTGCCGTAGCTGCAGAGCTGCCAGCACGTTCATATAAAACTGCATGATTCTATAAGTCAGTAATGTCGATATGTTCTTAAAAACTATTGCAATTCAAAAATTTTCAAATTTTCCCAATCTCATTTTAGGCACCTAGCACATACACAGGGTTAAAAACTTCAAAAACATTATCCTATTCACATTTAAAACACGTTCAAAATTCATGCCATAAACTTTATTTATGCAAAAATTATTGGTTGACAGAATAATAGGTATATTTAAAATATGACAAAAATGGCTTTTTGTGAAACCTGGCACTATTCTGCGTTAACACCAATGTATCCTGAAAATTACAGTTCAATCGGATGACGCGCTCCTGAGATGTTTTCACTATTTCACTAAAGTTTTGTGATTATGTGTATATATATATATATATATATATATATATATATATATATATATATATATATATATATATATATATATATATATATATATATATATATATATATATATATATATATATATATATACAGAAATATGAATTTTTAGCTTAAGTGATTTTAATACTAATGTTCTTCGAACCAAATGGGACGAAGCTACAATTTGTTTTTTTTTTTTGCTGAAATTGACTTTATGAACATTATTTTGCTTCGCATTAAAATAAAACATATACAAGCAACTATCTTGTTACGTGGTAACAGCCCGCGTTATGTATCAACAATTGTGCAAAAACAAAAAGGGTATTCTCGGGGGAAAACCGCTAAATCCGCGTATCCACCACTCACTTCGGTAGGGATTGCCTCACCACTCGTAGGGCGTCAGGGCATGTAATATCTGCTTTGTGTGGTTTACTTGGCGGATATTCACAGGATAATCATTAAGATAAAGCGTAGGACTCATCAATACGAAAAAAAAAATCTACAACCGCAGCTCCAGCAAGATGATCTTCACTAAACATCGCATTGCAATACTGACGTTACAATGAATCAAACTAAACTCGAATTTTTTGGACGGAATTTTGCTCGACCAGAGGTGAAATAAACAAATAAATTTTGTGCTTGCCCAGTCGACAGCATCAGGTTATTTAGGTCAATGCTATTGCAGTTCACAGCGGATCAATTTAGTGGCATGGCGCGATGGATGGACCACTGGAGTTGGAAGACCTAATTTTATGCAGCTGTTGCCATTCGCCAGTCAAGGACACCGGTAAGAGCGACACGAACTCGCTAACGCCACGCGCAGGTAGGTCAGTTCCTAACCACCTACAACAGGCAGTGGTCAACGAGGTCGGTAGCGTGGTAGACCTGGAGAAGGAGAAAAAGGAAAAGATGGCGGGAGCTGTTGGTTGAGCAGGAGGCGGTAATTGGATTCTGGCAGCGAAGCAGTGAGGACGTCTAGTTGCGGACACCGGGGGATGACCAAATTAAAACAGGAGTTGGAGCAGATGCAAGAAGGCTGGAAAAGATACGAAAAACCGTTGGCGGCGAATAAGCTTGGTGAAGCGCGGAATTTCCCAGCGGCTCTCGCTTTCTTTTTTTTCTGCCCTGTTGGAGGGAAAAGATGATCACATCGAGGAGCACGGAAGTTAGGCTGCTAGCAGTAAGGTTAGGTAATCGAAATTTTTAAAATATATTAGTTAATCTAAATTTTTTTGAATAATAGAAAGATATTAGTTTGTAAGAAGTGAGTGGTGGGACATACGGCTCGCGCAACCGCGTGTGTTTGTCTTTTCCTTTGTTTCGTGGGGGCCCTAGAGAGCCACTAGCGTTTTCTTTATTTAACAGCATTTGAATAGTTAGTCTTCAATAAAATAGTTTTTGAAATACTGAACGAATAAATCTTTTGTTACATGACAATTTCGTTGGGCTGCGCGGTACTCTCTCGTGGGGTTTTGGTTAGCCATTGGTGAGTGGTGCAAGGGTTATAGGTGCGCCACGTGGATGCGTAACTGTACCCGGACTAACAGGGTAACGAATTAACGCGAATAAACAGCGAAGTATAGTGTTGCGGAGGCATTTTGTTGACGATTAGTCAGGCGTGCGGTATTTTCTATTTTCTCTATTTCTTTAACGAGTAGTGCGTTTAGCGGGTGCTCCGCGAAAAGAAGGCACTCACCTCGAGAGGTCTCGGCGACGCCGCACAATAATACCTGGTGAGCCGAAGCTCGCTCGGCGGCTCTGGGTTGCTAATCTGGGTGAGCGAGTGGCGCGCCACGGCCTGTCTCCGGACTAGCCGGGTTACCCAAACCAACCCAACCAGGATTTTTATCACCCCCGACAGGGCGGGGTGACAATCTTAAAGTGATTTATGACTTGCCTTGTAAAAATTAGATTTTTGGATTGTGAGTGAATGTGACTGATGGCTTAAAATCTTTGTGGAAATTTTGAAATTATTGTGAGTGAAAATAAAAGTAAGTCGTGATGGCCGAGGTGAAGCAAACACTCAAAGAGATACAGAGAGGAATGAGATAGCTGCATTGCGAAAAGCCAACAAAGAACTGATACTCAGATGAACGGCACCACCAACACTAAATCACGAAGCGTTGACATTACCATTGTCAACATACGAAGAGGCATCCGGGTCTTTAGCCGCAGCAATCTTGGCAGTTCTGGTGGAAATCAACCCAGTATGGCTTGGATTCTCGAAAATTCAAACTCTGATCCCCGCATTTGATTCGAGGAGAAACAACTTTGGGCCAGAAGATTGCTTTAAAGATTCTGATTCTGCTGCGAACCTGTACGGATAGACCGACAAGCTAAGAATTTTGAAATGTTCCCTAAGAGAAGAGCGGGCTATGTATCAGTATCAAGG
This sequence comes from Nemotelus pantherinus, assembly GCA_963978885.1. Taxonomy (NCBI): domain Eukaryota; kingdom Metazoa; phylum Arthropoda; class Insecta; order Diptera; family Stratiomyidae; genus Nemotelus; species Nemotelus pantherinus. The sequence goes on from OZ022265.1 coordinate 23,660,912, forward strand.
GTAGTAAAGTGAAGTTTCGACATGGCCGGCGCTGACGACCAATTTGGTAAATAGTTTTCCTTCATGTGAAAATGATGCAAAACTGTATAGAAAGAAAATGTGGTTACAGTGTAAAGCTTGAGACGTTTACATTTATAAAATGATTGATCTGGAAAAAAATCAACCTATCTTTGAAAAGACGATGGATTGCATGATAGAGGGAATTTAAAACCTGTCATTAAAAGGAATAATGTTGGCAAACAGTTTGACGTCGCCACCCAACCTATTAACGAAGTTAAAAACATCGGTGGATTTATAAGAAATAAAGCAAATTAGTGTGAAAAATAATGTAAAAGACTGCAAACAAAGCGATTACAAAGATTGTAACTAGAGAATTTAGTCAAGTGTTTTAAGTGCCATCAACGAGATGAGTATCATTTAATGTTATAAATTAATAGCATATCCTAGATTGATTGATCGATAACCTCGAGTGGGTCCATAAGGTCCCTAGCACTGCGACCTCCTGGGTCTATTGTGCCTGCTCTGCGTTATGTTTTATAGGATGTTCAGGCTTCTAATGAACCTAGATATGGTCCTTGACGGGACATCTTTAATGTCCCTGCTGGAGAGAAGAGCAGAGCCAAGGAGCTCGAATCTTCTTCTCGCTAGAGCTGGACAGAGTGTGAGAAGATGTTTCATACCCTCTGTCGTTTCACCACAGTCTCTGCAGCGGTCGTCCAGCTTCTCACCTGTCTTCTAGAGATACTTTATGCCACTTTTGCAGAGAGCCACTGCTTCTTTTGCTGTTTTGCTATCGAAGCCAAGGTATTTTTGAAATGTTTTAAACCCTCAATATTAAGCCAGTAGTCTTCGATCTTTTTCATGTTTGTATCGACCTTTATTGGTACGGAGAAGGATCTATGAAGGGCATTCTTACTCGTTCTTTGGCTTTGGTGTCAGCTTCTTCGTTTCTTTGTTGACTCTCATTCCGGAGACACATATCAACTCGAGGCTGTTCTGGTCTCCTATTTTATTTAGGGTCTCTTTTACTTCTAAGAGTATAGCTGAGTTTATTTGATCGCGATTGGTAGCCATGAGAGCCGCTTGACCATCCGATAAGATCTTAGCTCTAACCCTTTTAGTGTTCCTTATGTTTATTATTTGTGAGGCTCTTAGAATGACAGATAGTTCTGCTCGATAGATCGTGGTCTTCAATGGGAGAGGGAAATGCACTTTGCACTTGAGGCCTACAATTCTTGCTTGTACTACACAATTCATTTTTGAACCATCCGTATACCACATTTGCGCTTCTTTGTACGTGGAAGGTGGGTCATCTTCCTATTTATCTCTTGATGGAATTGTGATATTAAACCTCTTCCCGAATGCTGCTTCGGTTTTTATTTGGTCGCTGAGGTTCAACATTTCCATTATGGGCCTGATGTCTTCCAGGATTTTGACATGGCCTCTAGGGTCCCCTGATTTGAAACTGTAATGGCCTGCTTCCTCCTGACTTTTGAGGTGTAATGGCTCTAGATCTAGAAGGGCCTCCATTCCTGCTTTTATATCCTTGCTGGCATTTTTACATTTAAGGAGTGACTGCTCTACAATATGCAAGCAAGTGGTAGTTTTAAATAAATAGGCTATAATAGCCTGTTACAATGAGCTAAGAGGATTCAGAGGAACAATCGCCTTATCCGAAGGTAAAATCCAAGCGAAAGTTTGCATCCTGAATATCCAACAAGAAGTAGACCTTCTCATTGTATTCGGTAGTGCCCAGTGATCACCGGTACGAATTTTTAGGCTGTTGGACGCTTCCAATTTTATTCATTGGGGGCAGTGAACTGGTAGAATGGCAAAATGCTACGAACCAAGCAAAATCCTTATTCCCATTTCATATTCCCAGAACCAAGACTCACTCTTCTACTCGTCTTGGTGTCGCTAGGGTTAAAGAGTAACCAAAAGGACAAATAGGTAAAACCTGTCAGTAAGCCTAGGTGAATTAAACAGATGTTTGAGTATGCGGTGAGTAATTAACTATTTTTGCTTGTCGTCCAAGTCCTGATCAACGATATGGCACATAAGTTGATTAGACACGAAAGGCAAGAGAAGTAGTTGGCGTGGTCACGATCGTAGTAAAGATTATTTAGATAGATTGCGCGAGTTAATGACTAACATTCTTATCCATGAGAAAATAAAGATAAGCACATGGCAGAAAATGCCAATGATAGCATTCTAAGTAAACAACATCGTAACATTATCTAAATATGGAAATATTGAATAAGCGATAATGTGAACATGAGCCCATGCAAGCGTAAATATGATAACGCATATGAACTCATGGTATGAAGATAAGAATAGACGATAAGGAAAAGATATAAATACTGCATACGAGCATTGTAGCGGCATTCCTAATTCTTAGTTGTACCATGATTGTTACTTCTACTATAGTATCTGTCATGGACTAAAGAGCTATAAATAAAGGAATCATTTATTTGTTAACCAAGTATTTTATTCTTTATAAGGTATAGGTGAAGCAGGTAAATTAACTCGCGCGAAATGATTTGTGGCGCGATATTACAGTAATTTTGCCCGTAACCCAAATTCTAACAGTTCCATTCAGACAACAACATACAAATCAGTTGATAATATAATTACGATATTATTTTCTTAGTAAGCTATATTTAAAGTGTTCTTTTCAATTTGAAAAATTTACTTTATACTTCATTCAATGTTTCAGTCGTCTGAAATCAAATTCAATACAATGCGACTATTATTTGAATGGTATCAATACAATGATTTGTAATTCGTCCAGCACCAACAATAATACGCGAATAGCTTTATTTTGTTTTTGTCTAGACTACTCACGAATACAATACAAAATCCAATTTAATTCACCCACTCAGTACAAGAGATGAACAAATACGTAAAATGAAAAGAAAAAGAATATGTAAACAGATTGTTGGAAATGAATTCTTTATTTCGAAAATAACGCACCCATTTAACGAAACGGGAAATTCAGTAGAACGGTGAGATAATTAATAAATATTAATCTTGCCGGAGCAGCAGTCGTTGACACAAAGCCGGAAACGCAAAAGTATAGAGTAAATTTAATTAAAACGAAGCACCTGTGGAAGTTCGATGCAACAAAATGAATATTTGATTTGATGGAAGCGGATCTGGTTATCAGTTTTTTTCGATTCAGTGTTCTGAAATTGGAGAGATAATGGTATGAACAATTAAGGGATTCAATTTAAGTGAACAGTTTTTGTTTTTATTTTCATGGGTTTGATAATGAGCAAAAGAGATTGCGAGCAAAAATTGCATCTTACATATTTTATTGAAGAAATTCACAAAACCAAGTTTATCAGTTTTGTTTAGCTAAAAACTATTATATTAAAAAAATCAAACCCTCTTAGCCTTTTGCTAACGTTCTTTTTCTTTGCATTTGTTTTTCTCCTTCATCTGTAGTGCTTTAGAATATTGTTGTCAAAACTGGTGTCCCACTATAGACACTAGGTCGATTAAATCTGGCCAAAGCTGGTTCAAACGCTCGTTATTCTACAAGTTCAGTATTTCTCACTATGATTTCAGTATGCGTTTTTTTATCTTACAAATCCTTTGAGTTACGAATAGTGTTCCTCAAAGAGTGCTTCGTATTCAAACTTTTTATGTATTAGTTGACCCTAGCATTCACTTTTTGAAATATTTTAAGCAATAAGAATTTTATAATTTCACTTCTATTATTTTCCATTTTCAAATAAAAACGTCATTAAAGTCGCTCTAGCCAAACGCCTTCGACTGATACGAACACAAAAGCTAGTAACGTTTGACAATTAAACTAGGGCATCATCATACTCTTTTTTAAAGCTTAAAAAATTGAAAAGCTACCTGCGTGGTTTTATCGTCATCCAGACAAAGTGTCTACTCGTACATTCATGGGAAAATCGTAACTAAAGTAAAAAAGAAAAAAAAAGAAAAACTTGCACAGCAGCATTCTTTCATTCCACTTTAGAAGCACGATGGTTTTTAGAAGTACGATGCAGACCAGAACAATAACAATATACGGTCTTTTGTTGTACGTTGAATAGGGAAACGGGAAGAAAATGGAACAGTATCGTCAAACCTGCAAGTATTTTGTGAACCAGACGGTACTGAATGAAAATGCTTTGTGTTTAGAGGACAATGCACAGCCCATGCACTTTTAAATATTATATATGCATGTATGCATAAATGCATGTGTGATATATAATTTCATGGTACATGGTTGCATGATCTTAGCGTAAATTGAATAGTAGTGCATTTTTATTTATTGCCAAATTATGTATTCATTTTTATCAGTTCGGGCCTTAAAAATCATTGTACATATCTTAACTTTTATTCTGAAAAGAATACATACATATATAGTAATTTTATGTATTGATACACTGCTCTCTTTTATACTTAATTTTTTATTTATTTTCGGCAATAAAATTCTTTAAAATCAATTTGATTTTAAATAAAGGACGAAATATCCTTCAGGGAGGGGTAAGAATTTCAGCATAAAAAAAAACACTTTTTTACGATTTTTTATAGAAATATGGATGGAGAAAATTTAGTCAAACCTTTTGTACATTATTAATTATCATTTCAATAGCATTATGTAATTTTTTTTATGTAAAAATATCGACAAACAAACCGGTAACAAACGTTTTTCAAGAACGTCTTTGGAAAAAAAACGATTTACGGTATTCATTGTATCTCAGCTGAAAATTATTGGAAATTTAGTCAAAGTATCATCAAATCCTCCCCCAACGTTCTCTGATTTCTATTTTTTCATTTTTAAATTTTTAGGGGTCATTTAAAGTGAATATTGCTATTTTTGACGAAAAAATGTGGCCTTTTCTGTAGGTGGAAAACCACCTTAGTGTAAAAAAAAATCTAAATCTTATGGTTGGGGGGAAGTATTTTGCATATAGAAAGTGTGTGCCAAGTTCAAAATGAAACGGTAATGTTGTTTTTGAATGGCAGTGAACACGGACTTTTAAAAAGTTGTTTTGAGAAAATGAATACTAAACTCCGAGCTGTCGGAGCTACAACGATAGAGGAGACGGGACTAAGTATTCAATAACTTCGAGAGTTTTGCTTTGATGGACTTCAAACTTTGAGACTATATTCTGCAAATATTTAGATATAAGATTAGACAATTTTTTTTCACAAGTGCTAGCCCTTACCACCCCGCCTCCTTAAGTTGATGCCAAAAAATACTTATATTGAACAAAAAAAAATCCTCAACTAGACCGAAAAAGAACTATGCCTGAAGATGATTAAAAGTAACTTTTAAAATAACCAAATTTATAAGCTCACAAACAACTATTTATCTTTTAATATTTTTCAGTCTGACCTCGTATTTTGTGCCATCAAGACACTCAAGCCAAGAAAGAGTTGCAGTGGAATGAAAAAGAAAAACAATAACTAGTGATCGGCTGGAAGAATTTCAATATTGTGCTTGCAGTTCTGTATAACTACATATATAGAATCCACGAGGAATTAAAATGAGTTGCACTGAATGATTAATCCGCGACCGAATCAAGTAACTTAAGCAAATGACAGCAACAAGTTCAAACCACTACGAAATTTTCAGCCACATCGGCGACATTAGCATTGATCCCGTAGGTTTGGTCTCTGTCCCATCAACCGAGCTAGCCCACAGTACCATCGAAGTGGTAATAGATGCTCTAAAAGTTGGTAGCTAACAATAAGAAAAATTATTGAACTGCCGGATGGCTGTGTACAGCAGATGGCTGTTGTTTACTTTGTTTACTTTCCTTAACGAGTTAAAACAGATATTATACAAACAAGACCTTAAATGGCTATCAGAAATATATAAAAGGGTATCAACTTGCGGAGACTTCAATGCACGACACAGGGCCTGGATTTGTTTTTCTGCCAATAAAGCGGGGAGTAGCATCTGCCAACAGCTTAGCTGCTCTACTCTTCCAGTACATTCACCATCTCAAGCCACATACAAGAGGTCACTGTTAAACTTTAGATATAATCCTTAGCCAGGGAGCTGTCCGAACAGAAAACGCTGCAAATCGTGATGCGTCCATGCACAAATATTTTTGAGTCATGTAGCGGGCGAATAAGCAAGGGGTTTTTTGATTTTCTCTACACAGGAAGACGCGGTGAGGTGAACAGCGTCCACGCTGCTATTTGGGAAAATTCATCGCAAAGTGTTTACGACCATCAATTGTGTAATGCTTGCAATGAGATGTATGCACACATCATGGTACGTGCATTTAAGCAAGATCACTTTAGTGTTCTGTGTAGCATATTTCAATACGCTATAACGAACTGAGCGTTCTGGCTCAAAATAGTACGAGACGCTTGAGGTTTTGACTCAAACGCAAGAATTTCTAACGCGTTGCTGTTAAGTTACTTTTAAAGCACTTTGGCTGTTAGAACTATTTTGTGTATGAGATGAATAGTGTTTTGTGTTTTGTAAATTTTTTTATTGATGTTGGATAAAATGATAAAATGATGTTCGTATAGAATCAATTGGTTTATTTTGAATTTCAATATGTATTGTAAAATTATTTTTCTTGTGCAGGGAATATTTAGCAAGCGAAGATCTGCTTCTTTTGTGCCACTGGTGCCAGGGCTTAGAAACATTAAAGAGAACTGTGAAGCAGACAAACTTGCAAAAGATGGCACGCTTTTGCTGGACGTATAATATAGTAGTATAAAAACTATTTATTTGCTACACACTTAGATCTTTATTCATCCAACTCTATCAAACGACTAAACTAGACTACTTTAAAACTATCTTCTTACTTATAAAATAAAGATGGCGGTTCATCCAGTTAACGCAAATGATCGCTGTCCAGTGTTGATGACTGTCGGAGACATTGATATGGATGTTTCGAAGAGATGTCGTTGCGGTAGATTGAATCGCCACTACAGACGTTGCGTAATCGGGATTTTAATGGCTTTAGCGATGGCAAGCTGAACATCCGACAAAGAAAAACTTAAAAGGTTCTGTGAGCTCCTATGGAAAAGACTTCCGGTGGTTTCGACTTTGATCGCACCAGGGAACTTTTCGAATTAAGGTGTTTCCACCACATGGTAGCAGCTATTCTAACTGTTCATCGTTTGCTTGAGAGGCATGCAGCGCTGTTGAGTCCAGCCGGAGCTACAGATGCAAAGAGCAGGGGGGAACAGTTCGTCACCTCCTGTGCGACTGCCGGGCCCTTGCTAGCCCTTGCTCATACTTCTTCGCAAGTCTTACCAAAGTTGCGTCAGTGGACCTATAGAGAATGAGCCAGTTCATCAAGTTCATACTCTCGACTTAATAAAGTGTGTGTGGTTTGCAATGCGAGATCACAATGGGTTTTTCTGCGCCTAAGAACTACCTACCTACATAAGACCATCTTGTTGCTTGAGATGTGTTCGCAACATTGTGTTTGTTTTGCGATTAATAGCTCGTAACTTTTGTTTTTCTCGAGTATCGTATCTTGGCATTCCTGAATAAACCAAGCGCTCTGTTGTCCCGAAGTTGTATTGGTAAAAACCAAGCGCAATCGATGATTTTACTACTGAGCTAATTCGTGTTTTTACAATATGAGTACTTCGTGAAAAAGTTCGGCGAAGATAGTAGATGATCCAAGATCCAAAGTGTAGTTCCCTTTTTGTTATTGGAGTTATTGCTGTGACAAAGCAGGTTTCCACAAAAGCAGTTATTTGCGATTCCCGAACCAATCCGACCAATCTGAATGTTACTCTATTAGCGGAAGAATCTAGCCTTAATCGTTCTCTTTCTGCTCGTTTAAAACATTGCAAAGTAAAGCCAGTATTTAACATCTTTTTCGTGTTACTTGCAGTAAGATATTCACAGGATACGCACTATGTCGTAAATCAAATCACGTTACACCTTGTGGCCCTTCCTGACGCTTCCAACCATTTAAGAAAAATATTTCGTACGATTCCCGAGATGGGAATATTTATTGCAGATGTCGGTTCCATTTTATTGTTGGTATAGCATAGCATTTCCCAGAAACCAATATACGACCTTGTTTTTCACTGACTAAACAACCATTTCCATGGTATTCTCACTCTCAAATCAGAGATTGAAACGACTACAGAATTAATGATATCGTTTTGGAATTTTCCAGGATATCCGCTCTAGTTTTAATATGTTTTTTTTTTATTTCTTTACAAAGCAGTGGATACATATGTTTTTCATGTGACCAAAAGAAGCATGTTTTTTCTGAGAAATAAATTACATCCGCATATCCTTACTTAAGTTTCCTACTGATTTGAATATTTAAGAGAGTTCTCAAGCTCAAGAGTTCTATGTTTATGAACGAACACGAGTCGATTCAGTCGAGCAATTTTCAGAGCAAGTTTGTCATACAATGTATGTATTTACAATATATAACATAAAAAACTATACTGTCGCAGATTGACTTATTCTTTTCACGTGAATAGCACGCGCCTTGTCTTAATACTGCTATACCCATGTCCATCTCGTATCTGTATGATGGCTATGTCATCCGAACGCTATCATATGCATATTTAACTAAGTCGGTTTTCTATCTTCCTGCTTGCAAGTTCTCAAGTCTTATTGGACATTAATATTTCCATTGCGACGTAAACAGGATCCAAACGATGGGATAATGGCCGGCGGGAAAATCTTGCGAACAGAAATCAAATATTATTTACAGTGGCTAAGTCAGTCAATAAGAGTTTTTTCGTGAACGTGCTTGGAAATTCAGATGACTTGTTTTCGACAATCATTGAATAAAATATATATCGAATGTCGACGAAGTATCTTCTGTGTTAGAGTGGCCTACTTTCAATGATTCTATTTGAATAGATACTGTATAATTCGAGGAAGTCGATTGAATTACAATATTTGTTCGGTATAGATATTTCAGACAGAAAGTTGGAGGGGTCAAATTGAATAAATCTTTGCAATTGTACAAGGAAAATTTCCCGTTGCTGCTATTGCGTATTTCTATGCAAATTTTTTTCTGAGACTACAATTTGCCTACATTTTTAATAAAATGATTTTTGAATAGCCATTTAAATGTAAATAGAGTTTATTGTTCTGCTATTGGTTTCTTATTGGAGCAAATGTAATAGAATACGCAATATGTGTGTTTCGGTAACTTTTTCACGAGTGCGCGGTTTACCAAAAATATCCAAATAATGGTAGTGAAAACGTTCCTATTTCTTGTAAAATCTATCAACTTTAGACCCTTTTGTTTTATGCAAAGCACAAATTGAAAATGCAAGATTTACAACAAATGCAAGATTTACAAAAAATACCGCTATGTGCATCAAGCAACGCTCTAACTACATTCACGTCAAAATCACATTTAATAGCTTCAATTTTCATTAAGTGTCATTTGCTTGAAGTGTAAGCAGCATAGTTTTTTGGGCTCTCAGTATGTCGAATGAAGTGCCAAATAAGGAAGTATTGCTTTACTTCTTCAATTTGAAAAAAAAAACTGCAGCTGAAGCTTATCGATAGCTCAACAAAGTTTGTTCCATCGATTTCAACGTGCAAAAGAAGGTTTGTACGGTTTAAAAGTTGTGATTTTGACATTGAAGACAAAGAGAGTCCAGGACAGCCAAAAAGTACAATCATTGGGAGTTAGACGCCAAGCCATTTCTTACCGTTTGAAATTCTTGGAAATGATCCAAAAACAAGGGAATTCGCTGCTTTACGAGTTGCATTTGCTTCAAAGTCATAAAAAAACGTCTTCTTCATTATATTATAGCTGGTGGTGACAAATGGATCCATTACGATAGTCATAAACGTAAAAAATTATATGGATACCCTGACCATGCTTCAACATCGATGGTGAAACCAAATATCCATGGTTCCAAACTCATGCTCTGCATATGATGGGATCAGAAGGGTGTTGTGTACTATGAGCTGCTACAGCCAAATGAAACCATTACTGGTGGACGCTACCAACAACAATTGAATCAATGGAACCAAGCACTCAACGAAAAACGGCCAGAATATGCGAAAATACATGATAAAGCGATTTTTTAACACGACAATGCTCAGCTACATGTTGCAAAAGTCGTCAAGGACACATTGAGAGCGCTGAACTGGGATGCACTACTCTACTCGCCGTAAAACCCAGGCATTACTCCTTCGGGTTTATTTATTTCGATCAATGGCGCATGGCCTAGCTGACTAACACTTCACTTCCTATGAAGAAACCAATAATTAGCTTGAGTCATAGTTAGACAAAGAAGATGAAGAGGAATTCTTCAGCTGCCCAAAATTTAGGACAAATCCCGAATTATTAATTTGGCGCTCCTATTACTCATCACATTTTTGGTTTTCAGCTCTTCATATATCTTGTAATATATTGCTGTAAAAGTTACGTGTGAGAAAAATAACGTTGGAAAACAGGTACTCCTGTATTTTGTTACCTACTTTTTTGAAAAATTTCGCAGCCTAAAAATTTTGTTTCTCAGTATAATCAGAAAGTTTTCCTATCTTTCGGAGAAAATTAGTCCTAGAAGGAACTGGTTGGGTGTCGATTTTATGCGTCAAGACCTTGGTTCAGTTGAGATGCCCTGTCTACCACTACAGAAGGTAAGGTTAGGATCAGTGGTTTGTTATCCTCGTGGCTATAGGAGGTCGACTTCAGGGCAGGATCCTTTGAGTGCCGGTCCAACTCAGTGAGACGGGTCGTGGCCGCCACGCATTCAACCCCAAGTAGTGAGCCCTGAGCCGTCGAGTGAGGTTCGGCTCACCAGAAACTCGAAATTCACCTCAAACGATTTCACTTAGCTTCAGGTTGATCAAAATGCCTTCAGATCTATATATAAAGGCAATTAATTATTCATATAGCTACGCGTATTCCTCCCCGTCTCACCGGACTATTTCCCGAGCATCTCGTTTTTTCTTTTCCATGTATATTCTTTTCTTTTTTTGTTTAAAAGAGAGAGATCCAGATTCAACTTCACTTTGATACGACACTATTTATACATTTTTTTTTCTCGATCAGCGTTAATTTTAATTTAATCCACCAGTTAGTTTTAACATAATGATAACATACTTAACAAGGATAAAAGAGAACTAATTGTGTCGCGATCTTAATTAAAATTAACATTCCAGCCTACTACTATCTTAAAGAATTTTGAAACCAGAACTCAATGCGGCACTAGCCTTGTCGTTTCTACAGCTAATTCGAAGAAGTATCTGAATCAAATAAATCTCGTGCTACTCTTTTCACAGCCGCTCTCATTGCCACTTCCACAAAATATCTGCCAAATCCTGGCCGTCATATAGAAAGCCGGTCGCGACTTGCAATCTGACAGGTACTAATGTACTTTTATTGGTCGAATTGGTCGAGAAATGTACATCGACTGGTTGAAAAAAGCTACATTAAGCCCGCCATCTTGGGACGTTAATTGCTTTTGCGACCGGCCTTCTATATGACCGCCAGGGTCGAAACCAAAAGATAGTATGCACACACTGGATATAGAACATCTCGTGTGGCACTTTTCACAGCCAAATCCAAAAAGAATATAGTATGCAAGTGAATATAATACAATCTTGTGTCAAACGCTTCGCCACCAAGTCCAAAAGAGGTATTGGTGACGGTCCATTATGCCATCAATGGAAAAACGATAAGAAAATTACGAAAGCCCTACACCACAATACATATTTTACATTTCTCTGCCAAAAGAAAATACAAAATTGTACAAAATTGTTGTACAAAATTACTGTGCTACATGTAGTTGCTTGTACAACTATATGGGAATTTGTACAACAATATTCCCACACAATAAGGATTATGCTTTTCATTTTCATTTATTAAAATTATGTCTATATTTATTTTCACAATATTTCATTTTCAAAAATATAAGCTCTGAAGCGCAAAGCAAGTACAACAATATTCGACATTTGCGAAGAAATCGAAACAACTCAGCATACATGCTTGGAGGTCAGATGCCCATAGGGTCAATGTTTTGCTTAAGGCTCGAACAATCATGAAAAATCTTTGAATGCTTTCTCATCCAAATAACCAATTCAAAATAAGCAAATAGCAAAATGGCAATTCGCTAGAAAATAAATATTTATTTCCATCCTATATACACTTTCGCCAAAACAATCTAAAACAAAGATTAATTTCCAATGAATAGTTATGTCCAGATTCTCAGATAGATACCCTCCATTTTCATTATTCTTCTCTACGCAAAATCTGCACACGAACAAATTCATTATCCTACTACACCAAGGCCATAAACGTTGTTTCGTGCAAATATCCTCCCGGCGAATGGCCTATGAAAATCCAGTTGGTCTCATTAATAACGCTTTTGCCCACGGAAAATAGTCGCTTGTGGTTGCTGCAGGCACACCAGGAAAAATATGTTTTGTCGATGGTTTTGTTGACCAAAGCATAATGAATGACTCTTTTCGAGTTATAAATTGATTGTATTGGGATTTCGATGAGATAAACAGGATACGTGTTTGTATTTGCAAATTCAGGCCGGATTTAGTTTATGTTTAGCTTAACATGATGAGATTAGTCCTGTATCATATGACATTAGAGCTAAATTGGAGTGAGGTGGTAAAGCAAACGCACGGATTAAATCAAAATTGAATTATTTGACATGCTGTTGTGAAAGTTTTAAGCATGATTCCGCACTACCATTGTAATATTATTATTTTCTAAACCAAAAATATATAATTAGGGTTCATTTTTTTGTCAGAAAAAACTGAAAGTGGCCATTTAATTTTTAAAATAAAACATTAAACATGACCATTCATCAAATAATACTTAAACCCACGAATAGTTTTATAAACTGGCATGTTTCATTGTAAAATGCTTGGATTCAAATTATACTGCCTTGTAATCCAATTGCTTTCAAATCGAATAACTAAATTGTGGCAATTTTCAGGAATTCAGTGTCTAACCAGCAAATTTATTGCATCTAAAGCAGGAAACGACAGACAGCTGTGATGGTAAGGGCCAGCCAACTCGGCTCTTTAACATCTGCACAACTGACAGAAAGACATACATATATACATTGAAAGGCATAGAACGTGCGAATTCCAAGAGGAACTAGAAATGGTTGTAGCGTACCCTCGTTAGTATCCTTAATTATTCGTTTCTTAAAATGGAATTTTCGGTTTGACTTAGACTTGTTGATGTTTTGCGCTATCATGTGCTATTCTATTTCGGTTTGGGAATTTTCTGTGGCAAAATGATTTGAAACTAAATATACACCTGCAAAGAGAATCGACTTATATTGCTTGAACAAAGAATGAACATCTTTAAATTAACACTGCAATGGATTCATTAACACAATAGAACGGAACCTCCGTTTCGGAACCCGCACTGAATGCTTCTGACTAGCAGTTTCAGAATTTTTAAACTCTGTTTAACTCTGCTAATTCAAAAGTCATCTCAGCTTTCTGCTAATAAAAAAAAACACAATATGAAAACTAACTTGTACTTTCTTTGAGAATATGTTATTTTTGCTTGTATTCAATTGGATACATTTTTCAGTTATTATGTTATTTAAAATGCTGAAATCAGATGAGATTTTTTTTTTGGGGTTTTTTTCAAATTTGAACAATTAAAGAAAATCGTAGTTAGGTTTATCCGATAAAAATTGTTAAACAACCATTCAACCTCAAACGAATGCCGAAAAATTTTCAGCCAACTTTTTACAAGAGTGGGTCATTAAATTCGCACGACCCAAGACCAGGTCAGCCAGTCGAAATGACCACTCTGGAAATTATTAAAAAAGTCGATAAAGTGATATTGAAAGACGCTAAACTAAAGAAAAAAACAGCTCGTAAAAAACGTTGGAGTATCAGATACAACCATTTTAAATATTCTTCATCGTCATCGTGGCACGACTAAGGTCATCTCAAAGTGGGTGCTGAGAATGGTCACGCCAACGCCATTCGCGCGTTTTCCGACCTCTGTAATGAAGATGAGGATGGAGTAATGAGTCGAATCCAGTGCTGTGGTTTCGTTTTTCGGTGTGCAATAAATTGTTTTTGAAATTGGTACATATTGCTTGTAATTGCAATAGATGGCTCAGTGTTCACTTTCCGCAATGAAAGTAGTATATTATTATAATATATTTATTCATGTAGACTTACTGATCCATTTAGTTCTTTATCGCCAATTTCACTAAATTAACTCTTTATTTATTTATTGATTTATTTATCGCATCCACCAACAAATTTACAGATGCAACAGAGGTGAAATTAAGACAATATTTAGATTACTGTTGTCTTGGCAGGCGCAAAAAAAAACGAAAATATCAGTTCACGCAAATGATATGTTCGAACCTCGATCGAATCTCAAATGAATCTCGATCGGAATGTTGAATACTGCGAATAGTAACTATAGAGCCGTTAAAAATTCTAAAAAGGACATAGTAGGCAAAGAACACTCCTCGCAGCACGAGAGATTTTTAGGACAGAGATGGAAACACAGTACGGAATTTTTAATTGAAGTAAATCTACGTTGCTAACACTCGATCACACCAATTAAACACCGATCATGGTGTCATCAAATTTAAAAAAAAAGTATTCGAAGATACCATACACGAAGAAGATATACAGGCGTACACAGAAGGAATGAAGCCGCACAATCAAAAGGCCTTGGATTGTGACATATAATACATGGATTTCAAAGTTATGTTTTGAATCAAGTAATGCATCAAGGTCCTTAACGTTATCAACGGGGCCGATAGATGGACCAAAGATAGACTAAGAAAACATGATAAGAGGTAACTTATGTGTATAGGGCATTTAGAAGCATTCGGCAACATAGAAAGTTATAGAATTGCGTTATAGTTGACAAGCGAGCACAAGTCATCCTGTTACGGGGACCAATAATAATAATACTCTAAGAATTGAGCCTGAATACCAGAAATGAGGTAAAAAGAAGAGAAGAACAAGAATTGAAGAATTAAGTTACCAAGCAAGCACGATTACATAGATCAGAGGAAAAACAAAAGCGATCGCCACCATACTAGCTTTGAGTGATGGACTTTATGATTTCCTGAATCGAAATGTTGGAACTGTTTGTATTTTTTGCATCTACTTGCCTTGTTGGTCGATAGCAGAAGCAACAGTATCAGTGAACGATAGTAGGTTGGATACGGTTGGTTGCCTTACCTCTAATAAATCAATGCTGTTCAAAAGTGAGATGAGACTCAGTTAGTGGGTATTTTTTATTGTAAACCACCCTTTCGAAGAACTTACTGAAACAAAATAAGAGAGATTCAAGTGATGATTGGAAATGCAGGACGTATTTCCCTCTTCAAAGATGGGAGAAATCCTGGCAGATTATGTAAGATACGGAAGCACAGTGAATGAAATACTGAGTTTCCAAACATTGATAAAAGAATACACACGGAAAATCAAAGTGACTTTCCAAAGAAATTCGATAGATTCTCACTTATAACCACCAGACTACAAAAATGATGCACGCAATTTCACAGATTCATTCAGCGAAACGGTTAGCAATCGCATATGAAGCTAGAATAGGCGGAACTAACTAACTAAATTTGCCGGCTAGATTAAACAAGCAGCAAATTCGTGAAAATTGAATAGATGTCACAAATATGCAACGTTGCTATAAATCTCATCAAATTACAACAGAAATATTTCAATTGCAATTCAACGACAGCACTGGTCGAATCGTTACCAGGAACAAGACTTGAATTAATCATTATGAGCTTTAGTCCAAACAAGATTATATACAGTGGCACAAAAAGGCACACCACCACCGAATAAGTTTTATTATAATAATACTCTGCTGCTGGAAAAGTCATGGTGACCGTTTTTTGGGGCTGAGAAGTGATCCAAAGATCCAAAAATCTGGAGGCATTTATTATTTATGGCCGGACAATCGCAGAGAGTGTGCTCGATGGTGTCGTCTTCCATTTCGCACTTCTTCCATAATTTGCTGGATGTCAGTCTCATTTTGTTCGCATAAGATGCAGTAAGACAGTGCCCGGTGAGCAGGCCGACCGTCGCTTTCAAGCAATTTCTACTAAGCTTGAGCAGTTTCTTGCTTTTGCTTAGATCTGGTGTTGGCTATAATTTGGGAATCCAATCCCGGGATCCCGGGATTCGGATCCTGGGATTGGATTACGTAGTCATAATGTCCTGGCTACCCAGCAGTCCATCCTGTTTCTCCATTTGGACTTAAGTTTGACTCATATGGCAGCATCTAGTTTGCTTGTGGTGTCAGCAATGGGCCGTGGTACTGTGAGGCAAGTGCTATTACTAGCTCCTCAGACTTTCCTTGCCAATTTATCGGCTTTTTTGTTTCCTTTGACCCCACTATGCCCTAGCACCCGCATAATCCGGATAGGAATATGCCTTGCCTTTTCATTGAGAGCCACTCTGCAAGCGTTAACAGTTTTTGAAGAACATATGTAAGACCCAAGAGCGAGAATAGCTGCCCTGCTGTCGACGCAAATCGTCGTTGATTAGGTTGATGTACCGCTAATAGGCTCAACTGCCATGCGTAAAGCATATACTTAAGACTGAAAGACAATAGCATGGTCCGACAGTCTACACTGCAGGTTAAGGCTCCAATCCGTAGAAAAAACTCCCGAGCCAACTCCTGTGTCCGCCTTTGACCCGTCCATGTAAATCCTGACGCCACCATCGACGGTAGCTCCATTTTTCTTCCAGTCTGTTCTTGTGTGTATCTTGGCCTAGAAGTTTTACTCATGTAATCCATGTTTTCAGCAACGAGCTTGAGAACGTAAAATTTCCTAAAAATATGGTATGGCTTACCACCGGCCAATTGTAAAAAAAATGCATCTCGCTACAACCAGAGTCCGGTCCTGGCCTCGTTTAAAAAATGTTGCTATTGGTTTCGATCGCGAGCTGATGTTATCCAATTGGGCACCCCTAAGCTCCGATTGTCCTGGTCAACACCATCTCTCTAGCGCAAGCAAGGTTCCCCACGCTGTTGCTGTAAAATCTACAGCAAAGGGTTTTCCGAGTTGTATCCTCTTCACTCATACAAGATAGGTGCCCTGCCTACCGGAATCTACCGAGCTTTATCTTTTTTAATTATATCTGCTTCTAAGTAGATAGCTTCCACCTCCGGAATCACCCTTCTTCAAATATGGGGCCAACAATTCTCCGCAATACTTTCCTCTCGAACGCGGCTAAGAGGTCAGATGTCCTTTTCCTGATCACTCGATTCTGGGATCCATACGTGAGTACTGGCAAGACCATGGTATTGTACAGCAAAGCTTCGATGTTCGGGTGAGATTTCGGGATTTGAAGAGCCTTGATAGACTGTAGTAGACTTTGTTGGATTTGAGCAGCCGCCCGAGTATATCTTCCTCCATATTGTTATTGACTGCCGCAATTGATCCCAAGATAGTTGAACAATTGCAATACTTCGAATGGTGTTCTTCCTGCAGATGCAAGAAACCTAGTTTTAGCAGCAAAGTGGCAGGACTTCGAAGAACTTTTTCCTTTAATGACAAAATTAAAGACAAGCGAAGCCTATCACAGCAAAAATAAGTGTCATATTACCGATCAGATAAAAAAAAATTATGCTTTGTCAGATTATGTATAAAATATCCATCTGAAAGTAGAAATTTTTAGTTACTCACCCGAAAATATTTTTATTCGAATGAGTTGAAAACGGACAGGCTACATACAAAAGCTATATTAATTGCAAGATTTACTTTAAATTAAATTAATTGTCAGATGATTTATAATTTTGTTTGAATAAAATAAAATAAATGTTTCGAAATAAAAATAAAACGGAAATACTCTTTGGCCAAACTTTCATTTTTTAGCGTAGTTTTGATTACTATCTTCTTGTTTAAAGCGGACTTTTTTGTGAAACCTTGATTGCTTAAATATCAATAAGGTATTTTATGACAGCTGTCAACAGCACATTTTATCTTAAATTAATCGAGTTTGTGTAAATTTTTATTTTTTATTAATAAATTGGTCTTTAAAATAAAAAAAAAAATTTGAAAGCTTTTGATCACATTAAAACAATATACATTTTATTAATTTTCGCCATGTACTGAGCTTAATTATTATTTTTATGTATTTAGTAACAACAATGTTTATATTTTTTGTTAATCATACAATCAAATCTTTTTCCAGAACCTTCCTGTTTATCATTATTTCCAGGAAGCCAAAAGCTTGTTTCACCTGTTTCTTTCAGATTGATAAAGAAGAAATTTGCAGCAGGATTAAGGTTTTAAATTAATTTATCCGAAGAAGAAAACAGACGATTACACATGAAATAAGTGTCAGTATTTACTAATAGTTTACTAACTCGATATTAGTACACATAAAGAGTATCATAAACTACGCGCATAGATTATTGGGTACACATTATTAGTAATATAGTTGGCTAGCTATAACATTGTGAATACTAGATACATTAGTTGATTTTGCTCCGGCAGCATATATTGTAATTGTAGTTAATTTAACAAACAGTTAATTTAATAAAATCACTTCTTCTATTTTCATAAATTGCATCAATTATACACATTATCTGAACAATTGAAATTTATTGTAAGCACATATGTGAGCTATTATTCATTAGATATTCCATACCATTAGCAAATTTCGATCAATTTACAAATAATCAGCAATAATCCAATCAATATATCATCAATTATATGCACTAGCTGATTTATTCGTAATAACCGATAACTCCAGCATCCAATAACAACCCGAGTATCCAGTTACGTACTACAATTCGGAACATTTCTGTCGAGCTTCTCCAATCCGAAGTGATGAAGAAATATCCTAACTAGGGATTCTACTCGACTATTTAATGCTACAGTTGCTTCGTTTTGCAACAGATGAATTCCACATGGATTACCGCCTTGTGAATGGATCTATGGGAATGTTTACGCTACTCACTGCACATATGGTGTGAGATATGTGTACATACTCTGCTTTAGTATTCCGACTCTTCGGAACAGAAGCTTTAATGTGGTAAGTATTATGGTAATTTTATAGGTACAAAATTTGGTATTCGCCACAAGAGAATATGCAAATCGATTGTCATGCGGAACAGAAATATGTAGTATACTGAACTGTTGCCAATTAATAAAGTGGTTTATTCTGCATAAGTGTTTCATGACTTGCTTAAGAATTAGTGTATAGTAAAATTGTTTTGATGGTCATTATTAAAGCATTTTATACCAGCATTCGTTTTGTTTTGAATTTGCTTTCAATCGTGCGTTGAAATCATTTTCCCAGGCCAAATCCTTCTCATACATATAGAAGAAATGGATCCACTCACATCAAATGCAATGCAACTGTACGCTAATAAATTTCGAACAGCAGAACTACGGAGGTCTCTTCGTGTGGGGCATTTATGCCCCGTACACAACTCAAGCCGCTGATTTCAGAGTAGACTTGTCTATGCTTAAAATCTTTTCGAGTGATTATTCACTTCCTATTTTCAGAGGTGGCTTTAAAATTGGAATGATAAAGCTGCAATCGCATATGCGAGAATTACTCTAGTCCGTTCTGTACTTGAATACTGCAGTCAAGTGTGGTGTCCTCGTTTCAAATACCTCGCTGACGCTGTTGATTTATTTCAGCGCAGGTTTACACGTACTTTACTTTTTAAATATAGTCTGCCGTATTTACCATATAATTAACGTCTATCTCTTCTTAACATTCCTCTCTTTGAGCAGCACAGAGTTTACTTGGATGAGTGTTTCCTGTTCAAACTTTGTCGCGGCTACCTATTTTCCTCATTAGCATTTTTGTTCATTGAGCGGGACTCCGTAACGCCAATCAGGTCCTTCATTTTATTTGAAGTGCCGTATGCTCGTACTGACACTTTCTTCTACTCTCCCGTTTTGCGACTCTTACGCACTCACAATAGTCTTCAACTTGGTTCTTTTCCACAATCTATTGCCATTTTCAAAAATATGTTCCATAGTAAAATTTTCGATTCTAATTGGTTTTATTTTCTATTCTTGTTTATAATGGATTCTTTCTTTTCTTTTTTGCTCCACTTAATTTTACTTTATTTAATTTACCACTTAATTTATATTTTTTTACATACTTATATTTATATTTACTCATGTACTTCTTACTATTTTTCATTAGGCCGATTTATTGTAGAATTGGATATTCGTGTTTGTAATGGATTTTTTTTCTATTTTACTTTACTTTATTTTTTATTTTTTATTACTTTATTTTCACTTTAATTATTTTATATACTTATATTCATAAATTCTTATTTAGTTCTTATTATTTTATTTTGTTCATGGTATCCAATCTGTAATTGGGCAGTTTTGCCTGTTGTATTGAATACGTACCAAATAAATAAATAAATAAATAAATGCTGACTTCTTGGTGGCACTACCAAACACAGGATCTTTTCAATCTAGCAGTAAGTATTTTGAATCATAATCTTAGTCGTCTGTAGAGTACAAAACAATTAACAGATACAGATGATATGGTAGTAGAATTACGACTCCGCATCTCTTCAAAAGCCTTTCAAGAGCCTGACTTATATTTCCCTTATAGATCAATAGATTGAAAACATTTTGCGATAACTCTGGATGTAAACTTGTTATGAATTCAATATACTTCCGTTTTTTGCAGGAGATAGACTCTCGCATATTCAATGTTTCATGAGCCATTGAAACTGAGATAAAACATGCCAATCTTGTTTGAGAACTGTACGAAGAACAATCACCGTAAAAAGCTTAATCGACCTACCAATGAAGACAGGCAAGTTTTTGAGCAAATTAAAATCCTGTAAGCAATCATAGCTCAAGTTGCGAAAAACTGATAGGACTTATTATTTAATGAAGCACTTCTGTTAATGAATCAATAGGTTTACTGACCATTAGCTACTCTCCCTCCCTCCCTCTCTCTCCCTCTCTCCCTCCCTCTCTCTCCCTCCCTCTCTCTCCCTCTCTCTCTCCCTCTCTCTCTCCCTCTCTCTCTCCCTCTCTCTCTCCCTCTCTCTCCCTCCCTCTCTCCCTCTCCCTCTCTCCCTCTCTCTCCCTCTCTCTCCCTCTCTCTCCCTCTCTCTCCCTCTCTCTCCCTCTCTCTCCCTCTCTCTCCCTCTCTCTCCCTCTCTCTCCTTCTCTCTTTCTCTACCTCACTCTCTCTCCCTCCCTCTCTCTCCCTATCTCACTCATCAGCATATATCGCTGAGCAGTCAACTTTTGAGTACAAATGATCAAAATTCCGAAGCTTCTACTGAACGATTTGAAGTAATCTTCAACTCTTTGAATCATCTTAATAGGCCACAGATTTAACTCGAAGATGATAGCACTAAAAAATCATTTCTTGATCCCACTGCCTTCAAAGTCTCACTCTATTCATAACAGAAAATTTTTTAATCCGCATAACTGCAGGAACATTTCTTACTTTCCGATCTCTTCGAACGTAGTGGAAATCTTCCCAATATACAATAAGGGGGACTCAAACGATGTGAGCAGCTTCAGGCTAATCCCACTTCTTTCAAACTTAGCAAAAATCTAGGCGAAATTAACTCTTAGAAAAATCGAGTTTGATATAAAAGACAAACAAACTATCTCATCTGCCCAATTTGGCTTCAGAGCTAACATACCCTCCTCAAATTTCAATACGCAATACCTATTAGGCACTACAAACTGGCTTGAACACAGAACACAGAGAGAGTATTTGATTCGGTATGAATAGATGGAATCCATTATAAAATCATGCAGCACAACTTCTCCTCTGGCATTGTCAAAGTGATACAAAGGTTTCTTAAAACCAGACGCTTCTTCGTCCAGATTGAAAACTCAATCTCTACAAAATTTTCACTGCGGATCAGCCTTGCAAACAAACTAAAAAACCAAGCTCAAACACTCTGATGACACTCTTACTTAAACATGATCGCATAATCCTAAGTATGCCACGATACATCTGAAAATTTAAATAACTTCCCTCATTAGCTATCATAATAAGTGGGAGGAGAATGTTTTTGATTAAACGTTACAAAATCCGAAATCCTTGAAGTCAATTTATCTGCCAGTAAAATTATATCGATGCGCCTGAAAATAAATGTTTTGAAGTTCAGGTGAATAATTCGGTGAAATATCTGGGAGTCACTTTCGACTACAGGAATAAGTTTCATCTCCATACGCTAGTGAAAGCTCATTATGGGGTAATTCATTGGAAAATCGACCAATTTCTAGATAATTTTTGGACTTACCTCCTTGAAATTTTGAAATATTTTGGTATCCAGAAGGGCTGGTGAGCTAGTTAACGAAAATGAAATATTTTTGAAAAATAATGTATATTTGCGGAAATATGGCCTTTTGAAATTTTTAAGAAACGTCGGTTCGTGTTGCATTCAAAAAATTGGATAAAGTCTTATACTAAAGTCTTATACTAAAAGATGTAGGTATTCTAAAAAAAATAGAGCAAGAAAGATCCTGGCCAAAAGGAGAAAAAGGATCCTTACAGTGTCCTTTGTCCTCGAATATTTAAAAATGCACACCTTCGATTTTCTTAATTTTTTTGATATATTGTAAACAGCTATGTAAGCAAAAAGTGTGCAAAATTTAAAAGTGGAACTCGTAAAAATACAGTCGTAAGAAATTTTTTAAACTGTGGAAAAAACTATTTTTTAATATTATTTACTAGCTGTACAAGGAAGTAAACTAATTCATACAGTATTCTTATATTAACTGAACTGTAAAGCTAGTACAAAGACAAATATTCATAAAGTGGGGTGATTTATTGAATATACTGCGGAAGAAAAGTATTTCGTCTTAATGATATTTTCATTTAAGGGTGAAACAAAGTGAATTTTCCGTGTTGAAGGAATTTTAAAACTTGAGCTTTTCCTCATATTCATAATCACTTAGTAGTAACATACATACACGAAGTTCATGTTAACGATGATATCTTTAGCCCAGTCATATAGCTGAAGTGGTATAGTGATTTGGCTATCATATCTTATCTTTTTAGAGATCTAATCTATCACAGTTACTTTTGACGTGATAAGAAGTTCCATCCGGCTTTTATTCCGAAATCATCTAAAAGTTTATTTAAATTAATAGAATAAAATTGATTTTTATATTGGGATGCTTCTCCATCAGAAAAATAATTGATAAAGGAAAATTTATTTTTTTTAAAATTTACTAGATGTTTCTGAAATAGATGAGCTTATGTTGTATTGTGCTTCATACATTCCGATATGATGATGAGATTTGTGGAACTTACGGTCTGCAATTCAGTATCGAAATAATATACACCGAAAGGATGAATAGTTGCTTGTGCATTTGTCCAGTGGACGCCCTGTACTTCGTTCTGTATAATAAATGAGTAGTTTTCCGAAAAATCGAGTAAAACTATTAATTCATTAGAGTGAAGGCAACTTTTTAATTTTTTTAGGTGCCCGCTTTGCTGTTCTGCTAGGAAGGAATGATGAAGCAATATATTTAATCTATTGGAAAGAGTTTCAAGAAAGTCTGTAGTAGATGTTAACCTAGTTTCTAAAGTAGAACGATCTGTATAAGTTCGTTGCTTATAACTAATACTACTGACGAAATTTTCTTCAAATTTTATTCACATGGACTAAGAATAACGGCTAACCCAGGACAATTCTGGCATTTACCAAAATAACCATCTTTTTGAGGAGGAGAGCATATCACCAGTGATAAAAAGTGCTTATAATTAGCCAAGCTTATATCGGAACCCTTTTAAAGAAAATGTATTTTTGATTCTTCAATCATTAATCTAACGTTTTGATGTATAACGCATACACAGACAGAATGTGTGTCCGATGTTCCCGCTAAAATGCAGTATTTAAGGGGTAACACCTATGTGGAACGCTGTTTTCGAGGGTGATTTTTTACATTTTTTTCCAAGGAAACTTTATATTTGATTGAAAAAATAATTACATGACTTTATTATACATGTTTTGAAGTATACAAATTAATTTTTACAACGTCCTAAAATACAAAATGGCGGCTGTACCAGGCTACGAGCATCAGACGATTTTTCAAAGATGCCTCAACGGCCCGCAACTTTTCGTCGTCGCAAATGGTCTGAAACACAAAAATCAAAATTTTTCTTAAAGTTTGAACTAAAAGCAAGGGAAGTACGTACGGGTTTTCAAAAATATTGAATTTTGAAAGATTGGCGTACGGTTTTGCGAAAAAAAAAAAAATTTGTAAAAAAAAATCGTTTAAAATCAGCCGTAAAAATGACAATTTTCAATTTATCAACAAAATCGTACGTACTTCCCTAGAAAATGATGTTGTGAAGCTTGCACCAAAATTTCAAATTGATCGGATACAAATTGGCTGAATAATCGTGCGGGCCGTATCAAAAAATGTGGTTTCGAGAAAAACGCATTTAAAGTTTGAAAACAAAGGGCGGCTCTTTCACGTTTCTCGTTTTCGCTTTGTGGATTTATTGCCTTTTTTGTGGCAAATGTTGGTCTACTACCTGTCATACTGAATGGTAATTTACTAATGAGAAAAGTCGCTAACGGATACCTGTGGTAGGTATAAGGACTTTGGAGCCGTGCCGTACGCGCGCCGCATAGGCCCCGACCGCACGGTGGGGCGTCCAACGTTTATGCTCATAACTCGGAAAAAAAAATTTATTTTTGAAAATAACTTAAGACGTTATTCTAGACATGTTTCCCTGCCATTTTAGCAAAAACAAACAAATAGGTTTTTTTGAAATTTCTACATAGGTGTTACCCCTTAAGCCGCAGTATCGCAAACTTTGAAAATCTGCCGGCATTATCAGATTTAAATTGGCTATATAGCTCTTTTAAGTTGCACAATTTGAGTATTTTTTGGAATTGCTCTTTGCCTTCATCGGTTTAGAAATATATGTTGAGTGTTGAGTACATCAATTAACTACTTTGATTAGGAAAAATGTTCTTTGAGATATACTTTTACTGTAGTATAGTCCTTTTTGCCTGGCATCAGTCTGCTGTTTGTATCGCCGCAGTAGAATGATTTTATGAGACCATCGACATGTGGATCCATACCTCGTCGCCTTTTCGGGCTTCGTCTAATTTCTTTTATTATGTATGGGGTTGCATCAGGAAATTCAGACATTGCTTTGGCACGTGACCAACTTGTCGGCAAAAGTGATAAAAGTGAACACTTTGTTTCCTATTCTATAAATTTTGTTTGGCGCTTAAAGTATTTCGTACCCTTAAAAATTTCCTATAAACGTACTTTTACGAACTTAACTTTGAAATTTTGCACACTTTTAGCTTACATAGCTGTTTACAATATGTAACAAAATCAAGCAAATCGAAGGTGTGTACTTTTAAATATTCAAGGGTAAAGGACACTGTAATGGTCTTTTCGGCCAGGATGTTTCTTGCTTTATTTTTTTTAGAATACCGACATCTTTTCCTTTCGAACAAGCTATATTTGAATGCCGTACGCTTAGTGGAAGATTTATGCAATTTTTTAAATGCAACAGGAACCCATGTTTCTCAAAAACTTCAAAAGGCTATATTCAGGCAAAAATACCATATGTAAAAAAAATGCATTGGTTATATTCCCAGTCGAAATTTCGTTGAAATCTGACCATAGCGATCAAAGACCATTAGTCGATTTTCCGTGGAATTACCCTATGCGCATCACCAACTATATTAAATTAAAAAGTCATCCCCACTTTCTTAGAGACCAAAAATCCTTATGTACCAACGGCTGATCAGCTCCAGAATCAGCTTAAGCTTCTCGACTATATGACTCTTCGAGGCTTGGGAATTGACCGTCATAGAGCAAAATATTGGCGACTAATCTAAATCATCCAATCGGACTGCAAAAATTAAACATTCTCTGACCTGCACAATAAAATGTCATGGTAGTTACGGCTCATGGAATTAATATTTGTTACTCAAAAACGACCACATTATTGCGAAATTGCAAGACAAATTCCTTTCCGCAATCAAACCACTGGGTACAGCAATAAAAACAGAAATTAAATTCCTCGAGAAGATAATTTACATTTTATGACCAACTGTGGCTACGAAAAATCCCATGATCTTGGGACAAGTAATAAAATTTCAATTCGACCCTACGCTCACCGCCCTAGGGAAGATAGGAGATTGTAAAATTGAAAACAAATCAGCAAGTGCCAGATATCGTATAAAAACAGTAAATATCAGTCAAAAGTCGCTTTGATGTTATTCTGATAGTCCACTTGGATTTGATATTGCATCTTTGGTGGTTTGTCAATGGCTAAGCTACTTATTGATTATATTGAATTCTTTGATTTGATGCAGCATTAATGTAATAAAATGAAATCTGTTAATGAAATGAAGCAGACAAAATATGTAGATGTGTATGTAGTAATTATGAACAAATTGAAATAAAAATGTACAAGCTCTGTCCGAAATTCCGTTTTTGCCATAAATATAGTTTTTCTTATAGTGTTTTTGTCTAGAATAGTATGCTGGAGCAGAAAAAAACTACAGCAGTAGAATATGAATAGCGTCTGCCTTGCAGATCCAATCACCAGGCATCTGATTACTCTAATGAAAAACATAAAGTTCTTTTCTTTCTCGTTAACAAAAAAATATATATAAAATAAAGGACACATTTTAGTGGAATATCATTCTCGAGATGCAGATATTCAACAGAATAACTTTTAAACTTGGGAAAGAGAAACTACGGAGAAAAGATACTTTGGGACATCTTTGCATTTTATGTTGGAAACTGAGACTACTGAGAAAATTCAGCGAGATAATGGCTTCAAATACAAGACAAACGAGAATATTATTATTTTAATTAAAATGATAACGGCAGTAACAGCTTGGAACAAGTTGCCTTCTTCTGCCTTCTAACAAATTGATGAAAAGTATTACATTTAATTTAGATGTACATTTTAACTGATTTTCGAAGAAAATTAATATTGGAGTTACTTTGGCAGAAATTCATGTTTCTTTATAAATATATATGTATTGGAGACTTGAATAAGTTCTTGCTGATTTTTTATTTATTTTTTTAATGAACGCTTTGCTTAAAAGACATTGGTATAGAACAAGTCATTGGAAATGTTGCATACTGTTGTATGCACATGGGTATCTTAGCTTGATAGGATACCGCATCACTTATCGGAACGAGTAAGGAAAAATCGGCCAGAACACTTAATGACAGAGAACTAGCAAAGACTTGACTGGCCGGTTACTGTCCTTGAAAAGATTCCTATAAATATTCACGCGACGAATAAATGCAGCCCGTCAACTGCCCACATTTCGGACATGCCTTGTTCAACTGCGGTCTTGACACGCGTTGTAGCAACTGCAGCAAAACTCACGAAAACAAGGAATTCCATGAACTAGGAGGTCCGAAAAGATTTATTATGTAAACTACGAGATAATTGGTCACCCAGGAAGTTACAGGAGCTGCCCGGAGACCAAGAAAAAATACAAAGGCTGGGTGACTTTATTGTCAAATGATCTTAAATAGTAACATTTTTCGTTAAATTAGTAAATGAAATATATAGGTGCTAAAATGTATGGATTTGGTTTTCGATGTTATTTTTAATATTAAGTATATTTGTTCTAGACTTCGCTAAGTCAAGTCTAATTTTAGTGCTCACCACTTTTCACAACACTGTTGAGACGTGAAAAAAACGCTTCAATCCGTACGGTACACAATTTCTTTGATTTTGAATCATTCCCAATATTTTTGGACGTATGAAAAGTGAACGTTTGAAAAATTATGCAGTAATATATATTTATGATAGGTGTCCTTAAATTGAATATATATTATTGTGCTCGCTTCTACCCTGATGAAGTGTCACTGCTTCCAACTTTCATGGCCCTTGTTGTGAAGTAGCTCGCTTGACTATCACGCAAGGGAATTCCATGCAGTGAGGATAATTAGCAATACTTAAAGCATTGGGGTAATTCCGTAAAAAATCGACCAATTTTCAGATAATTTTTGAACTCACCTCCTTGCAATTTGGAAATATTTTACTATTCAGAAGGGCTGGTGAGTTAATTATCGATAATGAAATTTTTTTGGAAAATATGGTATGTGTATATTTGCGGAAATATGGGTTCTTGAAGTTTTTGATAAACGTCGGTTCGTGTTGCATACAAAAACTTGTATAAAATCTTTTACTTTACGTAGAGCCTTCAAATGTGGCTTGTTGGAAAAGGTAAGGTGTAGGTATCCTAGGAAAAATAATGCGAGAAACATCCTGGCCAAAAAGGATAAAAAGGATGATTACAGCGTCCTTTATCCTTGAATACTACAAAATTAATTTTTTCTTAATATATTGTAAGCAGTTACATAAACTACAAATGCGCAAAATTTCAAAGTGGAGCTCATAAAAGTACAGTCGTAAGATTTTTTAAGAGAGTGGAATACTATAGCCGCTAAAAAAAATGTATAGAAAATGGTACCGAAGTAAGGTAAAACTTACAAAAAATGGTACGAAAGAATTTTATGTTTTAAAAGTAGATTTATAAACTGTTTTGCAATGTTATTCACAGCCTGCAGATGATTCTAATCTAGTTTCTAACGTAGAACGATCTGTATAAGTTCATTGCTTATAATATAACTAATACCAATGACGCAATTTTCATCAAATTATTTTTCACATGCACTTAGAGTAACGGCTGATCCAGGGCAATCTTGGCAGCTACCAAAATACCAGCCTGTTTGTGGAGGAGAGCATATCGTCAGAGATAAAAAGTCCTTATAATTAACCAAGCTTATATCGGAACCCTTTGTTAGAAAATTTATTTTTGGTCCTTTAATCATTAATTTAACGTTTTGATGTATAATGCATACACAGACAGATTGTGCCCCCGATGCTTCCGCTAAATTGAAGTATTTAGGCAGTCTGCTGTTTGCATTGCTGCAGTAGAATGATTTTATGAGACCAGCGACAGGTGGATCCATACTACTTCGCCTTTTCGGGGAAGTATAACCTCGTCTAATTTTTTTTAATCATATATGAGGTTGCGTGAGGAAATTCGGACACTACTTTGGCACGTGATCAATTCGTCGGCAAAAGTGATAAACGTAAGCAGTTTGTTTCCTTTTCTTTAGCTTTTGAATATTCTTCTTTGATATTATTTACTATACATAATTCATTATTTGTTTTTGTCTCTTCTGTGGGTAGTTCCTACTTTATTTTAAATACATTTTTGTACACTGAGAAAAATTTTCTTGGTTAATATTCCTATAATTTTATAGCACTGAGTTTGGGGAAAAAATGCATTACTTCGCCGTAAAAGTTCGCATTATTATGTTCAACTACACTATACTTAAATGTATTTTTCATAGCAACATAGTAAAAGCAACATCAAGAATATCTTACTATGTGTAATGGTTGCCAACTATATGTTAAAAGGTTCTGTTTACAGAAAAGTGTATGGTCGCTTGCCTCATAAATAACAACAAACTTTAATTTTCTTTACATGCATTGTTCATATTATTAAAATAATTTCAACCATACAATATGGTATCCATTGCAAAAGGTATCGTAACGCTTCTGATCTAATGTTATGTCTACGTTCTAAGTGTTGTCTCCTATTCTATCATAGAACTTTCATATGCCACATAGCAATTTCGGTGTTCGGTTCGATGTTCGATATACTTCATACTCATGTTATGCGGTGTAGTCCTTATATTACGTTGCACGTTGTATATAAATGAATATTAAAAATTATATCAGTAGCACAATTTCAGGTGGAAAAATGTTTTCTGGTATTTTTTTCCTCCTTTTTTCCATTCTTTCTATCACTCTATTAGCATGCACCGTCCGTGAGGATCATTTTCCCCCCGAGTAGGTGTTTCATAGTGCTAATGCCAAAGCTCAGGGGATTACCCTTAGAAGTGAATGCTTGCTATGGTGGCAAAAACAAACATATGGGAGAAGTCGATACCAATTATTCCATTATTCTTGAAGTGCCACTTTTTTAGTTAGTGTAATCGAGATAATTTTGTATAATCGAGATAATTATTGTAAGAAATACTATTGTGTATTTCTACGTTCGCCTAGATTTTCAGACAAAAGTCCTATAACTTATGGAAACTTCGGCCATAAAACTATATTAAAATATCTCATAGCGTTTTACTATGCAACTTTGTCTAAAAATACTATAAATGGTCACTGTTCATATATACCCTATGCACATGGGATAAGCTATACATAAAACTGGGTAAAATATACTAAAATTTTTTTTCCGTGTACAGTACGCTAGTAAAGTTTTTTAACTTTCTTCATAGAATGTCCATTTTACAAAAAATTTTTGTCTACATGAACCCACGACTTTCCTTAATTTCAACTACCTCCGATATATACCCTGAAAACAACTTCTTGGAATCAATGTAAACTACAGGTATTGCAACTAACCCTAATTTGAAGTTGTAAAAACATGCAAAATAGACAAACAAAGAAAGTAATTAAAAATATATGTGCAGTATAATATGTGCGAGAAACCGTAGATGTAGGGAAAACCCACAATAATCTTAATTTCTTAATCTGCTTTCTTTATTTTTCTTTTATGATTGCTTACAAATGAATTTTCTTAATTATTGCAAACAATTTATATTGTAGTGTTACAGAAAGTTACAGAAAAAATAGAAATCATAAAAATAATTATCCATAACTGAAGAATACAAGACATTGATTTTGAGGAAAAAAAGCAGAGCCACCATCAAGTTATTTCATATCAAATATATATTGTAATTTTCACCTTGTGTCGGTACCATTTTCTTTAAATTTTCTTTGGCGGCTATAGTATTTTGTACCTTTAAAAATTTCTCACAAATGTACTTTTACGAACTCCATTTGTAGCTTACATAACTGTTTACAATATATGAAAAAATTTAGAGAATCGAAAGTGTGCATTTTGAAATATTCAAGAATAAAGGACACTGTAATGATCCTTTTTATCCTTTTTGGCCAGGATGTTTCTCGTATTATTTTTCCTAGGATACCTACACCTTACCTTTTCCAACAAGCCATATTTGAAGGCTCTACGTAAAGTAAAAGATTTTATACAATTTTTTGTTGCAACACGAACAGACGTTTATCAAAAACTACAAGAGGCCATATTCCCGCAAATATTAGATATTTAAAAAAAAAATTTATTGGTGCACATAACTCAACTACTGATATTCACAGTGAAAATTTCATTGAAATCTGATGATAGCGATCAAAGACCGTTGATCGATTTTCCGTGGAATGACCCATTGGTGAAAGCTTACTAATTCATAAAATTACTGAAATAAGCTCAGATCTCTCACCAAGCGTCTAAATAATTGATTAATATCCATTCAAACATTTCTTACTAGTAAATATATATTTTAACGGACACATAACTAATCAATTTCGTTATTGCGAAACAAGCTAATTGAATCACGCAATGAATATTAACGATATCATTGTAGCATTTTCACATCTGATTTGAAGATCCTGGAACTCGGAATTAATATCTTCTTTCACACCATTTCACAATGTTCTCTCTTAGGTTAAATGAAAAATTATCCGTATCGATTCGATCCTATTCTGATTAACTTACGAAATACAGTATCTTAAATGGATTTATAAGAATGTCACCTGCCTGTGAGAA
This sequence comes from Nemotelus pantherinus, assembly GCA_963978885.1. NCBI lineage: Eukaryota > Metazoa > Arthropoda > Insecta > Diptera > Stratiomyidae > Nemotelus > Nemotelus pantherinus. The sequence continues at coordinate 23,692,462 of OZ022265.1, forward strand.
GAAAAAGGAATTCGAGAATAAAGAGGACACGAAACAATCAACCTAATCAACGAATCAAGGACTAATTAGATTTTGTATGATTCAAGTAGGATGTTTCTAATGAAAGTAGACAGAATGAAGACAAATACCCTGACGACATATTATAATTAAGACAAGAAATTTCATCGATTTAGATATTCAGCAGATTTCTTAAAGATGTGTACATAAAAATATGTTACTGTAAAGATGCATTGTATCTTCGCTCTGTATTTATATTTCCAAGCAATTTCCAGCAGCTACGACCATCCCATCATTAGTGGTTTTGATAATGAATGTCTTCATTAAAGATTTACAAGTTTAATTTATATTACCTTAGCGACGTCGACAGCTCTGCTATCGATTTAGAGCTCAGCATGATATACCTGTTTACTTTCTTCTCATTGACTCAGAAAAAATCACATTTATTAAGTTTGGTGCTGCAACTTTCTGCAGTTGATTTGCAGCGAAATTAAATCATTGTGTCAATTAGTGATCTTTAAGGGGGGACAAAAATGTTTTTTTTGAATTTATTTTTTATATTAAATAAATGACTAATATCTCAAGAATGTTGTGTCTAAATTTTAAGTCGATCGAAACAAAATTGACGAAGCTATGACTATTTGCATACCTATCGGATTTTTATACCTACCTGACTCGAGCGCGCTATTGTTACCAGGCAGCTGGTTCGATTTCTATAGAATACCTTAAAAGCTACTCCTATCTTTTTTTAAAGAAATTTAAAAACGAGTACAAACGTGTTAGCTTTCGTCAATAATAACTTTATATTATTTATAGCTTTAGTCAATGTCAAATATATAATTTAGTGTGGCAGTAAACGTTCTATCGAGCAGACGTACACGCTCTTTCCGATTTTCGCATCATTTTCGCTCCATTTTCGTTCGGTTTTGTGGTAAAATATTGCTAAAATGCCGAAAAAAGTTACAAGATTTGATAGAGCATCAACTAGTGCGAGATTATATCGACCTAAAAAAGTTGTACCTCCGCAAAAACGTAAAAATGAAGACATTTCGACAAGTAGCGCGTCAGCTAAAAAAATCAAAGTGACCATTGAAGATCAAGTTACGGAGGATCTTCAAAAATACTATAGGATAATAGATTTTTTATTAGTATTTTCAACAATTGCAACGCTAGTGAAATGCATAAAATGTTATGGAAAAATAAATTTTCATTCGACTAAAAAAGAAGGCTCTGGATTTAACAACAAAGTGTCGTGCGAAAGCTGTAAACAGAGTACAAATGTTCCGTTTAGTGCAAGAATAAATTCAGGTGTTTACGAAGCTAATTATCGGTTTGTTTTCGTTATCGGTTTGTTTCGTTAGGCTTAGGATTAGCTGGCTGTGAAAAGTTTTGCGGCTTTTATCAAAATCGACGTACAATGATTGTATGAAAAAAAATGTGCTCGACTGTAAGAGAAGTAGCGGAGAGATTTTTTTATCTGCTATGAAAGAAGAAAAAGCAGCAACAGCCGAAGAGAAAAATTCTGAATATGAAGACGAACTCACTGCGCGGACTCCTGGTGCGAATGGCAAAGAGCTGCAGCTACGAATGCATTGGATTCGTTCAAACATACGTACAGTGCTCTTTCCAATGATGTTTGGGATACCATCAAGCCCATCTATGAAGATCTGAGCAAAGATGCCCTCCTGGAGCGATGTGTCGGAGGCTTTACGCAGAACAACAATGAGAGTTTGAACCAACATATTTGGAAAATCTCACCAAAGCACTTGGGTGGAACCTCTGTCATTGTTGAGATTGCAGCTTATGTGGCAGCCTGTGCCTTCAATGAAGGTGCTTTTGCTTATCCAACCTTCATGCAAGACATGGGAATCAGTAGTGGACCAAACCCTTTTGAGTGATTGACTCCATGCGGATAGGCCGAGCAGAGCAGGAAGCTGGCAGATTCAAGAAGGCAGGATTCATCGTAGACAGGAGCAAAACGATGCTCTAGACATTGTGGGTGATAGCAACATCCTTTATGGACTTGACATCAATAATTCAGTGTGAGGTAAACCGATAGAACTCGCTTATGAACGTTTCATCCCAATTTTTTTAGTGTTCAAAACTTTAAAGCGTTTTTCCACAACTCACGTTTTCAAAGTCGGTGCCCATCATAACTCCAAAACTACTGCACTGATCCTTTTGAAGTTTTGAACACTATTTCTTTACATAATTTACGAGGTAACACTGGAGAGTTTTTTTCGAATTTGTTTATATTTTTAATTTTACAATAACAAATTGACCGTTTTTTTTTTGCCAAAAATCGCGTTTTTTTGGTTCAAAGTGCTCCCAAAAAGTGAAAAATTGAAATTTCGAAAAACCCTCCCAGCGTTATCTGTGGAAAGCAATTATCTAACGAAATACGTTTGATTTTTTGATTTCAGATGATCCGGCACCGAGTTATGATGGGCACCGCAATTCACCTTTTTTCCGAGACGCTCCAGAAGAATTTTTTATTATTTATTTTTTAATATTTTTTCATGAAAATTTCACAAAATATTTTTCAAATGTTATACTATAATGTACCATTGGTTTTAATAAATAGATTTTAACTGGTTCATCTAAAAAAATCACAAAAATGTGCCTTTTTTTACACGAATTAACCCTACTCCCCCCCTTAATAAAACAAATAAAATATAGAAAGTAAGAACCACTAGAGAGACTGATTTTCAAAAAAGGGCAGAGGAAATGAGGAGAGGACTTCGCATCATATTAAATATGGTTATTTGATAAATCATTATTTTAATCTCACGACCCCATCATCACACCAGATACATAGTATATCAAAATTCAATAACAGCATTATTCAGTACACAATTGTCCAATTTCACTTTTTTTATTCAACACTTTTCAACATTTTTTTTTTGCTTTAGAGTACGAGCGATTTTCTTAACGGAGCTTATTTTCCAGAAACATTAAGCTAAAGTCGATCTGCAAATTCAAAGCACTGATCCGCAAAATAAAATCCCGAAAATATTGGTCCTTGTACATACACATGATGCAAGAGAGGATATAAGTTTCAGTAAAAAGACTCTGAGATATTATTACGCTTAAAATGAGAATATTCATATAAAGTTTCATAAATTCTAGGCAATGCATCTACAATAGGTATTTGTAGTCATGTCCATCTAAACATTTGTTTAATGCTTTCAATTCACAATCCTTTATCGTACATACCCTTTAACACCATACCTGAGTTTTGGCGTGTTTGTTGCTTTCTGATAAGGGTTGATGTTGTGAACAATAACTAAAATCTATCGGTAAGTTGTGTTTCATGTTTTAGATACTATGCTCCTATTGTTTGCTAACTAGCGTTATCAAAGGGAACTTTCAGTTCGGTTCGAAGAACACTGGCTTTGCATTTGTGTCGACTTTTTGACTTATTTCATTGAAAATTTCGCAACAGAGTATTAATATTTAAATTTTAGATGCGAAGATGTGTTTCGAAACTATTAATATGCATGGTGTTTAGCTACTTTATGTAGATTAAAATTAATTAAACGTCAAAAGTGAGTGTATTTTTGAACATAGTTACAAAGCAAACATCGATGAAGCATGCCATGAAGACGTCATGAACATTTTAGGAACATTTCAGTGAAAAAAAGTTATGACTTGGGACAAAATTCCGTTATATACCTCCTGCCTGTGAATAGGTGTAAGCTACACGTAAATAATGTGAATGGTATGAAATAATTATAAATACCACTGTTCATACTCACCGATGAACGAATTCATGAATTATCTAGGAACGCTCAGCAATGAATGTATGCATGAATTATATACGAATTGTGCATGACTGCTCAGCAGTTATAGAGAAAAAAAAAGTATATTTTGAAATTACAAATAAAAGACCAATTTTACCTATAGAAACTAAACATTATTCAATTTCTTGACAGATGTCGATGTTTCAAGGGCACGGCAGTACAGATTATCCTCGAAATTTCGGTATTCGTGAAGAAATTAATTTTTTTGTTGTTCCGAAGTTTGGCTTTTTATTGAAGGTACTTGGTTTCTAAACCGGAAACCAAAAAGCTCAAAATTAGAAGAAGAAAACCTTTTTAATGCAAAAATTTTTGGAACCCGTTTTTTTTTCATTTCAGGGAGGAGAAATAGTTTAATCTAAGCGTTTACAAGAGCTGTTAGAATATAAGTTTCAACGTAAGAAGGAATGAATTTTTAAGGTATTTGGTTTGCAGGTTTAGGTTGTTGTATAAGAGCAAGTGCAGAGCAAACCAGATGTTATTGTTCAAACATTTGCATCAAAGGCCAAAAATTGTTCTCTAAAGATGCATTGACTCTTTTGGATAACAGAAAGTTTGGATTTGCCTTTCTGTGTCAAACGTAGCACATTGGCTGACCGAGAGCAAAAAAAGGCATGGCCAGAGGTAACACTGAGCAAACAGAAATGTCAAAAAGACAAAGAAGGGGTTATTTTCTCCGAGTGGTTTAAAAAATTTGAGTGCCAACGCTGGAATTGATGCAGATTGTCAAAATCATTTAGAGTAACACCTTATGTACTGCATTTCGTTACATCAGAACACAATGGAGCTATCAAGAAGACCAGACAGAAGAACAAAAAGAGAAATAAGGAGCAGATCTAGAAAAGAGTGAAATCACCACTCCAAACAAGTTCAATATTGCGTTGATTTTTTTAGTAAAACTTTTTAAACTTTTAGTTAAAAAATGACGATTTGAATGCCAGGAAAAGGACCATACTGGAAAAAAGTACTATATCTTCTTTGAGCCCAGATTATTATGGGTGTGGCTTGCGATACACTTCGATAAGCTTGCAGAAACATCATCGTCAAGACTGTTGCTTCTACAAAATTCGAATCAACAAGCCAAGCTTGAAACGTATCAACAAATGAATGATGACTTCATAGAAAGTTACAGCGATAGAAAGGTGTTTGGGGTTGAAATCGTGTACTGACCTATCGCTTGGGTCGGGTACTGAGTGTTTGCAGCAGGTGGACTAAATAATTTAGGTGGAATTTGGTGTATAGTCTGCGGACTAAACGTCTGCTGCAAACGCTATCATTGTTTACTTATTTTCATTGCAAATATTTATGTAAGCAATTATTGGTACGGAAATAACAAAAACGTCTCGTCCTGGCAACTCATTGCTAGCACCGAAGCCCAAAATATGTCACATTTACCTCACGTTGAAGTCACCCTACTCTACGAATTTCATATTGATCCGATGACTGCATTGGAAGTTATAGGGATACAAAGAAATTTAGGGCTACCACCCGTAAAAGTTTTCATTTTTTCTAGATCATAATATTTGTTGCTTGTTTTCACTAAAAGATCACTATGATTTGAAAACTTTGTGATAAAATCGCTTACTAAAGATATGCAAAAAAATACAAAAGCAACCATAGCTGGCAACCCAATATTTTTTTCCAACTAAATTTCTGCTGAATATTGTCTACAATATGTTCAACTTGCCATATGAATGTCGATATGATTCCATGACTGCACTGGAAGCCATAGGGAAAAGAACTTTATTTTTCTGAGTGAATTTTCAAAATTTAAGACACTAAAATTACCATAGCTGGCAGCTCCAACCGAATTTTTCAACCAAATTTCTATCAAATATGGCTCAGAGTAGTATTCAGCCAATGTGGGAATTTCGTCAAAATCTAGTGAATGAATCAGAAGTTATAGGGCTAAAAGAAGCTATTTTTCTTAGTGATTTTTCAAGATGGCACCACTGATACAGAATTGTCCAAATTTCAAAATCGCATCTATCAGACCTGGTCCTACTTAATACCAAAACATTCTGCAAATTTCAACTGTATCTGATTATCATGTCGTGAGTTCCCGTGAACAGAAGTTTTTGATGCTAAAAATATAGGTAAATTGGAGAGGGGCTACAGTTTTTACCCGTTGCAAAATTTCAAATGTTTTACTTTGGCTATGTATGAAAAAGCATAAGATTTATATATGAGTTGCTTGTTTTCCAAAAACCAACAATTTTTCGGGAAAGTCGATGATTTGAAGGTTTCCACTTTCAGCGCCTGCCCTAGCTACAGGATTGCCAACACGCTGATCAAAAGCAACGCAAATTAAAAACTTAATAATACCAATATGTCCAGAGAATTTCATAATGGTTTAATAACTCCATCAAAAGTTATCGCAATTAAAAAATTTTCAAATTTTCCCGATCTCTTTTTAGGCACCTAGCGCACACATGGGGCTAAAAAATTCCAAAACATTATCCGATTCACATTTAAAACACGTTCATAATACATTTCGCTAACTTAATTTTTGCAAAAATTATTTGTGGACGGAATAATAAGTATATTAAAAATATTACTAAAGTGGCCGCCGTCGCCAAAAAGTAAAAGATAATTGACATTTGGTTTTAATACTAATGTTCTTCTAACATTAGTAAAAATTTCCAGAATAGAGCACTGACTCTACAACCTGTTCCAAATGTGTCATAACTGACCTGGATGACAGACATGGATGAATGAGTTTACGCGAAATTTTTCTCAAGTGAAAATGCTACAAATTGTCGTTTTAATATGATTTTCTGCCTTTGCTGCGAGTTAAGGCTGTGGTAGTTGTGCCTTTGCTGGGAGGGAACGTTGTTTGGTCCAGAAAAATATATACAGACATTGCGTTGTAGTACATTGCGTTGTAGGCGCAAGAAGAAAAGATGCTGCGAAAGTGCCGGGGAGAAGTTATAGAAACTTGAAGATAAAATTGGAAGAACGCTGAGCTAGAGCTGAGAAAAATCGAAGCAGCCCAGCCTAGTGAGCATGGAGTAAGAAATAATACCGAAACACCATGCTCTGTGCAAGCCAAAGCACAAAAACTGGCAAGGACGCTTGAATGTATCGTTAATAAAGAAAACATTATTGGCACGAACTGAAGTAGGCAACACCGAACAGCACCCATGGGTGACTGTTTTGAAAAAGCCATATCAGAGCAACGACTGGCAAGATAAGCTGAAAAAATCTGGTTCATTTAAGAGCTTCGCGTCGAATGCGGAGCTTAACGGAAATGAACCTAGGTGGAATAAAACGAAATCGTCGAGGGCAAAAAAGGAAGCTGTGGTACGGAAGAGCTGTGCAGAAGTCCTTCAGCATATTTGGGCAGTGGTAAGCCCAAGCTAAGTGGGGGCACATGTTCACCAAATCAGAAAGACGGCATACGGTGGGGCAAAGGGGACACTGGCAAAGTATGAAGACAGCTCAAAATTCGGCGATGTAATCCAGGCAGCTGTGGATGGTTTCGGAGAGGTTAAAAGGCTCGTCTCCAAGGCCAAAATCGAGATACGCGACCTTAACAGTCTTACGACAGAAGAAGAAGTGACAGCAGCGATTCGGGAGGAGGGGATTCAGAACGTACAAATTATCTTATTTCTGCCGAATACAAGGGAACAGAGGAAAGCCGTCGTTGAACTGGACGAAGCAACACCTTTGAAGCTAGTTGATATTGGACGAATTAGAATTGGCCGAGTTGACGCTAGGGTAAGGAAGCGACGTGAAGTTGTGAGCTGTTTCAAATGCATGGGATACAACCATACCAAAAAAGACTGCAAAGGGCCAAACCGTAGCACTAACTGCTAGAAGTGCGGACAAGTGGGACACGTTGCAAAGGTATGCTCGGCGGAGCTATTCTGCTTATTGTGCAACGACGAAGGCAAAAGAGGAGAAGCTAAGCATGTTCTGGGGTCTGGAACATGCAAAGCTTTCCAAGAAGCACTCGATGCGTAGATGAGGGTTCTACACGGAAACCTGCAAAGATGCCGCACTGCCGACGCCTTACTCATGCAGCTTATGCATGAATCCAGAGCTCAAATCGCAGTGATCAGAGAACTATATCAAAGGAGAAACCCAGAGACATGGTATTCAGAAACTTTGAAAGTCGGGGTTGATCGGCGAGGTTTGGGCAATGGATATGTTTGCATTGAAAATCAATGCATCAGCTTTGTCAGCTGCTGTTTTTCACCGAACGACCCAATAAGGGAATTTCTTAGAAAGATAGAAGCATTAGAAGACACTCTTTGAGATCTTTCTGGCTAACTGGTAGTAGCTGGTAGCTTCCATATGAGAGCGCTGGAGTGACCGATGCCGACTCAAAACACAATTGGGAGATTAATTATGGAAATGTTGTTCAGGATGAGTATTGTCGTGGTGAACCGGGGCTGAACAGAAACCTACCGCAGACCATCTTCGATGAGTCCATTCCTAACATAACTATTGATTCGGTGACGTTGTCCAGGATGGCAAGAGACTGGAGAGTGATGGAGGAGTACAATGGAAGCGATTACAACTATATCACCTTGTGGTTGTCTCAGGAAACCCCGGCCCCTCAGAGCTCTAGACGAAAGATATTCAGGTGGAAAATTTCAAAGTTGGATAAAAGGAAGCTGTTGGAATCACTTGACAACAGCTTTGCTGACAATGCCACTTCGAATGATGCGTCGATGACACTTCGAAAGTCCCTACCGGGTAAACAGAAGGCTTATTGGTGGACTGAGAAGATAGCAAAACAGAGACGAAGAACACTAGCGTGCAGGCGCAGGGCACAGTGGTTGAAGCGTTGCTACTTGCCGCGACCCACAAAAAGGCAAAAAAAAGAACTGGAAATACCTATAAAGTGGAGGAAACAGCAAATGTGGCAAACTCTATGCGAAGAAGTAGGCCGAGACGTATGGGGCCAAGGCTACAAAATAGTATCGGGTGGACCGCATAGGCCTCGCTTTAATTTAACATGAAGGTGGATTTACTGAAGAATATTGTAGATTCGGTGTTCTCAGAGCACGACGTGAGAGCAGAAAAAGATATCCCTTATGTGAATAATTTGATCGAGTTCGGGTCGAGTCGAGTTTCAGGATAGACCTGTAAAATACCTGGTAAAATAATTGAAAGTTTTTATACAATGCCATTTATTTGGCAACAAGAAAAAATAAGTTTCACCGCGAAACTCCGTACTGATTTGATGAAACCACCAGCAAAAAATGTGCTTTCGATTAGATAGTTTTAGTAGAATTTGTATGAAAAATTTACTTTGTACCTAAACTGCAGACTGGAAAGATCCGACAAAGCACTTACTTTTTCGCCACATAAAATAGATATTAATTTATTTTTTCTAAATTGACAATTCAACCTCAAAGAATTAGGTCATCCCCAGAAAAATCGTTGTCATAAATGTGTCAAAAGTTATCTATCTACAGCTCGATATCCTGAAATGGGGCAAATCCCTTGACATAAATATAGCTTTCAGCGCTATAAATAGGGAACATTTCCAGTAAGCATACAGAATCGACTCTGTACAAATGTCCATCGTAATTTTTTATCGGTCATCATTCATCAATTTTACTGCGATCCTGAAATTGCCGGCATGTAAAAGTTTTATTGTTGCCGGTATTAATTGACTAACTGACACATTTCCGACTGAAAGTGCAATTAATGGGACGATCATAAATGCCAGACAGTTTTTGTTTATCAAAATGTAGATTGGGAAATATTATATAAATTTGAAATATGAATGAGAACTATTCTATGCTATAAATCTGAGATATGTATCTATATAGTTTGTGTTGTAGTTTATTAATTTATTATATTAATTTTTTTTTAGTAGCTTTCACCGTAGAAAATATGAAATATAATATTTAAAAGCAAATTTATGTTTGAACAAAAACGAAAGGGAAACGGGAAAAGAAAAAGGGAAAAGAAGAAAATGACAAGGAAAAAATTTAAAATATTTTTTAGAAGAAATTTCAGCTTGTATCTGTATTTTTAACACACAGCTGTGTTATTTTCTAACCAAGACTGTTTTTTGTTGTATTTTAAGTTAGCTTAAAGACGTGCTCATATAGAATTGGCTAATACGAAGCAATAACTGAGAGATTAGAACTTATATTTTAAGAGTACGACATTAGTAAGAGTTTATTTATTTTAGAGTTTGTTAAAAAGGAATATCGATTTGACTTAAATTAAATTAAAATATACTGCAGGTTGTGTAGTCTAGTGGATAGAGCGCTAGCTTCTAATGTGTGGCGTCCTTGGTTCGAATCTAGGTCCGGACGGGAGACTGCGCATCGAACATTGAGTCCACTTTGTTTTGAATATGTACCTGAGTTAATTCAGTTGTAAAGTGAGTCGTCGAACTAATCACTCCAAACTCGTATATATTGATCGCAAATTTGTGAATGAAGTTCTCTACCAGCTTCAAAGCGTAAATTTCAAAGGGTTGTCGTGGGATTACTTTTTTTACAAAGTATTTCATTCAAATTCCGTTTTTTTCAAACGCTTTTAATGTACTAGCTCTATCTGCAGTTTCTGAACAAAAAAACAATATCTTTTAGAAAACTTGGACTTAGGATTTGAAAGAGTGATCGTCCTTTATCGCACTCAAGACTTTTATGTCCACTACTGCAATCAGGATTTTTGTGTAAATGCATTTCTACCGGACAGCTCATCAGAAACTGTAAACAAACTTTACTTCCGTTTCCGCCATAAGTGCACTCTAGTTCATCGGATGTTCGACAGTGAATAAATCGGATTATTTACCGAACACTTCTATGCTTGTCATGACTTTCGAAAGTTTCGTTACAAAAAGTCTTTTGGCTTGCTTGTACAGTATGGTGTACGCTATATTTTCTGTTATGTTTGTCTTAGCTGCGCATGGAAAACTTTTCGAAGCGGAAATGTGTTCGGGATATGGAGTTTGAGAGAGTCAGGCTTAGATAAACTTTGTGAAAAGTTTGTCAAAGTACACTTTCAAGCGCATCCAGGAACGTCTAAATGATACATATATGGCATGCATTCATCCAAATACCACATGCTAACGGTTAACATATGCATATTTCCGAAATATTCATTAATTGCATAACTTCGATTGAAGCATGTACTTGAGCTTTCATTCAAAATTGGTAGGAGAAGACCACTAAGGTGGGAGGATATTAAGAGATAGTTGAAATAGTTATAGGTATGAAATTACCGAATCTGATGACTTTGAACGGAATATGTTACTAGGAAGTTTTCGCAGAATTATCAATATGCGCTTTGCGAAACAAAAAGTAATTTAAGAACATTAAATTATTCTTAAACTAGTTCATGCCCCTACGAGTTTCGAGATTGTAATTTTTTTTCAATTCATTTTTTTGATTTTTCATAACAATGCTATGCTGAGATGAGTTGCATGAAGGTACAGGATGAGGCAATTGAATTGTAGTCAACTTCAAACCGCTGTATCTGCAAAAGCGTTCATGACAGCGCTCACATTTTGCTTGATAACAGTTCATTATATTATATACAAACGAACTGCTCGTATGGCTGAAAGAGCTTCCGAAAATCTCGCTTTTGACGTGGAAGAAGGAACATTGCATGAGACAGTAAGCATAATACATCATTAAACGACTCAGACTGCTCGAAACGAGACTCCAAGTTTTAAACGCGTTTTTCTCCAAACTCCTTTTTTCGATACGGTTGACATTATATCTCTAGTTGTAATGGACCGATTTACGTGAAATTTTGAACAGACCCTCTTAACTTTTTTGAAATTTGTTGTATACTATTTTTAAAAAAATTCTCAAAGTTGAAAAAATTAGGCAACAAAACGATTTTTTTCTTTTACATGGACGCCACTTTGCGAAAAAAAAGTTTTTTTTTCAAGTCATCTACAACAAGCTAATTCTACATCCTTCTTTTTACAGAATACACCAAAAATTTATGTTTCAGACCACCAGCAAGGTTGGAATCACGTCAACCAGGAAACAACTTTTTTTTGTGTCTTCACTTCGCCGGCCTGTATCTTTCAATTTTGATTTTTTGAATACATTTTTATACTTTTAAAATGTTAAAAAAAAAACTGATATAAAAATAAATATTATAATTGTGTATTGTTTTTTTATTGCATCCGCAAAAGCACCTCAAAATCGAGCCTCTAGACCAGAACACCCCCTTAAGAACGCTATTTTATTTATTTATTTATTTATTTGGTACGTATTCAATACAACAGGCAAGACTGCCCAATTACAGATTGGATACCACGAACAAAATAAAATAACAAGAACTAAAGGGTAATATATAAATATAAGTATATAAAATAATTAAAGTTAAAATAAAATAAAGTAATAAAAGATAAAAGTAAAAAATTAAGTAAAGTAAAAAAGAAAGAGAAAAAAAATCCATTACAAACACGAATGTCCAATTCTACAATAATCGACCTAATAAAAAATAGTAAGTAAATGAGTGAATATAAATATAAGTATGTAAAAAAAAACAAATAATTAAAGTGGTAAATTAAATAAAGTAAAATTAAGTAGAAAAAAAGAAGAAAATAGAAAATAAAACTAATTAGAAAAATATATAACTATATATAAAAATAAAAATATACAAAAAATTCAAGTAATAAATAAGAAAGTAAAGTTAAGTAGAGCAAAAAAGAAAAGAAAGATCCAATATAAATAAGAAAATTAAACTAATTAAATAGGATCAAAAATTTTACTACGAACCATATTTTTGAAAATGGCAATAGATATAGAGGACCAAGTTGAAGACTATTGTGAGTGCGTAAGAGTCGTAAAGCGGGAGAGTAGAAGAAAGTGTCGGTACGAGCATACGGCACTTCAAATAGAATGGAGGACCTGATTGGCCTTACGGATTCCCGCTCAATGAACCAAAATGCTAATGAGGAAGAAAGGTAGCCGCGACAGATTTTGAACAGGAAACACTCATCCAAGTAAACTCTGCGCTGCTCAAGGAGAGGAATGTTGAGAAGAGATAGACGCTCACTATAAGGTAAATACGGCAGACTATATTTAAAAAGTAAAGTACGTGTAAACCTGCGCTGAACTGATTCAACAGCGTCAGCGAGGTATTTGAAACGAGGACACCACACTTGACTGCAGTATTCAAGTACAGAACGGACTAGGGTAATAAACAGGTGGACACAAGTAGAAATACTAAATGAATTGTGGCAGGAACGAACCACGAAACCAGCAATTCGAAAGAAAGAAATGATTGACACAAGAAAGGAAAGTACCATCAATAGCATAAGGAAAGACATGAGTGTGAAGCTTATGGGAGAAAGACATAGAAAAACACTTGGAAACATTAAGGGGCCAAACAGTTAATGTTACACCAACCAGAGAGAGCATGCAAATCATCCTGAAGAAGGAGAGAGTCATCAGTATTTTTGATTACCCGGAAGATTTTTAAATCATCTGCATATAGAACACATGAAGACTTAAAAACCGTGGGAAAGTCATTGATGAATAAATTGAACAAAAGTGGTCCTAAGATGGAACCTTGAGGAACACCAGAAGAAGGGGAGAAAGGTGAGGACGAGAAGCCAAAGAGGGAGACAATACAAGTGCGATCAGTTAAAAATGAAGAGATCCAGGAAAGCAAAGGTTCACGAATGCCATAATGCTTCAGTTTGATAAGAAGCAGCTTATGATTGACAGTGTCAAAAGCTTTGGCAAAATCAGTATAAATGACATCAACTTGATTATTGCTGTCAATTGCAGAAGCGACTACATGAGTAAACTCAAGAAGGTTCGAAGAGGTGCTCCGGCCTTTTACAAAACCATGTTGTTCCGTTGCAAAGACACAAAAGAGGGAATCATAGATACGATTGTAAACAAGGCGTTCCAAAATTTTGGAAAGGCAAGGAAGAATGGAGATAGGGCGATAGTTAGAGGCAAGGTTCCGATCACCCGATTTGAAAATGGGAAGAATGTTACGCTATGGAGTTACACCGGAACAGAAAAAAGTCAGAGTGGAACAAGTCAATTGAGCAATTCGTGAACAGAAGAAGTCGTTATAAGCTGCTGTATTTTCCCTCCATAGAAGCTTAGAGTCCACGATAAGTTCCACATATTTACTTGTTTTTGAATCTCTTCAGGATCTGTACAGCACTCATTGCTTTAACACTGTGGCGAAACGAGATACGGAGGGAGCCTGAATTGCCAAGACTGACTTGTCCATTTCTCAAGAGCATTTGGTCGGATATATAGTCAGTATAATTTATATAAATTCAGTATAATTTTTTTAACTTGCCTTTCATACCACCAAAATTATAATATTAAGCCCTTTAATAAAGGTGTTTTATTAGGACAAATACCTAACAGAGTAGACTGCTTTTTTTGTCAGTTTTTCATCAAATGATCAAGGGAGACGGTATTCAGTAGAGGCGACATAAGTAGCAACATGGAAAAAAATGTTCAATAAAATTTTTCAATTTTAATCATCCCACAAAAACAATTCCAGTTTAATTCTGCTTTCGCAGGCTTATTCCGCAAAACGATCGAGTTTCCCGTAGCTTTAGAGGCGATATTACGTTGTCTATGCTGATTTACATATAGACAAGAAGGGAACCATGATCACAAATCAATAACCTTTATGAGTAAATTATGTCGACGGATATGTCGAGGATGTTAAAGTTTGTCACGACTAACGAAAATAAAAATTAATGATCTCAAACTGCAAGTGGTCACATCAGTCAAGTATGCAGTGGGAGCTGGTGTTTGATGAGAATCAGTGCATAAAAAAATTTCAATAAAATTTTTCAATTTCATTCATCCCACAAAAACAATTTCACTTTGATTGAAAGTTTGTTTAAATATAATTTTTCGTCTCTTCTCAATAACATACATACATAAACTCTATGAGCAGTTATTCCAATCAAAGAGAATTTAAACATTTGCTAATTGAAAGTTTATTTTGATTTGCTTATTTTCTTCAACACCATATTAACTATTTCCGAACCGAACCATTTGACAAATTTTAAATCGATAAAATGTATCTCAAGCATTTTCAGACCATATCTAACAAACCAAAAACCATTTTACCCTAAAATCTTGTCACATGGTATACCTGTATCAAATCCTACCCGAAGGAAATCAGATAATTAATGGAAGGGATTACATTTTCCGTTCATCCCAAGAGTAAAGACCAAAAAATCTTGAGCAGATTCAAAGATACTTTCATTTTAGCTAGAAACCCAAAACCACCGGATGCTCAAATCCCAACAGACTTGGATACTTTAAGCTGATGATGCATGAATGCAGATATGATAAGTTTATGCATACACATACATATATCAGTATCTGTATAGAAACTGTACGTATTATACATTGGTATAATATTTCTGTAAGCATACATCTATATATTCAACACGAAGAAAACTGCTCGTTTACTGCTTCAAGCAAATGCTGAAAACGAAAAAAGGCATTTCAAACGAAAAAGTCAGCTTTCCGACAGTCAGATTCTACGGAACCGAAATGTGATCCTTTACAAAAATACGAATTCTTGTTTCGAGCGTGTCATTCATCCTCCATTTAGAAATCTTGCAAAGAAATAACAAACTGCCACAGGTAAATCTTTTGTCGTGTTTTCACGCCAGCCATCGTTTACACATTAGTGGTATCGCCGGAAACGTTGAAATTTGTTTCGGAGCCATTTTGGGTTACATTGAATTCACATTTACTTGACAATATAGGGATGAGGTTTTTATGCTGGGTAAAGTTTGAAATTTTCATTCAGTAGTTAATTGTGGCGGAATGGGCTGCTGTTGAAGAACTCATGAAATTTATGATGAAAATGGTAATAAATGGGATTAAGAGTTTTTCATGCAACTGAGAATTCAACACGTGTAACACGTTACTGTTATTTTATAGCATATCTTTTATTTAATAGTTAATTAATATGTTCTATATGCAGAAGTTTGATTAGCATATTTAAACGGGACTAAATGTTTCATTGAAATTTGTCGTCGAAATGAAATAATTCCAGTGACCGAGAGCCCACATTGGGCGCGGGAGTGATTTATGAATTAGATGGAAGTGAAATGCAATATGTAGTGATGTTTTATTAGCAAATGTAGATGAGAAATATAATTAGCTGCTATGTAAACAGCGTAAAGCAAGGTGACCCAAACTGAGTGAGTCCACTTATTTAAAAAAAAAAATCATCACGAAAAAAATCCATTAATATCTGTACTTTTTGTGGTTTATCTAAGCTTTTTAAATGAATTTTGGCTATTCAGCTATATAAGTTTTCCAAAAAACCTTAGGTTCCTTATGTGAATCTTAGTTTTTAAGTAGACAGCCCGAACCAAAAATCCGGTGGTGTCAAATGCAGCGAATGCTTAGGCCCACTTTTTGTTATCAAACGACTACGGAATAATAGCTGCAAAAAATTGATTGTGTTTCGACCTGTATGGAGTGGAGCGCCATCTTATTTAATCCAGGATTCTCTGGAATAGATAGCATAAAAAATTGATTGCCATGGCACGATAACGTTCCTAATTGATGATTGTTGTTGCACCACCGTCGTTATTGAAAAAAACGGCCAAGGACAAATGCCGCATCAAAAACTAACTTTTTGTTCATGAAGAGGTGCGTTACCAATAATGTTAAGGCTTGGTTTAAACGATAAATTAATAAATAAGATATCACAAATCTAACATAAAAATGAGGAAAAAATATATTGAGCTGAAGCTGAAAAAAAAATACATTTTGTATGAGGTTTGGAACCAACAGCCACCCCCTTAAGTTACTAATGTCCTGGGCATTTTCATTGCTCGCCTCGTGGCTCGCGTGTTTCTACTAATCCCGACGAACAAGAAAGAAAGACTCTCAAAAACAGAATTTCGTCACATGGAAAGCGTCTACTGGAATCTATGGATGGTGTATGCGAACGCATCTTGAGCTATAATTTGCACAAAGAACGATCAGATATTGATCGTTATTACCAGTGGTAGAGGAGAACAACCGCCGAAGTTATTGCTCCCTCGCCATTCATTGATTTCTGAGGTAACAATGGCCGATTCTCTGTCGAAGAAAGTCTTCCGCCGCAGTCTGAAATTTAAAAAAAAGGTCGTAGTCGCTAGCAGGAATGCAGCAAATAAATCGAGAACTACAATTTCAGCAGGTCTCAGCAGGATAATCACCGTCAGCCACTGCGTAACTGGAACTAATGTGGTTGATGCAACTACTCAATTTCAGCAGGCAGAAAATGCTCTCAGTTCTTAATTATTGTAGTTTAAAAATATTAGGCAGTAAACGTATATAGTATGCACATAGCACGGCTCCCGAAAAGTGTATTCCACTATTAATGTCTTTTCAACTGTGATTTGAGCAGTGATAAGAGCGAAGGAGGCATGCCACAACCGCAGACTGGTCGTTTTCCTGGCGACAATACCCATTCAAAATACCTTCCATTCGATAACGTGCTTTGGACCCTTGAGCACAGCTTCCGCATACCTGACTACCTGTTAGTCATGATGCGGAACTACCTTAGGAACCAATTGCTGCTTTTGGACACGGACGAAGGAGTTCGAAGGAAACCTATCACCTCAGGGGCAGCACAGGGATCAATCTCCAGACCTGACCTCTGGAACACCATTTACGATCCACTGATCTACCTGTAAATGCTAATCGATGTATTTCTGGTGTGTTAGACTGATAGTGTTGCAGTGGCAATCATTTCAAAATCTGTTGAGTTGGCCCAACTCAGACTTAACCAAGTTATAAGGAGGATGGAATGGTGGATGACCAGCCATGGCTCAGAGATGGAGCTGTCGAAGACAAAGATCATCATCCTTTCGTACCCTGTATGATCCAGTCGGTTTCATAGGCTTCATCAGAGGAAACCGACTGTCATCCCGATGACAGTGATCCATGAGTGATAAGATTCCTGGAAGTGACGCTAGATAATAAGTTTGCCTAATGGGGCCACAGCCGTAAGGTATGTGATACGGCTCTGCGAGCATAGGCTTGATGAGCATATTGATGGCCAACATCGGTGGCCCCTGCGAAACGAGACAGAGGCTACTCATGGCGACGACCAGCTCCATCTTACTATTGGTACAGAAATTTGAGCCACCGTACTCCAAGAGAAAAAATTAAGAGCGTGGATAGCCACCACCCACCGTAGAGAAATACTCTGTAACCATTTACAACAACAAAATTTATGACAAACACCAACTGATAAACATTTTGTAGCGAATTTTTCCAATTATACCGCACGCACCGCATTAATTTGTGCTTTAGCTGTTCACTAGCAGTGTTTCGCGGATCTTACTTTGTTTTCACTTTACTAACTTCAACACAACCTGTACAATTTACGATTTCCCGCGGACGTCCCATAAGACTGCGTATGTTTTTCGCGACACTTTGACATTCTAGAGTGACGTCATTATTCTGCATTACGGCCCGTACTTCTAGGAGACATTGGTCAAATGGTGTGGCGCGAGCAAAAATTTTCAAATGTGCGCGGCAAGCAAAATATTTTTTGCGTAATGTTGCTATGAAGGTCGAATATTTTTGTGGCGATAATTTATCACCGCTTATGTAGCGATTAATGGGTTGAGAGTGGCCTTAGCACAACTTAGAACCAGACCGAAGTCCAGAACCAAGAGTGCTAAGGCCACTCTCAACCCATTAATCGCTACAAATGGCGCCCAACGTGGGGCCCGAAACTCGTTTTTGGGTGACCCACCAAAGTGAGAAAATACTTATGAGTTTCGACTCATACTCCCCTTAAGACTTTACGTCTTCAATCCTTATAATTCCATTCTCACTTGCAGGTCTTAGAATCGCCTCCTTTGCGATTCCATGATACTTCGTTCGAGAGAACAAACCCCTTGAATTAAGACCTGCATTGCTCGCTCTTCCTTACTAGCCGCAAACATCCTTCCCAATCCTATCCTTTTAGCTTACTTCCTTTTAGTTTACCTCTTGGGCAGCTTCCTGTTGTTTTGTCCTTTTGAGTTTTTTTGACTCTGGGTGCAACCTGGAGGTTGGCCGCGGATAACAGGTTGTGGTGGTTTACCGCCACTCCTGTCCCGGTCAACCGAAGGGCCCCTGCCCCACTTTATGTTGGGAAGCTGTCCCAAACCTTGATATCCTTGCTGTCTTGACCCAGCTTCGGCTTTTGGCTTGGGTTTGGTTCAAGCTGTAGTGGATTACGTGGGGTTGGCGTGGTGCCGCCTACACGTCCCTGCAGCTTGGCCAAACTTGAACCATTTGCTGAAGTTGAGTCAAGCAGCAACATAGTTATTTTTGATCCTTGCTCCTCTCTTTTCGAGGAATTTCGGGTGAGAATACAATCCCCCATACTGGGCGATTCCCTTTTGGAATCGACTCAATTGATAGCGTAACTTAACTATTTTCAAACTAAAACATTTATCACTATTAAACATTCATTTCACTTAAACAATTTTCACCTTTAAACAGTTTGCACATTTAAATTAAATCTCATCTTTGCGTTTTGAAAACAAAAGCCAGCCAGCCAGCGGACCTGAATTGAGGGAGAATGGATCGGGTTTCGGCTAATAAGAAGGCCGATCTTTGAAAGTAAATTTTGATTCTAACTTTGAAAATTTAAAACTTTTGAAAACTTAAAACTTTTGAATTTATATTTTTTTTCAATTCTAACTCTAGCCATCTGGCTTTGATATCTTAATATCATTTAATTAGTTAGTCACACCACAGGTGTGCGCCCATTTATTCTTGAATTTTGGCACTTTGGCCTATTAGCTATTAAGTTACTTATTGAAAAAGTTAGACACACAGTGTTGTGCACTTGGTTGCGGCCTGAATTCTCCGCAAACCAAATTTAGTTTAAGCGTATTAACTCGTCAGTCACGTTAACGTGCAAAACCTGATTTGAATTTTCACTTCTTAGAAATCTTTTTCACAGACTGACAATGCCACTGCGTCACAGTAGTGAGGATCTGTCTGGCACCACAGTGGAGGCTCAGTGCTCCATATGCCAGCAGTCATTCGCTGCTGCCCAGGACACGTATACCACAAAATGTGGGCATACATTTCTAGGGCACCCTGCTCTCGGGGCAATTCTTTTTTTTTTTTTGTTTTGCCTCTTGAGTGGCATTAGCCATTCCACTTTTGACCTTAGCACTCTTGGTTCTGGACTTCGGTCTGGTTCTAAGTTGTGCTAAGGCCACACTCATCTTCATTTTCGCTACACTTAGGATGACTTTATAATCACTATTGTTCTTCTAAAAACCGAAAACTGACCGTTTTGGTTGTCAATTTTCAGGAAATGCAATGGAAGCATTCCCGTACTTTCATGAATTTCCCCCACCACATGATTCAGGAAAATTCAGTGACTGGAAGTACAGGAACAGACCTATGGGTAGGGGGAGCAAAAAAGCGCGCCTAGTATAAGTGTATAGTACCACTGTCGTCTAGAAGTACGATCTGCCATGATACTAGCGAATCCAATCCCGGGATCCCGGATCCCGGGATCCCTGGATCCCGGCCAATTTCTGGTCCCGAAAATCCCGGGATTGATGACTTCGAATCCCGGGATTTTCGGGATCAGAAATTGGCTGGGATTTCGGGGCCGGGAGTCAAGCATTATCGGCAATCAAGTTACAGCAAGACTCGAAAAGTGCAAATAGAATCCATATTTATGAGAAAACAATTAGCTCACATCAAAATGCGTAAAGACTAGAGCAAAACAAACCGATGTAACAGCTAACAAGAGAATACAAAGGGGTTTGTAAATAAATAAGTATGGACTGTTTCGCATTTAGTGCATTCGTTACATCGAATGATTTGAGGAAATTAATACTAGCGAATGCATACACAGATTTACCAAAATCTTTAACAACAATCAAAAAAAGGTTGGCTATACAAGCAGGATAAAGAAAATAATAAAAAATAAGATATAACAGGCTAGTATCTCAGGTGAACGGTTCAGTTTGATGTTTGATTAATGGACCTTGACTGCAAATAGGCGCTATATAAATATAAACATCTACTTAGTAAATTCTTACTGGAGCTTGGTGCGAGTAAGAATATCAATGACAGCTGGAAACTACCTAGATATGAGTTTAATATTTCTCTAGGAAAAGACATTGTCACCATCGTAACTGATGGGTCAAACGAAATGCGAAAAGTAGGCAGACTATTTGGTACAGAGCAACATATTTGTTTGGCGCATAGCATCCACTTGGCAGTTTGCGATGTTCGCTATAATATGAGGTCCATTCCAGATTAAAGAGTTGATGAAGCAGCTGATAGCCTGAACGACGACCACGAAGATTTGGATGGTCCTGAATCAGCTAACTACGTTGAAACCGGTCGCCTGCAAGACACGCTAGATCAGACGCAGGACATCAGCGCATGCATAAAGAAAGTTCGTTAGGTTGTTTTATATTTTAAAAAAGCTCCAACGAAAAATAATAACAATCTTTAAAACTATGTCGGATCCGAGCAAGGCATTTAACTGTCTCCTTTAAATGGATTGTAAAACAAGATGAAATAGTCTCTTGACAATGCTCGAATAATTTCCCATTTTGAAAAATAGTATACATTAATAGGCTGGCAATATTCAGAGCAATTAGAAGCAACAGAGTTTGATTCGATTCAGAAAATTATTGAAGTTTTACTCCCTGTAAAATTGGCTGTGGCGGCCTTTAGTCGCAGACTTGCAAATTTATGCACTGTTAATACTTCATCAAGATTTGTATTTAGGCTGTTAGGAGAAAAACGGTCTATTCTTCTGAATGCTATGAAAATTGCAATATTGGACCGAATAAAAGAGCGTCAGTGTACCGAGCTATCTGGTATGCTAAGCTATCTCCAGAATCCACATTGTACCAGCGAAAATTTACCAAGTGAAATAAAATCTCTATTTTTGAAACCAAGCAACGCAAATATTAAAAAAATACTTCAATGATATAGATGCTGAACCCTATGCTTGGTAGCCAAAGAAATGAAGAGAACCCAGTAGATACCCATATTGATCAGAACAAGGTAGTCGTCAATTAACGCTACAAGAAGAGCTGCAAAAGTATGAAAATAATCAATCATGAAATGCCGCAAGAAACTAATCTAATTAAAACCATTGCAAAAGAAATGAATCTTTTCGAAAGTGGTGGCACTTGCATAGTTTGGAGCAGGCGAACCAATATTTCTCGACCGTTTCCGCGGCGTCCAAAATCGGGAATAAATTTAGAAGCAGGCTTGGAGACGATACCTTAGATGCTTTGCTATTGCTTCAATGTTACTTCCGAAAAACCTAATGAACTTTGGCCGAAATTTTTATATGTTACTTTATTATGTATCTCAATTCTAAGAGTTGTGTTTTGTTGTTGTGGTTTTTGGTCGTGATTTTTTGTTGTAATTTGTAATAGATGTAATTTTTAATATCTGTCTTCATGCTGTCAACGTTTTGGATAATTAAAATTATTGTTTTTATTTGCATCAATAATATAAATTAGTAATAATGCAATTTTTTATACAGTGTTGAGCTCACTTATTGTTGTAGTTTTGAAATGATGGCAAATTATATAATCTGTTTACTAGAAACTTGACTTATTTTGATGTGTTGTATTTGGAATTTCAAATCCCGGGATCCCGGGATCCCGGGATTTGAGATTTTTTAATCCCGTAATCCCGGGATTGAAAATATGGTTCGGGATTGGAATCCCTACATGATACACGTATTCGTTGTAGCTATAACGTAATGGTGTCTGGTCAATTTGACATTTCCACAAGGCAGTGCCGATATACACGAAGATTTCGTTTTTGGGTTTTTACCTAAAATACACCTAAAATATAAGTTTTTTGTGCGTGGGTGCATTGTAAAAGTAATAATTAGTTATAACTATCATTTTGACTAATGTTTTCCTTTATACTGTGGTGTTGCACAATATGTAAACAAACTTCATATACACAGTACGTACACAAACCCCCACGAATTTGCTCGATTTACTATAGTTGGTGATGATCAGGAAATAGCCCGCATTCAGATCTCACTTTATTTTCAGTTCACTGACTATAGCACAATCCGTACAATTAACGTTTTGCTCGGACGTCCCATAAGACTGCATGCATTTTTCGCGACACTTTGACCACTTACTGTGACGTCACCATTCTGCATGACGACCCGTAATTCTAAACGGCATTGATAAGGTATGTAGGTATCATAAGGCATGTTCGCGTACCTGAATCTATTATAATATATTACAATAGATTCGCAGAAAGTCGTTTTTGTACTTTTTGCTGCAAGCCAAATTTTGCAGCAAAAAGAAGCCAGCTGCCAAATTCTGTTACTGCTGCAGTTTGCTGAAGTACGCGAACAGACCTATCGTCTACTATATCAATGTTTCTGATCCGTTATAGGTTTCTACTCTTATGTCCGATTGCGTGTATTTCGCCTATCCCTTTCTTTATTGTATCGATGATGTTTGCAGGTTAATTCATCGAAATTATACACACAATCGAGTTAGGTTATTTTGAAGCAATGTCTAGGAGGAAGATTGACAAGAAACTGGAGCAAGAGGCAGATTCGGCTGATTTGGCTGAGGTATATACTGCCCGGCATGATAGTATATTTTTCTAAAACGTGATACTCTCAGGAAATTCAAGTTGAGTTTGAAGGGCGCAGCCCTAATGCTGGCGATTTTGATGGTGTCAGACAGTTCTTGCAACAGGTATTTCTCAAAGCACATGTCAACATACCTGCCCTGGCGGACGTGATAATTGGTAAGACTTACTGTAGAAAAACATTCAATACAATAGTCCCTTTATTGGCCGCCAATAACGATACGTATTTGCCATTGAGTGACGGTAATGCCCGTCAGTGCGAATCTAGAAAATTTCATCGTGATACCTAATTGTTTACTTTCGACGATAAGTCTCCTCTTTGAAAAATCTCTTACAACTAACCTGCAGAAGTATTCGAAGAAGTTATGTTAAAGCGTGCCGCTTGAGTATACTTCGAATAGCAAGCTTCCTTCACAAGAGGAAATCCACGTATCTACTGAAGATTTTTTTTCAATTCTTTGGCCCAATGAGCCGAGGTTGACCTGTTGTTTTCAGGCATTTTCAACCAACATTGTCGGAATTCTAGATTCCTGTTAAAAGTATGATAACAGCAATTTCATTCATGTTTTTAAACTGATACGTGCACGCTTAATTATGATCTTATGATTATGAATCGCACTTTTAAGTTACAATGTCCAACAGTATTTGGAGAGCTTATGTACTCCTCAGAGCCCTTCTGAATTGGATTATTGAAACCGCAATTGACCAACCGCCGTGTCTAAAACGGTTACTGTGTTTAACACGACAATTCACCGTTCAAGAAGAGACAAAACAAAAAGTACCCTTGTTATCGTTTCTTTAGCACCTCAATAAAGAAAATTGTTTTGATAACTGAAACAGATATTTTTATAACCTGTTCTTTAGAATAGATGTTTTCAACTATAAATTTCTAACAATGATTTCAAATTTTAGGGCAAAAACGTGTTGGAAGTGTCATAGTTCAATGTGACTCCGATGGCGAGGATGACAGTGACGATGAAACTCTGGATGAGAATACAATTTTCGGTGTAACCACAATAATAAATATATCTGCTCATAATAAAGTAGAATATATAAATCAGTTACATTCGTACATTTTAGAAAAAACCGATAATAGCCAAGTTGAAATACTGAAAAAGGTTTTGGAGAGTCCTGAAAATTCAATTGGATTCTTTGTCAACGAACGTTTCGTGAACATACCCGCTCTAATTTGCATTCCGCTCTTCGAAATTTTATTAAAAGAAATTCATGAAATGGAAGCAATAGAAAAATCATACAAGTTCACTCACATTTTAGCAATTATTAAATTTCATAGAGAAGAGGCAACTAAGAGTAAATCCAGTGAAGAATTATATTCAAATCCGGAAGAAGAAATGTTTTGCAAGCATGCAATAACAACATTTGAATTTTCAGTTCTGTCAGAAATGGACGCAGGTATTTCTGGAAGTTGGATAGAAACAGACAGCAATTTAATACCTTATCGGAAAATTGCTTTGTTTGAAGCAGACAAGTTTTATCATATGTTGGCAACTGTTAAGCAGTTCTTAACGAATAAAACGTAATATTTTGAGATAATAAAACGAAGTTTTTTTTATGTTTTTACTTGGGTTGCAAATTGTGTTAAATTAGCCTAAAATTAAAGTTTTAGCGGTAATGAAAGCAACAACGCATTTATGGGAGCTGCTAGCAGGGTTTCGGAGACCATCTCCCTTGATAATTATTTATTTCAAGTGGGCTTTAAGAACAAGATTGAGTAAATTTATTTTATTGATTACTTAAAGTATATTAATCCTACCCAGACGACCGAGTGGCTTTCAAGGGTAAAAGGAGGTAGCAGCGATATTTTTTTACAATAAGAATAAGCTTATTGGCTCGGTACTAGTTCTTAATAACATATTGGATTGAAGATCGCTTTCTTCGCTGTATCATACTTTCGTAAAGATATCCAGAAACGGAACATTGAGTGTGGCTTTTTTGAACTCAATAGATTGGGTCTCTAACTACCTGCATTTGGACGTAGTCGGGCCACATAGAAATTAGCTATTGGTGGTAGTCGCCAACTAGCATCAATATACGATCAGTTGGCAGATATAGACTGAGGTGAAGTGAGCAGAATGGTGGAGAGTTTTGACTAAAATTATTCGGAAAGTAGTTTGACTTCTCAGCGATGAACTCGAATTATTAACTTAAAAGTATGAATCTTATTGTAAAAGTTTATTTGAATTCATGTCTGGGTAAAAGAAGTAAATTTTGCAAGTTTTTTGGAGACCGTGAGGTTTGTTTTTCATTGCAGAATTGTTGATTACGTAGTGAGATCATATTTTTTGACACAATATTACTTATTCATACCACTTCATAATGATACAAACCGCTAGAAAATGATAAGACGCCCCATAATTTTTGTTAGTTTTCGGAAACTGTAACGGACGGAAAACCCCAAGTATCTGAATTAATGAAATGTTATTGAAATTTCAATGGAAAAAAAGATTCCCTAATTACTTCTAAATGAGTTTTTTTAAAAGATCCTTAGCAAATAGCCCATTTTAATATTCATAAGATTTAGTATTGGTTGAAAATGTTCCCTTCCAGTATTTAGTTCAGTCCCCACTTCAACCTCCTCAAAAATTAAGCATGTTATCCTGACTTAAATATAAGCAAACCAAGAGATTTTTTTTTCTTGCTACTATTGTAAATTTTAGAATTTCACGTTTTTAAACGTGCGTATTGCACTTATACAAGACAAATCAACTCTAGCTCTCAAAATGCTAGGGGGAAGCGGAAGCGATCGGGCAGGTTGCTTCATGTACCACAGACTTTATGACACTGCGATTTTGGTCGTTGTCATTTGATAATGATTTGTAAATGAGTGAAATTTTAACTGATTTTCCAATAAAATTGGGTTTTGAATCATTTTGCCCAAAAAATAATATTCGTTGATCCATATATGAATAAATGTGACCGACTATTTCCGCGTCAGCCTCGCGTTACATAAACTGGAGTTGAGTTGACTCGTGTAAATACAAAATCCATTATCGCATGGACACGTGTCTACAAACATCTTCACGTGAACTCAATTGGCAGGAATATTTGCAATTAAAAGTTTCAATACTTTTCTTACCTTAATAGTCATAAATTTTTCATCCTTGATCTTTGTTTCCTTTTACAACCAACCAAACGATCAACAAAACAGGTTTACACAACAAACTTAATTAGAGAATAACTCGGCACTGCCACTCACAAGCATAAGGCACCACTATTTTATTATTCAAAAGCATTATCCGATTTTAGATTTTAAATTGTTTTATAAGTTGGCGATGTGACGACAGTCGATTTCACCAAAACTTCCAATTCCAATCTCGAACAATACTGGGGACGTCAAAATAAGTCAATCTCACTCATACTCATGCAAACAATTTCGGCAACATCCACTTACAGCGTACGTGAACCGGCATTACTCTTCGCATATCCTCGTTTATTTTATCAACGGTTCGTGATAAGAAATTGGAACATGCAGTACTCTTTGAGTTTCAAAATATATTTATAAACAAATATCGTTTGGTTCTAAATATCCTTTGGCTTGATTAATAGTTACCGAAGGTAAGTTTATATAAGTTTACATAAGATTATATTAAAAATCACGGTTTAAATTGTATGAAAAGGGAGCATATAGTTCTAGTAATAGTAACAGGCATATAATTCATTGTTTGATTGTTAAATGTTTTGCTGTTGGAACTACTTACATATTCTATATAATATTCATTGAATGTTTCCTAATAAATACCTCTGTGTACCGCCATCAATTCCAAACCACGACATGCCAATTATGTTTTGAATCCCGCCAAAAAGTCAAAAGTTGGTTAACTACGGCTACAACCACAGTGGAGATATGAGCTACGCATTCCCAGGGAGGAAAGAAGCGCTGCAAATGAAGTTTGAAAGTGCTGACACCGAAGCATGAATCACTTGGTTTTTGCTTCCGTTCCATATCAACTTTTACATAGCATGTCCGCAGAAGTAAGCGCTTCTATTTAATTGCTTTTAAAACACTTCGTCAAAATTAGATAGGAAGCAGCTTGTTGATCAGGTGTACACTGCAATGCTGCCCAAAATGTTTTCCAAGTAGGAATAATATTTATACCCACAGCAACGCATTGTGTTTCTGCAATAAAAGATTTACCGAGTTGTATAGTCCGGTCAAATCTACTCACTTTGGTCATACTTGCAAAACAATGGGTCATCTACGTTATGTGCCACTAGAAAATCAGCGAATCGACCTGATTTAGTATGTTAGTTATCGAACCTGCAACCATTTGATTAACGTCCCCACCGTGTCGAGAGTGCTTCGATTGATAAATTCAATCCTGTCCCCTATATCGGCCAGGATTCAATGTTATATATTCAATCAATTAAAATATTTAAATTCCTTAATTCACGAGAACGATAAATTTGCATCAGATTACCTATTTTTTGAGCACCCAGAATTTGAATTAACGAGAATTCACTTCCGGATCATTAGATCAATCTGAATTCGTTAGCATGTGTTGCACTCTTCTACCACTGTGGGAAAGAATAAGCGTATTCTAAAGATTCTGAAATGCGTATCAAAATCGAAAACTGCGTATCAAACACAATATACTCTCATACAAACACGATTTCATAAAAAAAAAACATGAAAAAAGAAGTTAATGTATGTAGATATTCAACACGATTAAAAATAAAAAATTAATGTAAAGAGCTATTTATGTTACGTATTTGGGCTTTTTGTTGAATATTGGAAAAAGGCTCGCATAGTAAAAAAAATATGCACAGTTTTTCTCTAAATGCTAGTCAAATGAGTTGGTTGTATTGGCATGAATTTGATTTTTTTACTGTATTTTTTCCAGTCTGCAGATTATCTGTTAGCAGTGCCACTACTCTACTGTGCGGAAAACAAAAGAGATTTTTCATTTGTTAAGAATTTTTTTTAAACAAGAGGTCTGTTTACCCATCTTTAATATTTCCGATAAGGCAGCATCATTCTGTAACGTCATTAAAATCTCGAGTAGCTGTTTGAATTTTGTTGTTAAGGCAAAATATCAGGTAACTGATATTTGCTGCAGTGATCCCCATTGAGAACGGGTATTTTCCCCAACTCAATTGTGTGCTAGCAGTGCGAAATGGTTTTCACAACGGCAAAACGCTTTCATTTTTCTTAATTAATTCTGTGACTCTAATTGATCATCACTAAAATCGGTTTCAAATGTTGTCTTTATCGTCTGCAATCTTTATTAGTTTCATCTAACCAATTTTATAAATCGATTTAGCAATATATTTAAGTGAAAGGGTTAATTTTTATCATAAAATGGGTTTAGTTTGTATGATTTCTTTGAGGGAAGATGTAATGAGAGGCAAAATCGTTTCAAAATGAAAGTTTAGCGTATCACCTTATAAAAATATTCGAAAATGTAAAGATCGTAATACATTTACTGTACTGTAACGTGAGTAAAGGATAATCTATATCCCATGACGTCACACAAATTCACCTCACAGAATTTTACAGATTGAGTTTGACAGTTTATGTACAGTGCAGTTGAGAAATCGGTGGCGAACAATATGAGAATGAGTCAATATTTGGAACAGAAAAAGGAAAATGCAATCTTCAAAGCTGCTTTCGTGTGCAAGACTGTATTTGAATCCATTTAAGCAATATGCTTTATAGCACTACTCGCTGAAGTGTTGACCCGACAAGTGACGTGCTCCTACCTGTGGGTTAGAATCGCATTAATTTAACCTTGCCGTCTATTGTATTTTTGTTTTGTTTTTTTTTTGTTCATTGCACGTAAACTTCTGGAAGTATGTCCTCACCAGAAAAATTAAATAAAGAAGCCTTATATTCCTAGAACTGTGTGAATGTATCCCGTATTGCATGATTATGCGATTGGTTCTTTTCCTGCCAATTACGGGCAAGGTTTTATATGCCCAATTAATAAAAACATATAAAATCAGTTTTTGTACATTATAAATCCACAAAATCTGGTATTTATTTCAAAAATAAATAATAAATAACGTAGTCAATTTATTGTCAATAAAAATATATGTACCTACTACTCCTTGATTATTACTCTCCATATTTTCATTTCTTTAGTATCGTTCAAGATGAAACTACGAAATTTCCACTTTCTCAAGAGTGCTCTACAGAATTCTGTAATGAGAATACTAACACGACTACAAAAATGGCCGTGACAATATTGTCAACTGATCGAGAAGTCAAACTCTATTTAGGGCATAATAGAAACACTTTCTCTGCTCCAAACCGCGTGACGAATAGATAGAATTGATATATGATAGTAGAGATTTATACAGAAACGCACTAATAGATAATGACATCAAATAGAGAATTGTTGCAGAGATATTCTCTATTTGTAAGTTCCAGAAACGAACCACAGGTCTGATGAAAGTTATTCAAAAATGTGAACAACTCTGTGGTTGTGGTACCATCTTGATATATCGTCATTAAAGAAAACTTGCTCTTCTCTTACTTCCGATGCAGCTAACAACTTTAAACGCAATTCATACAGCAGGTTGATCTAGATGTAAGCCTAATTTGAAGTATGAAAACACGATATTGAACCAATCGAGACTAATATTCCCGGTGACCCAGTTCCAGCGTTTTCGCATATTTCGTACTCGTGCTTCCAAACTGGTTATTCTTCTCGCTCCGTCACAATCGAACGGCGTTGATACACGAATAAAATTTTATAATCATCATAGCCTTCGCGTTGTGCAAGCGTATCATGGCGGTAATGGTCGTCCCACTATCTAGCAAGTCATGGACGTTGCCGCATTCTAAATAACGCTCCACCCACTTTTTGCGAAACATGCGAACTTTTCACTTTCCATATGCTTGCAAACTGTAATTCAGGTCCTTAATTTATAAATTTATAAAGACCGCTTTGGACTAGTTTGCGGAGACCAATTTCATTTTTGTAAACAAGTGCTTTTCATGACAATTTGTCATGTATACAAATGAATCAGCGCTATATGAATAGTCTAAAAATAGGAGAATTAAGCTGTGAAATATAGCGGAGACTCCTTTTGAATTCCTCAAAAGATCAAAATCACGCTCCTGTTGAGCAGATTGTACTTCAATGCGATGCCTATGCCTGAATGTAATGTTTGAAAGCAGTATGAATTAAAAGGTGCGAAATTAGGAAGTCACTCATAATAATTTAGGGCTGTTTAGGGCGAAGCTATCACCTTCGAACTATATCCGTATAATTTGTTCATGTGAACTTTATGTGCATATCAAGTTGCTAACCTGTGAATGAACTGCGTATGTAATTATATTTATTTATAAATAATATAAATTATATTAAATTTATAACATTTAAATTTATATATCTTATGGTCCAAACTTTTTTACAGAATCATCATTTTTACACTAATGGAACCTGAATTTGTTTCGCCTCGTACACTAATTTCAACAGAAATGGACATCGATTTAAATGATCCAACTAAAGATTATTTATCACGAAATTACTTGAAACAATATTTTGTTCAATCAGACATTGAAGATAAGTTTACAGTTCTACGCCACACTAACCGCGTCTGCCTTATAGGTTTGCATCCGTCTCATCCGGCATTCTCGAAAGGCATTGCTAAGATCAGTTCTGATTTTGTTGAAAAACTGAAAACTAAAAACAGCGTCCATTCAAAATCCAAGCCAATTTTCGTCCAAGAAAAAACTTGTGTAGCGACATTGGAATGTTCGGATGGTACAAATTATAACGTTCAAAGTTCTATTGAAGGAAAACTATTAGAAATTAATGAGTCAGTTTTAGAAGATCCGACGAAACTCAAAACGGCAGGATATGGATACATAGCTATAGTTTTACCCAAATTAAGCAAATAAAAGTAAGTGCAAGTATCCGATTGTATTTTCATTTTAGTTCCTACCATGTTTTGAAATTGAAGATCAATAGACAGCATTTCATAGACTATGAATGAATCTAAATAAGCTTCATATTTTTGCCTTACATATTGAATGATCATGATTTTGAAAACAATTTAAGTTCTCATAGTTTTGTAAATGATCTAAAATCGGTAACGTACTAAAAGAAATTTTATATTACATCCTTTTTCGACACACTAATCAAATTCTACAAGCGTCAGCTGTTTTTACGTACATTCTTAGTATGATATTTTTATTTTGATCATAAATAAATTACATATTGCGGTAGTAAATCAGAAACCTATGAAATGGCGACATAACACTACCTGTAATCAGTAATATTTTTTTCCTATAATTTTAATATACTTTATTAATGCATGTTTTCAAATATGTTTTGAATTCTACGAACGATTTGAAAATTCCTTTAAATATATTTTGATATGGTTTTATAATTTCAATTCCTCTTTCAAACAGTGAAGTTGAGTGAACCACAAATTGTGAATAGCATCAATACAGAGAATAGTGAATACAAATTAATTTCAAAATCCTGTTGTAAAATCGAAAACAACATTATTTACAATATTGACATAAGTACTATGATTTATGATAGCTAAGCTCAGACTGATTACAATATAAAAATTTACTAAAATTAAAGCTTCAAAAGCAAATGCATTAGTTTCACAAATACAGCATTGCATCAAATCTCACAAATAAATTCCCATATTATTTAAAATCCAATTAAATCAATATAGAATTCAATAAGTCAAAAAAAAAAGATCTTTATTATTTTGCGACTGGATTATTATATGCAATTGCGGAAGCTTTTGGAAATAGAGACATTGAAGATATATCTTGCTCGACAGATACTTTTTAAAGTGCTCAATGAAACTGTGATTTTTGTAGCCAACTTGGCCGAGTCTGTTGCCTTCAATAGTGTTATTTGCACGATGTCTCGAGTTTTAAAATCTGCGATTTGGTTGTGAAACGCAGCCACCATAAATTCTGCGAGCTTTATTTTGAAGAAGGTGAGTTGTGATGAAGTGTCACTATTAATAGGTGCTATTCTGTTTCTTGAACATTTATATGATACGCTTATTGATCCATCTTGTTTTCACTCCTCATTTAGGCAAGTGTTCCGTGTATATGAGGGCTGATTTTATCAAATATATGGAGTTGTTGCTCAGCTTGTAATTAAGAAGTAAAAACACATCGAGCTTAAGCTAAACACCGCAAAAGTGGTAGACCTTGTGTATATTTTTCCGTTCAGCCATAAGATGTGAAAGCAAAGGTTTGTTCAACTGTAATCTATGTCGCAATTTCCCTTGAAAACTTATGTAGTCCTGTCATTCTCAAAAGGTCAGATATCGATGCAAGTGTTTGTAATAGTATTCTCTTGGAGGATCCAGATAATATTTGCTTGGGACCCCATTCAAATTAACAGTTATTTCATCACAATTCAAATACTATACAATTCCAAAATTTTCTGTAACCGCTGATCGTTCGATTTCAATTTACGAACATTCATACCATTTCGCATAATGCTACAAGCCTCGCTTTAAAGTTAAGTGACGTGCACGTACCCGGAAACTTATCGGATTCTAATTGCAAATGCTTTTGAAGAGTGAAAACGGACTGGAAGCAAAACCAATGGTAACTTGATTCATATGGTATGCTCCAATATCGGAAAGCTCGTATTCACCTTTTAACTCTTCATGGAAACAAAGGCAGCTATGTACATCTGAATCTTTAGATGCTAGGCTGATTTGAAGGCAAGCCTTTTCGGTAATAACAGTCATCGTGATTTTCCTTAGCCAGAAATTTAGCAACGTGCCCAAAACTGCGTGCAGCAAATTAGGAGTCGGAAACAAAACTTCATTACTTGATTTGACTGAAGCATCGAAAACTATACGGGCTAAGTGGTGTCTTCTTATCCATTCGATAATATAGTAGATTTTGCTGTCGGCCTCAAAATGTTCGCCACAAATTTTGGCGATTCAGGGATTTGTAAGCTCATCAACAGCATTACCATATTCTATCAATTTGCCGGGAATCCTGGAAAACTTCTGCATTAGTTTTTCCAATTTCACGAAATCACCCCTTTTATTGCCAGCCAAAACAGAATTATCGTTTTTTCAAAGTGAAGATATTTCGTACTGCATTGTTTTTGCGAATTTCTGTTAAAGAGTTATATACATTTTCAGGCGATAAACTGATGCCTATGCTTTCTACATTCAAAGAAAAGTCCCGTTCAGCTGCTGTGTTTGGAGAATCATTCTGTGATTGATTTATCGCAAGATGCACTGTAGTCGCAATCGATTCAACCACACATAAACTCGACGTTGGCCTTTGAATATTCCATCCGAAAATTTCAGCGATTGCCACTAACCTCCTACCCAAGTGCTTAAACTTGTACCTACTACGGTCCAATATACATCGCATCCTTATAACACTCCGTTACTATCAGATGTTTCGCTAAAGCCAGATCAATCATCTGCTACAGGAAGATTTGAAACCAACTCAGATATTATGACCGACGCAGGCAAAATGTGGTGATAAATCGGAACTACAATTGCTAGCACCATAAAACAACCTTTCGTCACGAACATTTGCCAAATTCACTCTTAAAGCCCCATCGCCTAATATAATTTTTACCGTGCCTGTATTTGAATTCGTTAGGAATACCACGGTATTGAAGACACATAATATTGATTAGTTTTGATTAAATTATCAATTTGTTTTAGTAGATACACAGTATACATCATGGTGTTAGGATTCTGTTTGATAGTCATCAAAAACTATAAAATGAAAGAAAAAAAGACGAGTGCTACTTATTATAATCCTTCAGAAGCTATCAAAGGATCTGTCATAAGTCTAATTCCTGTGAGTATTTTAAATAAGCTAGCATTCAACTTTTCTCATAAATGATTTATTAAGTGCATACTAGTTTACTGGTGAAATTCATTTCTCCCTCGAAATGTCAATTCAACAATATATGTATGTACATAATGTAATATATATTCTATTAGGTGGATGATACTCATATTTCTTATTGAACAATTTCTGCTTCGACGCGTACAATCTTTTCATTAACTTTGTTTTGTCATTTTCATCTAATTAAGTATATGGATTCACCAAGAATGTGGGGTGGAAGACTGTTAGTATGTATGTTTGACCGACGGAAAATTCATGGAATGGGAGAGGGCTGGCAATGGCATTTCGAGTTTGAGAATGTATGCAACGTGGAAACGGAAATGATTAATCGTTTTTGTGAAGTGAAGCGAAAAATTTAAATTGAAAACAAAAAGTTGAGCGGACGATAGCTTGAAACGAGCTTCAAAAGTGATTTTTCGCTGGCCTTTTAAATCATACTGTAATCGATTTGTAAGCGTAGTCTAGGTCTTCTCTTATCCTTTTGGGGATCAACAAAAACTGAAAACAGTCTAGAGGAATTGATGTATAATTCAATTTTTATACATGACAAACAGATTATATATAACATTTCATTAGTAGACTCCCAAGTATGCATCTTAACATCTTTCAGATAACATGAGACTTCAGTTAAAATATAGTATAAAGCGGGGTTTCTAGAATCATTCAAAAGTAGTTAATTAATAATTAATATAGAAGTTATAATTTATAAGCAATTTTTTCCTTCTTATCTATAATAGCATAGAGGACGTAAATCGGCTCTAAAGCTTTTCCAAGCAGAAAATATTTGTTGCGGGAATATGGATAATTTTGCCTATTCAGCCTCCGAAAGCAGTATCAAGTGGAATAGTTTTTGTGATATGATCAAGCATTGAAATTTATTTAAGTGGTTTCGAAAGTATGCACTGTTTCTCATCACACATCAGCTCATAACTCGTTATCTTTAGAAATTAGATTAGTAAGACCTTCACAGTTGAATTCATGACAAAACTTAGTTCTCATGAAACCTATTTTCAAGAATTATGCGTCATCTTAACTCTCAATGGTTAGTTGAACAGTCTGTGGAGGAACGAGGTTATTAGAATTGTTCCTGACTCTTACATGAACTCTATGCGCTGTAATAATATTGGATCCTTTTAACTGTTGATCGTGGACATCCGACTCAGGAATCGAATCGAGATATCTCTGAATACGCCATATCTGTATAGGAGATTGTTCGACATATAGTCAATATATCTTAAATTATTAATTATGCCAAATAATAAGTTAACCTCCACAGCTTAACCAAAATTTATCTTGATGGTTTCTCCCTATTTCATTTTGGTTTGATGTTTCTTATTTTCAGTTTTCTGATATCATGATAGAAATATAACGGGCTAAAAACTTGTCTATCGCCGTCAAGACCAAAGTTTCTCAATAAAAACTACATAAGACTCTCTTGGAGGGTTAGTAGACCTGTTTGAAAATGTATTATAAGGAGATACATAGGAGATAGATGTTTGATTGATTGGTGGAGGAATTAGGATAGATTGTATATCTGATAAATTGCGGTTAGAATGAGTGATGGAAACGTTATTTGCTTTCCTGGGGGATAGAGGTAAAAAAAATATCTGAGCTAATCTCGACTACATATTCTCTATAGCCATGAGATGATCTTATCGAAAGATGTCTGACCGATAAGTGAACCTAGTTTATGTTTGTGTAGCTGTTTGTTCATATTTGAAAGTTGTTTTTTTCTTCAGTACCTTTTTTCTCGTGAGTTTTGGTGTACTTTTCTTCAAGGTTTGACTTGCTACTACCACCGATTCATCCTCTCGTTATAAAATTCCCCAGTTATGATCAAGTCGATTTTTACTCTGTAAGCACTATATATTTCAAACTTAACACATTTTTACTTGTATCTTCAGAAAGTATCAATGGAAATTTATTTGTTTCTTTATAGGGTAACACGAACTCAAATAATGCTTGCTTATGCAAAGGACTTCAAGATTTGAATGAAAACTGTTACCCTCAATGTGATTCAACTGTTTGGCTACGATCATGTCTGCAGGAAGTAGAAGAATCAATCACTGGAATAACAACAGGCAAGCGTTAAATTCTGTTGTAACTATTTTAGCACGTTATTTTTTTCAATTAATTACTGTATTCAAATGTATTAAATTCTAGTTAAATCATTTGAATTAATTAAAATCTTCACATACATATATAGCCTCAAGTACAAACTTCACTCGTGAATTATGTATGCTTATTCTAACTGAATTAAAATATATAGATCAGGAATTGCTAAATAAATTAGAAAAAAAAACATTATAAATGCCTAGAAGGGAGTTAATAAAATACATGAAAATATGCTTTATTTCCATTCATTTCCTACATTCTTTTCAATTTATAGGTGATATTCCCAAATGGATACGTGGAAGTTTACTGAGAAATGGACCAGGCAGCTTAAAAGTGGGACCAATGGAATTTCAACATTTATTTGACAGTTCAGCACTACTGCATCGATTTGGTATTTTTAATGGTGCGGTTTCCTATCAATGTAAATTCGTACAAACAAATACACTCAAGAGAAATTTAATCGCGCAACGCATAGTAAATTCCGAATTTGGAACTAAATGTGCTCCTGATCCATGTCACTCAATTTTTCACAGGTAAGTTTGTTTTAATAGTTTTTAGCGTAAATTAAAGTTAATAATAGATGTATAATTTAAGTAATGAATAAGTAAGAAATCTCAAAAGTTTATCTAACTGTTATTTTCTTTACTCATTATTTATTTTTTACCTGCGATAAATATTGAGTAGTAGGAAAATATTCAAACGTGCGATTTTTCGATGTTTGACTTAATTTTTATTTATTGAATTATTGAAGACGTTGTAGAGTAATGATATGGTTTGCCATCATCAAAAATTTGATTAATCTAGAGGTTGCTAGAGGAATGATATCTAGCATTAGACCATGGAATATCGAGATAACTAACGAGATTGATAAGAATCAGCTCATGCTGTGAATTAGAAAATTTTCCTCATTATGACTTGATCAATTCATGGTTAAAGCTAATGTAGGAAATACATATTGGCCCAAGCCAAACCAACAGAGCCCATGGCCAATATGGACTGCATTCCGATCTGAGTAGGTTTTGGGCACCAACATGGACCAACCAAACGGATTTGACAGGCTGACAATAGACAACTGAAGCTCACTAACTCCGGCCATGGTGTGGACAGTAGCATCTGTCCTCGAATTGGTCTGTGGTGGCCCAATCCGAGATGGTTTAGCATGGGCCAATATGTATTTTAAGCATCAGCTTATACATTCACCAACATGCCGAATTGTGCAGTACATAGTAGCAGTTGCATGAATTTTGCTGTTAGTATGTATTTCATGATGTCAGTTGCACTATCCGAATCGATATAATGCAATTGTGTCAATGGCAAAAGAACTGCAACAGAATTTTAGAAATGAAATGAAATCTCTTGAACTTCTGCGTCTCTGTATTCGGACACAACTTAATAGGTATTATTTGAAAAAGAAGCACTAAAGGTGCATTGTTGAATGGCGTATGAATATATTCCTTCCTTGCTACTGTTTACGAATGATAACCGTTTGTTAGATCTTATTATTTCATCTCTCCTTTTTCTTACCTATCTTTTCACTTCAAATTTCACTTCTGCTGAACCTGGTCATCATCCTCCCCTTTCCATCAACATTTTATATCCGTTTACCTACGCAGGAAGAGCAGAGCTGGGTCGAACAACTTGTTTAAAGCTAATTACTGGTATTTTTCTGAACTCAGAGCTATCAACTGGTTTTCTTTTTTCCGAGGTCTTGAAATTAATTATGCTCTTTCTTCTTTTTACTAATTATGCTCTTTCGTACATACGTTTCTTGTCCTCGACGTGGTTCTTGCCTACTTTGGTTTTCTGTCAAATTTTCTAAACTACTACAAATGAATGATAAAGCCCGTAATGCGTTTCTTCGTAGTTCATCTGATGAAGCACTTCAACGATACCATTCTTTATGATTAGCGACAAAAAAAACCGATTAAAGATGCAGAACGTATGTACTTTGCTCATATTGAATGTTATCTCTCTTCTAATAACTCGCAGGTTTTACGGTCGCTTGCTCATTCCCTCGGAACTATCAAGCAATAACCTGATACTTTTACGTTTGAGGGAACCACTGCAAGATATTTGTGATCGGTTTGCTATTTTTTTCGCTTTTCCTTTTATTCTTTCTAACGTCTCCTCATGGGGCTTCGTTTCGTCTTTGTCTTCTAATATTGATGTTGTGAGGACTAACCCTCTCGAGGTAGATTTTTAATTTATTCATTGGATCTCTCTGTGAGCAATGGCTCCGGTGGTATGTACCATGGTGTCTTTAACTACTGTTCGTCCCCCATCTTCCATCCTTCTTTTGAAGTTCCTTGCTTGGCCGCTTTCTTCTTACTTTATTTATCAATGACCTTATCTATGACTTCACTCCTGATTCTCTTTTATATCCAGATGACCTGAAGATTTTTCGGCTATATTGGGTCTCAAGCTGAACGATCTAAGAGTCTGGGTCGTCCAGCCTAACAGAGGGTACTTAATTACCTCCAAAGAGCCAAATAGCCCCTCTACATAATGGTTCATGATGGGACTTTCAGAGCTACGTGAACTCAAAAGCTTGGTGTGCAATCGTTCGTCCGAACCTTAATTCGAAATAGGGACCCCATACACTTGGAGCCAGTGCTCTACCCACTAGACTAAGCGAGCTTACATTACGTCAGTGGCAAAGTGAAATTGAGCGACATAGTAAAATTGTAAAATATTATAAAATTGTATGAATAATTAATAATATTGCATTTATTTAGAAATTACTTAAATTTATTAATATAATTTAATTAAAGAAACGGTTGTGATACTTGAGTAGCTCTCGTTCCTCCTCTGTATGTGAATCTGTTGGGGTGCCTCTGCTTTTAATAGGTCCTAATTGTCACATGAGTGTAGTGGGCTACAGTTGGATCAACTGAACTAAAATTTGATGGGTAATAAAAACGCTTTTGTTGATGGTACTGCTATAACATATGATTCTGAGCATGTTGCTGCTGCCGTAGAATTGTTGCTGCTTCTGAGCGAAGAACTGGATTTTTGTTGTTTCAAGAGAGTTTGAATGCTGCAATTGCTGGTTTTGCTGCAGCTGAACATGTTGAACCTTGTGTGGTAGCTTGAGGCCCATTTGCTTGCGAAAGCTTGCCACTGATTTAGCAAACTCCGTCAACATGAACGCGCGAGTTCAACTTTGGGGTCACGAATGTGATATTACTCTCTCAGTAGTAGTACTGTCTCAGTAGTAGTACTGTCTCAGCAGTAGTGCTACTGACTCAGTATTCGTTGTGTAATCAGATTTACGTTCTTTAGTTATGTTACGTGTTTTGTTAGCTATGGAACTTAATGAATTGTGATAAAACTAGTGTGAATCTGTAAATTAAGACCTAAAGCTGCTAAGCTTTTCATGTTTGGGCCTTATAATGTTGTTCAGACGATTTGTTTGTATAAACTGGTGTTTGGTAGTTTTCATGGTACGCCAATTGGTCATCGAGACAGTAGCTCATAAATCTGACCGATTGTTTTTATTGTTATATGCATCAGAAACACTAAATGAGGTTCAAATACATTGTGTAATAGAGACTTTATGCGTTCATTATGTTCTCTCCAAAAAGTAAATCAATCAATGTTAAAAAAGTGCCAATTTAAAAATTGCACTTCGTTATTATTATTTTTCTAAACGAACTATGATTTTTGTACATATGAGTTTCTTACAATTCAAGATATATAAATAGAATTCGAACTTTTCCTATTCTTCAGATTCTTCTCCATTTTCAACCATACGGAAGAATCTGATAATGCAATGATATCCATCTATCCGTTCAAAGATGAATATTACGCGTTTACGGAGACACCTATTATTCACAGGTACGTAGAAAAATCATTATCAAAAATGGGTTAATACGAATATTTCGCGATACTATCTAATGCAAATAGTTTAGTTAACCGGTATTAAATCTTAGACCTACCTTACACGATTAATACTATTGAAGCAATATTATTGCTGCAATATATGATAAAAACTGGAAACCCCCCACACGGCTCATTAATATTGAACAATGTAATGCCAGTTGCGATCTTACTTTGAACAAGTACGGGTCGCAGGTATGTTTTTTCCAAGTAATTCTGAATGTGGTATAATGTTAATTGCATTGGCTGTGGAGCTGAAAAAAAGAAAAAGACACCAAAATTATGAGAGAAAGTGGCTGGAAAATTGTTCTACTCACGGTTCTACTTCAGCAATTTTTTGGGAATAAATGAACAAATAATTCAGCTGTTAGTTGCATTAGCTTCGGCTAGAGATAGGCAAAAGAGATCATCGCCTATCATTCATGGCTCTTTTTTTTACAGTGCTGCGCCGTACTCTCAGTACGCTGTTCGCTGGACATTTCATTAAGTCTAGTCGAACGAAAGCTTTCGTTCCCAGACTATGCTGTACTTTTTTCAAGCAATGCACTGTAAAAAAAAGTGCCATGAGTGGTGAGCTATGATCACTATTGCCCATCTAGTTTCGCCACTAATAGAAGAGTAAGATACAGTGATGAAGGAAGCTGTTTCATCGGCAGACACACTAACTTTCACTCTGCAATTTCTAGCAACTTCGAAAATTTGACATCGTCTTTTTTCATTGTTCATTCATTTTCATCAAAACAATACAGCTCTTAGAACAATAAGAAAAGTATTCTAGCATTCGTTGATGTACAAAACAATCATATGTTCAAATACTGAACATAATACTATAAACTATAGACTAATTTACCGATAAAAACTTATTGAAAAGAAGAAAAATAATGAAAATCTGATGTGTCTAGGTTTTGATAAGCTAACGAATTAAATAGTTTGTCTGATCCCTGGCGTAAATCTCCCTGTATGCATAATATTGCGTGCTAGCCCTACGCTTAATCGCATATTCTTCGAGTAATTACTGCTTACATTGTGAAATACTTACATATATCCATCTTAGCCGAAGCAAAACCAACGTATAGCAGTTTTCAATATAATATCTTTTTATGGAGTCTTAGCCCACAAATGATTAAGGCTTTACACATAAAATTACCTAATGTGTACATTCGGCACTTTAAATTGATAATTCTATCAGCTCATACAACTGCTTGCAAGAGACTGGCATCTATTGCTCAATATACTCTTTATACGTGAAAACGCACATTGACAACATCTCAATATATTGACAGGTCTTCAATGAAAATAAAATCAATTTAAGTTTCTTCAATAATTTTTCCATCAATATTATTGTTCAAATACACCTCTCAGACGATCAATATATTGACGAATATCGATATTGCAGTAATAATATTGACCGTGTAAGGGGCCTCTTAGCTAACATTAATATAATTCTAATATTAGTTACTTATAATTCCGTACCATGCGATGTTATGTGGTAATTTTAGTCTCATGGACAAAGGAGTTTATTTGGACTCAGCACCAAAAAACTATTGTTTTTATTGTTATACCAACCAAGCACCACCACATATCAGTTTTTGTTGAAATTACAACTTCCTTTTTTCCAGAATTAATCCATTCACATTGGAAACAGAAGGAACTGTATATTTGCCAGAATATGTTGGAATTATTAGCCATACTAGCCACCCGCATGTCACGGAGGATGGTACTGTTTTTAACGTTGGACTAGGAATCTCTAAAAGTGGACCTGTATATCATATTATTTGTTTTCCGTGTGGAGAACGAATGTTTCTCAATGCCTATATTGTCGCAACAATACCATGCCACTGGAAGCTGCACCCAGGATACATGCACAGCTTTGGTAAAACATAACAATAAAAATTATTCTTGTTTTATTAATTTATCCAATTTATAGGAATGTCTAAAAACTACTTTATGATTATTGAACAGCCATTAAGTATATCAATTTTAAACCGCATTAAAGTGCAAATTTACTCTGAACCATTGGCTTCGTGCTTGAAATGGTTTGACAATGAGTGCACTTATTTTTATTTGGTTGACCGCTTTACCGGCAAACTTGTAGCCACTTATAAAACTGAAGCTTTCTTCTATTTACACGTCATCAATCAATTTGAAAGGGAGAACGAAGTTGTTATTGATATTTGCTGTTACAGAGATCCAAATATGTTAAATTGCATGTACATTGAAAGTATGAGAAATATGCAAAATGATCCGGACTATGCAGCTTCATTCCGAGGTAGGCCTTTGCGATTTGTCCTACCGACGGGTTCATTGTGTGGAGAAAGTTCAGTATCGAGAGAAAACCGAGCAATTGACAGCCAAGATACTTTTGATCAAATAACATCAAAGTCATACTTAGCTTCGAATAGTTCGAATTTCAAGTTCTTCAAACATTCCGACGGATCTGTGTATGTAAGGCCAGAACTTCTTTGTGATCTAGGATGTGAAACACCACGCATTAATTATGCTAACTATATGGGTTTGTATGATATTATTACATTTAAGACGTAAAATTGAATTATTATGAAATTGTAACATATTCAAGTTATACTGAAACTACTTAATTGACTTCATTTTTATTTGCGTAACAATTTTATTTTCGATATCAATTTTTTTATGCTCATTATTTTTAAAGTAAGCAATAGATATTGACTGCTTATGAACAATATTGAAATTAATATCACATTATTTTTAATTTTTAGGGACGAAATACAGATTTTTTTATGCCATCAGTTCTGATGTAGATGCAAACAATCCAGGAACGGTAAGTATTTAAGAGATATGAAAAGGAATTTGATTTAAATACAAAAAAAAACGTGTAGCTTATCAAAGTGGATACTGAGGAAAAAACTTGTTGCCTTTGGAATGAAGTTGGTTGCTATCCAAGTGAACCAATTTTCGTTGCGAGACCAAACTCAGTGGTAAGTTTTTGTGTTTATACATAGCTTATGTAGTATGCGTAGCTTGTTATGCAATTATATATGGGTCTGAGATTTAGAAGATAAATTTACTTTCTAATTCTATGTTAAGC
Source organism: Nemotelus pantherinus (assembly GCA_963978885.1). NCBI lineage: Eukaryota > Metazoa > Arthropoda > Insecta > Diptera > Stratiomyidae > Nemotelus > Nemotelus pantherinus. The sequence goes on from OZ022265.1 coordinate 23,735,725, forward strand.
GTAACAATTTAATATTACAATCATATTTTTCTGCTTTCAGGATGAAGATGATGGTGTTGTACTATCAGCAATTGTCTGGGGAAATCAAAATGCGAACAAAGTTGGACTTCTAGTTCTTTGCGCTAGACAATGGATTGAATTGGGTCGATGTGTATTTCAAACTCCAGGGCCAGTACCAAAATGTTTACATGGATGGTTTTCAATGCACGAACAATAACTTTCAATATTTTGAATCTACATACAAAACGTTTAAAAAAATAAATAATTTTATTGTTTACTTTCTTCTAAGCTATTGTTTTCATTTCATAGCTGCATAGATTTAAAAGCTGTAGCGCATAGGAGCCGATAGAAAGACTAATTTTCGAAAAAAAAGTAATGGATTTGTTTCGATTTTAAATGCATGTACTTCCAGGTCATGTACGACTTTGGTCCGATTGCTGCATTGGAAGCCAATGGGGCAAAAATGTTTCCAGGGTTTCAGAAGAGTTTAAAAGACTGAACGTTTAGGAAGGTAAAACGCCTGTTACTCATTTCAATTATAGGTTGCTTATAATATGAATATTTGATAGCATCATCTCCTAGTACAAAAATTATTAAAATGTTCAGTGCTGGCACACCTTTTTAGCACTGCAACCAAAAGTCTATCACAAAGGCTTCACGTCAAGATCAACACACCATGTAACTTTCGTTTTGATCCCCTGACTGCGTTCGAAGGTATAGAGGTTACAAATTTTCTTTGCCTACTTAAAGCATGGGGTGAACAATTTCCAGGGCATTAGCATAGTTAAGCTAAAGCATGACCAATTTTTTTTTCTATACTTATTATTTCCAAATATATATTTTACACAGAAATATAGGAGTACCTATAAATTCATTAAACATCCCGTTGACGCCAAAGAGTTAAAGATTGTTTCTTAAAAATTAAAAATAAACTACTATAGCCATTTTAAAAAAACGAACTATAGCCATTTTAAAAAAATCGATTTTGAATGAATGATTGCGTTTTTTTAATCCTCCGAGAACACAGGGGGTCAAATTGACCCCAGAGACCTTTTTGACCGATCGCAGCGCTTAGGCTTGCGGGAAAAGAGGAGTACTACAGGATCTTAAATATATTTCTGTGTCTTGACTATAAGTTTACACCGTTCGCTTCCAGTCCCAAATCGTTAGTCGTCGTTGAGAAGCCTTTGAAGCAGATCAAGGGTTCAAATAGATCCCATATGTACTCGACGTCAATTTTGAGGTAAAAACTCAAATTTTTTTTACTTTATAAATCGACAGACTAATTTAAAAAAGCCAAAAAATAAGTTTGTAAGGGTTTTAATTTTGTTGTTTTTAGCAATATAGCGTATAATCTGCGTTCTAGTGTACGCAATAATCTGTTAGCTGAAGACAATGATAACAATTTTGGGCGACATTGATTCCTCCGAAGACGACCATGTCTCGGAGCAACCAGAATCTGATTATTCAGAAGATTATACCTTTTTTGCAACCCTTTATATAGGGCAAATTTTTTTTATTATTTTACTATGTCTGGGGAGAATCCATATACATTTTCAGCTCAAAATATTAAAATTTCATAAATTTATGATTTTTTTAAATAAGCAAATTTTAAAATCTTCACAATCGCCATCGTAAATATGCAAAATAAATACCTTTTTTTTCAAGGGCCACTATAGGGCTAATTTTTTTATAGTTTTGTCATATCTTGAGAGTATCCACTTAAATTTTTAGCCAAAAATATTGAAAATGAAATAAGTTACGATTTTTTATGTGGTATGTGTAAAAAAGCTGTTTTTGGTATTTTTAGGTATGTTTAGGACATTTAAGGCACTTCTAATGTATGAAAACTACTAAAAGAGGTATCAAACAATACTTACAAATTTTTTCAAATGAAACTCTTCAGTGGCGGCGATTCTATAGACGTTCAAAAGTGGTTGGGGTCAATTTGACCCCAATTGTTCTCGATGATCGAAAAAATAGGTGTGTTCTCGGAGGGTTAATGACCCTGTGTGTTTTAATTACTTTTATTTTATTTGAAAGGTAGTTGAGATATCTTTCAAATAAATTAAAAATAATTAGGAGTCCACAGAGCTGTTTAAAAGTGATAAACAATCATACGTTTAAAAATCGAAGTTTTTTAATGGGCTATAGCTCAGGGGAGTTACGTGGTTCAATTTATTTCATCAGCTAATCTCAAAGAATCACGTAATATACACCAAGGAACTTTGATCTAATTCACCCTAAAGACACATGAAGTTTTGCCCCAAGTGATTTTGGTACTATTTTTCGTCGAAAATCAGTAATAATATTCTGATTGCCACAACTGCTGAGCTATCTAAGGTAGAGAAACAATTCGATTCATAGTCTCGGACTAAATTGAAATATATCTAATCGCTACATTAAAGTGCATTATTTTACACTTCGAGATGGTATACACTTTATACAGCTTCGAGTTGCAGTCAAATCAAATGCACCTAAACATAACCGTCGCTAAACGTATCGCCTGAAACCAAATTAGAACCGAGGGTCATCGAGCGAGTTACCACAACAAATTAAGTTGTTAAAGAAAGGCCACATTAACCGGTTTAGTTTTCAATGCCGGCCAAAAACACAAAACTTTTCAACAATTCTGTACGGCAGCATCTATTAAATTTTCAAATACAACTTCAATGTTTTATAATCATTTAATAATATACTAATATAAAAAATCATAAAGTTTTTGCAACATGTAACTTATAATAGGATTTTACATCACATGACATTTTTCTTTCGTTGTTCGGCTCGATCCTTCGCCACCATCAGCAACTGACTCGCAAGTAGTTTCTTTGTTCTTTTTAGATTTAGAGGTTTTCTTCCTTTTGCCGTCTATTTGTAGCGACACATTACGATTTTTCTCCATATTAAGGAGTTCCTGAAATAGTAAAATATAAGCATTTAGCTAAACTATTAGTATTACGATGAAGATGTAATATGAGTTTTGGATGGTTAAATGTTAGAGATTTCACAATATGTATGTGAGAGTGAAAAATTACCTTTGAATTATATTTATTTATTTATTAGAATTAATTTAGTAGATGCATACCCAATTATAAAGAGGAGACTGAAGATATATAAATAAAACAAAACAGGTTAAATTAATAGGAAAAAATAGATATGAAAATAATTCAAACACGACAAACAAATAAAGTATTACAATATATTAGATTAAGAAAAAAACAATAATAATAACAATAGAATAATAATAGTAACGCCTAATGAAGAAACAGCTCTGTACGCGCGAAAGGGATGGTGAAAAAAGATTGGAATTGGTCAGGGACCCGCACAAATTCGGATATAGAAATATTTATGGAACAAAGGCCGACATAAATTTTGTACAAGAAATGTTCATCCAGAAACAACCAGCGGACGTGCAACGGGGCTAAGGTTTAAACATTTTAAGCGTTCATCGTAAGGACAGCAGGAAATTTAACCTTTAACCGGAGGCCACCACTGCGTCTGGCAAGTACACAAAACGAGGATACCATACTTGGGAACATTATTCTAGTACGCTACTTACTACCGATATGAATAGACGGACACAAGCGGAAATAAGGGAACAACGAAGAACGAATCTAGCCACTCTTCACGCTTTCGATAAGATGAATTGAACATGCAGATCAAATTTCAGGCGAGAATTAAAGATAACGCCAAGATCCTTATGTTGGTCTTCATACGACAACAAACTACCGGAAATGCTATAATAAAGGACATATTGGAATATTAAGGGAAAGAGAGTTAACAGTACACCAATTGCTCAAAGTAATAAGGTCTGATTGAAGATGCGCGCAGTCTTCAAAAGAAGAAATAATACGTACTAGCTTAAGGTCATTTACATAAAAGAGAGAAATGGAATTGAAACTGAGAAGGTCATTGATGAACAATATGAACAGGAGCGGCTCGAGGACGGAGCCTTGGAGAACACCAGATGTGGGATTAAAAGAGGAAGAAACATAGCCGTTGAAGACAGCACAAGTACGGTTAACAATATAGGAGGAAAACCAGGAATGAAGGTTTCCGAAAATGCCGAAATTGTGCAGCTTATCCAACAGCACAGTATGGTCTAATTTCTCAAATGTCCTAGCAAAACCGTGCAGATGATATCAACTTGTTGTCCAACATTCAACCAACCAGTAATAAAATTGACAAATTCGACCATATTTGTTGACGTAGAACGGCCTTTAACAAATTCATGATACTTTCTGGAGAGCAACTGGTTGATGACATCATATACTCAGTTGCTGATGATTCGCTCGAGCAATTTCGGAAAGCAGAAAAGGTAAAATATACCAGTAATTAGAAGCATTTTCAACACTCCCCGATTTGAGGATTGGAGTAAATTCGAAACTTTGCCTAGAGAAGGAAAAACACCGGCGGACAAGCTACGATTAAATAAAATGGAAGGAGGAACACAAAGATGAGGATAGAGACTTAAGATGCTAAAGATGCACAGGAAAGTCATCAGGACCCTTGTTGGATGTAGGGTCCAAAAGAGATATTAAAGCTTATATTTTATAAAGGAATATCATAATGAAATCAAAACGAGCTAAAGATTAGCGGGTAGTACTGTTGAGAGGATTGAATGGGTTCGATGGTACCCACGTAGAGGAAAAGAAAGCTGCAAATAACACAAATGTCGTGGGGGAAAAGAGGCAATATCATCGTTAAACAGAAAGCTATCCGGTAAGTGTTTTGAAATTTTCAGGAAATTAATGTAGGCGCAAAAGGGTTTCGGATTCCCAGCTAAATTAAACCCAGCTTATTCTGAAACTAACAAGTTAGCTTCTTAATTTCGGCGCCTTCTATTATCACCCACTGGCTTTTATCAATATTTTTCGCCATCTGAAGTGAGAGCTAGACCTAAAACTTATGCTTCGTCTTAAATATATTCCGTTTTTTTGCCATTTTCTAATTAATGAGTTCTAGTACCGGTGCGGAGACTTCCTATTTCGCAGTTTTTTTGATTTAGGAATAGAGATGGGCAAAAGAGCTCATGGCCCACCACTGATCGCTCTTTTCTACAATGCAACGCCTGAAAAAAACACAGCATAGTCTATGAGCGAAAGCTTTCGTTCAACTAGACTTAATGAAATGTGCAGCGCACAATGTACTGAGAGTACGATGCAATACTGCAAAAAAGACCGATCAGTAGTGAGCCATGAGTTTTTTTGCCCATCTCTAATTAAAAATCTACACATACACTACACATACAACTGTCACAAAAGATACAAAATGAGTTCAAAGATCGCATGGGTCATATAAGGTCTGCTCGCGTACTTTCAGTCACTGAATTTTCCTCAATCATGTGGTGGGGAAATTCATGAAAAGTACGAAAACGCTCTCATTGCATTTCTTGAACATCATAGCAGCATTACGCAAAAAAAAATATGTTGCTTGCCGCGCACATTTGTAAATATTTACTCGCGCCACACCGTTTGACACTTTTCAGTATTTTTCAGTAGCTCAAACCCTACTGAAATTTACTGAAAGAGGGGAAATTTTCAGTTTTCAGTAAAACGGAGTACAAAAACGGCTTCATTGTAATTAATCGCAATTAATCGTAGTACGCGAACAGACCTATAGTAGATAAGCCAATATTTGCGTAGGGTAACTTGAATGATGAAAACACAGCACATAGTTTTTCTAATGCTGAATTAAGCAGCGATATTAAAGGATTAGATCTAAAGCTCATTTAAGGGGCTTTGTTTCCGGAATACGACAAAAATTATTTAGAATTGGAAAAGTTCTGAGTTAAAAAACGAAAAATATGCCTTGATATGTATTCGTGCTACTCCATGCGGTCACAAAATTCTAGCACACAGTGCGAAAGCAATTCAATCTTGCTTCCTTCCGATTGGGCAGCTTATCGAAAAAGCCCAAGAGACAAGACATAAAGACTGCCGTAGATTACGTGATTGACACACCAGGAACCGGTAAGGTATTGCGACGAATACAGCTCTTTTGAGACTGTCCCTTATTACGTGCGATCCTATAACTAACCTACTTAAAGGAATGCCACAAAAGAAAACTACTGCTTTGCCAGCGGATGCTCTGCTGTTGATTGCCCCACCATTCAGGATATCAAGCCCATTACGAAATTAGTCAGGAAAATTATTTGTTGTCAGACTCTACCAAATGTGGGAGTGAGAGATGACGATCATTATAAATTGTTGTAATTGTACTGTATTTACAGCTAATTGTAGCTTTTACTTTAAGTGTATTAGTTATTTATCGTTAAAATGGTACATATCCATTTTAATTACCTATTAGTTTTTGGGTTATTTTTATATCTTTTAGTTTGTGTTAATATAAATACATAGGTACTTGTTAGATATTGAAAAATTCATGAAAATTTTACAAATTGTTAATACTTCTATGCCCTAAACCCTCTTTATAGAAAAAATACACTCACGCCTGTAAATCCATGAAGGGGTAGGCAGAGATAGCTCTCACAGAGTAGCCACCCACATTTCACAGCGTGACTGATGGTGTGCCCATCGTCGGTGACGGGTCTACACACCTTTGAGTATGCAGGTTTCCCCCTTTTTCTCTTCAAATAGCACAGTATACCTGTAATGCATAAAAAATCAAAATAACAAAAAAATAATTTCGTCCCGCTAGCTATCACTAGACGAGAGACTGTGTGTGTACTGAATTGATTCTGTTTTTAAATTTTCCTATACTAAATGTCTAGTTTTAATATTGGGCTTCAGGCTGCAGAAAGTAGTTATTATCAAATTTTAAAAAAATATGGTGTTACTTTGCTTTTTTCCCAGAACATTGACATTTGTTTGGGGTTTTGCACATTGAATACGCAGAAAATTATTTTTAGTTGAAGAATATTACAGAATTTAAAAGCGAATAAACATCATTTCTCCGTTGAGCAGTGGTATACCTATTTATGTTTAAAGATGACGCCAATACACACCATGCATTCGTCATGTTACTTCTAATAGGTTTTGATCATCAATAAAAAGTTGAAGATTTTTGCCTATGCATAACTTACCTGGAATAGCTCTGTTACATTATGATTTGTTTTAGCAGATGTTTCCATAAAAGAAATTCCCCACGTAGCTGCTTCCTTTTGCCCTTCATCATGTGGCACTTCACGCAACTCTGCACTTTCATCGCATTTGTTGCCGACTAGCATAACAGGTATCTGTGATACACTTGGACCCTGGGCATATGAAGAATATTATAATTGTTATTTTGAATATTATTCAAACTACCTTCAGCTCTTTAATTAAATTCCAAATAGGACGTAATTCTTCTAAACTCTGCTTTGAACATACTGAGTAAACCAATATAAATGCATGGCCTTTCGCAATGGAAAGCCTTTGCATTGCCGGAAACTGATGTGAGCCAGTTGTATCAGTTATTTGTAACGTGCAAATATTTTTATTGCAGCTTATAACCTGGAAACAGAAAAAAATGTATTTACTTAAGGAATTTGCTGTAAACAATAAAATAAATAAAATTTTTAAACCTAGAAAAAAATAAAAAATAAAAATATAGATACTCTTATCTTGTAGAAATGTTACACAGCCTTCATCTCCCAAATCTTGTATACCACGTAAGGCGCAAGTGAAATTTCTATTAAAATATCGGCCACACAGATCGCATCAATGTGACTTCTCCTATGAAACAACACTAATACTGGAGGTAGACTACAATGAGCTTTGAACTTTTTGAGAGTCTTTTACCCTAAGCACACTAGGGTCTCACATTATAAAGTGGGAATATGAGACAAAGTATTTGAAGCGGTTGACTATACCACTGCATACTATTCGGCCTATACGCAAAACAGTTTAGTTAGAAATGATCCCCATCGGACATTATTAATTTGTGAATGGAAACCATTGTCTTCTCTTACCACTAGTTAAAATTTAATTCCATATGCAAGCCGTCGCCGGTAGTTATGGTGGTTTTACTTCTGCGCCAGTCGAATCTTGAACGGGAATAGGCTCAAACCCAGCAAAATATCCTTAACAGAACAGATTGTCTAACACAAAGACAAAACAACAATTGCCAACTAATGGGTACCCAGGACTGTTCGCAAACCCGTTCCAACATCTGTGTATAGCGTCGATCAATCAGTTTCAGCGTGGTACACAGTACACATCGTAGTTTTGCTAGCTCGATACACTTTGAAAAAATAATTGAAAATGTTTAAAAATGGAAGTCACTCTAAGCCAATTCATAGAGATCGGACAAAAAAAGGAAATTTCAAGGAAATAAATATACCCGAGAGAAAATAAACCTCATTTACATCTACGTCAGAGAAGAAACTGGGAGCAAAAAAAATGTTGATGTGACCGTTACTCCAACCCTTTACTGCATTTTGGAGTTTGCTAGCGTTTTCTCAGCCATTTCTTCGTCTGTCATTTGCTAGAATTGCAATAGTGAAGTGATATTCAAACAGTGTGGTGTACGAGGCTTGAGTTTCAAGTTTTCTATGGAGTGCGAGTGTGACGAAATAAAACAAATCAACTCATGTCCTATGGTCAATAATGCATACGAAATAATGTCCTATGGTCAATAATGCGTTTATTAGGACTCGGCTTAGAAGATTTGAAAATGTTTTGTGGACTGATGGATATGGGACAAAGTTTGGCTCGAAACACTTATTATGGAGTATTGAATAATATTTATATAGCTGGTTCCGCCATCTATACAAATGCGTTGGCCTTGGCGATTACTGAGGAGAAAGAGCTCAATAAAGAAGCCAGTGAAACAATAGATGAATTTACAGTCTCGGGAGATGGAACGTGGTTTTTCATCTTTGGAAAGCGAGGTTTTTTATCTTTTTTCGGCGTCTCAACACTTATTGCAAAATATACCGGCAAAGTAGTGGATGCGTGTGTGTTAAGTAATTTTTTCAGTGATGTATTTCGTGGGAAAATAAAAAGGAGGATGATCCACGAGGATATGAAGAATTGTTCGCTTCCCATGAAGAAAATTGTACGATAAATCATATTGGAAGTTCTGGGAAAATGGAGATAGATGCCATCGTGCAAATGTTTACACGTTCAATAGAGAAACATAGCATCAAATATTTAACGTATATTGGTGATGGTGACAGTAAGGCATTCAAAGGTATTTTAGATGTACCACTATATGGAAATAATTATGTAGTTGTTCAAAAAGAATGTATTGGACATGTTGAAAAGAGAATGGGAACTCGGCTTAGAAATGCAAAGAAAGCTAAGAAGGGCATAGGCGGAAGAGGTGACGGTAAACTCACTGATAAAGTAATTGACGAATTGACAAAATATTATGGATTGGCCATTCGAAGACATCCGGATTCCGTTGCTGATATGAAGAAAGAAATTTGGGCTACTTTTTATCACAATATTGCCACGGATGATAAGCCACCGCATCAAAACTGTCCTGCAGGTGAAGATAGTTGGTACAAGTGGCGTAGAGCTGAATTTCTGGGAATCAGTGATCAATTCGAACACGATAAGCAGCCTCTTTCTAAACAAGTTCAGGAAGCTATCAAGCCAATCTATGAAGATTTGTCGAGCGAATAATTATTGACCAGGTGCCTGGGAGCGGAGATTCAAAACAATAATGAGTCACTAAACTCAATAATCTGGACTTTCGCTCCGAAGCATCTTCATTCTGGTGCAAAAGTCTTCGAAATCGCCACATTTCTTGCTGTGCTAATCTTCAACGAAGAGTTCGAACCTATCCTAAAGGTGATGGAAGTCATGGGAGTAAATATTGGCCAAAATGCCCAAGCGTTTGTTCATCAACGTAACGATTCTCGCATCGACGGCTCAGAGAGACGCTTGAGCGATTTCGTCAAACAATCCCGGATACCAAACAGGGAAGAGAAAACATTGATTCTGCTCAAATTTATTTTTGTATATAATAATTTCAAAAAATGCACAAAGTTTGTTTGAATGTTAATAAAACTGATATACAATTTATAAATTATTTCTTTGGTTTGTCAAAAAAAAATTCCCCAAAAAAAGTATTTAAAAACGGCCTTCACACTAGACTACTCCCATATCGACAACTAGTCTAAGTTTCAATAATTCTTGGAGAGTCTATTTTTCGCCGAAAATGCCAACAGTTGTAGAAAATAATCAAAAAAGTAACGAAATAATCGAACGAAATTATTAAAAAGAACCGCTAGAAAGATCCACTAGATATCGCCAGCCCAAAAAAATAAAACTCGCAACTCAATTGTTATGTAGACTCCTCTCAAGATAGCGATTTCTGTTCGATAGACAAAATTGTGTTTTTCGAAAGAAGAAACCCACCTGTCATTCGATGAATGCTTGAACGGTATTTCTGGTTTTCGAAACGGCCAGAAAGAAACAAAACAAGTAATATAAGAACCAACGAGAAGCAAGCGGTTGGTACTACTGAACTGTAATATATGAACCAAAAATAGCCTCTCAAGCATATCAACAACACAACGAAACAATTAACATACTAGTCACAGGAGCAACGAGGAAGTGCTTAATTAGTTCTTGTATTGGGGTGTTAGTGCCCGTGGATTAGGAAAGATGGCTTACATTGATGGGATTATGGACTATGTGAAGTGCAGGCGATGGAAAAATGTCTGGAATTCAAAATTCCACTGTACCATTATTTATAGACTTTAACACCGGCTATGATAGCATAGCCATGGTAGAACTGTATTTTTTTAGAGAATTCGGCACCCAAATAAACTGATACGATTGTGTAGGTTGACCATGACCAATGTACCAAGCCAAGTTAAAATAGCCGGATTGCTATCCAAACCGTTGAACATCTTCAATGGCCTCCGACAAGGGGATGGTCTGGCCTGCCTTCTCTTCAACCTGGCATTGGAGAGCGCAATCTGAGACTCTAGCACCTCAACGAGAGGGACTAGCGTCACCGAGTCCTGCCAAATACTGGCTTATGCAGAGGAAATAGACATAATTGGAAGATCGGAACTAGCTGTACGAGAATCCATCATCCAGATAGAACGAACGGCACAAAAACTGTGGCTGCACATAAATGAAGGAAAGACTAAGTACAAGGTGGCAGCATCTGCAGGAAGAACACCTAGAGTTGGTCAAACCTTCAGGGTAGTTGACCATGAATTTGAAGTTGTGCCATCTTTCAACTACCTTGGGTCAATTGTAGCGGCCGATAACAACATGAAGGAAGAAATACGCGGGCGGCTGCTCAAATCGAACAAAGCCTACTACATACAGTCTGTCAAGGCTCTTGAAATCCCGAAATCTCACCCGAATATCAAAGCTCCTGCTGTTCAACACCATGGACCTGCTAGTGCTCACGTATGGATTCGAAACTTAGGTGCTCAGCAAAAGGCCCGCTGACCTCTTAGCCGCGTTCGAGAGGAAAGTCTTGCGAAGAATCGTTGGCCCCATATGTGAAGAAGGGCGATTCCGGAGACGCTACAACCATGAGTTGTACGCTATCTACCTAGAAGCAGATATAATTACGAAGAGCGGTTAATCTCCTAATCTTAAGTGCTTGTATTCTGTCTACTGTTAAATATGGAGCAGTCTTGTGGAGCTAATTGAGAGACTTGTCACTAAGGCGATAAGTTATATTTAGGTTGCCGACCTTAACACCAACGGGCGCCGTGTACACTCGATCAGGGTTGTTGAACATCCAACAGATTATTAATCACGAAAGAGGCAAAATAATATACCAAATTATTAACAACGGGCTAAAATGGTCAGATATTCCTCGGACTGTTGGAGAGTTAGCTAGCAGGGAAACAAGATCAGCCACCAACCATTCGGTTTGTAAACCAAGAACGGTTATAGCTATAGCTTTCTACAATACATTGCCAGATCCTTTAAAGAACTCAAGCAATATCGTGAGATTAAAAAAAAAACTTAAAATTGCACATGAAAAACTAACTACGCACAATGACGATTAGCACCAGAGTTTTGTGTATACGTTTCTCTGGACACAAATCAATGAAGACAATCATAAGTCAATAAAAGGGAGTCTATCATATTGATAAGAATTGTGCTGTCCCTTATACCAACAACTAGTTGTCTGGGAAGCACTATGAAAAACTTACTGGAGGGTAAAGATATGGTTTCGAGCTATGGTACACATGGACTGTGCACGCTGATAAGGGTGATGGAGAGAGTGGAAAGGAGGAAAAAAAAGATAAAGCTCGGTAGACACCGGTGGGCAGGACACCTAGCTCGAATGAGCGAAGAGGATCCGGCTCGGAAAACCCATTACGGCAGATTTTAGGGCAGACGACAGCGTGGTAGACCTTGCCTGCGCTGGAGGGTGGCGTTGACCAGGACGCTCGGAGTTTAGGGGTGCAAAATTGGATGACATTAGTTCGCGATCGGGTCCGATGGAAAAAAAAAAACTGTTGACGGAGGCTAAGACCGGACCCCGGTTGTAGCGCCGATGATGATGAAGTATATTAATATTTCAAAATATACTCTAAATAAAAGTGCAGATAAAATGAACATTAGGGATGAATTAGTGTTCATGCAAAATAATCACCATAAGAACTCGGCACTTAGAAAAAATATGAATAATTAAAGTTGCGTTTCCGTTTCTTTTTGTTTCTTCTTCTCGTATTCATACTTTTTGCGTTCATTGGGCAAGTTGAATAATATAACTATAGTAATATTGTTTACATAATTCGCTGTCTTACCTGTCGATATGTATCCTCAATGGTGGGTATATAACTTTCCCGGAATGTGCCTTTGATAAAACGTAAAACGAGTGAGCTCTTTCCAACACCGCCCGCACCAAATACAACAACACGATAATCATTACTTTGCTCCGGCATGCTTCTTAGTTATTGGCGAACGCTTTAATCTTTATTTGGATTGATTTAATATTCACGTCGCACTTCGTAATATGTGTATAGTTCCAAAGCTTACATTCAAAAAACCAATCATTTGACAATATTTGATCAGCATTTTTTAGAAGATTACATCAAACAAACTCTGGCTGGTCTTTAATATCTGAGTTTAAAAGGGGACGAATTCCCATTCAAATGCTGCTAAAAATAATTATTTTCATCTTTTAATAATGAAACAGACACTACAAAGTTACACCCCGTCACGGATACAGCTGACAGTCATTCATGCTGTGAGGATTATTTTCCGACAGACGTATCCTTGAAGTCCCGCACCTATCTCACAGGCTTATCCAAAGAAACAATACTAGAGGATAAGGCCATTGCGAAATTGATTGACATTTCTCGAGCTTTCGTGTTTGACATTCTCTCAGCTGTGGAAAAAAGACGTTGTGTGGACTGGTTAACGATCGTTCTTTAACTAGAAAAATACACTGTGCAGATGTGTCTGTAGCTATCACTGGAGCCAGTAACCTTCAAAAAGTTGAAAGCGTACGTTTGAGAGATTGAGATTGAAACATTGGAATGTAAACGGGTAGGTATATGTTTCGATTAAACTGTTTCAATCTCAATCCCAGCTCGAATCCGGACTGTATACTAAGCTATAGGTTCAATTGTAGAGACGTCCGGTAAAGGGTTCAAGTACTTTTTAAGTGGTGCAATATACGTTGACAGTGAGCAATTGTGCGTTCCTGCATTAAAAATGTTAGTTCAGCAAGCGTTTTGCTTCTAGCTAGTAAGTGGGAGTAGGTGCCGACAGTTGTTAAGTATGGATATTGGAAATGGGCGCGGGATCCAATCTAAGTTGTCGGGTCAATGGTGTGTTGACGGAACACTCGCCCACGAAGTTTTGTCCTGTCCACTGAAGAATCCTATAAAAGGAAGCAATTCCTCACTGAACACTCAGGTAAATAACATTTTGTACTCATTGGATTCTATTTAGATTCTCTTCATTTGTAGGGACCACCGCAACAACACAACCCACAAGAGTTTGATATAAATTGTTTATGTTCCCTATGTGTTGAATATCGGGAATTTGTAAGACTAGCATTTGACGACCAACAATTATCTGCGTCTGTGTGGATCGGGCTTAAGTCCGTATTGCAGAAGTACTATATTCAGATACTAAGGTAAGGTAACCCCACCATGTCGCTTATGTTAAATATTTGACTTATTTTCGACTCTGGAAGATCTGAGAAATGTGAGAAGGATGCCAACATTTATTCGTAAATTGCAGCCGCTTTTATTTATTTCTCACCCGGTGGGCATTTCCCGTGCGCATCATTTTTTCGCCACCAAATTCAATTCATTTGAGACAAGTTCCAATTGAGACAAAATTAGCAAGGCTACATAGGTATGAATATTGAGAATAGCTTCGACTTCAATCTCATTGAAAATAGGATTTAAACATGTATTACACCTACCCTATCACTGAACACATTTGCTGTCTTACTTCAGAATATTTTTTTTAGTATTTCGTCGTCGTTTAGCCAGAAGAAGGTCATTTTCATAGAAATCGTGAGCTGAGGTTGGAAAAAATAATAGAATCAGTTGAAATATTTCTATTTTATTACAATATTTCCAACATAATATTAGTAAAAAACAACCATTGATCTATTATTTAGTGACTCCTCGGTTGTTTTTTTTTTTTGCGCAGCTAAGTATTTGCGTGGCACCATTTCGATTAGTGCTCGTCATGTTTCTATTGATATAGCTGTTCAAGTTTCTTGCACCATGTGTCACAAGTGATCACGAATTATTGTTATTGCTGTTGACATATATTTTTTTGATACTCCCAAGGCGTCGCAAGCCTACGTTAACTATTGGGAATCGGTATTTCGGCCTTGATCAGATTAAAGCTCGTCCGGGAATCTTCCATCCAGTTCAATTACTACTGCTTCTGCCACTTTAGATGCCTGCTGATTTTGACTAACATAAACTTCTGCCAATTTATTGAAATAATCGGCTATCACAGGTACATAGCGGTTACCTTGCTGAGACTCCGGAAACAGCTTTACTGCTAAAATGGCGATTCTTGCGAATGGTGCTCCTACTTTATGGGCGTTCATCTCGCCTCTAGGCCTTCTTTTGTATCTTTCCGCAGATGCGCAGGTTGTACATTTCTTGCACCGATCTTCCACGTTTTCTGGCGCTTGCAACCAATAGAACTATTCTTTAACTTTATTTAGCATTTTATTTATACCTAGGTAGTTTTCTGATGTTCTGTGTATCTCCTGCCAAACACCTTCAACTTTGCTCCAGGGAAATACAACTAGCATGCAATGGACTGATCATCCTGTAGTTTCCCATTTTCGTTTTAATAGTCCTCTGTCAAGATGCAATGGGTACCAATGTGCCCAGTAGCTCTTTAACAAAGATTTTTGGTTTGATATGCTTCACCATATAGATAGGCCGCATATGAGTTCCCTTAGCTCACCATAATCTGCTTGCGCATCCAATAGCTCCAACCATTGCTGCATTTGAGCTGATGAAACAGCTATTCATTTTATTCCTATCCAATTATCTTGCAGTCAATAGCATTGCCGGCATTTTGATCGGCATGGTCGTCTAGAGAAAACAGCAGCTTTTCCGTGCATATTACCTTTCCTGAGAACTATATTGATAGGTTGAATATATAGATATAGGTATTTGTAGAACAGTTTAGTAGCTTCGGATTGTAATATTTGTATTATCGGGTGAAATTAAGAAAAACCCAGGTTCACTACATACTACGTTTATTTTAGACTAGGTCAGACTCTCTTGACTGTTCGTGGTTGACTGCCTGTCGGTCGGCTTACATTTTTACCTCGTCGACCAGGTTCTCAAAACTGGTGAGTTCTAGTACACAATTGCATAGTATTACGCTATTCGAACTATGCCTATCATTTTACATTGACTTACTTCATGCTGGATTACATTGTATATTGACGCGGATGACACTGTATATTCTCTCTGGATTAGAAAGTACGCGACTAAAGTAAACAAATACATGTTCTTCACCATCGACTTCCTGTCACAATACTGCACCGATGCCAGTATTGCTTGCAACAGTTAAAAAAATAATGTGCACATAACTTTTGTTTCTTTTCTCGATTTCGACTTGCCAGTATCCACTTTTCTAATCCAAAGAAGAAAACCATTTCGCACTGACCAGAGTATCCATGATGTCTTCTGTGCGTGGCAATGGGTAGCTATGTTTTTTCGTTAGGCCATTAAACCGGCGATAGTCTACGCAAAACCATGTACTGTCATATTTCTTCTTAACTAAAACTACTGGTAGCTTACAAGGACCGTTCGAAGGGTCGATGATGTGTTGCTTTTGCATGCCTTGTATCTTATGAGCAACTTTAGCTTGTATTCCATCAATTCAGTGCTGAATTTTGGTAATCGATTCGATGCGTAGCCAAACTATGTATTAGGCGCGTTTTTTGGCTCCCCCTATCCATAACAGAACAATGCTAACCAGTGCAGACGCATTGGAAACAACAACAACTCCTGTTATGGATAGGGGGAGTTGTTGTTTCCAATGAGTCTGTAGTGGATAGCATTGTTCTGTTATAGATAGAGGGAGCAAAAAAACACGCCTATTATCTCAGCAAAAATCGTCTGGAGCTGAGAAGATATCAGCATAACGTCGAATTAGGTGAGAGTCTTTTTGGTATTGGCCATCGCTTCGTACTGAAGACCTTAGTATTCTCCTCATTGAATACAACTTCGTGTATTACCTGCTAATCTTTGATATTCAGTGCAGTGATGGAAGAAATTGGATGATAGTCAGCGATTACAGCTTTTTTTTCTCTGTTACTTTGCTCAACTCAGCACCCTCGCGATTCTGGCTAAGCTGTTTAATATGATAGAGCTGCCAAGTGCAAGAGTTGGCTCGATAATGAAAAATTGGTGGACTCAGGATCACCATCAAGTCCTGTCCATGTCATGATTTTGGACGACTTTGCCACTTTTGGCACTAATAACGGTATTTCCACTTTTTTCCACTTGATTATGCTTTCTCCTAAATACAAAGAAAACCGCAAGAGCCTTCCAAGTCTGTCTTAAGGGGTAAAACCACAGTAGCGGTCGAAAAATAAGGCTTTTTTTGACAATTTTTTTCGGAAATCTGGAACGGGAGTAGGATATTTCCGTTAAAGGGCTTTATTGAGCACACATTGAAGTATGAGAAAAAAACTTTTTATTATCATTTTCATACAAAATGGCGGCGATAGCGCCGATCTTCAAGTAAGCCTTTTTTTTTAAATTGATAAACGGGCGAAAAGATTTAGCGCAAACGATGAGACCTGGATCAAAAAAGAAACAAAGTTCATTATTCACATACAATTAGCTATAGAATCACGTAGGCGTTTTTATTTAAACTGATTTTTGTAGAAATGGCACACTTTTGAATTTTTTATAATGATTTATGATTGTGTGTAATTGTTTATAATTGTCTTAAAAAAAAAAAAGTTTACATCCAATCAAAAAACGGCTACGTGATGCTCAAGATATTTACAAAGCTACAAAAAAAATTTGAGACTGATCGGAGCAATAGTTTTCGAGTTATAATTTCGCCCAAGTTGAAAAAAGTAGTTTTGAGAAAAACGTATTTAAAGTTTAATGTGCATTTAAATCATAAAAATGTTATATGTGCCTTTAACAACGATGCCTGCACCATACATTTGGCTATCCGTGTTGGTGCTCGCCTATATAAAAAAGCTATAAAAAGCTATAAAAAAAAATTGGATTTTTTGAACCGGTTACTGTGGTGTTACCCCTTAAGTAAGCATTCATCGGTTATTTCCGATACTAGGAACACATGCTAGAATACTAAATCGCCAAGCTGTGTGTGACCAGTACTAAGTTTCCAGGTCTTGACCCGTTGGCAAGATCGACTAAGTTGGAAATAAAGTGTTCCTAAATGGTTATAAGTAGTAAATGCTCTTCCTTCATTACTCAATTGAATTAATATATTAACCAAAAAAAAATTTATTTTTTTATTTACTTTACAGTGAAGTGTCATCATCGCTGGTTGCTGTATATCGTAAACTTACAGCTAATAGCAAAATTGGATGGCAAAGCAATGGAGTTATAAATACACCAAAAAAAGAATATTTGAAATTAATGTCTGGAGTAACATCTGACGAGGCCATAGTTGTTTTCAACAGTGCATTGTAAGTGTAGTTATATATTTTGTAATTTAATTTATTAAATTACTAATAACTAACAAGCCACGCTAATAACCCTAAAGCTAATAGCTATACATTTAGTCATCAACTTGGTTCGAACATGAATCTTTATTGAATGCCTAAATCCACGAAATTTCGCTTATTCTTATGCTTATGAATAATTGCTTATTCATCAAAATTATTGAATGAAGTACTTTCGACTCGAATTATGCAGTTGTTGCATTAAATTCGAGTGGACTGCACTATATTTGATATGGGAGTTTCTAGTTTATTAGGTAACTGAACGTTACCATGTGAATGTACATTAATAGCTTAACAATTTTACAATTCAATTATGTATGTTCGTAACAAAAGATAAAAAACACAGATATCGATATGGATACATTTTTTTTCAAAATCCAAAAATGAATACACAAATGATTTTGCTATATTATAACAGTTTGGATTAAAAACAAATTGATAAACTTAGCTTTACTTTATAGATTTTGTATCAAAGCAAATTTAGAGTAACAAAGTGAATGATAACAAATAGATAGCTATTTCTATTTATTTATATTTTAATGCATTAACATAATTTGCAATAAGTATAAATTACATGCAACTTGATAGTTAAACCAAATAAACGGAACTTACTTCTTTGCCCAAAGAATCTGTGAAAGTAAAGCCCCTTTGACACTGTAGGCTCCTTGTACAAAAGTTGCGTCTAAGTATTTTCTTGTTCTTGCTGGTTTGATTTCGATGAAAACCAAGTCCGGTTCATTCTACGCCCTCGTTTGCTTATGTAGTTGGTGAAATCACTTCTTCCGTATTATCGTGTGCCCGCTTTATGGTGTTGTTGTCTTCTAGGTTCTGCCTTTTACCTCGAATTGCAGTGCCCGAATTCTCACTTTGTGTTTTGTGATTGCAAGTGCTTTGGACAGAACAGCATAATATGGAATTAAAAATTTATTCGTTCCGAGTAGAATTAAATTTGTTCATGTTTAAACGTCACTCTCTTATTACACCTCGCTAGTTTGCTCATGCGAAATAACTTGACTAGTTTTGCTACCGACTTTTGAAGATAAATAATATTAGAATCGCCTAACCCAAAAATTTATATTTCTTTATATAGAGGGTGATTCATGGAGTATACCACGTAGAGGTGAGCTGGTAGAAAAATGTTCCATGAAAATCCGCTTAGGATTCTCCTCACACGAGTTATAGCCCTTTAAGAATTTTACGATTTTGAATGTAACTTGGTGAAAATGATTGCTTTTGAACAACCCTGTGTTTTCTAAAGGTATCAGAATAAAAAATATTTAAATTGCTTGTAAATTGCTGTGTTGCGGAACAGCCGCCAGCACAACAGAAATTTTAGCCTGACCTGCTACCGTAGGTAGGGTGAGGGGCAGGTCAAGCCCTAGCTGGGTCACGCATTATGAACTATAAAAACAAAAGGAAAACAAACAGAATCAGGAAGGACCGGATACGGAACCCACCAACCATGGCTTCACTGAACCTATTTCCCAGGATTTACTTATCCATTGTTATCACACTAGACATTCAGATAAAAGAAACCAAAAGTTTTTCGAAATAAAAATAAGTACATTTAATATAAAATGAAAATTAAAGCATATACAAATACACACGATAAAATAATATTCCAAAATAAAATATACAAAGAAAAGAAAACAACGATAAAAAAATATTTAAAACATGCAAGCTAAAATTTTTACTGAACTAAAAATCAAATAATAAATGAAATTCAAATGTAAATAAAATTCATTTAAAAGACTATATGAAAAAAATATTAAAATTGCAAAGAAGAATCAAATAACTCTACTTACCAGTGGAATCCGGATGACGGTACCGTTTTCCTGGAACCATTTTTTTTTGTATTTTAGATTAAAAAAAAGATTTGAAATAAGTTTAAAGAAATTTAAATAGTTTGCATTTAAATTGTTCAATAATGCTTTGTCGTTCTCACTGCTATCGAAATCAAACCCTAAACGTACATCAACTTCATTGACTCGTATGAAATCAGGTTTCATGTACTCGTATAGTAGTTATTGAAATGCTTTAATCGCGCATGTATTATTATTTAATTTTTTGTATTGACATCTGAGGTCACGTTGATCGGGGAGTTAGTTTTTTAAATTTAATTTTTAGGCCGTGAGTTAGTTTTTTAAGTTTAATTTTTCGTTAATTTTCGCCTGCATATTGCTCTCGTAAGCTCGCATCTCTTCGATTGTTATATCAAACATTCATTAATCTACGTGAAGTTTGTCGATGGCCCGTCAACCATTTCGCCGGTTTAAAAAAATGTCGGGTTCTCCTATTTGTAATACTTAAGATTCCACAGATCATAAACGCAATATCAATTTCTTCTAATAGTCTTTGTTTGAATTGTTCTGCGGTTAAATTAAAAACAGTTTCCTAGTGTACCGGAATTATTCTCGCAAATTGTGTGTACGGATAACAGTTCAACAATTTCTCCGTTACGAAAAAGATTCGAGAGCAAACCGCTTGAAACCAGTATGGCAGTCGACATTTTTAAAAACTTCAACTCGCGTTATCAGTTCAATTTTCTTTATCAAGACAATCCGATATCGCCATTTGATTCGAAATTTACTCTCGCTCTTCGCCCTTTTACGCAATTTTTACAGCACCTTTTTCGTGTTGAAATTTCGACGGCAACTATACACCCATACGCTTACATTAGCACTCGAATGAATTTCCTTCGCGATATTTAGATTCTTCACACTATTCAGCAATTCATCATTATCTCCTCACAATGGCCTATCAGTCCCACTATTTCTTTAATTTATTCTTCACAATCTCAATTGGGCGTAGCATTTATAACTGAACAAACAAGGGCAGTCGGGAAACTAGTGACCGATTGGAAACAAACGCGTTGCCACGGCAAGCTCTCCTTCGGATCCTGCACTCCCGATATGATTTAAATATTCGACTCCAAGGCGCTATATCCTGAACTCCACGAAATATTTAAGGATCAGAGCATTTGCCGGTCACAAAATTATCTATTGTCAAAATTATTATTAGATCTTCCCAATGTTTTCAATTAAAACTAGTATATCCGCAACGTCTCGCACACTGCAACTCGACCAGACCCCAGTCCACACGGCGGAAAGCTAGATCTCAAACTTGACTAACTATCGGTCAGCATCCACGAGATTTCATCGCAAGCCTCCACGCAACGATTCCAATCAGCCGTTACCAAAAATTCATCTTAGCTGTGCATATGCTGCACAGCACACGCAGCCAGCACCCAACATTTCCAGTTTCGCTGGCCTGGTAACGCAGCTGATACAATTATTGTTTCAAATCAGCTGCGCTCAGGCCAGTGAACCCGATGCAATGCAAGGCAACATGCGACAATCAAATGCATATACAGAGCCTGTTTTCGGATGGCCATGTAATACTTTTGACCGTCGCATGCAGCATAGAATTCGTAATGTTTGTGGGTGTGAGTGTTTTAGTTGGCGGCGAGGCTGTTCCGTAACAATAAAAGTAGTGACAAACTAAGAAAAGATTCTTTTCATTTGCAATATGGATGAGACCGAAAAATTTAAATAAGCAATCAGAAAGCCCAAAATTCCGTATTGTTTCCGAGGGAAATCAGTTTCAGTGCCTTACCATCATCAGTATAAAGCTTGGATGACTGGAGAATTGTGGACCGACATCATGCTGAACGTCCAATCTAAAATCAAAGCTGGAAATCAAAATTGCCAAATAGCTTTATTTGTGGATAATGCGACATGTCATCATTTGAATGCTGGGGTCGAACTAGAAAATATTAAATTTTATATGTTGCCAGCCAATACAACGTCCATCAATCAGCCACTAGATCTGGGGATCATTCGATTTTTAAAGACATCGAACAACTGTTTTAAGAAAACAATTGCTAGCTTTCGAAGCAGAGAAAACTTCCTTCGAATATGCGAAGAAAATAGATTTGCTTGATGTGTTGCACATTACGAAACAAGCTTGGAAATTTTCTGTTTTTTTTAACAAATCCTTTAAAAAGGAACTGTTTTCAATGTTTATTTATTTACAAAAATCAATAATTTTGTATTTTTTCCTGCAAATTCATTAGAAAGTTTAAAATGTATGCACATATTAATGTTTGTGTGTTGCACATAATTTTTTAATATTGGAACTGGCTATATATAAGCTCTTTTTTTGCTTATAAACGGGTCCCGGTTAAAAGCAAACCCGCTTATAATCAACAATTTACAGTACAGTTTAGCGAGTACTTTTATCCGGGAAGTACTGTATTTATTTTCCGGTTGGAAGTAAATTGTTTTTTTTTAGTAAGGCCGATGATGACTCTCTTATCCATTCTTTCGACTATAAGTGGCTGTCCCGATGGCAGTTTCGATTCCACATATCCTGTGTCCTGATGTTTTTGCTTTGTATGCTGCACACAAAACTTTCTAATATCAAATTTTAAAACAAAATCTCTTTGAGACAAGTGTTCTCTACACAAAGCTATAATCTGAAAAACAATTCAAAAAGTTTCAACCATAAATATGCATTATGAACCATTACTTATCAGAGAATACTGGTGCTGATTTTTTCGTAATTTGTTTTTTTGTTTTTGAAACAATTAAAAACTCAAACTCAATTTCGCTGTGAAATGATGCCACGAGTCATCAATTTGTCAAGTCGTCCAGTCCTGTTCAAGTACACTTTCATTAAAATAACGATATGAATGTAACGGATAAGAGTCGAAAAACAAGAAGCTATTAACAGTCCTATACTTTTGCACAGCGAAAATTTTCAAAATTCGTCATATCTTTAACAATATTTCGAAAATGAAAATAATAAATACATAAATTGTTAATAAAAGAATTATTCTTGGTTTTAATATTTTGATCGATCCAATAACATGCGAAATAGAAAGTCCTGAGGTTCATCTATTCCCCAAAAAATTCAATTCACTTAAAACATAAATGGTCCCATACTTTTGCACAAAACTGTGTATATGCCCTGTTAATATGTCGATATTAGTTTCAAATTAAAACAATGCAATGTAATATCAAAACTAATACATGTTTGATCTATAAATGAACAAATATTCCAAGCATAATCATTTGTTTTTCATTTATTAATCTTTTTAGGTTGCTAAAAGAGGATCCCCATCAATTGTTTGAACTGCTTGCATATGAATCTGAATGTTTTGCAAGATGCTATGTCAAAGGCATCACTGAGAGGCGACATACGCCTTCATATGGGGAACTACCGCCAGAGGATAGAATAAACTGTATGAAGTATGATAATAATCCAGTTTCTTGAACCCAGTTTAATTGCAGATATACTCGGCGGATACAAAAAAATTTGCGAAGTTTGTCAAAAAACTGGAGCTTTACTGCACACATTTGAAAATGAATATTTAAATCAATTTGATTTAACATGGCACCTGTTAAATAAACGCATGTACGAAAAATGGGTTTTCTCAGAAATATCCGAAACAGCTGTTCAATTAATATTCAAGGTAAGTTTCCTACACCAACTGGTTATTGTTTTATGTTTAATTTTTTTTTTTTTATAGATGAAAGGGCAAGTCTCAAATAAACACTATTTGACGACATTAAGTAACTATATAAATTTGTGCGACGATATGTTAGACGTAAAAATTCAGTGGAAATGTGTTTGGCACGCTTTGAATAAACGCAACATGTCAGAAAATGAAGTGCAGAGAAGAGTTCGTATTCGTACCTTGCATAAAACATTTGAGCTTATAGCCCAAAGTGTTTCCGAGGAAAATCAATTATTAGTAGACTGGAAAGAATGGGACAGTTGTAAAAATAGAAATGCTGTGTGGGAAAGCCTAAAATCAGCTGTAAAAAAGAAGTGGAAAAAATCGGACTCTAAACGTATTAGTTCTTCGCTTCATCTTGGAAAGTGTGTTAGCTGTAATACTTCGACTGACAACCACAAAGCGTAATTATTCTTCTGTATCTATATTTTACGTTATATTATGTCTTTTATTTATTTTTTGCGAGTTCCTCCCATCATTTACAACATATTACAGTTTAATATTTCACGAAACTGTTCAATTGTGATCATAGATAATTTGGTTTATTTTATCAACATTTTGCAAGAAAAGTTTCAACGAATGCAAGTATCAAATCGGTGGAAAATATCTTCACAATAGTTCACCACACCAGATGTGTGCGTGATCTTCGGTCTGATGATTCTTACGTAGATCTACATAACTACATAATATGTTAGACCCCATGCGGTGGCAAAAGCTCTCTTACATTGCCCGACAGCATTCAAAGCCCAAGCTTCACTTCCACATGATTATTCCAGAGAAATTTTTTGTCCAAAATCACTCATGGATATTTGAATTCATGCCCGAGTTGAAAAGTTGCACCCTTCCCTATTAGGAAACACTAATCATTACAGCTTTCTTTGCCTGGTAAACAAAACAAGTTTCGTTTTATCAGATTCACTGTTAGGCCGTATCTCGAAGACCAACTGCCAATTAAATCCAATTCTTGTTTGTTCTTCTTAACACCTCATTCAGATCCTTACTGACTGCTAGTGTGGCCGCGTCACTACGCCGTTCTTGTTGCAGTTCGTTTATCAGGGAGTCAACTGGCATAGGACAATTCCTTCAGGGCATCCATTTGTCGCCTCCGTTTTCAAGTAGCAGCCGGCTCTAGCTTCTGACAGCAACAATCTCTGCGTCACCATGGAATGTATCCATTTAACTAGGACGTCGTCCAAGCCATGAGCTCTCGCAGGTTTACATAGCTTCCCAAAGGACACGCGGTCAAAGGCTACAAATACCCCCTTCACGTAATCACCATTTGAGATCGCTCTCTCAACTCTGGAAACCAGATAATGAAGGCTAACTGGCATGATTTTCCTCGTTGGTAGGTATGTTGCTCCTGACAAAGGGTTAGGCTTAAGCGTCCTAGTGCGTATGTGTCGCTCAACAAGTCTCTCCAGGCATTTCATCCTCAGTTGAGCTAATCGACCTAAAGTTCCTTGGATTTGAATAGTGAGCTCTCCTTGGTTTATGTATAAAGACCACCTTAACCTGTCGCAAAAGTGACGGAACATACCCAGGGCTCGGCATGCCCAAAATTTTATTCTAACTCTGCCCCCAGGTGGTCAATTCTCGAACTTGCATGACCGGATAGATGCCATCCAGGCCCGCTGTTTTGAAATTTTCAAAATACATGATAGCATATCTGGCGTTTTCGCTGCTGACCACAAATCTAGTTGTGTACCAGCATTTGCTTCTCGTGTGAAGAGCAGGAGGTTCGGTCCACAGATGCCTTCAGCGTTTTAATCACCGAAGCAACCGTAAAATGAGTCCCAAGTAAAGTGTCTAGAGACTCTTTTTTGGAATTGGTATAATCACCATCGGGGCATTTTAGAGAGTCCAGCTTAGCTAATTGATCCTTCTTTAGGACTTTTGCAAGCTTGGTCGTCTCTCATGCACCTTCCAGTCCCTCACAGAACGATCTGAATGATTCCCTCTTGGATGTCCTCACCAAATTTTTATAGGGTGTCTGCAAGGTCCTGTTAGCGATACAGTCATCATCAGCGCTGCTCTTACAAGCTCGATTGAAGAATTTCCTGGTATTTTACCTTACCTTCTGCAATCTCCAGTCCCACCAGGGAACTGTTTTACTGCATCTACTACTGCATATCAAAATATTAATAAATTATGCATTTATCTTGATATTACTATGATCGCAATGAATATAAGTATATTAGTCTTGTCTCTAGTGAGGAAGAAAGTGAGAGCTTACTTGAATTACTAGAACAATATCACTAACTTTTCCTCCGATTGTTATCAGGACAAAAATCTTAGGACATTCCATTCTAAAAAAAATCACACAAAAAGAATTGTGTCACTAAACAGTAAATTCACAAAAACAATGAGAAAATAAATATGCATATGTGTTACCAGGAGGAGAGCTAAGCCAATTTATCGAATCATAGTACACAATACTGTTGCCCTTAAAAGTGCTAAACTATGGATTCGAAAACGTAGTAGGAGAGGCTGTGCTTATTTAAAAAAAAATACCATGCAAAATTTTGAGAAAACCATGAAAGTAGTGTGTCGAAATGAAGGTAGCTATTCTTCTGTATTCTTCGTCACCCCAAAAAAATATATCCCTTCATCATACGTTTCTCTCAGAATTGTCGAAATTTATCTCAACTAATGGAGATGATCCTTTTTCAGTTTCCAGAGACAGTTTTTGTCGGCAAGCTGAGAATACATACTAACTGATATTTTTAAGGGAACCAGGTTTTCATAAAGTTACTATCATAATAGTACATTGTTCATACAACAGTACGGCGTGCTAGTCTAATGCTATCTATGTGAGTACATTAAAAAAAAAGATGAAAGAAAAACATTTAACTTCAGCAGCATGTAAAACGTACTGTTATGGTGCTAACTTGATGAAAACTTTATTTTTATTAAAAGTCTCAATTAGTAGGTATTATCAGAGCGCCACTGTTTTGCTAAGTTTGGATTACCTGCTAAATTTTTCTAATGACAATGGCTGCTAACTCATTGTCGTTAAATATTCCAACTCAT
The DNA here is from genome assembly GCA_963978885.1 of Nemotelus pantherinus. Taxonomy (NCBI): domain Eukaryota; kingdom Metazoa; phylum Arthropoda; class Insecta; order Diptera; family Stratiomyidae; genus Nemotelus; species Nemotelus pantherinus. The sequence goes on from OZ022265.1 coordinate 23,762,366, forward strand.
AAGTTTGAAGAAATTTTTTCGCAGAATGTCAAATTTTATACAATTTTATTATTTTATTTTTTTATTATTATTTATTTTATTTTTTATTATTATTTATTTATTTTATACAATTTACTTAGTTTAATTTATCAAACTGGTCAAGCTTTCAATCTATGCAAATATAGTTTGCTTCACCGGTCCTGGGAGACTTATTTTAATTACACTTCGGTTTCTTAACCTTCTTCATGTTCCACCCTGAAAATCGCAAATTATTCGAATTTATTATTTCATCGTAGGTCCTGCAACTGTGTTACTTGCTTAATTGCAGGACCTTACTACAGTGCATCTGAAGATATACTGAAAACGATGTGCTTTAAATGTGCACAAGTTCAGGAAGCTGTTGGCAAATTCGCAGTTGCACCGCCTTTCATTAATAATTTGAAAAAGGTACTACGTGACGAGGACAAAACGTCTGCGAATAAGAAAGCTCGTAATCAAGTCGATGAAATTTTTCACATTAGCTGGAAAGTATTCAAAAACTCAGAAGGTAAATGAATTTTGATGAATATTTCAAAATTTGATTTATTTATTTATTTTTATCTTAGATCGAAAAATGTACACCCGCAAGGACTCAAAACAACTTTTTTATTGCAAAAACTGTACAAGAAATGATTGTAAGCTAGCCAGGAAGATAATCAACAGTACTGTTGCTGCGGAGTGGCGGAAAATAGCAATAACATATTATCAACCACTGTTTTTGAATAACACCGAACTGGATAAATCAATTCCGAGTGTTGCGAACTACTTAAAAAATATCAATAGTGTGAAGCAAAATCTACCGCCCCATAATTGTGATCCGGTTTGCAAGGGAATGCTGTTGTTTTGCTGTAACGTTCTTATAAGACATCGCTTCAGATCGGTTACGGATTGCAAGGAAGCAGATCTGGTGCACTTTTCAATTGATGACGACACTGAATCAGATATTCATGATATTGACGACAGATTATTGGACAAAATTTTAAATACTTTCAGGTAAAATATTACACAAAATTTTCTTTTTTATGTAAGATTTTCTTGGTTCAAACTACTATATATTACAAACATCAATTAACATCTACTGATTGATATTGTTGTAACAAGGTAAAGGATAATGTGTATATGCAGAATTTTATTTGGAAATACGTTTTGCATATCTAAATATGAATTGGTGTCGATATTGATTTTGGATACGATAGTTTTATTTTAGTATTCTTTTGTTGTCCTAAAAATATCATCCGTATCATCGGCACTACAACTGGGGTCCGGTTCTGGCATCTTTCAACTCATGATTCTACTGATCTGGTCCCCGAGCGTCCTAATAAATGACATGCATCCAACAATTCCTCTTAGCTCATACGAGCTTCCGAGCGTTATCTTTGTATTTATATCTCTTTTTAGATATATAGCGAACAACTCATCTGGATGTAGCGTTTCCAGAACGGCCCAGATTCACATATGGAGGCAATGATTCTCCGCATGACTTTCCTCCCGAGCGGGACTAAGAGGTAGAGGCGCGACTAATATATTCGCTAATATCTCAGCGAATACGAATATATTAAGGGGTTACACCACAGTAGAGAGCGAAAATTTAACGTTTTTTTGCAATTTTTTTTTGAGTGGAAGGAAAAGTAAAAAAGTATTTCTTTTTAAGGATGTTGTTAAACATGTTTTGAACTTTAAAGGAAAAAATTGCTTGTTAAAAAATTTTACAAAATGGCTGCCCAACAGCCGTTCCTACGGAACGGTTTTTTTTTGAGGGGCTCCGCGGCACGCAGTAGAAGTGCACCAAAAATTAATCTGGAACAAAATAAAAACAAATTTTTTAAACTGCGTTAGTATAGCTATAGAAATATGTAGGGGATTTTGAAAATACTCATTTTTGTCAAATTGGCGAGCATTTGAAAAAAAATTCATTTTGCTACCAAAAAATGGGCACTTATTTGTATCTAAAAAATCGAAATGTTAACTTATCGAAAATCGGCTACGTATTTCTATGCGGAATGTTGTTTTAAAGATTTGATATTAATTTGGAGTGAAACAATAGAAAATTATTTGAGTTATGCTGCGTGCCGATTTGAAAAAAACGTGTTTCGAGAAAAAAGCGTTTAAAGTTTTGACTCGTGTTTTGAAGACGAGTCAAAAGGACGCTGTACTAACGTACTTTGTGTTCAACATGCTTGAAAATGTTTCTAACGACTTCTATTAGTGTATTAGAGAAGCTAGAAATCGAATGGTAAGACACAATGCTGTACCCAACGAGCAGGTGTCATTTTTACGGCAGGTAGTCGTTTCGGAGCAGTGGGGAGGGATCAAGAAAGAGCTCGAAATTTCAATGAAAACGATTTCTGGCAGATATAAAACCGTTTGTCTCTTATTCTAGAGGGTTCAAAGGATTTTTTACACCAATAACTGGAAAATCGATTCTTTGAAATTTCTACTGTAGTGTAACCCCTTAATCCCATCTCTAAGAGATGGGACGAAATAAATATCTTAACGAATATAAATATATTAGTCTCAACTCTACTAAGACGTCAGAGTACGTTTTGCTGAGCACCCAAGATCACGATCTTGTACAGCAGAAGCTTCGACAGCCGGGAGAGATTTCGGAATTTCAAAAGCCTTGACAGACTGTAGTAAGCTTTGTTGGATTTGAAGAGGGGCAGGCCAGACCATCCCCTTGTCTCTCTGTACCTCTTCTATGCTTGGTGACGACAGCATAAGATCTGTTTTTTGCATCGGTGGAGCCTCTAATTCTTCGTTGAGCTGACCTTTTAACAATGCACTTAAGTGCATTTCCCATCGGTCCAGAATTCCTCCATTATTGGTGATCAGACTACCGTCTTTATCGTTACAGTACGTGCAGCGTGTTGTGTACTGTACCATGTTTCGGACTAATGGTCCGGCCCTCACTCTCTAGTTCTTTCTATTTCACAGATCAGGCTGGTTTCTTCCGTCTGCGAAGTTTCTTCTGTGTTTTTCTGAGCTCCCTAAATACCTCCTCGTCTGTAAGATTCGAACTTGGTTCGCGAATGCGATGCGTCTATGTAAAGCAATCGGCGCTCGGAAAACCATACCAACAAGATAGTAGTCAAAGTCTATGTTGGCACCTCTATACGTTCGTACCGTCATCAGGCTCGAGTAGTGGCGGCGATCAATCAACATGTGGTCTCTTTGCTTATGAGTGGCTTCATCAGGTGATACCAGGTGGCCTTATGGATATCTATACGCGGGAACGTGGTACTAGCAATAACGAAGTTCTTCGATGCTGCTAATCTTATGACTGGAAGTTCATTGTCATTAGGGTTCTCATGGAAGCTATGGGTATCCGACCTAGTAAGGATGATTTTTACATCACACCTTAGGCAAGCATTGAGGACCCGCTCGACCTGTTGCGAATTTGTCTTGCCTTGTAGCCAATGATGGGTAGACTTCATTTTTTGGCTGACGAGGAGCCTATCCCGAGCACATAGTGTTTTAGATAACAGTTGGAGCAAGTATAATTTTTTTCTTTGGTTTTCGAGGCTTGTTTGTTTCGTAATGAGCGTTCCTGAAAGCTTATGAGTTATCAGTTTCAGCTTATCAGTTTCTCGCCAACCTTGCTTGGGAAGGATTAGACTGATATTAGTCAATATTTCTTGAAACACAAATTGAAGAATCCTTGAGCCAGTAAATTAAAAATACGTTAAAACACAAAACCTCAAAATAATTTGTTATGCCTGTAACAAAATCTTGTACAATATGTATTTAGGAACCTGTCCAACGAAGAAGAAAATCTCACAATAGTACATGTCATGATGCTGTTTTATAATTGAAAATTAGTTTTTTTTATATATATATTCTCCATATTTAAGAAAATCACATGATTTCCTTCAAAAACATATTCTGAAATAGTACTCTATCAACGTTCCAATTGAATAAGGCAGTTGCTTTATTTTATCAGCTGATTTTTGAATTCGTTGCTAAGTACATTCGGAAAATAAAGAAAAGACAAACTTACGGAGCCATGGCTTGATAGCACCCTGAGGTACTTACAAAACCAGAGAAATAAACTATATAAGATAATAAAAGCCAACATCAATGCAAGCGATGATATGAAGGACAGATTGAAAGATTTTGCAGTAGAATTAGCAGTTTAGTTTTAGTAGTTTAGAAAAAAAAACACCAAGCGAAAGGGTCTGGTTATCCTCCGTCAATGTAAAATAAAAACCTCACTACGTCCAAAACCCAAGAAAATTTATGATCTTTTCGCCGACCATTTTCAGGAAGTATTTTGTGTTTCCACTTGCTCACCCAGTGCGTCTCTCTTCCAACCCTCTCAGCTTTTTACTGTCTACGAAGTTGAATTAATGACATTATCAAAGCCATGGGGTACTAAACGGGATTAACGGCCACGGACCAGACCGGGACCGCCTATTTCCTAACCCAAATCTAAGATTGACCAAAGCATTAATATCGCAAACTTCAGCCTACCAAATCATATCCCAAAAATATCTAGAAATCTCCTTCCCTAATTTAACAAACAGATAAAAGTCTTTTGATATGTACAATTTAATTTAGTACGAACAGAACATTTTGCGTGCTCGATTTGGACAAACCTTTGCATTGCAGAAATGTACAGTGGCTCACAGCGTATTTGATATAGTGCTTCTTTAAAAAATTAAGTTGCAATAACTCAAAACATAAAATGTTTTTTTGTTTATATTTGTTACAAAGTTGCTGTTTTACATCTTAAAAAACAAAAAACTAAAAGTAATAACAAATTTCATGTCACAGCTTATTTGATACAGTTTGATTAAGCATTAAATTTGCTGTGAATTATGAGGTTTCCAGTTGATTTCAATACTTCGTATGATAGCCCTTATCCTTAAGCAGAGCCAGGAGCCTATTCGGTATTGAGTCGACGAGTTTTTTTGTGATGTCAGGAGTAATTTTTTGCCATTCCTCTAGCAGTGCGTTCTTCAGGTCTTGTTTATTAGAAATCTTGTGTTTTCTAATATTGTTATCCAACAAAGTCCACAGATTCTCAATGACGTTCATATCCGGTGACTGTGCCGGCGGAGACATCAAATGAGGGCAATCCCATATTGGCCAGGACTGCACCATTGCCAACTTGTGCTTTGGATCATTGTCTTGGTACAACCGAAATTGGTTGCTAACACCCAGTTTTTCAGTGGTTTGCAGCAAATTGTTTTTGAGTACATCAAGGTACTTTGTTTGGTCCTTTGTTTCCTCAATAAACTTTAAATTTCTGACTCCGGCTGCGGACATGCAGGCCCAAACTATCACATTACCACCGCCATGCTTCACAGTAGCTTTGAGGTTCTCCTTGCTTAGCTCAGTGTTTGCCGTGCGCCAGACATATGACATTCCGTCGGAGCCAAAAATGTTAAACTTGGACTCGTCCGCAAAAATAACCGTATTCCAGAACGCGGATGGCTTTCCCATATGCTCTTTGGCAAAGGCAAATCGGCTTATTGTATTTTTTTTTTTGCAAATGAATGGCTTCATACGGGCTACTCGCCCGTTGAAATTGTGGTCGCAAAGCACTCGTCCGACGGTTTCAGCACCACATGACTTCCTTAATTCACGATGAACCTCAGTAACCAATTTTGGAGCGGAAATCTTTGTGTTTACTTTCACTTTCCTTACAATGTATCGTTCGTCGGATACGGTGAAAATATTGTTTGGCACATTTCTCCTCTTATTTTCTACCCGACTTTCGTAAACGAGCGCTCAGTTATGTGCTGCACTGTAGAGACACTCAAATTCAATTTGTCCTTTTTTAAAGTGGTTTAATACCAATTCGCGCTGTTCAATTTTGGTGCGATGACCCATTTTACAATTTTGGCTTATTTTGGCACTTCAGATTTTGGCTTATTTTGGCATTTATAAGATCTTGCTAAAAATTACCTAAGCCAATGTCTAAACACAATCAAAAATTCAAGAAACAAAAAAAGACATATTAACGGTGCGACAAATAGAAGTTTATTCGCATTGAGGTGTCTGTATCAAATAAGCTGTGAGCTGCAATTTTTCTGCGCCAGTGGTATTTCCCTTTTACCGCACGCCAAGGAATATTGCTGGAACATTTTTTGTTTGCATTGTATTCGTTGAACATGCATCTAGTCAAATAAGTTTGAATTTTTTGGATAGGGTTCTTTATTTCAAAGTTACAGTGATTTGCATTTTTAAATAGTCACTGTATCAAATAAGCGCTGAGCTACTGTATGTTATCGAAAGTCTCGCCCCAAAACAATATTCAATAAAATCTATCTTTTCTGTACTCCAATAACAGAATATTTTGATATATACTAGAATTTATGACATTGTAGAATTGACATTTATAGAATTATCTAAAATTCATTCGTTTATTGCAGTATATATCTCAAGAATATAGACCTGGGAGTAAAAGGTAATATCAAACTCAGATAATAAGTTTTGTTCTTACTCTATGAAATTTTTAGACGACGTTAAGGAATTGACGGATTCTATGAGAAAAAATTTCATTTCATGTGTGGACAAAAAGGTATGACATTACTTTTATTAGACAAAACATGTCGAGACTATATTACGTCCTCTATTAGGATATTTTGCATCAAAAAACAACTGAATCACTCAACAGAACAGAAAAAGGAAAAAATGCCGATGAACCTGAATTACAGTACAACTCGCCATTAGAAGAAAATGTTTGCAGGGATGCTTGTTTCGATGACATGCTTGATAAAGACTATGACACTGATATGAAAATTAGTAATATTCAAGCGACTATCAGTTATTTGGAAGAAGATGAAAAGAAAAGATGTGCAAACAAGAAGGCAATCAAAAAAAATCGCCAAAAGTTGAAGAAAGAAGAACTGAAACGTGTTGAAGAACTTCAAAATTTGAAGTCTCAATATCAAGATACATATTTCAAGGAATTTTTCTTGAAAAAAGCGTTAAAAGACTTAAAATCAACCAAAAAGAAGGATAAGAAAAAAACAATTGAATTAGAATATGCAATAAAAAAGCTGAACGTCACTAAATTGAAAATTGAAAAAAATATTCTAGAGTCATTACAGATTGTAAAATCAATTAATGCTGATTTCAAGCTTGCCTATTTGCCTACAAAGGAACAACTAGAAAGCGCCTTAGAAAACTATACATCTTCATCTAGTAAAACACAATCTAAGCATAAAAATCCACCGCAAGACATGACACTTACCTCTTCAGATAGTTTACTTCATAATAATAATCTAGTACAAGATGAATCAAGTCGACCTGCTTTCGAATTGAATAATTTACCCGAAGCATCGAAACGAATCGTAACCATACGTCGAATTAATGATCCTCATGTATCTGAACCACAAGTGACAGTAACAGCAAAAGGAAATTTTCCCGAAGAGGATAAGCTATTATATACGTTCATCAATGGGCAAATTGTTCCAACTTCCAGCTCACAATCTTTTAGGCCACTAAAACCAACATCTTTCGTGGAAAAAAATGATCCTTCCATTCGGAACTTTGCATACCGAACAGATTGCTGTACTGTATACTACGATCCCAAAACGAAACCAATGAACAGGGAGAATAGTACTGAAAATATGCAGCAAAGGTCGCAATGTCATAGTGACGGCAACAGTGTGCTCGATATTACTAAAAGTAAATATTTGTTTGATGGAAGTCGGTCGCATTTAGATAAAACTCCCTGTGCAATGAACGATGGAGATCAATCGAGGATAGAAATCAGCAGAAACAATAACCCAAACAATGTCTCAAATTTGTTTGCATACGCGCAAACCGACCGACCGTCCTTGTGTACTTCGTTGAAACAAGTGAGCTTATTCAGTGAGACGAAAAAACAGACTTCGAAAAATAATACAAATGAGAATCCATCCTATGCTCAAGTAAATATTAGCATCATGGATCAAATAAACAAAGGCATTCAGGTAGAAAACTTGATGCTACCTCCTGGCATAACACTGACGAAAGTTGATCCAAGTAAAAGCGAAAAAGTAAAGGCCGATCGAGAGTTGATTGATAAGGTAAGGCATATTATGAATTGTTGTTGCGTTATCTTATTTATAACTTTATTTTAGTTATCATTCCATGTGGGAGAGTTTGGTGGCTCCAGACCGAATTATACAAGAGGGTATGGAGATTTCATTCAAAGTACAGATAATTCATCGAAAATTCAGCCAACTGTAGATAGTTCGAAAAAGAAACGAAAAAAATGTAAAACGAATAGAAAGCTCACAAACGAAGAGGATCCTGTCAAATCAAACATTATCACTTTGCATAATCCGATCTTCCATTTAGCGAAAGACGTTTCTTTAGCGGACGCTGAAAGCAGCCTTAAAATTCGATCGCTATCAATGGACCAACCGGCTTCGATCATACAAAATGAAAATGGAATGTTCACTATTCGCAGTCCTGCTCTACACAATACTCTTATGCCTAATAAAAATAATAAGTCTTATACTTGCGTATATATGCCAAATACGAAATATAGTTACAAGGAAATGCAGCAGACAGGTGAAATCAAATAAAAAAAAAAGTTACAAACACTTTTTGAAATGTTCTTTTTGGGCCTTCAATTCCTGCATTGGTTTCTTCTCAAATGTAGCCATTTATTTGATCATCATGCATGTAGGACTTATACCGTGTATTTTGTTTTGGTTGTAATTAAGGCTTAAAGTTCAAAGCTGATTGACTTTCACAATCGAACAAAGTTTTTTCAAAAGTGGTTTTGTTTTTCGAACGCTTCAGATTTGATAGATTGACATTCCATAATAATCTCCTCAATCTGCAAAGGTGAAAATCTAAATATGTAAAAAAAAATAAGTTTTCTTAACTAGTCTAACTCCAACATATCCTCATACCTTTATTTAATAGAAGAACATTAATACTGAATGGTAGGGTGGCGAGAAGAAAACCTTTAGTCAGTCAGGTTAATTGAAAAAAAGACTGAATTTCGCTTAAAAGTACGGCGAACAGGACTTTTCGTTTTGGCAAGTTCTATTCACCAACAAAGGCAAATACAACGTTATTAGATCGGATGGCATATCGTATGTATGGAGAAGAATCAATGAAGAACTCAAAGAAAATAATCTACGGCCAAGCGTTAAACAGGGTGAAGGATCCTTCCAAGTGTGGGGGTTCTATATCAGCGGTTGGACCAAAGAATATTCATATAATTGAGGGAATAATGGGCCACGCAATGAATTTTAAAGAAAGTGCTCGAAAATTGGGGATTGAAATTTTTTTTATCAAGATAATGATCCCAAGCCTATAATGTAGGGAATTGGCTCCATTATAGCTGTCCCCAAGTATAAGTCGCCTGATGTAAATGCTTTCCCGCATTTATGGGGTTACTCAAAAGAAAAATAAAATAATACATTCTATAACCATGAGAAATGTATTAAAAACAGGTTTGATTTAAGAATGGGACAAAATTGAACCTTCCTTTTGTAAGTTGATGAAGTCAATGCAAATTCAGATTAATGGAGTTAAGAGGCAAAAATAATATCAACTAAGCACTAATAAATAAACAAAAATCCTATAAAACCGTTACCAGAAAAAATGCAATAATTGTACAGAGTGGGCCAATTATAAGTTTCTTTTTAAAAATGCAATAAAATGAACATTTAATGTTTTCCCCATGTATTATGGCTTTATTAGTAAGAGTAAACATTCCCATTAATGACGGAACACAATTTTATTCACGTGCCTGGTCGGAGTAGCGCATTCTATCACTCCAATTTTCCAACACCTTTTTGATGGTTTCGGGCTGTAGCTCTCGGGTTGCTTGGATGATATTGGCCTTAAGTGCTTGAATCGTTTCTGGATTGTTGGCATAGCATCGGTTCTTCACGGTTCCCCACAAAAATATCCAAAGGGGTCAAATCGCAGCTCCGAGGCGGCCAATTGACATCTCCGAGAGGGGAATTTGGTGCGTAAAAGATCGATTGTGGCATGGCGCGCAATCCTACATGAACCAGAGGCCGTCCAAATCCATGTCTTCAACTTCAGTAAGAAAAAAAGTTTGATAACATGGCTCTGTAAAGTTCACAGTTGACCGAAACGTTGTTCCCACCCTCATTTTCGAAGAAAAATGGTCCAATGATGCCACCACTCCACAATCCGCACCAAACTGTCACTCTATGTGGATGCATTGGCTTCTCGACAATAACGTGCGGGTTTTCCGGCAATTTTATTTGTTAACGCAGCCGCCGAGATGAAAATGCGCCCCGTCAGAAAAGATAATTTTTCACCTAAAATCGTTGTCAAATTCAAGCTGTTCTAAGGCCCAAATTGCGAAGCGCATGGTCGTGCGCCTTCAATTGCTAAGTCAATTGGACCTTGTAAGCGAATAATCCGAGATCTTTGTGCAGAATTCTCCTCAGGCTGGTGCGTGAAATGTTGAGCTGTCGAGATCGGCGGCGAGTTGATGTTCGTGGAGTGAGTCTCACCCTCTCGACTACAGCAGCCACATTCTCGTCTGTGCGCACCGTACGACGAAGGGGGCCATGAGTGTTGTCCACTAGCATGCCAGTCTCGCGTACAGCAGGCGCGGCGGGTGCTTCATTTCGGCCAAAACTAATTTTCATAAAACGCACTGTTTGGGCTACACAGCACTCTGGAAATAATTTTTCAATATTTCCCAACGTTGTTCAAGCGTAAAGCGAATCATTTCCTTCCGCGGAGGTATGATACTGACTTTCTGTCAAGATTTCGAGCGGGAAACAGGTTTCAGTGTCAAAATAACCTATGATTTAAAAAGAAACCACTATATGGCCCACCCTGTATAGCCTTTTTTCATTAATTCAATTTATTCTTTAACTTGTTCCGTTTTGATTTTGTGCCATATGTTTTTTAATAAACAAAACAACTTTCAAACAAATTTACGTTCATATTAAATTGAATAAGACCTGCTGCTCAAACTCTAAATCAGTTCGGCCAGTGCGAACAGCTCATCTGATTTCGTTGGAAAGTTTCGGCTGTAAGAGAATTTTGAAGAAATTTTCGTATTGAGTTAACAAGTGTAAAAGTTAACTCAATACAAAATGTTCTTCTTTCAACAGTCGCATTCGTGTGCTCGGTCACTCGGACCTATCATTGGTTCGGACGTTTTATGAAATTTCAGAGCTTTAGCATTGAATCTGCAAACTAGGTTAACTGGAAAATCAGTAAAAAAAAAAGTTTATGGTACACACATCATCGCACTCGACTGCTTTCTCTATCTTCACCAGCACATTGGCACTGAGATAAAAGTGTGTCTTTTGAATTATCGTATATTAATTGATTTGATTGCGTGATTGAGTTATTTTCCGCCCCTAAGCGAAACACATCTTACCACTTTCCCTATTTTCTATCCCCAATCATGAGCTTAAGTAGATTGAAAAATTGGTCGAGCTATATGACGCATCTGAACTCGTCTGCGAAATAATTGGCGCGTGGTATACCCCTGATCTAGGGTATTATATTTTTGTATGGATGATTTATTTTGACCCATACTGACTCGAAAAAATTGCTTCTGGCAATAAAATCATCGGTGTAGTGGATACAATTTTCGTGGTATATAGCCCATGAAAGGTAGCATGGATGCTACCAGTGGATTCTAACAAACAAACTTAACAAACTTTACTTAAGAGTACTTTTCAAATACACAAACATAATAAAACAGCAATATCTTACTTATAGGGCATTATTATTCGATTTACTCTAAGAGCAACATTTGACACTGGAATCTAATTGTATGTTTTGATTTTATGAACACTTTTGATAATGTTCTTCCCTTACTTCAGGTTAAACCTACATATCGGAGTTTAATATCTAGTAACCTTATTATATTGTCATGGTTCTTGCAACAAGAAACGATATAAATTTGAAGATATTTGAAATATATCTACTTATCGAGCTGCTTTTAAAAATCCCAATCAAACACTTTCACGGTGTTGTCCGTTTGAAGCCAAGGATTGGATCCATCATCAAAATGCATTGGGCATTGATCTCTTTCACGCTCATATTCGGTCATATCAATTGCAACTGCAGCACCTTCTGTATAGTTCCAAGAAGTTACATCTTGTTTTAAGTTGCAAATTGCTCCCACCGCTGAAAATTTTGTGAAAACGAAAAATCAAATAACGCATAAACTGAATTATCTCTTACCTTGTGACATAAGAACTCTATTCAGATCAGCTCTCTGATAAACCCAACAACGATATTTTGATAGTGGATCCAAGTCATCATATGTTATTAAATAGGATTTTAAATTTTCTTTCCAGAAACCAATACATTTCATCCTATAATCGGGATCACCTTAAAAGTTGTAAATAAGCAATATTGTTTATTTTACAAATAATTCCAGTCTAGAAGCAATAATTTAAATTTGACTATCACGTTCTTAATATAGAGGCAACTCCCAACCATTCTATGCTAGCCATCATAGCCCAGAATATTCCGTGCGAAATTCCCGTGCAGTGCTTTATTTGATCCGATAATACTAATGGAGGACGTTTGAATCTTTTTTCGCAGCAAAACAATTGCATCAAAACTATTTAGTCTATTTAATCCACATCATATGTTTTGAGGTTTGTGCAGCCGAGTGGATAGATCAATTAAATTAAAATCACACCGAGCTTTGAGTAAGCCTGGTGGCTTACCAGGCTTACTCAAAGCACCTACCCTGAATCAAAGTAAATTTGATTCAGGGTAGGTGCCTGTTTTTTACGGTTTTAAATTTATTCGGTGACCAAATGCAATCAATTTAAACTTGATGCACTGACACTTACCATCACATCATAATAGTAAATGGTTCATCTATTGACAGGATTAATTTTGATTACTCGTGTTAGCATACAAGGTTTATAACAGTGACATAAAGGGGTAGACATTTTTTTACGGAGAGTGAATTATGTTTTCTTTCGATGATATTGACCAGCTGTCCTTGATGAACTCTTTCGAGTAACTTTCCCACATTTCATAAGAGATATGTATGTGGTGGACATTGGGCAAATGACATGAGTAGAGAGTCTTTAAAAGCTGTCGCACTATAACCGTCTTGGGCGCTGGAGACTGAAGTTGGCAGATGCTTCATTCGCAATGATTGTAAACTAGTGCGGGATGATAAATTCCACGCCTCGCTTCACTCACTCGCTTTGACTCGGGTACCCCATTCACAATAAGGTTAACTCAAAGCCCGATGTGTAATGCTAAGATTCCAGTGCTCTAGAAAACCGGTTACACAAAATTCTTGATGTCTTTGGGAAATTGACACTCGTATTCACAATGATTGAAATATTGTAATGAAGCTCTCTACCAGATTCAACCCCTAGACCCGTACGAGGGTTGTCGTGGGATTACTTTACTTTACTTTTTCACTGCGGTGGATTTGAGAAAATCCTATGTGAAAAACTACCGTCAAGTCAAATTACTTCTTCATCTTTTGCAACATGTAATCTTATTTGTTTCTTGGAAGACTTCTCTAACTGATATCACCTTTTAGAGACGTTCGGCAAACTTCATATTATAGTGACGAGGAGAGAGCTGCGACCGAGAGCGTGGCGCGCAGACGCAAACGGCAGGACTTGAGTCATCGCCGTGCCGGACCGGCAAATAGAGCCGACGGACTGCACTGCCCTCACGAAGGAAAGACGTATGTTATTTTACTCTCCATCAGTGAAACGTACAATAAATACAGAATACACTCTTTAATAAACAGTTTGAGTTATAATCGTATGTGTGTTAGTCATTTGTCCCACAGTATTTAAGTGAATGTATTGATCATTATGAGACCACTTTGCCTTTGATCATGCCCAAAGTTTGTTCGTATGGGTTTTTAAGCAATGCAGGTACCGAAGTCTTAGGGACTTTCGCTTATTGTAGAGTTATGTTATGTAGCGGAAAAATCATGGAATGCAGAGCTTGTCTATTCTATGAACGAAATTTTAAGAATCTTTGTATATTCTTCAGGAATCTATTTCGTTTCGCGTGGCCTCAAGACTGTGACTTTGTTGACTTTGTTGTGGGAAGTGGAGATGTCCAAGTCATTAGACATCTCGACAGAGACGTCCGACGGAGAAAGAAAGTCGATTTCGTGCTTCTTTTGAATCGATAGCTTGACTAGCTAATGGTAAGATTTGAGGCCGTGAGCTAAGCATTTGTATTGTACGGAGTTATGGCGGACAGGTTCAAAGTAATTTATTTTCAAATATTCTGAACTTTCGCATAAACGTTCTATCGACATTTTTTTCATTTTTGAGTTAAAAACTATATACTCTATTTACATCATTCTGCAAAATTTGAAAAGCCAATTTTTTGCGGAAGTATGTTAGATCAATATTGAAAAATCCACTCTCCATATATATCCGCTACAAATCAAAGCACATATCATTGAATATCTTGAAAGCGATAAAATGTAGATAGACGTTTATGCGAATCAGGACAGTCATCTGCAGCAAATTTTATCAACTTAAGTGCCACATTTGTTCTAAAAAAAACTATCTTCAACTAAAGTAATACTCACTGTATATATCCACTGGTCTCCCCAAATAATCAACAGATAAACAATAATTTTCATCTATTGCCATTTCCTTTTGATCAGAATCACACACCGATAAATCAGATATATTCTGCTTACATCTGATATCTGGACGAGGACTTAGTGTAACTCCACCAAGGATCCTAAAAACATTTGGATAGAATCAATTTTAATTTAGATCATTTTCTATTACCTTGTTCTAAAGGGATGTTCGCCTCGTTGAGTAAAATTAAACTTTCCAGCAATCGGACAATGGACTGGAACAGGATTTTTCAAAAGCAGTAAGTCATATCGCCAGGCTTCTTTATTGGGAAATTGTACCCATGAACAAACTGTACTGAAATCGTCAAAAATAACCGGCAAACCTTCGCGGTATCTGATTATATTGTGATGTCGCGGCATAAAATCGAAACATACGTAGTCCTTTTGACTGAAATTAGAAAAGAAAAAGTTAAGTGAGCCGAGCTGCCTTGTCGTGAAACTTTTTATGATGGTCGCACAAAAACATGCGCGAAAAACGAATCGATACAAACTATTACTCATTATTAGAACGCATCAACCCTTTGCACTCCGTTTTCTTTCCACATGAAAACCAATAACTCTGCGTTTTATATAATATATAGTTCAGACTGGTTTCTAGTGTATGGAGTTCCTGGTGTTCGCTATAGGGATATTTATCATCTATTCAGGAATTGAACTCGAACGTGAAGCAGGCCGATATCACCATTCTTCAGGATGCGAGTGGCAATGAACTTAAATGGCTCAGTCGAAACTCATAAAGGGATAGGTAATTAAAATTGTAAGGGTTGTATAGTTACAGCGAAAAGTAAAAATGTATGGACTCGAATCTGGCACTATCGGTTTCAAAAAGTTGGATTCCAGATTATTTAAGCGTATTAGAGAAGAGGGCGTCAAGTGAAGTGTATAAGGATCTTGTGACCCACAAATTACAAAATTCCGTGGCACGTCATTTAATGAAGCCTCGCTGTGTATTAGCGCGAGAAGGGATTGTGTCATAGTGTAAGGTGGAGCACAGAAACTTATTACCTGGAACTTATCAATGTTAAGGATGATGTGGCAATAATTTTGGTAAATAGAATACCACGAAATCGAAAGTGTGAGAAAAGATCCAACCTAATAAATTAACTTATTAGGGAGTTTTAAAAATGTCTTCCAGATTATCGGAAGTCTTTGTGAGGGCGAAGACGAATATTTTTTACAGGTGCTGTTCAACAACATTGTATTTTTTTTTATACTTCTCATTATCATTGTAGTTCTCTAATATTCAACATTGTAAAATTTTCCATATGCAAACATCAGCAACTTAATCGATGTTCAACCGTATTCAACTCAATGTAAGCAAGGCATCACATTACCCGCCAGACGCTAAGATCAGCGTTTTGATATCTTACAAGAAGTCGCGATTCATATACCAATCCAATAATGCACGCAACACGCAACGCAAGAAGCGCCGGCCTCAGCTAAGCGGACACAAAGGTTATAGTGAAGTGTGGTGTTAAAATGGAGCAAGTGCGTCTGCCAGCGATATAAGTATCGTTGGCAGTACCTGGGCTGCAGGTCCACGCAAAAGATCGTTGACCTTAACAGGTGCCACATTTTGTAACAAAAGAGCTGATGGCAGCTGCCAATTTCACTGTCATTCCTACTCAGTAAAGTTTGACAAATGGACGGATTTATTTATAAAATTAGTGTTCAGTTGTGCAAACTTAAAAATAACTTCGTGAGTTGAATGGGCCGCCTAATCGTCCATGAGGACGTGCTATTCGCCTTGTGATTGCAAATGTTCACAACCACTCCACGTTACTAGACCGTAGGCTAACGACAAGATTTTATTTTATTTTATTTATCAACCAAGCAAGGTACAAGTAACATAAACAGTAAAAAAAACAAAATTGGAAATTACGAGTACATAGAAATAAAACGAAAAATTAAACAAAATAATTAACAAGATAAATCAATAACAAATTAATAAATAACAAATAAATAAAACATTGAACATATAGCTTAGGATAAAGGGTTGCGGATGGCTTGGAAAATGGAGGATTTTTTGCATTGATTGAGAACAGTGCGTTCCGAGGAAAACAGCGCAGTCGTACAAGCCAGTGTTCCTGACAACCCAGATTTGTCGATTCGCAGGCGTACGCAAGAAGTTGGGATTTTTCCGTCGACTTTGTGAAAAAAATTAATGACCTAATGACCATGGATTACGTGGCACGTTCAGACAATGGGCTGAAAATCAACTGAAAGTTGATCTTCTGTTTTACGGGAAAATTTCGTTCTGCGACCAGGCTCATTTCTGGCTCGATGGCTACGTCAATAAGCAAAATTGCCGCATCTGAAGCAAGGAAAATCTCCGTAAGCTCGTGGAGACACAGTTGCATCCACGCAAATCCACTGTATAGTACGCACCACATGCTGGTGGCATCATAGAGCCATACTTTTTCAAAGATGAGCACAGCGAGCGCGTTGCTGTCAGTGGCGACCGGTGCAGAGTGATGATAAAAGAGTTTTTGTTCCCAAATTTGCATCGTATGAATGTGAGAGAGATGTGGTTTCAACAAGAGGGCACTACCTGCCCCACAGCGACCGCAACCATCGACTTATTGAAGACACATTTCAGAAATCGCATTATCTCGAAAAATGGACCCGTCAATTGGCCATCGAGTTCGTGCGATTTTACTCCGTTGGATTATGTCTTGTAAGGATACATGAAGTCGTTGGTCTATGCTGACAAAGCAGCGACGATCGACGCTTTAGAATCGACCATAACTCCCATCATTGACGATATACGGCCTAAGTTGCTTCAAAAAGTTGTAGAAAATTTGATCTTTATAATTGGCTTCTTGAGACGTAGTCGCAGCGGGTATTTGCATTTCAAAAAGTAAATGTAAATAGCTAAATTTTGCACTAAAAAACCTGTTTCATTTAAGTTTGAAATCGGAACCCTATAAAAACGCCCTTTACAAGGTCGGAAAAATACCAGAGGAAACGGATAGAATGAAAAGATAAACCAACAGTGATGAAAGACAAACTGCGCTACGCTTAAACACCATGGTCGGCAATACATCAGGACTCAAGACGAGGTAAATGCGTTAAGATAGTGGTAATGTCGATATATAGGCCCCAACGTCTTTTTAGGGGATTTCATTAAGTAATTGAAATTATTCATGCCAAAGTCGCTGAAAAGTGATCCCTAAGCAGATTGGAAGTAATCTGCAAATAAGTTTGCGATTGCTAGCAATTTGTTAATGACCATACCGTCAGAGATATAATGCCAAGGCATCCGTCACACTACCTTTTCAAATTAACAAAATTCCAAAAACGTTTAGGATTGGTTATGAAGGATTGTCGTAGCTCGTCCATATACAGGGTGGCCCAAAAGTTTCTCCCCACCTATTTAAGTAAACGCATTATTCATTATCCGTTGTCAAAATTTAACCCTTCTCAGTTTATCAAAAACCCTAAGCGGAGGACAAATATCCACTCTTCAGCTATCGTAAGGATCATATTGTGCTTAGCTACAACAGCGGTAACATCAATAATAGCTGTGCAAAGCGATATATTGCATTTCCAGGAAAAAAATTAAACAGCATTTTTTCCTATAGAGAGAGGCTACAGAGACGTACCCTTTATAAAGCTAATTTGAATTACATGGGTAATTAAGGGTCTTTCTGCGAACCTACCTGTGAAGTTTTATCGCTCCTGTCGTCAAGGATCCTTTTTCATTACCGTGTTTATCGTATGTAGTGATTTTTCTTAGAACAATTTTTACACGCTACCTGAAAAATCATTATTTTTTTAAAGTCTATTCTAGAGGACTTTTGTGCTTCTTCATTATGGCTTCGAATAGGATACAAACAAGGATTCAAATTCTTGGCGAAATAGGAAAATCCGTTTCCGAAATATCAAGGACACTAGGCGTCGACAGGAACACCGTACGATTATGGTTAGAAAGGAGGAAAGGCGATATACAGGACACAGGACGTTCCGGTAGACCGACAACTCTTTCACCGACAACAAAAATAAAAATAAGGAAGATGGTGGAAAACAAGCTAGGCATTGGAACAAGGACAGCGACCGAAAGGATAAATCAATCCGAAAATTACCAACAACGGCGAAAGACAACGCTCGATCAACGGTACATTAAATCGACGAATTGGAGAAAACATGCCTACAAGAGACGAGTAAAGCCGCATCTTGCTGTAAAGAATGTCACAGATAGACTTAGCTTCTGTAGAAGGTTGCAAAGCGAAGGATTCTGTGAAGATAGTGCTCTTGGAAGGTCTAAGAGAGCTAACGTACTTTTGACGGATGAATCCCCAATTGTTTTGCACCCAACGCCGAATAGGCAAAACATGAGAGTAAGAACAAGTTATCCAAGCACTGTTCAACCCATACAAAAGCCAAAATTTGACCCCAAGATAATGGTTGCAGGAGGAATCAGCTCACGTGGAAAGTCGAAACTTCATGTTGTTGAGCAAAACACAACCGTAGATGGATCCTATTATCGGAACAGCATTTTATCAGCTTACGCAGCATGTCAGAATGACAGAAGACAGTTTCCACATAAAAAATTGGTAATGCTTATGCAGGATGGAGCACGAGCGCATACAGCAAAGGCAACATTGACACCGACAAAATCGATGTTTCCAACTGTTTGGGAAGATTGGCTTGGAAACGCTCCTGATCTTAACCCAATCGAACACGTTTGGGCTAGACTTCAAGAGAGTGTATTTAGACATCCGATGCCGAAGAATAGACGACAATTAATTGCAAGAGTACAGCAAGAATGGAGAAGCTATACCGAGGCCGAATTAGAAAATTTATGTGATAGCTTTGGACGTCATATTTTAGAATGTATAGATAATAACGGTAGACATACGCGTTAATGGTAATAAGAATAAGAATCTGTATTATGTTAGCATTAAAAATAAATTTGAATTTTTAAATTATGTTTGTTGGTTTGCTTTTTATAACAAAAAGTTTGTGGAGAGAAACTTTTGGGCTACTCTGTAGTTAGAGCGAGCAGATGAGGTTTCGTAATAGACTTCATAGTTATTTTTCCAGTTGCGACGAGCTTTACACTTTCCACACCTTAACTTTCAAATTCTTGAGATAGGTTAAACTCGGTTTGATTCATAGGAAGCGTTTCAATAGTACAGGGTTATGTTAACGTTACAAAGATCGTAAGTAATACAAGCTTACAAAATTTCATGCTCGTAAAGATGCCTTCAGGGCCGTTTCTAGTGCACTCCTCTACAGATGCAATTATGGTAAAGGATATATTAACATCCACCACCATGACGGCTTTCCTCTCTTGGATTTTGACCTAAGTTGGGAACACCCTGCCGTCCTATCATTCATTTTTGCTACAGGTTGTAGATGAAGTTTGCTTGTTTTGATAGTTGCATTTAGAGTAAGCAGCATTGAAAACAAAAACCGAGGTAGGATTGTTGGTATTTTCAGCTTTCCAGCTCTCGATAGAGGTGCAAAAAACGCGCCTGTAGACTTTCTGTTATTCTATGGAGTAAATTTCTACGAATTCACTCAGATATAGTTTTTATGGCTATCTTCATCTCTGGCACGTTAGGAGCCGTTTATTGTTCTATCATCGATAGAGAAAATATTCGTGTATCATTTTATGGTGGTGGTTTTCTAATAATGAAGTTAAATTACACCAACATTTCTTGAATCACCCTTTTATTGTGATTTATAAAAATCCACTTTAATTGATGCGAGAACGACTTAATTATGCGAATTATTGACCAGGCTTGGCAAAAAAACTTAAGCGAAATAGTCTAAAACTTGCACTAAAAATATTATTTCTTTTTCCCCCTTTTTGCGTTTGCCTCGTCAGCACAATAGCCTTAACCTCTGTCCTCTGCCTCGAACGTTAAACATTTTCGAATTTCTGGTTTAACTTTTACGATTTAAAATAGTTGGAAATAGAAAATTAATGAATTGTCATATTTAAAGTGTGTTATGCATACCAACATATATGAGCACACAGAAATTTGCATATATACATACCAGCCATCCACAGTTAATCTTGCCATCATAATCCGCGTATCGCGTTGTTCTCTGCAAACATAAATTTTCCTTCGAAATCGAGCTTTATCCGGATAGTAAGTTTCTATTATATGGGTTTCATTTATAAACACATCTGCATCAATCTTGGCAGTGTTTACCCACTCTCCGCTAAAGTTTTGTGGGAGCCTACAACCGGGCACAACAACTTCCGCCTTTACCGGTGTTAACTTCAATCGCTCTGGTGAATTTTCTACCGTTTTTAAAGTATTACATTCAGCCGTTATTGACACGCCAATATATAAATCATCGTCTCTGTTTTTCAGAAAACATCTGTATTTTTCATCTTTTCGACTCTCTTTCGTGTTTGCAACAGCGAAAAAATGATTTTTTCCAACAAACCAATCACCTAAGCAACTGTATTCAACAGTACCGTCAAAAGTGCCATCCATTCCTTCGCAACGCCTATAGCTGATGTTAAATTTTTGATTCAGAATCAAAAATTGTGATCCTGCTGTCTGACAGGATTGGATACGAGCTTCTTGTTGATTACAAACGCCAGTGAAGCGGAAACGATTCTGAAAATTTGATAGTAATATAATAATTGGATAAAAAATAATAATATTGTATGCGTGCATAGTAGTTGTATATACATATGTTTATTATTATTTGACAGTATTATTTGGAAACATATCTACTTTACCATGCATTTGTATATTTGAATGCAAGCTAGGAATTATTTTTATTGGAAACGATAAGACCTGGAATAGATTCGTAGATATAACTGATTGTATTATTTCTTATCCATAATAAAATCCTAAATTAAACTTAAAATTCTGAGTGAACCACTCGATTGCTTGGTATTTCTTCCTAAATATATTTTCCATGCATTTGAGAGTGGCAGAAACAAAAAAAAAAACAACACAGCAAACAGAAGCAATAAGTGCTGCAAGCTAAGCAATAAGTGCTGCAAGATAAGCAATAACTGATGCATTCTAGCGCCTACCTTATTTGTTGTGAATTCACAGAGCAATATTCCTCAATCCAGTGATTGTGTTACTTGCAGTGAATTCTTCAGAATATCTGGAGATAAAAAATAGTCTTCCCATTATATAATACAGCGGTAACATAAATAGCTAGATGATCATTAAATAGCTCTGGGTTAGCGATAGACAACTTTATTTCAGTAATTGAAGATAACACAGGTGTTTAGGAGCTATTCGGCAGAAGATATGTGCGTAGGCATGGTAAATCAAGCCAGAGCTGTACTATGATTAGAATATGCAGTTTTTATTTTGCAGTTTTGTGTTGTGAACGCTATTTCATTTTCGTCCTCGAGTCAATAAGCAGGTGTCCCAATTTTGGGTTATTTATTAAAACTACTGGGAAGTAAACGAAGCAAGTTCTGTTTTAAGACTACGTACTTTAACTCCAATATATTATGTCTTTGCAGTAAGTTTAGCTGATAAGTATGAGTTACATCACACAACTTCAGGAAGTGGTAGTAGTAAAAGTAAATTTTGTCTATATTTAAACACATACAATTCAGGGTAAATACTAATAAAATTACTATTGTAGAATTAAATATTTTCTAATATTACTGGTTTTGAACTTGACCCAATGTAAATTCGAAGTCTTACTGGAGTTGAGCAGTGATAATTTTATAATTGAGCCTTAGTGGTGTATGATTGCGAAATATTTGGCTCGATTTGTGGAGCGTTTCAATTTCAAATAGGCCCAATTTCAACTTGATCGATTCCAGCAAATCAGAGTCAACACAACCTAATATGGTCAGGTTAATCTTTAGTAGTGAACATAAGATTTAGTAGGTAATGTTTGTACAGCGTTCAGCATAAGAATCATTCTCAGAAAAACAACTGATATAGTTCAATGCGCTGTTCGGTATATATTACGTTAGTAATTTATTATTCTTTGTTATTGATTTATAGTCCAGTCAAAATAGACATTTAACTTTGCGAAAATTCGCATATAGCTGAAAATTGGTATAGGTCTTAAATACGCAATTATTAATAAGACATCAAAAGTCCCCACCGTTCCTACGTCTGCTAAAAATTTTATTCAAGGTCAAAGGTAAAAAAACTCGGGTTTTCGCATTTTTCTCGTAAAAGGTAAGTGCTATCGTAAAAATAGCTCAGATAATTTTTGTAGATCATGCAATTTTCTACAAAAATTGTTCTTATACTTTTTTCCCCTAGGAATCACCATTCCTGAGATATAGCGATTTTAAAAGTTGAAGCAGTCACATTTGACATAATATGCACACATTTCCGCACCACCGCACGAAGTAGTGTACTTGGCGCATTTTTTTTAACGTGGTTTCCGCAGTAGGCATACTCCACGATCTATTGTGATTAACTTTTATTAGAGAGTATTCTATTGATTGAAAAAATTGTACTTTTGGTATTAATTAAAGTAGAACGGATTAATGTTAATTTCGGGAAAATTTTAACCTTCAAATGTTACTTTAACAGTAATGTCTTTTTTTTTTATAGTGATTCCCAGACAACTAGTTTGTTGGTATAAGGGATAGCACAAAGTTTTTACGTTCCAACGTAAAAAAAACGTTCGCTTTCGTTTTCCTTTTTTGGCTGGATTTCTATAGATTGCTCTAAAAAGAAAGATGCATCAGTTGTCTCCTCATTGATACCATAAGAATCTTCATCTGTTGTAGACTCTTGCGGTCGAGTCAATCTTTTTAACTACATCTGCACAATCAATTAAATCATAACGTTTTTCTGGCAATTTAAATACTGTTGTTTTATCCCTTTTGAAAATTGTTGATGTAGTATCGCAGTCAGTTATTGCATGTAAAAATAAAATATGAGCTTGATAGTTTGGATATGCAGATAAACTTTCCGAAGAATACATTTTTGTTTGTACTTGAGCTTGCCGAGGTTTTAAAAAGTAAATCATTTTATTAATTGGGGCTCGTGCAGTTAGTAGTATTAACAAATCAACATCTTCACCAACAACGATTGTTGTATTTGTTATATTGAATTTTTATATTGCTTTTTCAATTATGAGGACATCAGCGTCATTATCAGCTTATTTCACTAAAATGTTCGCAGCTGAAAATTTTTCCACATAACATTTAAATGAAGCGAGACTTGTAATGAATATTTGCCAAAAATTAGTGTTGGTTTGTTGGAACTGTCATAAATCGATCAAAAACGACATCAAAAGATAAAGACGACGACGTTGTTCTGCAGCTTTAATATTCTTCTTATAATTAGTATATCCATCAAATACTATAGTCACACTATGACCAAAATGTATATGTACATACTGAACGTATTTATCCAAAATAACATTAAATGTTTCTTCTCGATCCCACACTACGTGGTGTAATAGAGATCCTCCATCGATATGATGTAAGTAGTAATTGTGTTGTCAATTTCAATGTTTACAGATTGAAAGCAATCATAAATAGCTGACTCCTGTGTTTTACGCATTCCAATTACATCAAAGAGTAACTATGGGTAGGGGGCTAATTCATATTCGATGAATCTTGCAAGTTCATCCTCAAGTGTCTTAGTGATACTCATGCGTTGAAATAATAATGCAGGGTCTGTAGGTATCTTCTCATCCTTAACTTTTATGATGCTGCCCATAGTTAAAAGAGGAAGTACTTTGTAAGCGCGTTTTAATTTAATATTATGAATAGTTTGGCCAGTCATTTGTGGTCATAGGAGCGATTCCAACTTCACTTGCATTATGACAATTTTATTATCACCGACGACTCCATTGGCAATTGACATGATTTTTTAATATCAGGGAAATGTGATAAAAACAGCTCAAGAAGTTTTTTGAAGTTTTCAATAGCTCTCTTTACACGTGAATTACTTGCATCTACATGCTGATCTGTTGTGTCCATTCTTACATTAGCGAGATCTTGCAATCCTTCACACTTAGTATTCATAGCATGCATGCCATAAATCAATTTACTTATGACACTCTCTTGCGTACTTCTCCCTCGAGCAACACTTCCATCTGTCTCCTTTGTTACACAATTAGTTACACAATTTAATTTATCATAACGTCTAGCAGTGCAAAATCCTTTTATAAATTTTTGGTAAACACTAGGATCAATGAAGTTCTCTAATTGTAGCATATCTTGCAGATGTAAGTGCGCAGACTTAGCATAAGGAAAATGTTGTGATGCGTGAAAATAAGGAAGCATTTCTTTAACGCTATTCAAATGACCTTGCCAATCGCCCACACGTCCAGCTCTTATAAACTCCTTTGCAATCGATACCAAATGAAAATATTGTATCCATAGTTTGCTGTAGGTCCTCATTCTTCATATTCCTTTAGCTTTTGATTGAACTGATAAAATAATGCTTCAACTATTTCATCACCATTTCCGATATCATTATATGAAATAGTTTGGAAAGAAACGTTCAATACTAAAAGAAAAGGGCATACGACATAGGCAGGTATAAGCCGGAATCATATAATTTGTTCATATTTTACTGTGTGAGTCACACCAACCAATCTTCCATATTTTTACGTTTGGTGACGTATACAGGCCGCGTAAGTATTTTGATGTTTAAAATCGTTAAATCTCAGGAATGATGATTTATAGGAAAAAAGTGTGAGAACAATTCTTGTAGAGAATTGGATGATCTACAAAAAATGTCTGACCTGTTTTTACGATAACACTTACCGTTTACGAGAAAAATGCGAAAACTCGATATTTTTTTGCCTTTGAACTTGAATAACATTTTTAGCAGACGTAGGAACGGTGGGGACTTTTGATGTTTAATTTATAATAGTGAATTTAAGAACTATACCAATTTTCAGCTCTATGCGAATTAACACAAAGTTACGAGTTTTTTTTGTCTATTTTGACTGGATTATTATCTGTATTGAAATATTTCAAATGAAAATACTGTCGAAGAGTGAAGAAATATTTAGATTTTTTGAAGGGTGTTTGACTAGAATAATCATTAGGACAAATAATATTTATTTAAGAGAGGAAATAGAGAAATACTTTGACAAATACTTATGAGACGATACGTGAGCAAGTTAACGATCTCATAGGCAGTAGAGTGGCGTATGCTGGAGAATTAATTAGAGTACAACCTCATGTGGACGAAAGAGTAGTATGCATTAAAATATATCGCTGATGATTCGCAGCCGTAAACACTGAGCCGTGATTGCCCTGTGGCAAAATTCATCGGAAAGAATCAAAGTGGCTAACACGTTCACGTTCAGCAGCATCCATGCTGCCATTTTTTCTACCGGGGCGAGCGTCGCAAGCACCAAAGTGCCGGACATGTGCTTAGTGATACAGGTATGGGGTATGGGGTACAGCAAAACTATCGCCGAAGGTCGCAGTATTGTAACTGTAACTCAAAAACAGAGAAGGAGCCCATAAGCAGGCTCAAGAAATGTTAGCTAGCAGCAACTGAAGAAATGGTGGTTGGAAGTACTTGGTTTGCACGCAAAGATAATCACCGAATCGCCAGAGGACACCTTTCTAAACTAAATAGATCAATTGATAGCAGTGGTGGCTCCTGACTTTATTTAGCGGAAGTAGGATGAAACTGCATTTAACATGCCACTTTAGTAGGCTTGGAAGTTTCCGCTTCGAAGAAAATATTGTTCAGGTAGGTAGACAGACGATTTATTTTTTTAGTTTATTTTATATACATATATTTAGTTTAGTTGATATGTGGGAAATCCAACTCAACTTTAGGTTGGCTAAAAATATTTAATTAATTTTGGGAAAATACAATGAGTTGCAGCATTCTTCTTAAAACGATTTGCGATCATTTTTGAGTCATGAAACAAATATGTTATAATGAAACATTTAAGACACCTGACGCATGTACCTATGGAGAAGATGATGTTCTCAACAAAAACCCTAAAGCACAATGAGCTAAGCATATTTTAACATTATTTCTCATAAAACTAAAATGGACAAGATAAATTTATATTGTTTCTTTTGCCCTTATCCCAGAAATAGGTAAAACATGCTAATTGAAAATTGTAATATCTTTCGCAACTATGTTTTTTATTCATGAAAATATTTGTACTAAAGAAGAAGCAGCATTTCATTATAGCTATGTCATTCCTTGCATAATTTATTACGCAGACACTCAATACTAACTCCAAAACAGCTGCCATAAGTCGACTTTATCCCAATTTTAAAGTGCTCGTATTTGATAGCATAGAGCCTGAATTCTTCGACCAACAGTTTTGAATTAAAGCCATACTTTTCGGAGAGTTTGCGCAAAAACTAAATGTCATTTAGGTTTGAAGAAAATATACGAATTGGGTGGTTCTTCTTGTGGCCTTCAAAATTAGAGGCCAGAAAATAATATGTATGCTTGTATTTTCTAGTGTTGTGTTACTCATACAAGATGCATGACAAATGTCCCATACACAGCTACAAAATTTCACATCACCTCAAGCTTCAAATTTGTACCACCTCATTTTTTTTTGTCATATTGAGATGAAGCGATTGCTTCTAAGCTTCGAAGCGATTGACTTGAGACCCTTGAGGCGAACCGATTGTAGTACACGGGACAAAATTTGTACCAACTCATTTTTTGTCATATTGATGTGCTTTGCTCAACTTTGAAGCGATTGACTTGTGATACTTGAGGCACAGGGATTGCTGTACAAGGCGAAAATGTATGCATGCGAGTTTAGTTTTGAGTTTGATTTGCACGATACTTAAACCAAAATATTGGTGGTAATTAGCTACCATTTTTGGAAAATTGTTTAGTAGATTAGTAACAGTACTGCTCTCCTTAGCATAAACGTTTTACCTACATTTTTTTTCATTTTTGAGTTAACGCCGAATTCAAAAACTACATACTCTATTGAATCATTCTCCAAAATATGAAAATCTTATCTTATGTGGAAGTATGCTAAAATCAATAATGAAAAATCCCCCATCTATAAAAAAACGTAACCAGTACTTAGCATAAATGTTCTATCCTACCGTAGCGGCGGCGTAATGGTATGGGGCTGTATGGCTGCCAGCGGCGCTGGAAATTTATAGATAATTGAAGGAATGCAACATGACACTTCATTTGAAGTATGACATTGTACCACCTCAAATTTGAAAATGAGCAACTCATACAAATACATATCAATATGACTGACGACCCAATACTAGTATTTTCTGCTAATAAAGTATTTGTGTCCAGAATGAGCTACAATGGCACCCAAAGAAACAAGATTTGTTTTTTTTTTTGTTTATTCATGCATCGCGTCTTAGAAGCTGTCTAACAAATCATTCTGGATAGTTTTGAAAGTGGCCGTTAATATATTTTTAGGTATGTATATCTAATTCACCAATAAAATTTGCTCTTCTCTGATATATTCTGAAGCTAAGATTTTAAAAAACGAGAATGAATTAAACAACACGTAAAAATAAGTAACTAACACTACCAATTGCCTTGCTGAAGCACTTGATTAGTACAATACTTGCATTAGTAAAGTTTTTATGAATAATTAACTACTCTCATTATTGATATAATTAGCCTAACGAAAAACTTTACAAAGTTGGAAATTACTTCTTTCTTCCCCCTTCAAATATCTTTTTCGACGAAAACTCCGTCACATTTGGATACTCGATAACTGAACAATTCTCTGACGACATTACCCAGTAAAATATCCAGAGTTAAAATATTTTTAAAATACTATTTATAGCCCTTTTGTTTAGACGAAAAAACAATATCAAGAATAAAGAGAAACTAACGGGATTTTATCAGCAATTACAAGAAATAGAAGACACACATGAATTGTAAATGGCCGCGTACAGTAATATACCTCAAGGGGAAATTTCTGTATAGTATGATTTAAATTGCATATATGTATGTCTGTCCAGACTTAAATTAACCTAATTAATAAAATTAATTCCAATAGTTTTATTCTAATTTCCAATAAAACTATTTTTTAATTTCCAATAAAAAAATCAAAATCAAGAAGTAAAATATAAGCAACGACAACACTAATCAGTATATGTAACTGATTATCGACAACAAAGTCTAAATGCATAAATTCTATTGCCGCGAGCACATTCTGGATGTTAATACTCTGGCTAATCCTAATTGGCGCACTCCTCGCTTTCGCGCATGCCCTTCCAGCCTCCTGATTCTAGC
The DNA here is from genome assembly GCA_963978885.1 of Nemotelus pantherinus. Lineage (NCBI taxonomy): Eukaryota > Metazoa > Arthropoda > Insecta > Diptera > Stratiomyidae > Nemotelus > Nemotelus pantherinus. The sequence goes on from OZ022265.1 coordinate 23,791,091, forward strand.
CAGAAAATCGCGAAAATGAGAAGCAGTGCAGACGAGGAGATAATGAAACTGTGCACCGTTAGTTTGTATGGATAGGAAAATACATGAATAGATATGAACATGATCGACAACACCTGACGAGCTCTATCATTAATACAGCTGGAAACATTTTAAGCTTCAGTCACAGAAGTGGAAAGAACTGTAGCAGCAACGTAAGTATGCAACAAAAAGAAAGCAGGCAAGCAGCATTCCATCGACGCAGCTTTCTCAAAAATCGTGTAGAGGCTTATCTTTATCTCTGGCAAGAAGATGAGCCAGCGCATCGAGCCAAGGTGAATGTCAAAGAGAAATATGATACATAGGAAAGAGGAATCACCTATATAAGTCTAGAGGCGAAATCTAAGCAAAAGCGATACAAAACGACAAGTTTAATAAAGGTGGTTTTTACACTTCAGAATACTTCGAAGCGACCGATGAATGAATTACCAAGTTGACTGGCTACATCGCCTTCTTTAAAAAAAAAAGCGAAACTTGCCCGCAATACTCCTAAGCAATGCGTCGATTACCAGAATCTAAATATATCGAACATATATCGAACTGTACCTCGATTGCAGGCTCACTTTGAAATACCACGAGGCGAAACACAATAGCGAAAACGCCACAGCTAAGACATAACTTTGTCAGTTCGATGACTAATAACACTCTTCACTATGAATCTACTTGCTTTAACTTTGAAGTTCGACATTTCCATCACACTCAAGCAGAATAAAACACTTAATCGAAATATCGTAGATGAAGCACATTGATACTCCGCATCAATAACATTTACAGACCGATATACACTGAAGAAGAGGGCAGATTACCCTCGAAATATCGATATTTGTCACAAAATTAAAATATATCTAGCTTCGAAAGGAAAAAGCGGTTTTTTTATTAAAATATTTACAGATGTCTAGGAATCGAATCTGTTAGAAACGAAAAAGAAATCTAGGAATCACATCTTAAAAATTTCTCTAATCATCTCAGTAGGCTCTGTATAGACATTATTCTTGAACTTGAATTCCGTTATCTAATATGAAATAATTTGCTCGAGCTTGTATCCTGTTGATATGCCCATCGTTGCTACAATTGGAACCGGATCAGAGTCTCTCCCAAACAATAGGTAAAGGATAGGTAAGCTAGTCGAACGAATGATTTACTGAATTTGAAGAGACATGGATTTTCATAGTTCGGCGAACTGAATCAGACTTCTCAAACCATAGTTTCAAACCTGTTTTGTATTCGACCGGTCCTGTATGAAATGTACAGTCAGATCAGTGAGGTCTGATCAGTCGTCAACGATACCACATGATGCAAATTCAATGCAATAGGCATTGTATTCATTGAATTGCTGTATACATAAAAAAAAATCAATGAAAATTGCCTTATAAATAGTCTAGTAGTATTTGCGAACGCATAGTCGACGCTCGCCCTTTTTCTTAATTTAAAACATTATAATATATATACTTTTATAAATGCATATCAAAGGTATATTACCTGATATGTGAAGTGCCAAACTCCTTCTAAAGATGATCGACAGTTTATTGGTATGTAGTTCTCATTGTAAAGCGTTATTATCTGTTGGTCATTGGATATGCCTTTACATACATTTTCAATTGATGGAAGCTCGTTAGGTTTCAAAGATACACAAGGACCTAAAAAAAATGTAACGTCAATTCCTTACACATGTAGTACTTCTTAGTCTTATTTGCAATATTAGAAAACTGTTTAGAATAAATAGTAGGGAAGCTTTTCTAGGAATAAAAACGGAAATTGATAACTGATGTTTTACTCGACGAGTGGTACAATTTTGTATCCTGATAAATTACTTGTCAAGTGGTTTAGTTTTTATCAACAAAGGATTAAATACCCATTCCCACCACCTTGGAAATTTCTTTCAAACTTTTCTTTGCCAATTTTTTGTTATTTTACGCATATCTGTTGTGGTGTATCTCAACCGTACTTAATACTGGTTGGAAAAGGTTAATGCCATATTTCTATGGCTTCTGCCATCTCGTTAGTGTATCTATATGGAATAGCTTACGTACTTTCAACTTTTTCGAAAACATTTAATGTTCTCGGGAACGTCTTCACACAATGGTAGCAGTTTTCTTTATCGTCTTTAAATACGAAAGTATAGTCGGCATTTTCATGGTGAACAACAACGCATACGCCTCTGCCAGACATCGAATTTGCGTCCAATCTCGTTTGCGTCGGTCGTCCCGATTCCCAAGAAAACCATGCTCCACGAAGAATTTCTGGTATGACACATGATGATCGCGTCAGAGGAACTAAAATCGAACGCTATTAACTTATAAGAAATATATGAGAACTCATTGTATTACCTAAAGCAGCAAGTAACGCGAAAACAAGCAAACCGCACCTAGTCTCCATTCTGTAACAGACTAAATGACATACCGATCTCGAAGCATAGAAAACATTGATGCAGGAAGAGTCAAAAGCGCAAATATGTGCTGGGTCCTTTGAGCAAAGAGGCAGTAGGATTAACCAATTTTGCTTATAAGCAAAATTTTGGTTATAGAAAATTGATTGTATATACAATTAACGAACGGAACGGCAGAATGAAGGTATTTACCTACTTCATTATTTTCCTTTGGATGATATTGAGCCAAGCTGGCCACAAACCTGCAAAAAAGATTCGATCGCAATATAAATCCAATCCAATAAAAACAGCTGTTGTCATCTATCATTCGCCATACCTAAGATCCCAACCACAAATAAGCCGATACACGACCAACGATAGCGCGGTGATGTTCAAAACTCAATGAGCGTTTAATAGCTGCCTAGGAATGAAAATCGAAAGTGATTCGTATCGTTCGTGTGTATTCTCGATACAACGGCTGTACCAACCCAAGCCGGTACAATTGCTGTACCGTCTATTAGCGCTTTACTATGCTGACATGTCGCTACGAACATCACCCCGTGTCGCAAGTCGCTTTAAAAATGTCGCTATCTCAGAATCCTAATCGCCAAATCACAGTGGCTGTCTTGAGTTCCCAATCGCCAAAAGAGAGTCCGGAGTTTGTTGGCCGGCCGAGTAAACATTTTACGTAAAAATTACAAGAACTGGACTGCGTTTCGAACTTGTGTTAACGGCTGGATGTGAGTACCAATTATCTTTACTTATTTCATATAAAAAAAATGAGACTATCTTAAAGGCTGAAGTGATTATGATAGGAAGCCCCTGTTTCCTCAATCCACATATTTACAAATGTGTTCATTGTGATATAAGTTTCGATAATTGATAGTGTCAAATACAGGTGGGAATCGAATTATGTGCTTGTGCGCTTCGATTAAAGAAAGAAAGGATAAGTCTATTAGAAAATGCATGCCCAAAGAGAACAGATCGGATGCTGATAACAAAGATAACTACCTGTCAATTGATAGTCTCGGAAGTTGCAAATACTGTGATGACAGGAATTGTTTGTGAAATGCTGAGTTAGCAGCTTCTAATTAAAGTCGCCGCAAGTGGTTAAAGAATACTGCAATACGTTCTGTTAGGCTACCTGTTGATATATCTAATATTCAAATATTAGATCTAATAATCTAATATGTCTTTATTAGAATTTATATAGATATATATTAAAAATTATGTATAAATTACAATAAAACATAATAACATAATAATATAAAAGGCGAAACTAATAAAAAATAATAATAATTACAAAAGTAGCGATAAATATCAGCTGAAAAGGATCTGTGCAATGATGTCGTTGAACGAAAATGTTTTGTCAGTTCAAATTCAAACTGAAAATATTCTATCTTCGTGGCAAAGTACATTCCATACAAACTTTTATTATAAAAGTAAACTTAATTTTGTAACTTTAATTGCAAAATAAATGTACGAATACTTTGTTGCAATAATGAAAAATGTAAAACCGGTCATTTTTCTCCAATACTCAGCCGCCTAGAGCTAATAGTCAGCCACATTTAATCCAATAGTCGGCCTTTTAGTAGGTTACGCTAACATTTAAGAGAAATGTTGCAGATTTTGCACACAAATGATAGGTTCAGCACTCAAGCAAAATTCACCATGATTACCGAAAATGTTATTTATAGAAATATTGCTAACTACATACATATACGCTAAACTTCTGTTATCATTTCACCGGTCACGAGTTCATTTTTACACATTGATTTGCTGAATGTTTTCTACTAAAATCATTCAAATATTGTTCCGTCCATAGCATTATCAATATCGCCACGCTAATAGTTACATTTACACCAGCGTTGTAATGTTTTTCATATTTTTACACACATATTCAGTAACGCAAAAAACCATTCTCCGCGGCCTTTCGGTATCTGTTAATGGATTGTGGCTATTGTGGATCTTGGTACATAAATCAAATTTTGTACAGCATCCATCGTTTGGAAAAGATTTTTTTATCCGGATACTTAAGAATCACTCTCGGAAACATAGTGATGTATAGGAGAGTAAAAAAACGTTTTTCGAAAATTTACTGGTCTTCCAAAAAACTCTCTGCTACAAATTTCAACACAACCAGGGGAAATCCTAAAAATCCTAGCACTCAATCAGGAAGACTGACAAGTGGGTTGAGTGGCTAATATTGAGAACCAGTAGTAGTCAGTTTGCCTATTATAAATCGAATTCATGGTTTAAAATACTTCCTTATAGCTAACTTATGATAATAAAGCAATTTCTGTTTAGCATAACTTCTTGCTAATCCATACCAGAATATTTAAGAAAAGCGAAAGAAATTAAATCACTTGATTGCACCTCCCAGTCTCAAAAATATTAAAAACCAAGCAAATCTACGATTGTATTTTTATCAGCAAAACTTCTGCTAATGGCGTTACCCACGGATGAAATGATCTACTGTACACAGCTGCGTAATGTGAAATAAACGACTGGCTGATTTTTTTTTTACCATAGTTCTTATTACTAAGCATTTAAATATGAAAAAGGCTGTCTACTGGAGAAGGGCTGACCACTGGATACTTTACCCTATATTAAATATAAATAATCAAGACAAGGCATAAGAGAGGGCGAAGAATCGACCCCTGCGGAGTTTCGGAACGAGGACAGAATGTGAACGAAGAAGAAGGGAAATCACATTTAAGGCAAACGTTGGACAATGTTATAATGTTAGATGTCGAAGATCTGCTCTTGATAAATCCATATTGCTCAGGAATAAGCTTATTGTTAACAACTCTTTCGAGCACTTTGCCAAAACGGGAAAGAAGGGATATTGAACGATGGCTAGAAATGCAGCTTGAGTCATTAGATTTTTGAATCGGTAAAATGGGCAGACTTTCATTGGAAACGGAAGGAGTCAGAGAAGAAAGTTAAAATAACATACAAAGGAACACACTGCTACGAGGACTATTTACTGTAAATATAAGCCCACAGGTCTATTAGCTGACTATAAAGTATTTGATAGCGTTAGAAGTGAATGTAAACGGTCAATTAAATTAGATCGCTATAAGTAATACGTAAATTAGAGACATCTCGTGCAACACTAAGCATTTCTTTAGTTACATTAACAAGGAAAGATTTGATAAATCATTTCCCCCGATGATGCACATGGAAAACCATTTCAACTTCGACAAGTCTACCATATCGAATATGTTCGCAGAGAGTTTTACGACCAAAGCCTTTTCAACCAAAACCAGTTCATTTGATCCTCCGGTTTCCTTAACTCATCTTAATCTTAATTGCCATACACATATTATAAGCTCCAGTTTGCTATTAAAGAAGTTGCTCTCTGTTGATGTAAGTAAATGTGGGGGGCCTGACAGTCTGCCACGAATATTTGTTCACTTCTAGCCCCTATACTATATATTTTCAATCATTCATAAGCCCTGGGATATTTATCCAAAATTTGGAAGAGCTCGCATGTAATTCCAGTATTCAAGTCTGAGGACAAATATGATGTTAGTAACTATCGTCCCATTTCTATTTTATCAGTTATACCGAAAATATGTGAAAGCCTAATTACGGACTATCTAACACCTTTTATCAGGCCTCTTATAATAAATAACCAGCATGGTTTCTGTGCTGGGAAATCAACAGCCATTAATCTCATTACTTATCATAATTTTATTCCTCAGTCCTTTGCATCGTCGCAATAAGTTCATATTACAGATATACACTGATTTCAGCAAGGCATTTGACCGGATCAACTTCAGTATATTGGAAAAGAAACTCAAACTAATCGGTATTGATGGGAAACTATTCGAATGGCTTTCCGATTACATTCGTGACAGATGTCTTTGATTGTCACTTGATGGACACTTTTCCTTACCATTTACCCCCACATCTGGGGTTCCTCAAGGGTCACATTTGGGTCCGCTGCTCTTTCTTATATTCATAAACGACATAAATACAGTATTTAATTATGTTCAGTATATCTTATTCGCTGACGACTGTAAAATCTTTTATTCTATCAGGTCAATGGCAGATATTTCGATATTACAATCCAACTTGCATAATTTTTTTAATTATTGTGTTAATAATTGTCTCGACTTAAACGCTTCTAAATGTCAGCTAATGGTCTTCAATAAGACAGCATACATTTTTAACCATGTATACATGCTAGACAATAATCCCATAAGAGTCGTTGATTCTGTAAAAGATTTAAGCATCACTTTTGACCCATCTTTGAATTTTACAACCCACATAAGAAATATCGCAGATGAATCACGCAGAATGATTGGTTTTGTAATAAGAAGGACCAACGAATTTTTTAACGTTAACGCGCTGAAAATGTTATATACATTTTTAGTTAGAAGTAAACTTAAGTATGCCTGTGTCCTCTGGAATCCTTATTACGGAGCCCATTCGGAGGCTCTGGTAATAATATATCTCGTACAGCCGATATTTTCAATGATGATTTAGCTCGCATCAAAGATATAGTGTGCAATTTTTCTAATGTAAACTTTCAATTACTATTGGATATCACATAAGGCATAGAATTATGATATATTAATCTGCTGTTACACTAATGTAATGGAACATTGTTCCGTGAATTATTCAATAAATAAATAAATAAATATTCGGGCTACCAACAAGACCGCTACAGATATTTATGCTGTAAATTGAGCATTAATTCGATTTCAAGCAAGGATGCGTTTCGATGGAAAAAAGATGATGAAATAGTGTATGGGGAAATAAAGGGTGACACTGGAAACGAATGAGCTTATGCAGCGATAATTTTGGTCGAATATCATAGTCTTGCGAATACTATGAAGTCATCATAAAATTTTGAAGCTATGTACTTGACACAAGCTACATCTTTATCCTTAAGTCTGCTCCACATGAGATTGAAACTAAGGAAAAGATTAAGGAGGAAACGAATTTATAAAATTAAGAAATATATTCCTCAAGAGAAAGGTGATTAAAAAGAGTCCCAATTAAACAAGTCGATTTCCATAGCCATAATTTCGAATTCAGCGCTTTAATAAATAAAATGTAAGTAAGAAATAAATCTTCGATAGTTGAAAAATCGATAGAAATCGGAGAAGGAGATAATGCATGTCACGAGGAGCATAAGGCACTGGTGCAGCTTCTAGAGTGTAATTGTGCAAAACAGCAAAATATTGGATTTTGTTTTTGTCCTTTCAAATATCCATGCAACGAACAATATCCAATATTTTGCTATTGCCATTGAGGTTAGAGTTATACTAAGAAAGGGAATATACAGATAAAAAGTAAGCAGTTACTAAGGAGTGTTGGATGGAATGATGAAAGAGAAAGGAAAAAGGATTAATACTCAGACTACGAACGTTCTGATAATGTATGTTTAGAGAACTAAGGTGCGCTTTTTGTTGGAGTGAAAGTTCCCACGAAATTTTGGAATGAAGTCCATCAAGTCGAAAAGGTTGAGAAGGTCCTAATCTATTCGGGGAAAAATGGTGAGGCGAAATAAACCGATGATTTTGTTGTTCAGATTATCTGTCGTAAGTTTATTGCAGGTTAGAAGCGGAGAATGGTGGCCCAGTTTTGCCACTACACATGATTTTATAGCATCCACCGACGTATTTTAAGCAAGCCTTGATACAAAGATCTGTAGCGGAAGCCTCACAATTAATAACGTTATTGACTGGCACAAGTAACGTGGAGGATGCAATAGACAAGGACTCGGGAAGATTCGATGTACCCTGGTCAATTAGCTATTGGAGTACCAAAACATCCGTGGTCATAAAATGGTCCCCAGCTGGAATATAAACTGAATTTTGTTGCTCCGAAATTACCTGTGGGGTAAAAGATAGAGAGAGACCTGATTCAGGCTGATTTTGTTGTTGCTGCAAGATTTGATGCTGCAAATTTTAATTAGCTCGTCAGTTTTATGATTTTGTTGCATAGTTGTATGGTGGGGTGTTAGTTGCTGCCTCTGTTACAAATGGCTGTGTTGTTGGTGAAACAATGTATAATATTAGTTTGTGTTGTTAGTGGATTTGTCGATGTTGTTGACGACTACTAGTTACAACCAATGAATTGTTTGAAGCACTAACAAAAGAAATGAAGAAATAGTATCAGCAGCAAAACAAAGTCAATTAACGAGAGAGGTAAGGGACTGCTTCCTGCATAATTTGCAGAAAACGTATTCGTGAAGTCCTTCCGCGACACAACCCTTCAAGTCAGAGCTTTGTGAAATGTCTTAATTGTCGTACAATTCTAGTCACTGTACAAAGACATGGTGATGAGACAAATTCATAAATTCCACGTATAGTAAAATGTATTGAAATCAAGAAGAAACATAACTGACAACACTATTTATTCAATCATAGCTTTTTAACTATAGGTTTGTGTATTGAAAAAAGTTAAATACATGATATAATAAAGCTAAGTCAACAAATTTATGGATGGAAAATGGCAATGGCACACTCTGATTAACAACCAAGAACACGTTTAAAATCTAGTTGCAGCATAAGAGAAAGCACAGTAAATTGGAATTTAGTGGAAGCACTCATGCATAAATAGACAGTGGCAGACCATGAAGCTAAAGGTATAAAACAGTCAAAATGCAGATGCACTTGGCGAAACGGCGAGGTTATAAAATAGCCAAGGAAAACTCGTAGTGAATGACAACATCTGCTGAAGTTTTCAAGCGAAGCGTCGATTGGGGCAGTGTATAGTTGATTAATGATGAGCTCTACGGATAAATTTCTGACCTGTTTCACGTCTTTGGTTATGGAACAAAAGACTAAATATAATCAGTTATGTTAGATCTCCGTGGCACTGTTCTCATAATTTTATGATCGGGATATGGTTAATGGCTTTAACAATTGCAACCTTTAAGCTTCGTCTTAATTGATTTAACATAATACTGCTAATATTTTTTCTCCCAAGCGTCTAACGGCACCTTATACTTATGCTATATGTTACTGACATGACAAAAAGTTATTGTCATTTGTTTTGTTCCACTCACATTAACCAAATTGTATAAACCCTTGGTTCTTTCAAGAAACAATGTATCCAATAAGACATAGTTTGTGAAAAGTAAAAAAATGGTTGGCTGGCATGTTCATGGCATAATATCGCTTACCAACACTTTTTTGTCTACTAAACTGCCAAAATAAAAGCACACTGTCCACATGATCGAATGCGCAGTATTCCTTAAAAAATCTTCTACCCTTTCCTTAGTTTGCCTCAATTTGGATTTGTTTCAGACGACTTTAATTTCTTATTTGGTATTTCATATTTATTTCTAGGCAATTTCATGAAACATGCTGATCAAAGGAGTTTCCAATAGTGTATTGCGCTTTCGAAAAGCAAAATCGATTTTAATCTGGCAATCTTTCTGCACAAAACCATCTTCTGATAAAATATTGGGTGTGCCATATAAAAATCTAAAAGTTGGAGTACCAAAAGAGAAGTGGCAGAATGAAAGAAGGTTAATCAAATAAATATGGTCAAATTATTTTTCCAGCATGTTTTTTACAGAGTGGCGCTTACTCCGGCTGTTGTTGAAGTCTTGGTTAAAAAGGGATTTCAAATCAATATAGAAACTGGTGCTGGTTTGGAGGCTAAATTTCGCGATCAAGATTACAGTAATGCAGGTGGCAACGTAACAAGCACAAATGAAGTGTACAATTCCGGTAAGCCGAAGTGTTAGCTTTACCAATTGCGAATCACCTATTCTGATCTACTATCATTTTACACAGATATTATTCTCAAAATTAGGCAACCTCTGGATTCCGAAATATCACTTTTGAAAGAAAACCAGACGCTCATATCATTCTTGTATCCAGCCCAAAATAAAGATGTCGTTCAAAAGCTCGTGGAGAAGAAAATTAACGCTTTTGGTACGACTTTTATAATGTGAAACAATGTATAACTGCAGTTTGTGGAAAATTTCAGCTATGGATTGCATACCGCGAATATCTCGAGCACAAGTGTTTGATGCTTTAAGTTCAATGGCAAATATCTCTGGCTATAGGGCCGTAATTGAAGCTGCAAACTATTTTCCAAGATTCTTCACCGGACAGATAACCGCCGCAGGCAAAGTTCCACCAGCAAAAATTCTAGTGATCGGTGGTGGAGTAGCAGGTCTTGCTGCGATTGGTCAAGCTAGAAATATGGGCGCTGTAGTACGGGCTTTCGATACACGCGCTGCAGTGAAAGAACAAGTTGAGAGCATGGGAGCCGAATACCTGACTGTATCAATAAATGTAAGTCCTTTAATCAAGTATTAAATTAGTTATATGAAAAATATGTGAGATTAAAGTAACGGGCAACATATAACACGATTTGGTGTGAGTTATCAAAAATACGTTTTATATTTTTTCGAGCCACATAATTGAGAATACATTTCGTCCACAAATTCGCATGTTTTGAAGCAGGGAAAAGTACGCTGTGATCTATATAAATTGCTCAAGAAAGAAGCCATAGTTTAAGATACAATTTTTTATGATAATTCAATTCTATATCTGAATGGTTTTTTGGCTTATATTTTTTTCTATAACTTATTTGTAATTGATAATGTAAAAAATGGCAAACAAATAATCGGTATTTTCTTCGATTATGCTTTAGTGTCGATATTATTATGTATACCTCATTCGCGGCCAGGCAAATTTACCGAGGCTTCCCCAGGTTTACTTTTACCTTGTCCCGCTACAGCCCATTTAGAGTCTTGCCGAGAGGAGTGTGTTTTACTAGTGTGAAATGATTAGTTTCACGCCCCACTTTGCCCCTGATTTGACTCAGGTACCTGCTGAGGGCAAGCTTAAATCAAAGCACGGTTGGTGGTACCCCCCCCTTCGTACCTGGATTCGAACCCCACACGCCAGCTTTTGGCTGGATTTAGATCCCGTGCCTACTCGATTTTATTTTAAAGGAAACATAAAATTTATCAAAATCATATTTAGTTACAAATATTGGACTAAAATGGCATTTACAGCAATTTAAAATTGAACAAAACACTAAAAGATATCTCGTAGCTGGTGTCACACAATAAACTTTCTTTATTGACTCAAACTGCTATAAACTTCTTCGGGGACCAAACGCAATCATTTGAAGCTTGTAGCCGCAAATACGGGGTATCTCATATGATCAATGTGAAAATCAACGGTTTACATAAACTGCAATCAATTGAAACTTGTAGGCCAAAACTATCAGATATCTTGTATTTGGCACCTGTTACGTCATCTTGTGTTCGAATCTGAACGATTTCAATCTTTTTTTTCGCGAACAGAAATTTTTGTCGATTTCGCCTCTACCGCTTGTCTCCATTAGGCCAATGACAGACACATCGGTTTCACCGAAGCGTTTAACGCTTCGGTTTGGCGTGTCGGCTGACACACACAGCGGTTTTCAGAAGCGTTTATCGAGTCGGTTCAGTTACAAATTACGTCGGAGTATCACATAGATGCTTGTGAACAAAATAGTCGTGTATACATACATATGTATATACATATATATTTAAGTATATATATGCATATGAAATGTGGGCAAAGTGATTCTAATACTAATTTTCTTAGAAAATCTGTAATAGCCTACTTTTAGAAACCAAGTGCCCACAAATGTTTCATTTTCCAATACTGTATCCTAGCCATTCTTCAAAAATCAATTTTCTTATCAGATTTTCCTTTCCTTATCCCATGCATTCATCAATGTATCCTGAAAATTTCAGCTCGATCGGACTACGCAGCAATGAACAAATCGAAAAACGCTCGAAGAACCGAGTCGGTGGGTCATTTCTCTCGTCAACCGACTCGGTTCTGAAACCGAGAAGCGGTTCGCACCGCGGTGTGTGTCATCACAATGCTAAAGTCATGCACGACTATACCGACTCGGTTTCCTCTCGGGAAACGCCTCGCTGGAACCGCCGTGTTTGTCATTGGCCTTATTTCATCTTAGACGTGACACACGAATCTCCAAGTGCTTCCACCAATAAATCTCACTTGAACCTTTCATAAATGTGCATAGCATGGTGTAGCTATTATCTTTTGGGGGAATACCTAGAGGAAAAGGTCCTTGTGATACTATCTGCATCCTCATAGTTACGTTTTGCATTAGACGCTTTTTTTCAATATGCCTAATCTTTCGCATTATCAGGTTATTCCTGAAGCTCTGTCGGCAGCTTGTTGTTGTATAGATATATCCTAGTTTATTGTTATTTTTAGTCTTCCTCTTTCACAAATCTTAGCACTGAATTCGCCCAATAGATCGTTCACATGACCACGCAGTAATTCATGGCAATTAATTGACATGCATTCTCTTCTAGCATTAAGTCAATTACCTTAGGTCGATACTGTTAGTTCACGTTGTTGACGACAAACTGAATTCTATCTAATTCCTTATTATTGTCATTTTTGATCTCTATTGTCAACATTTTGATATTTGTCATCCTTTTCATGGTATTTATTCGCATCTTTTTCATGTAATTTATTGTCATCCTTTTTATTGTATCCTTTTGGCATTTATTGTCCACAAACTTCTTTATTATTTACAAGCCTTTGGTGCACCTCAGTTTACGCGCTCATCTGCATAAAACTCAGTCTACCCTTGGATTATATATTTCTCTAGAATAGCAAAGCCTTTGCAAAGCTTGCTGTTAGATTTGATTCTACAGGTACCTGCCACAACTCTTTTGTAAAGTTGCAAGAGCTGCTGACTAAAGCCCCTGTGCGGGCGATGGATAACTCGAAATATGAACCGGAGCTGCATACTGACGCCAGCGCAATAAGATTTGGTGCCGTATAGATGCAACGACAATCCAACAACTGATTTCATCCAATAACTTATTATTCCCAAAGTGCAATTGGAGCTGAATCGGAACACTATTGTTTCGAGCGAGAAACCATAGCAATAATCTATGCATTGCAGCCATTTCGAGTTTCGAGAATAAAGCACCTTCTAAAATAGTAACTGAGTGCAACTCATTGGTCCGTAATATATATAAATATGAAACTAATCTGCAGACTACACGCTGGGTACTGGAATTAGAAAATTATAATTATATGAACCAAAACCGAAATCGGATACAGAGTACGTCATTAATAATAAACTAATCAAACTCAAGAAAATTAGATGAATATCTGGAAGACAAATTCAAAGTAGAAGAAATCGATTATCAACGGATTAGAAAAGCTGCTGCTGATACCATCCCTCCACAGACATACAATGAAGAATGTTTTTAATAACATAGTAGGCCAGCCAAGGAGTACCAGAATGGAGATTGTCTAGTGTTTAGGAATGTTGATACTATGGCAGGAACCAAAACAAAAAAATAATCCCAAAATTTTACGATCCTAGTGTATTCCACAAACAATCAGGTAATTATAGGTATGTTATCCGAGACATTGAATATTGTGCGGTCTCAATTTTTTATTATGGTGTAGTCGAGGCTGACAATCAAACTCTGAAGTAAATCAGTTAATATCACTAAAGGCTGACGAATACGAAAATGACGAATAGTTGGATGAAATATGGCCACATGATGAAGACGCCTGAGATCCTGAGTACCGAAAACCGAATGCAAAAATAGAACTGAAGAGGCGACTGTTGCGAAAAATACTGCTATCGCTAGAAAATCCTCTATCGCTCACATCAAAAGTTCGCTGATCGAAACCAATCGGAAGTCAGGTTGGCTGAGTTGTAAGAACGTATTAAAAGCAGCTGCTCGACTGTTCCCCAACCCGCTGCTAACCGGACCGTAGCCAGAAACTTTTATCGTACTACAAATTCTCCTTTGTTTTTTTCATGCATTTCATTCATACATTTATTCGTTAAAAAGCCACTGACAATAGCCATTGTTGCCATTCACTGACAATAGCCATTGTTGCCATTCAACTCGTAATATAATTTATGACACGATTGAATATATGATTTCATTCTAAGCAACTTAAATATGAGAGTAATTATTTTCGCACACCGCAAACTATCTCGAAAAACTAGCCGACCTTTGAAATGAATAAATAAATATACAAATATTTGGTCACCTATCAACATATTTATACTTTTTTTTTCAATAAATAGGAAGATGGAAGTGCAGCTGGAGGCTACAGTAAAGAAATGAGTGATGCTTTTCTGGAAGCTGAGCGACAATTATTTGGAAAGCAGTGTCCAGAGGTAGACGTAATTATCTCTACAGCACTTATACCCGGAAAGAAGGCACCAATGTAAGTATTTAGGGTAAAATAGGCAATTTTCGAATCAACTATCTTTTCATTTAACTTGTGTTATGTAACAATAAAAATACAGAAGAACTGTTCGAGTACGTCAAAAATGTTTTTGCATTAAAGCGAATTTATTGTTTGCAAGTATAGGATTTATATAATTACGCAATGAGCGTCAAAACTGTATTGAAGTTGAATTAGTTTTCAAAACAAAGGATTTTATTTGAAAGGCCAATTGTTCATTTAAAAGCTAGATAAATTTCTTATCAGACTTCGTTATTCTCAGGATAATCCGCCTTCTTAGACCAATAGACTGTTGTCTATTGGTTCCAATTCTAATTCGTTGTCTATTGGTTCTATTGGGCAAATCATAGTTATTTCTTAAATTGCATGTTTAGATGTTGCAATCTGATGGAAATAGATTAAGTGATAACTGATAAATATTGTTCACACTCGGAAAAATTGAATGTGAAATTAAATCAAAACGCAGTATAGTAAACTTACTTTAGTATTCAATTCAAATCTAAATACAAATTTTTATTACTCAATTCTAGTCAAAATACAACATTTAATTTATTTGTTTGTGACCTGAATTTTTGCATCAATTTATTTCTAGTTTGATTTTGGAAAAACATGTCAAAACTATGAAGCCGGGAAGTGTAATTGTCGATTTAGCCGCCGAAGCGGGTGGCAATGTTGAAACAACTGTACCTGGAAAGGTTGCAACAATACATGATGTTGTGCATATTGGTTTAACCGATTTACCTAGCAGACTTCCAACACAAAGCTCGACATTATATGCGAATAATATATCCAAATTTCTGCTTTCCATGGGCGAGAAAAACCATTTCAATATAAACTTGCAAGACGAAGTAGTTCGTGGAAGTATAATTACAAAAGACGGGCAACTAATGTGGCCCGCGCCACCAAGTGCAGCTCCACTCCCACCACCGAAAGTGGAAAAAGCAATAGAAGTGCCAAAAGAAGAATTGAAACTGCCAAATGTATTTAATGACACTTTAAGAGATTCACTTGTGTTTACTGGTGGTTTGACTTCGATGCTAGGATTAGGAATGATATCGCCCAACCCAGAGTTCACATCAATGCTGGTAACGCTTGGACTTTCTGGAATTGTGGGATATCATACAGTTTGGGGAGTGACACCAGCATTGCATTCGCCATTGATGTCTGTTACCAATGCCATATCTGGAATAACTGCTGTCGGTGGAATGGTTTTAATGGGTGGAAATGTTTTGCCATCAAACACCGTCGAGGTAAATTAAAATATTAAACTAAGGCTTAAAATCTTTTTCTTCTTTTAAATGTGAATATCGGCTTGAAAAATAGGCATTTAAATGTGTTGTAATTCTTATATATTTTAGGCACTAGCCGCTACTGCAGCTTTGATCTCGTTTGTAAATATATTTGGTGGATTTTTAGTAACAAAAAGAATGCTTGATATGTTCAAACGACCAGACGATGCCCCAGAATATAATTCCTTATACACGATTCCTATGGCAGTATTTCTCGGTGGCTATAGTTATGCAGCTGTACAGGTAAGTTTTTGTGTTATAAGTTTCTTCTGTGTCTGTCAGTATATCAGATACTGAAGAAGAGGACAGTTTGTCCTCGAGATATTGTTAAAAGAGAGATATTGTTATTGTTAAACATCTAGCGTCTAAAAGAAATATTAGTCTTTGGATTAAAATATGTGACTTATATCTTTGGAATGTATAAAAATGTGGAACCTGTAAGCACTCAGGCCAGAATGAGCATTGCACTATCAGAGTTTCCTGGATGTATTAATGAAGTCCAGGATCGCTGATAGGGTATAAGAGACTATCCTTTGCATGCACGCAACTTGTCAGCCGAAGTATTGGTATCTGATTTCATTCGCAATTGAAATGCTGCCCAGAGTCCGTTTCTTCTAATAGGGATGAGCACGAACATTATCCCGTGCAGCACTTATGTGGATGGTATATATGTCTTCCAGTCAGTATGCCTGTCATGGCTCTACAAGTCTTTCTTTTCTTGATGAGGAAAAATCCGGTATTCGCATGGTTAAATTTTGGGGTGCCTGACCATATTAGAAGACATCCATTTTTCTTTATGATTATCGACTATGCACTTCCGAAAAATGTCATATGCAGATTCGGTCAGCTCACCTAAGGTGGATTTCGGACCTTAAAGTGGAAGCGTCCCACCGCAGTGTCTCGGTACACTGAGCAGATTAATTTTATTGAACCTAACGACAGAATTCAATCGTGCCCTTTATTCTTGGGCACTTTTTGAAGTGGTCGGGTCTGCGCAACGCTAGCAGCGCAGCTTGCATAGACCCGTAGCAAATAGCGATACGTTTTAATTCAAACGATAGCGAGATAGATCAAGATAGCGAATATTTCTGCTTTAAAATATAAATATGCTCTTTGAGAGAAAAAGCTCACCTATCATTCGATGAATGCAGGTAGACAGCAGCTCCAGATTAAATCTGTGTCTTTGAGCCGCCTGTAAAAAAGATCTCTGAGTATCTCCTCGTGTAGACATCTAAGTGCTCCCAGTCGCATCTGCTAAAGAATATTCATAAATTCCCATTAAATCGATTAGAGGCATTGCATTGAACCTCTAACAGAGCAGTGCCCCACATCGCAGTAGTCTACCCATTGGCCATGGTAAATTAGTCTACGGGTAGAGCTCATCGACACGCTCCGGTTTTTAATGTCGGATAGAGGAAGCTTCAGAAGAGCATCAAGTAGTGCTCATGGCACGACAGACACCTAGACACTACAGACACCTAGGCACCCAGCCCTTTTGCGAGCATACTGTAGCTTCACAATAGACCACCACACCACGGATGCGTACGTGATCATCAACCTTACATTGTTAGGAAGATCCACGTAACTACACGAGGCTTCAGAGCCCATGTGGTATAAAAAGCTATCTTGCACTGCCCGAAAGCATTTAAAGCTAGAATAAGCTTCACTTTCACATGTTTTTTCCAAAAAAAATTGTTGGCCAAGATTACTCCTAGACATGTTACTTGAAGAGTCCCGCCCTTCATTTTTGGAAGTAGTCGTCCTTCTAGTTTTCTATTCCTGGTAAACACAGTGTGTTCCGTTTATGCGTGTTGTGTATTTCTACATACCACATTCAGGTCCTTACTGACTGCTAGTGTTCTAGCATAAGCTTGTGCATAAAGCCGTTCTAATTATAGTTCGTTCAGCAGGGCATACACCACCGTAATGGCGATAGCAAATCCCCTCGTAGACATCCATTTGTCGCCTCCGTATTCAAGTAGTAGACGGCTCTTGTTTCCGACAGCAACAATTCCTGCGTCAGCATAGCATGTATCTATTTGACAAAGACGCCGTCCACGCCATGAGCTTTCGGTGCGCAGCAGCCCCTGGACACGGACGGTATAACTTTCCACCATTAGCCCCTTCATTCCTCTCGCGCACAAAGCATGTTAAAGCTGCCTTTCCGCCATTTCGCGCTTATTGTCAAATTGGAGGGGAACTACTTGGATATGACTCGATTTGACAATGAGCAGACAAAAAATTACTACATCCCCTTCAATGTAAATCTTATGGGCATGTCCACTCCATTTCTACTACCTCACTGGTGCGCAGTCAAAGACCCTTCAGTGTCCCTAAATACCCCCATCGCCCACTCAGTATTAGATATCGCTCCTTCAAACCTGGAAAGCAGAGAATGAAGGAGGGAATCGCATGATTTTCTTGCTGGTACGCTTTTTGTTCCTCATGTAGGGAATCAGACTTAAGTGCCCTAGTGTGTATGCGTGTTTTAACACTGGTACTGAGTCCTTTGATGAAATGAAATGCATTTTGTGCAATGGAAGGGATCATGATTATAAGGGCAAAAATTGTCTAAAAACAATAGGAGAGAAACTAATAATTGAACTAACGTCGAATAAAAATTTATGCGGATGGGAGGCTTGAAAAAGAACACTGTAAAAAGTTTTGCCATTCTAGACTTATTTGATATTCAAAATGAGTTCTGGGAGCTTCCATGTATGTATACTTCGGTCATGAGATCAAGACGTACATTCGCCGATACTAGGGGCCAGGCGATAAAAAAAACTTCCAAACTGGTTTTTTTATTGTAAAAATTACTTTAAAACCTTAGAATTTGAAAGATTCCTAAAATCCATATGTAATGATTGACTCATTACATATAGATTTTATGACAATGAAAATACTCCAACATAATATTCAAGGCTCGTTAAAACATAGAAGCTCTCCCATGAGGTAGTCCTTAAGTAGGTTTTTTTAGATTGTAATTTTTTTCTCAACCGCTTTTTGCACGTTCAAAATACTGCCTGATATAACAAAAAACTCAGTAAACCTTTTAGTTTTTAATAGTGAAAGTAAATTATAAAAAAAATGGTTTTAACATTTAAAATCCACCTGAATGCGTTGTGGCTGATTAAGTCATCGCAAAAATCTCAACTCATTCGGCTCTAGTTTTTCTGAGATCAAATTTTCTGAACAGCAATTTTTTATGTTTAGTGAAAATTTCACAGAAATTCTATCAGATGCCTGTTCAGCGATGTAGTTTTCACTGTTCATGTCTATGTATTCACTTTCTGGGGACCCCACCACCTTAAAGCACCACATTAGATCTCTCGGACGTTGACGGTGTTAGGTCTTGTTTAACTAGCGACAGACTTGTTCAAAGTTACAAAATCTGTTGGGCAATAATGATGGGCGCACTTGTCGATTTTGGTTCGCTACGAACGCATCATAGGTATTAGAGGGTCCAAGGAGCGTAGTCGTTACCAAATTGTGTCTGGCTCTTCAATCTTACTCTTTCACGCAGGATTGGTTTTACAAGAATAATAATCTCCGTCTTTAAGAATGACGAACTGAGCTTTCTGGCCAAGGTAGTAGTAAAAGTTGTTTTTTTTAAATATCTCTTTCTTTGACTTCTATGATTTTTATATGCGTATGAATTAAATACAATTTATGCACATAAAGCAACATGTATGCAGATTTGTAACAAGTAACATGTAGCGAATAAAATATTTTCTTACAAAAATCACCGCCACAGATATATCAGCTGGTATAATTTTCTTTACTAACTCTAAATGCAAGCGCAGGGTCTACCGGAAGTTCATCAGATGGCTTACTTAGCGTCAAGTCTTTGCTGCGTAGGTGCTTTAGCTGGACTTTCATCGCAAAAAACCTCGAGATTAGGAAACACTTTAGGAATTATCGGTGTTTCAGGTGGTATTGCGGCCACTATAGGACAAGTAGTACCAAGTCCAGACGTTGCTCTTCAAATGCTTTCTGTAGCTTTAGCAGGAGGTAGCATTGGTACTGTTATCGCCAAAAAAATACAGATTACTGATTTACCACAGCTGGTAGCAGGATTCCATAGGTAATTCTATGAATATGTAGCAAATATGTGACACCAAATGTTTCTTTTATTTGCAGTCTGGTTGGATTGGCTGCTGTACTTACATGTCTAGCTACATATATACATGATTATTCAAATCTGACATCGGATGCAGCGAGTAACATTTTAAAAACTACATTATTTTTGGGAACCTATATTGGTGGAGTTACTTTTAGTGGCTCCCTTGTTGCTTACGGCAAATTGCAAGGAATTTTAGATTCAAAACCCTTACTTTTACCTGGAAGACATTTCATCAATGGTGGACTTCTCGCTGGAAACGCGGCCGCAATGGCACTCTTTTACGGAGAATTCACATTAGATGGTGGCTTATCATTATTAGGAGCAACATCATTAATGTCTATGGCAATGGGTGTAACTTTAACCGCAGCAATCGGTGGTGCAGACATGCCAGTTGTTATTACTGTTTTGAACTCGTATTCTGGTTGGGCACTGTGTGCTGAAGGTTTTATGCTCAATAACAATTTAATGACAATTGTTGGTGCTCTAATTGGATCATCCGGTGCAATTTTATCATACATTATGTGCAAAGCTATGAATCGATCTCTACCAAATGTTATATTGGGTAAGTACAATAGCTTATTATATGTAAACTTCAAAACTACAAACATTATTGATTCAAAAAACTCAATTACATTACATTTACTTTAATTTTAAACGTGTGATGAAAGTATACAGATTTTTTTTTATATACGCATACACATAAATTTATATAGAAGAACAGCGCTCGCCGCGAAGGACTTCGATATCACCACTCATTTGGTAGGGTGAATAAAATACAACTCGTAGAGTCGTAAGGTATTAGTAATTGCCATAAACTCGTCAGATGCGAAAAATATAGCTGGTACATTGGCATGAATAAGGACGGCAGCGGAACAATTGTGACAACCAACAACAAATCGTCAACTATCAAATGCTGAACCACTTGATAGGCTATCCCGACAGGCACATCGATTCTGCGAAGCAGACTTGTGTGGCCCCTTGTGAAAACTTATCCTATCCGGAAGCACAGTTCTTGATCCCCGCGGAATGTTCCGGATCTCAGAATTATAAACATCCGAAAGCGTAACCGAAAATGCTCGGACTCCTACTAACTAAAAATATTGAGTTTAGATTCACAGCAGCCTAAATCATTCATTTGTCATATAAAATAATCATTTATTTTTGTATGACAAATGAATAATTTAGGTTGCTCTGTGTGTTTTTTAAGTATGCTGCGAAATACAAGTCTTAAAAATTAATATACGGCAGCTGTGGTTAATCAGCTGCTCTAAGTTGAGTTAGATTGAGAAATCTCAGCAAAATGTGTTTCATGAGCAATTCCGTGGCTCTAACTTTGCCCGACGGTGCTTACATTTGTGTTTCATGAGCCTGCTCTAAGTTGAACTAGAGCAATTTAGAGCACGATTTCTGCTGTACCTTTTTTTGCCTTGAGAAGCTCTACTCTTTTTTCGGAGTGACAGCTACTAAATACTTAAAATTAGAAAATAATTCTTGGCTTAAAAATAATTCTTTATAGTCGCAAATAATCTATCACTATTTACCCTAATTGCAGGTGGTTACGGAACATCGTCTACCAAGACCGGCAAGCCGAAAGAGATTCAGGGTACGCATACAGAAATCAATGTCGATAGTTGCGTAGAGCTTATACGAGATGCTAAAAACATCATAATTACACCTGGATATGGTTTATGTGTTGCAAAAGCTCAATATCCTATTGCCGAAATGATGCATTTACTAAAGTCAAAAGGGAAGAAAGTTCGCTTTGGAATACATCCTGTGGCAGGGCGAATGCCTGGGCAATTGAATGTTTTACTTGCTGAAGCTGGAGTTCCTTATGACGATGTATTAGAAATGGATGAAATCAATGACGATTTTAAAGAGACTGATTTGGTATTGGTGATTGGAGCAAATGATACTGTTAATAGCGCCGCAGAAGATGATCCCAATTCAATTATTGCCGGAATGCCAGTCTTGAAAGTTTGGAATGCAGAGCAGGTAAAAAAAACGGTTTTTTTTTAAAAAACATAAATTTATCAAAGAGAATTCTGATGCTTTTAGTCTTAATAATTATCTTTATCTAGCGATGATATCAAGATACAAAGTTTTCCTTTGTCCCTAGTAGCTCTTTAATGCTTCGAGCAGAAATGCTTGGATTTTTATTCTCGCAGATGTGATATCAGATAATTATATAGGTGTCTGAAACGCGAATATTTTTTTTAACTTGTTCATTAGTTAGTACATTATTTAATAATATCCATTATTAAGTTTTACTCTACTAATGAAGCTATGTTCATTGTTTTGTAGGTTGTAGTAATGAAACGTTCATTGGGTGTTGGATACGCTGCTGTAGACAATCCAATTTTTTACAATCCAAACACCAGTATGCTTTTGGGTGACGCTAAAAAAACGTGCGATTCTCTTTTAAGTAAGATTAAGGAAGTTTATGTTTGAAAATGGAAAAATAAACAAAAAGTAATGTTTACTCGATTTGACTTTGTTCTTCATTTCTACAAAAACATCTTATATATTTCCAGGCAGAAATAACAGGAAATTCTTTATGATCGCAGGTCCAAGAATTAAATAAGTATTATTTTATCTCATTTAAGGTTTTTAAAGTGTGAAAAACTTTATTATTTTAATTTCGAGTTCCGTTCGTATCTCTCCATGATATAAATTACAAGTACCGTATATTGTTAAAATATCATTCTAAACAGTGAATCGCCCGAAATCTTTAAAAACGGTGCAGTAAAATATAGTAGAAAAATTTCTCATGTCTTATTGGCTTTTATAAACCTCATTTTGCGACGAAAAATAATTGACTTCAAAGTCTAATACATAACGACAATCCCGCCATCGTCATCATCTGCTTACGACCAAGATGCCATTGTAAACAAAATTTACTTTACCGTGAGCTATGCGCAGTAATTAAATAACTTGATAGTAATTAAGTAGTATGCCGTATTGTGTTTCTTATTATTGAAAATCAAAATAACTAAAACTTCACTCACCAGTCAGGCATCTATCGGTCGAATTACTATCGGTTCGGGGGCACAACAATCCAAGATCACCCCCTCAGTCCTACCAGAATGGCCATGAAGAACTCTGAATCGTATGACACTAAATATTTCAGTTGAATCAAATAGCACTTAATATTTCTTTCGATGCTTACACTCACTCTATGATCTCTTTTAATGTACTTACATTGAAAGAGAAATGAAAGATGTGAGCCTTATGACGGTATTATAATTTCAAATTTTTTACGATTAATTTGAATTTTCTTTATTTTTCTTTCTTTCAATTCGCCTGCTGTGTTCGGTAAATAATTTTGTTTGCTATACTCTCCAACTCTTTAAAAACGCATTCATACTCATTTAAATATCTGTACAAATCCCGAAGTTCAATCCTAATCTCTTTCAAAAACTTATTTTGATGGCTAATTTGAGTGTTCTTGGTCCGTAGTACAATTTCTTGCTGAACTGCAACGTCATTACGCCAACTAATGCTATTTTTCAGCTTTGCAATATTGTTAGCTTGGATTTTAATAGTTTTATTGGCTTGTTCAAGCTCTTCCGTGGCTAATTGAAGCGCATTTCGCTTCGAATAACATAACTTTCGTTCAGCTTGAACTTCTGCTTTCATAACACACTGAAAAAAATAAAGATATATTTTTTGTCAATACATAGGATAAATATTAAGATTACACTCGCTTTTTCTTGTTCTAGCAGTGCATTTTTGAGTATTTTAATTTGATTCTTCATACTGTTTACTTCTTTCTTGTAAGCTTCGTGATTTTTGGCTTCCATTTGAAGTTCTTTGGAAAGTTTTTGATTTTGTGTTTTTAATTTAACTAAGTTAAGTTTTTGCGCACATATCTCTTCACGAAGAGTTATATTTTCTTTGACATGGGACCTACGAAGGAAAAAAGTGATATAATAATCAAAGTGGATTCTATATTTTAAGATAGATAGGTGGATTAATTATTTTCAAAGCACTGCACTTGTTAAGACTTTATTAGGTAAAAATTTGTATGAGTGGCGCTACGGGTCTTGTTATCGAGATTCTGATTAGTAATAATTACTCCATTAAAATTATGGCTATTTACAGGTTTCTGAATTAATGTATTATGTAATATCTTTTGTTCAGAGCCTGGGAGAGTGTTGGAGAGATATATAACGTCACAAATCAATCGGCGTCACAAATATTCATATTTCAAACACAAATATTCATATTTAAAAATGTAGATTTTAATATTAATCCCTCTAATATTAATCCACGATTTTTCCAAAAAATTCAAACCTTCGGTAGTTGATACCTAGCTGGAAGTCATGAATTCCGAAGATATAATGTAAACTTATGTTTTAATTTATTTTATGATAAATTTAAAAAAAAACCATCGAAGAAATTAGCAAAATGATTTCAAAACAAAACTCGAAATGGAGAAAACTAAAACCATGGATGTCTTCCGGCATTATAATATCAACTAGAAAACGTGATAAATTAGGACTCGCTCTTAAAAAGTACACAGTAAATGAGAATTTAAGCCGATATTTTCATAAGTTTAGAAATAAACTGAACGCAATAATTTCAAAGACAAAAGCTATGGATTTTAAAAACAAAATAATAGAGGATCGAAATGACGCAAAATGAGTGGAGAACAATAAATATGGTAACAGGAAGAAAGCTTCATAAAAAAACTATTATCTCGATTGACAATGGAAACGCAAGATTGTAGGTCGACCAAAATTCAAAGCGAATAGAAGATGCATTTAACAAAGACTTATGCAACGTAGGAAAAAATGTTGCTGGTGTCAGTAACTCCAATGGTTCATTTCATGAAAACAATCGAGCCCGTTCAAGAATGTAAAATTTCGCAAAACAAAAATGGAAATCAGTTCGGTTTGCGAGAAAGACGATATCCCACTTCTAAGTAAAACGATAATAGAGTCCCTTGACTTAGAAAATAAGCCACTAGCTATTTTCTTTAACCAGAATTCTTCACTCCATTCGCCATACGAAAATTATTATAAAACAGCGTTAAATTATTTTAAGCTTTTCTTGCCAGTGGATAAGTAGCTACCTACTACAAAGACAACATGCAGTTAAAATACCAGGTACACAATGTTATCAGCGCACATATGGTATACCACAAGGCACAATTCTTGGCCTAATACATGTTAATGATTCTGTTTTCTTGATACATGTTAATGATTTATGGATTTGCCATTCAAGTGGTGAAAACTTTTCTTAGCTGTTTTGCACAAATTGATTTTCTACGGCGTCTGCCCTCGTTTCGTTTCTTCTTTTTTTATGGCTTTTTTGTTCTTATTACTAAACGGAATAGGGTTTATAATGCTTCGTAAATAATTGACAAATACAAATGAAACGAATATGGTGCTGTGATGTAAGTTCACCGGTTGTCCTCGGAGTGCCAACAGGAGCAGTTCGGAAGGCGTAGAGACTCCTCTTCGACAGCAGAGAATGCCGCACTAACTGTTGGCGAAGATTGTAGGAGCAGTTGTTACGCCTAACTCCTGAGCTAGTCCTATGTTGTGTTCATTACGACGTTCTTGAATATCGCAATATTTTCATATTCAGCAAGATATTACTAATATGAGGTCATATTTGGTAAATGATATTTGGTATTTGATATGCGTTATTCGAATTTGCGAAAATATGCCTGGATTAAAAAATACAATTGCTTGAACTTGGAAATATCGTATTCGTTTAGACTGATTCGAATGAGACTGATAAATAAGTTTGCTCAAAGTAGTAATAGCTTATTAATGCTGAAAAGCGGTATCAACAGCTTATTAATGCTGATAAGCAGTGGTCAACAGCGTAACAGAAAAAGCTTATGTTACGAAATAATAAAATTCGACGATAAATATATGAGGACAATGTCATATTCGTGTCAATCCAAATGAGTATAATATTTTTCGAATATTTCATATCAGGATATTACATCAAACCAGATATTGCCTAATAACAGATCTGAGTAGAGATGTGCTTAACTGCTTTTTTTACTGAGCAATGATCGCAGACAGAGCAGTTTGAGCAAAGAGCAGTTTAGAGTAGCAGCTATTCAATCGCAATTGCAATTGCAGTTTCGTGCGTACGAAAAACCGCTCGCTCCTTTTGATTACTCATTGCCAGTGTTTGCTCGTTACCTTCTCATCGCCTTCGATTTGTGCTTGATACAGCAATTTCTAGCCTCAGATTGCAAGCGCATTGTATGCTTACAATGTAATTGTATTTTTCCGTGGCGATGGATGCTCATGTTTAGAACAGATGTAGTAAGTTTGGGAATACTTTGCCTGCATTAATTCGGCACTTGCTAGCAGAAGAATGTATTGCCAAGTGCTTGGTAAATCGTATAGTAGGTTTGTGGTTTTCAAAATGTCATACATTGGATGCAAGCAACGTAGTGAAATGTTATTATGCATGTACAGTATTATGCAGTATGTAATTTAATTTCGAAGATTTATTTTTCCTGGCTAATCTAAAACAATCGGTTTTCCACTTCGCCTCACCGAAGCATGAAGTTTGTCGAAAATTTTATTGAGAAATAATAACAAAATTTTTACGTGTTTTAAACATGCTCCCACTAGGGGGCCAATCTCTTCGGTAAGGCTGGACATGAGTCACAACCCCGGTAGGGTTGGAGAGCAGTCACGAGCACCACCGCAGAAGCCAACTGGCGAACCAAAAAGCATCTCAACATTTTTAGTGCTACTTTCAGTTTTTCGGGCAGATTTGATTTTGACGTATCTTAGAAACTAGGCCGTTTTTTTCCAGATTTGTATGGAAATTTCGCCCGAAACAACTCAGAAAGGTCCCCAAATTCATGCTAGACAAAATTTTTTTTTGGAAAATATAGACGTTTTTGCCCAAATTCCCCTATCAAAAATTTTGTCGCCCTTAATATATCACTAATATACTCCTCGACCACTTTCAATCATCGAAAGCGCCATAAAGGCAGTTTTTGCCAAACTATGGCTAAAAAAACCCCTTATCCCCTACAAAACCGAAATTTTTGTATCACAGCAATAGGTCTTGGGCCGTTATGTCCCAAACCACTCTAACCTAAATTGGCCGATTTGGTCCGATTTCAGCTACTTTTGCCCTTAAAACTATTTGAATAATTGAATAAAATACTTGCAAGTCCGAAAATACTCGCAAGGATAGAAAGAGAAGAATCTGAATAGATGAGCATTTAAAATGTTCTGTATTGCAAAAGAGCAATGAGCAGTTGAACAGCATGAGCAGAAAACAATCAAATTGCTCACTGCTCGCCTCAAAACTTTCTGCTCAGCAAAAGAGCAATGAGCAGTCGAACAACATGAGCAAAACACAACCAAATTGCTCACTGCTCTTCATAAAACTATCTGCTCTGCAAAAGAGCAGTGAGCAATTGAACAGCATGAGCAGAGAGCAATCGCACTGCTCACTGATCTTTTCAAAGAGCAGTGCGATTAGTAGCAGTGATCGCAGGAGCAGTCCCATCTCTAGATCTGAGTAATTTTAAAATAGTAATTAACATATAATATCAGGCTAAGGAATATATTTTGGGTTAAGCAATAACATCTAATATTGGTAATATCCCATCTCTAACGACTATGACTAAAATGAATGAGAAAGTTTCAGTCTGCTTAGTTTCAGGGATGCATTACATGCCAATCTATTTAGATTGTATTATCACTACTTACACTTATTATAATTATATATCTTTTATATATATATATATCATAAATATATCTCACATTTTTTCAGCTGATGTTTCTAAATTGTCTCCTCGGAGCCGTTTAATAGCATCTTGAAGCTCAGTGATCTGTGCTTCATAGTTGTTAATCAATTTTTGTTTTGTTTCTAATAAGCTCTGTATGTTTTCTTGCAGTGATCTTTTTTCTTCTGCGTGAATACGTTGAAGGTGATTCTGCTTTTCCTCGAAACCAGATTTTAGTGTCGATAATTCAATTTGAAGATTATCAATAATTTTATGTTTTTGTGCATTTTGATCTGTTAACTGTCCCGTTAGATGTTCGTAGCTTGCCAGACGTTCCTGAAAAGTAATAATCGTATACTTTTCTATGCTTTTAACGTTTGTTGAAAATTGTTCTATAAACAGAACACTACTGAAGACACTAAAAAATACATTGCATATGGATAATTTATTCATATAAACTTTACATTTGTCTTCTATTTCTTTATATTAGACTACTGATACACTGCTGGTATTGATACCATGGTATCGTCTATGCCACCAGTGTGTCACCCAGTTCTAGGCTAATACCAGCTCGGCAAAGCGGTACATACGGAGTATTTACGCCGTTGGACGAAATTGATACCGTGAGAATTTTGCCCGGTATATCCAAAATTTTATTGCCAGCAGAGACAATTTCCAGCCAGTGGTGAGTGTAGCAATTAAACTTTCCAATACAGATCATTGACAAATGTCACTGAATGGATTTATTTTGAAGGTATTGCTTGTTTTGATATGAATTAGAAAAAAAAGGACAATTTTATCAAGCAAATTTGACAAAAAATACAGGTTCGTCTCAATTTCGTTTCATTTTCGATTCTACTCTCAATTTGACAGTTTTAACTTTTGGCAAGTGATGTCACATAATACCACGTAGGTGCAGTGTATCACCCTCCCGAGTTATCGATACCGTGGTACCCATACCCTGGTACCAATACCAGCAGTGTATCATTAGTCTTATATTGTATCGCATTTGATTTTTTTTTTAAATATTATTATGTAATATTAATATGTATTATTATGTTAATATTATGTAATACTTAACAACTTAAGGTTGTATTTCAAAGTTATTCGCATCGACTACAGCAGAGTCTGAGAGAAGGAAAATCTGATAAGGTAGTGACATACCTAAAGTAAAGCATGTTAATATGGCTCATTTTTCCTGTATGAATGAATCCAGCCTAGTAAGAACTTATGTTCAGTACTCAGCATCCTTATAATTTGATGGACTTAGTTCCCTCTTCATATATGGGGCACACCAGTTTAAGATGCCAATCGTTAAGATTTAGCATTTTTATCGCAGGCCTTTGAGCTACTGGGTGCATCCGGTTCTATATTTAATGAATTTTCTGATATGATATGGGGCTGTTTTGATCAAAATAGAGTAGGTAACATCTATAGAATTAAAGGAATTATGAAGAAAAAAAATTGAGATATTCTCGAAAATTAAACGTTGTTATCTGTACTCTTTATTTTAGGAAAAGGAGTGCCATTTCAACATGACAATTACTCGAAGCAATCTTCAAAAGTTTGTAATGTTTATAAACAAAATAACATGACGATGAAATTCTTAAAATTGAAAGCAACATCCTAGAAGCTTGTATGGGACGAACTAGACAAGACTGCTAGAAAAGACTTCACTACTTCTGATGAACATCGGTGCAATATTTTACATGTTAAACCGGCAAATTTCATCAGACCTCAAGAAAACCCTATAGGATACCAAAAATTTGAAAAGTTGTTATTAAGATTAAGACTCTACACATTGATGAGACGAGAATTAAATAGTATTCTCCTTTTCTTAATCTTGTCATAAATTAATTATATAAACTAAATACATATACATCTACATCTTACCTCTGACATTTGTAAGCTTTTCTTCATAAGCAGCAATACACATGACTCTGATGATCGTTTAACGGGCAGTGACAAGTGTATGAAGTTTTTAAATGATCTGACTTCTACGAACTGAAGGAAATAATCTGTATCCGTCTCAATCATAATCATTTTCATTTCCTCCTTTTTGCATTTTAATAATATTTTAGTAAGATTTGATATGAATTCCGGAAACGTTACATTCAATGATTGAGCTTTCTTTATTTCCTGGTATACGTCCACATCCATCGTGTTTGCGAATATTTTATCGAAGCTATGAGGACATGCTAATCGCAATTGCTGAAAATATAATTGTGTTGCATTAATGAATAGGATGCTTAAAAATTAATGTGACATTAATTCTTTGTAAAGCTATCGATTTTCAAATTAGAGTTTTAAGCATATTGGTAGATCATCGATCATATTTCACTACAATCAATCCCGATTCATTTAATTAATCTTTAAAATGAAGAACTAAAGCTTTTATTAAAAATTCCATCACAGGACTTATAATAAAAAATAAATATTGGTACATTCAGTCAAAAATGGTCCATATTTATCTAATTTGGTCATCTGCAGCAAACGTAAGCATATTAAAGTGAAAAAAGTGTAATCCTAAAAATAAGTATAAAAACTCAGGCAGCTACATCATATTCAAAATTATGCGCCAAGCATTGTTTCGATAGTATTTGTGTTCCATGATTGTGTGCGTTTTTTTGAAAATAAATGCATACTATAGTCGGCGAACCCACATTCGTCCATCCACTTTCTTCTATGTCTTTGACTTGACTCTAACCAGTTTGTTTCTTTCCCATTAACTTGCTTGAAATACAGCGGCACTTACCAATACGCGTTTTGACTTGTTGACTTCTAGGGTGATTTCGAATACTTTTTGTTTTTGGCTATGAGAGTCAAAAACGCTAACTTTACAAGGCTCAAATAAAACATCAACTTTGCCATTCAAGTGTTCTAATGCAAAAAAAGACTGTAAGTCTACCACTTTAAGTTCAATTTCGCTCATGGTACAGTTAGGATATTAACAAATTCATTTCTGTTAAACTATTGAGCGCCAAACGATGACAGATGCCGGTTTCTTCTCACGCTAAGCCATAGATATGGGAAAGTAAGGATGAGCAATATTGTTCTACTCTCCAGGACAAAGTATAAACGTATAAATAGAATAAGTATGCCAACTTTCTGTAGCTTTCCGTAAACAGGCGTGTTTTTTGCTCCCCTTATCCATAACAGAACAATGCTAACCAGTGCAGACACATTGTTATGGAAAGAGGGAGTTGTTGTTCCCAATGCGTCTGCAGTGGATAGCATTGTTCTGTTATAGATAGGGGGAGAAAAAACACGCCTAATATAATTCTGTGGCCGTTTGCGGGCTCTTGTGGGGGTAATGTAGCGGTCCGGAGAACTTCTAAGTATTTTTAACCTCAATATAAGTTGCAACATGTTTTTTACGCAAAAGGCAACTTTTCACTATAATTAAGCGTTCGCGAATCAACGCTGAGTAAATATGCAGTAATTTAAATTTCAGTTATAAAAAATGATTTATATTGAAATCGTGTAAACCTATACACGATGTTAATGTTAATCGTGTAAACGTTATAAACCCATCATATTTTAAACATTAATCGAATAAAGTTGGCTGATACCTACTAGACAATGAGTTATATTTTATGGTAATGCAAATTTGTCACAAACTAGCTTGGGTATAGAATAGTGTGTTAGAAATGCAAATCAAATAGCGGAAAAGTGGAGAGTCATTCATTTAAACTAAGGCCGTTTCAGTGGAAGGTTTAGACTGTACGTAAACACGTAGCTAATATGGTGGTTAGGAACTATCAAGGCACCCTAAACCAGGCCAGATATTTTTGTGAAACAATTTGTTTTTGAGGAAACGTCAAAAAGCGGGTAGGTCCCTACTCTTTAATGTTGATTGTTGATGTATATATAGGACAGTTTTCAAATCAAAACAAACGGTGCCTGTTTTGAATTCCCTTGATTTTCAAAACAAAAGTGAAGAAAATCAACATTTTTTTTCGAGGCTGAAATCGATCGCGGCTTTCATTACGTGTACAAGTACTTGTACGACAAGATAAGTGATATATATATATATATATATATATATATATATATATATATATATATATATATATATCAGTGACGGCTCGTAACATAAAAATTTGGGTCGGCCAAAGAGGAAACTATATTTTTTATAAGATTAAATTTTTGGTCACTACTTACATGGCCTCATAGGAATTAAAAGTGTCATAGTATTTTTCAAAGAGAAAACAACAAATCAAAGTTGGTTTTTTTCCCAAAAAGATGCACAAAGCAATAATACTTTGTATATTCAATCTTTTATTTGAAATACCGCGATATCCTCGATTATTTCGGCACAAAAATTATAATTAATATTTAATTAATTTTCGCAACACTGCTATTAATGACAATCGCACATTATTCCTTATGCAAACTTTTATGCATTTTAGGTTAAAAACAAACTTGCAATTGAAACTTTAAATTATATTGCCCTGTCGAGCTAAATCGATGATTAGGTTTCAAAATTAAAGCGCACACCAAAAATTGTTCATTACGGACTACACGAATATACCACAAACATTAATCATAAAATACTACGCACCAATTTATCAAGCTTTCCTTTCGATTAAGTTTGTCATATTTTTTCATTAAATTATATTCCTTAAGAATTAATTCGTCTATAAAAAGATGATTTACGGTAGCATCTTTTTACCTGCATTATTTCAGTTTTTCCATTACCATCTCTTCAATAAAACACATTTTCGAAAAACCGTTTTTGCAGTGACAAATCAATTCTATACAATAGCCACAGTCTCCTAATCAAAACACAAAACCAATTCAAAAAGCATATTTTTTTCTATTTTACTACTACCATCGTCTTATTACCCTACCAAACACTAGGCATTCTTCATACAATGTTATTTTACATCTCTTGAGAAACATAAACCATCCTAACATTGACTTTAGCGTACTATAACGGAGCATGTACGCTGCCTGTTACTTTTAAACAGAGCTGAAGCAGTTGGCGGCGGCTGGCCGCTGGCAATTTTTGCCATTTTTGCTTTACCCGGTCTGTATATCAGTACGAAATTTGATACAAAACACCTCACTAAATAGCTAGTATTGAAATCAAGCATAAAATGGAGGCTGCCTGAGAAGCTTTGAGTTGCTTAGACTGTAGCCAGACTCGGCCAGTTTACTATGGGCCGCAATTTCGGCCGTGCCTTCGATTCTCGCTTGTACTTGCTGGATATGATACGGCCGCCGGCCGTTTCGATGGTTGATGCATTGCAGTCGTATGTACATTTATGATTAAATGCTTGAGTGTATGAATGTTGAGTGTAGATTTTGAGGACTGTTGACTGGCCGTCGTATGAAAGATGTGTATGCTGGAAAAATTGTTCATTGCGCGTACACAAATCAAAATTGAAGCAGCATTGAAATCAAAGCAGACGAAACGCAACGGGTTGTTTACCCGTTTAGACTCGACTATTTCGATCTTTTTCCTATTTAAATCCGGGCTTGTAGACGCGGTTGATGACGAATTAAAGATTCTTCTGAGGTAGATATGGGTGAGAGAAATCAATGTGTAGTACTTAGCTATTAATATTAATTATTTATCTTTATTATTTTGGGGTGTCATAAGTCAATTATTTTGGTACGGCCGGGCCGACCCTGCCGCCCCTGACGAGTCGTCACTGATATATATATATATATATATATATATATATATATATATATATATATATATATATATATATATATATATATATATATATATATATATACATTGTAGGGGATGATATGGAGAGCATCGCGAATTTTGCAATTAATTCAGTTTTAATCGCATTTGGTGAACACATTAATTGTGTTCTGTTTGCTACGATCAAAGTGAATTAGTGTTAAGCTGTGGTTGCAGTTTTGATTTAGTTTATCAGAAGTTTGATAACGGATTCAATTTTAATGGGGCGAATCAATTAAACTTTCCATCGGAACCAGGAAATTTTTTTGAGTTTCTATATTTTTTTCGACAATGTTTATATTGGCTTTGATCTTTTATAGGACCTTTAAGTCCGGCTTTAGTTAAAAACATATATGGAAGTACCACGCGCCCCTACAAAAAAAGGACCCCAACTAACATATAGTCGAAAATTTAGCTCTTGAGATGTCTTGTTAGACTGTATTATAAAACTAACAATACATTTGGAACTCTATAGAGCATAGCATTTGTAAGCAGATTTGAGACGACTTTTATAGCATTCTATGAGACTGTTAAGCTTTGAGCGCTGTCTTTTAATAGCAAGCTAAATTTATATTCTTTTTAGGAGTACTTAAAGTCTTCTAATCTTAGATTATACTTTTCATAAAACTTAAGCTCTCATAGACTTTAATTCTTATTAAATGATTCTTATTAGGTGTTGTGTACTAGGACACCAATAAAAAAGCACGTATGAGAGTATAACTATTACAACTCTTACAAAAATGCCCTTATGAGATAAAAAATTCGCTATGTCCTATGAAAAGAGTCTTACTAGCATATAGAGTGTGAGATCCTCAGAAAAAATCTACGATGAATGGCATTAATAATTTACACCCTCTGGCTTAGCGTACCAGTAAATATTTTGCGCTGTCTACATGGAAACTTTTAATTGGAAAAATAAAAGGTGAACTAGTTTTCGAAGGAAAGTTTAAAAAAATATACAATAATTTTATAGATAGATTATAAATGTCATCAATTTGATATCATACGCCAACTTGATGCTGCCCGATTAGAAAATAGGGGTGAAGAAAATCCAACAGGCGATACAAAATTTACTTTTCGGATCACACTTTTCCACCTAGCCTGGAGTGTAGTAGACATGTTGGTATATATGTTTTTTTATGGGCCTTTCAAACGTAGAAAAACAAACTCACAAAGATCCCAAGTCGTAATCAAAATCGGATAATATCAACATGCCGTTGAGAAAGTGGATACTGTTAGCTACAAATGTTTAGATCAATATATCTCAAAAACGGTTGTGGTTACAAGGAAAAATTGTACAATCTTTTTTGTTGAAAAATTTCTAAGCTACAAATTTGTCATACTTTTTTTTTCCATAGACGTGACCGTTACTGAGATATTTAGGAAAAGTCACTTTTAGTGACCTTTGAGCCCGTATAAAAAGTAACGCAGCACTCGGATCAGTGAGGTAGTAGAAATGGAGTGGACATGCCCATAAGATTTACATTGAAGGGGATGGTAGTAATTTTTTAGCTACTCATTGTCAAATCGGGTCAAATCCAAGTAGTTCCCCTCCAATTTGACAATGAGATCAATATGGCGTAAAGGCAGCTTTAACATGCTTTGTGCGCGAGAGGTTTGAAGGGGCTAATGGTGGAAAGTTATACCGTCCGTGTCCAGGGGCTGACTCGGATCAATGGGGACTTTTGACATTTTGTTCAACACGCCAATATCAAGGTTCACACCAAAATTCAGCTATCCCCTAATTTTTTCGAAGCACCATGTTAAATTTCTCCGGACTATATATCATACCCAGAGACTTTACATTGCTACGTACAAACCATACAATTTCACTATCTGCTTATCTCTACTGCCTCCTGTACTAGTGATCGCACGTGCGATCATGTGGCTGGAATCAGGGAGCTAGAGGAGCATGCGAGGAAGCGAAGGGTGCATCCATTCAGCTCGGCTTAGTACTAGCAGGGGGTTCACACTCAGAATGTGCGATCGACAACCAATTTGATGCATTTAGACATTCGCTGATTCGTGCTGCCGTTTCGAGCGTTTTATATGGATTATTATAATGACTATTAATAATTTTAGCGATTTCCTCTATTTGTGTCTGTCTGATTTCGAGACACATTTCGAATTTAATTCGTGGTAGGTGTCCACAAATTTTCTGAAATATTTGCAGTAAAATGCTAGTAAAATGTATCCAGTATTTTAGAAGATTATCCTTCGAAGAAAGTAAATGCTTGGTAATGATTTGAGCGTTTAATTTCTTTTGTCACCTGTTTCTGGCCTTTTATGAGGATTAGAGCTATAAAACTAAATACATTTGAATGTATTGACAGGTTCGATTGGGCAGAGATAGTCTGGACACTTAATTTTGTTATAAAACACCGAAGGTCTTCGGGTGTGTATATATGAAAAGTTTTATGCAAGAAGGGTTCTTCCGTTTTTTATAAATTCTGGGATTATAGCCCTAACCAGACATAAGTCTGCAAACATAGCTAAATGTCAAAACCGACCGGTTTCTAAGCGAAAATGCCACTCTTTTACATCTGCAAACACGAGTGAACATTAGTGCCCATACAGCGCATAAGCGAACGTATGTCAAGTCGTATCTGGTCACTACTTTACATACGGACAGCTCATAGCAACAATTGAGCAAAAGGTTGCTTAATGCGCATGCCATTTTGCTGGCTGTTCGGAAAGTTATGTTTGGGTGCAACATATGCTTTGCGTGGTTTACCTCGGCGCATATGCGTACGTACGTACGCAGAATCATCACTGGTTGGACCTTATGTGTACCCTAGGACTGTTTGTAAATACACTGCGCCTATTACACACTTAATTGCATTAACTTTCAACTCAGTATAATAACCCTGTTATTAGTAATCTCCAGACATTCTTCCGGTCACCGTGAAAGTGTGAGGTAACAGTTTGGATTAATAGTGTAAATTAAAAGTGCCAAGTAAAAGTGTGAATAAACAGTGTGATATTACTTCACAAAGAAAGATTAAAAACTGAGCGAAATGTTTCGGACGTTAAAGAAATTATTTTGTAAATTGTCGAAGTCTTCTTTCTCGGTTTAGAAAAATAAAGCCTATGTAATAAATTTTATGAATATGGGAATTTTTTTTTTGTGGATTACTTGCAAATATTTAGTTTTGAAAACATTTTACTTTCGCGCTCACTTATATTTCCTCTTCTTTCAGTTTTGTTCATTTTACAAAAATGAAACAACTGTCTCAGATATTGATCTTATTTTAGAAATTTTTAGTTTATGTATCAAAATTATTTTCTGTTTGGAGAATCTATCCAAAGCTTCACAAAACTAATAATCCCAATTTTGTCTTTTACGAACATTGTAGAACTAAGGTCCTCTCCACTTACAGATAAATCATCATGTTCATTGCTTATCATAAATTGTAATTATGAATAAACATATTTTGGCAAAGTATTACAATTTTCATTGTGCAAGTGTTACTTTATCTCGCAGCTATGGCAAAAACTTTAATAAAAATTTATTGATATCGGTGCATCCATTTTGGCGTAATATACTAGTGTTTGGTTGCAAAAAACGAACGAACAGTTTTTCCAAATAACGACAAACAGTTTTCTAAAACGATAATTTTTTCTATAACGAATAACATTTCTAGAACGGACCGTTTTTCTAAACGGACAATTTTTCTAAAACGAATAGTTTTTCTAGCACCAATCGTTTTTCTAGAACGAACCGTTTTTCTACAACGAATAGTTTTCCTAAAGCCAATCGTTTTTCTAAAAAAGAAAAAGTTTTTTGAAAACAACAGAAACGCCCATCACTATAATATACCATGCTAAACCCATCACGGTCATAACTCACCATGAGAGTTTCTGATGAAAACACCATATTCACTGTAAATATTAGTGTCAAATTTCGTAAATGTCTCGTCAAAATATGACTGTTTAAAGATTTTAAATCACCCTTTGAAGAATTTTGTAAGCTGTTTTTTTTATAGTAATTTTTTTTCTATAGTAGTATTGCGATATTTCGACATATTAACTAAAATAAATGCAACTCATAAGAAAAGAGGAAGGTAAATATTCATGTGCCCAGTACCGGTGTCTTCGATTTGTGAGCCCCCATAAAATTAGGCCACGAGCTGCCACTGCTGATGGCTTATCATTTTGATACACTCTTTCAAAAAAAGAAGGGCATAAAAAAAATATAAGCTAATAAAATAACGCAGACTAAAATAATTGACCGGTCTTTTTACTTTTCTAAATAACTCAACTGACAAACGTACACTTGTATTTTCATAAAAAAAAGCACATGGCAATTTTGATAAGAAAAAATTTAACACAATTAAAGCAAGAGTTTCAAAAAATAAACTCTCAAAAATAAAATTAATTTCTCATACAAAGAATGCATGTCTGAAACGCTGTAGCTTGATAACGCGATTTTTCATTTTATCAATAGAACTTTATAGTACTTAGAATTTTTATTTGTTGCTACCATATTTTTTTAATGAATATGAAAGCCACAATCTTAATTTATAGAGTAGAAACTTTTAATTTTATCAAATCAATGAACAAACTAAGTAGAATAATGTATTTTTTTGGATAATACGTAATTTTGTGTTAGTTTGTAGTAGATTTGTTTGAGAAATATTAAAGATTTACTTTTATTTTAAGAATGTTTTTAAGTTATATTATCTTAAACCGTAGCCGAAGAGGAAGGGATTTTTTTCCTCATAGAATCAATATTAGATATTTCAAGGACAAGGGAATGATGGGAATCAGGAGGCACATAGGGAAAGAGCGCAGCACTTAAGGAGAGTGACAATTTCCGAGGATTTCATCGAAAGTTTCGGCGGTTAAACGTTGTTTGAGGCTGCCATCCGAAAAATTTTCAAAACTCGGAAAATTTAAAAATTGGTTTCATATTTTTATTGCAAATGCTTTGCATATGAGTATGTAATTTGAAGCATCTATTTGTGCAATAGTTACGAAAATGGCTAATGCTGGTTACCCTGTGTTAGCAGCAAAGTAAAATATATAAAAAATCTGCTTCACGTTAAGTTAAACCCAACAAATAAATTTCGTTTCGATTGAATCATTGCGCTGGAAGTTATACGGGTGAAAAGAATTTTAGGGTAACCACCCTCAAACCTTTTCAAATTTTTAAAGCGTTAATATTTTTTGTTAATTTTTATTGCAGGATCATTCCTATTTGCAAAGCTAATGACATAATCGCTTAGTAAGTAAATTCCAAAAAATTAGAAAAATGGTCATAGCTGGCAGCCCTTTCATGATTTTTGTACGAAATTCCTACGACATTTGGTTCACATTAAGGACCATGTACTGCATGAACTTCGTTTTGATTTCATGACTGGACCGGAAGTTATAGGGGAAAAAGCTTTATTTTGCTGAGCAAATTTGCAAGATTTAGGAGACAAAAATCACCATAACTGGCAATTCTATTCTAATTTCTCAGCCAAATTTTCACCAAATGTTATCTAAAGTAAGATCCAAATATTGTATGAATTTCGTTTAAATGTGATGGCTGAATCGGAAGTTATTGGCCAAAAAGCTGGTTTTTTCAGTGATTTTTCAAGATGGTACCTCTGCCACAGGGTTGCCCGCATTTCAAAATCACTTCTATCAGACCTGGTCCTAGTTAATACCAATATGTCCTGTGAATTTCATTATTTTCAAATTAATTTAATTTCAAATCATTATTCAATGATTTGAATTTTTTGTCATAAATCAAAAAATTTTCAGGAGGGTCAATGATTTGAAGGATTTTTTTTCAGGAGCCTGCCGTAGCTACAGGGTTACCCACACTATCTTGGAAATCCATGTGTGTTAAATTTTAGTCTACATCAATACGCTCTGTAAATTTCACGATGATCCATTGTTTTTCTTAGAAGTTATGACAAATCGAAATATGAAAAAAAATCCTTGCCTACTTTTAGGCACTCAGCGCCTACACAAGCCTCAAAATTTTCAATTCTTTATCATAGACAAGCTTAAAACGTAATAAGTTTTCATTCCCAAACATTTATTTTAACAAAAGTTGACACTGCTTGGAAATATAAGAGTACCTGAAAATTCACTTAAATGCTCGCCGCCGCCAAAAGGTTTAAGATATCTGAATTTGAGAAAGTCATGGACCTATCTACTATATACATCTACGTTCTCCGAAAATTTCAGCTCAATCGAATCGGCCACTCCGGAGATTATCTCCCTTAATCATTTTGCTGATATATATACACATACTAGAAAAAGTCTGCGTTCACCTACTGTCAATCAGTTTGTAACTTTAAAAAATCAAAAACAAATAAATATTTTCCAGATTTTGTTTCACATATTTATTAAGGATTTCTTATTTAGTTGACACATGTTAGTTCATTTATTTTGCTTTTACTGTTTTTGAAATAACGGCTCTTTTCGGAAAAAATATATAAAAGCGAGGCAGAAAAAGTCTGCTTTCACATGTAATAAAAATAATAAAATAGAAAATTGTAAAACATATTTAAATTAGTTAGTAACTGGTGGGGTATCCCCGGTTCTTTATTATCTCACAGAGCCTTTTTGGCATCGAAGTGACGAGCTTCGCTGTCTCTTCAGCACTTATTTTCTCCCACTCCTCTGTGAAAACAGTTTTCAACATTTCCTTGCTGGTTAGTGAGTGTTGTCAAATTTTCTTTTCTAGTGAATCCCATAGGTGTACAATGGGGTTTAGGTCTGGTGATTGTGGGGGTGTATGTAGCTCTTTTGGGGCATGATAGAGTAACCAGAGCCTCACTATCTCGGCTGTATGCTTCGGATCACAATCATGTTGGAAGCAAAAATCTGAACCTAAGCCAAGTTTAATGACACTCTGCCTCAAATTATATTTCAAAATGTTGAGATATTCAAATCTATCCATCGTCGATTCGATAAACTCCAACTTCCCAATGCTATTTTTCTAGTAGTATCGGGACAAATATTTTTCTAGAATTATTCTTTAGTTTTGGTTGCTATTTGAAATGCAGTCAGCCGTGGATTTTTTTTTACAAGTGACACGATATGTCGTTTTTTTCCTGCAGGACAACTTTGATGGACGACCGATTTGGTCGTCCATCAAGGTTTGGATGTGAGTTCTCCTGTCGATTTGAAATTATTTATGACCCTTTGGACTGACGAATATTGTCTTCCCACTATTTTTGCTGTTTCTCTGTAGCTGTTCCCATCTTTCCATAATTTTATGATGGTTTTTCTTTCACCCCGACTGATTTCTTTTCTTTTATCTTCCATTACGAAAAAAAAATTATTCATAACAAAAACTCTGCAGGAAACTATTTAACCACTTGCCAGAATAGCAAATAATGAATAATAAATACAATAAACACTAGAAGAGTATATTTGAAACGGCTTATTCCTCCCACTTCATCAAGTGAACGCAGACTTTTCTGCCCCGCTTTTGTATGTTTTTTTCTGAAAAAACCCGTTATCTCAAAAACGGAAAAAGCGAAATAAATGAACTTACATGTCTGGACTTTTTAAGAAATACTTAATAAATATATGAAACCAAATCTGGAAAATGTTTGATTGTTTTTGATTTTTAAAAGTTACAAACTGATTGACACAGGTGAAGAACGCAGACTTTTTCGAGCATGTATATATATATATATATATATATATATATATATATATATATATATATATATATATATATATATATATATATATATATATATATATATATATATATATATATATATATATATATATATATATATATATATATATACAAAGAAATATGAATTTTCGGCGAAACAAGTTTAATACTAATTTTCTTCGAAAATTAGTAAAAATGAAAATAGTGATATCAGTGGATCTATCGAATCAGTCGTTTCCTGAAATGTCGATCCTATCAGTAAGGATTTGAGTTCACATGAGTTTTATCAGTTATGTTTTACTTCAGGTCCTTTTTTTCTCTCAAACACGGTAAAAGCTCATCGAAACTAAAAATCCTATGTTCAGCATTTACAGTAGGGAGCTATGAATCTACAGAAAAAGAATAAAGTAACGGAAAAAATGTTATTTGAATGAAACAAAAACTACATCAATTTCCAGCGCTAGAATCTAGCGAGTACTGTAACATTTTAACTTATTCAAACCAAAATGATGTAATTTTTTCGACGATCACCGCAAACTAGAATCAAAAAAATATTTTAAAAGTATAGGTACTTATGAAGATACCACAGGTTTAAGATAAGATCTCCAATATGATGCGGTCAATCGTCAAATCATTCTACCTTGAAAATATTTATATTAAAGATATTTTAACCTTTAATTTATTTTACATCATGCGTTAAACTTATCAGTTTTGTTCATCATGATTGTGAACAGTTTACATTGTAATTAAGTCATTTTTAACGTTTGTCAAATCATTTGATGTTTATTTATTTATTTATTTATTTACATATTCAACAGATAAAAATCCAATAACTGAATATAGAAACATATAATATATACAAAGAATCTACTAATGAAGGAATGTAAAATAGAGAGCACAAAATAATAATAATAAAAAGAACAAATATCATAAACAAAGTCAAGGTGAAAAAGAATAAATTCAAAATTAAGAAAAATAAGAAAAAAAAACTATATTGAGTTGGTAGTAAGCAAAACATTGTTGCAAAATAACAGAACAAATCCAATTATGAAATAGACAAAGAAAAAGAGAGAAAAAAATGTAAGCATATATATAGAACAAACAGAATATCGAAAGCCAATTAAAAAAATCAAAATTAAAATTCATGTATCATATGAGCAAGGAAAAAAGATAAAAACGTATTAAATAGAAAAAGTAACGACTTTATCCTTTAAAATGGTTTTGAAACGTGACAAGGTCGGTGGCAGGGAACCTAGTCCGAGTGCATTATGGTGCCTAGGTATACGTAACAGCGGCGAAAAGTAGTACGTGTCAGTCCGCGCAAAAGGAACGTTAAACGTTAACGTGGATCTATTTGACCGATCCGTAGCACGAACGGAAACCTGGTTGCAGAGGTCAGATGGGACAAGTTGACGGTGCAGTTTGAACAGAAGGCGTTCA
Organism: Nemotelus pantherinus; assembly: GCA_963978885.1. Lineage (NCBI taxonomy): Eukaryota > Metazoa > Arthropoda > Insecta > Diptera > Stratiomyidae > Nemotelus > Nemotelus pantherinus. Next base: position 23,833,649 of record OZ022265.1, read on the forward strand.
TCTAGAAAAAGTCTGCGAGATTTCAGGGATGGTATTTGCAGCATGGTAAGTCTCGCACTATACCCACAGTAATCAAAATTGAATTTGTAAAGAAGAGAGCGGGTGAACCTGCGTTGTACCGAGGTCTTTAAAATTTAAAACGACTTCGAGAGAGGCTCCAGAAACGTAGTAAGAAAATACTAGTGGGTAAGTTTTACGCGTGAATGACATTTGGCGACATTTTAAAACATTCAAAGTAAGATGATTTGCATTACACCAGTTGATAAGAGTGAGCAGGTCATTCTGAAGCTGTAAGCAGTCTTCGACTGTATCGATTACTCTGAATATTTTTAGATCGGCTGCGTATAGAAGAGAAAAAGAGTTTAACAGACCCGGAAGATCATTAATGAAAATTAAGAATAACAGAGCGTGCAGAATTTATTGTTCGATAATTTAGGGTGAATTCTCCTAAATGTCGGCCTGATCCAAAAGTCGGCCAGCCAATCCTCATAGCAAGCAGCAGACTCGTTAAAACGAAATCTAAGTGTAATACTTGGAACAATAGACACTGTACTTATTTCAGATGTCTTTTCATGTTATTTTTATATTTATCCGTGTTTTGTGAAAACAAAGGGTTAAAAATAACAGTTGCATTAGACTGAATTTAGAAACAAGGTGACCGACTTTTGGAACAATCATCCTGCCATGTTCTATTTTATTTTGGCTTAACCTGACAAAATCGCTAATCTGGATCGTTCAGATTACATATTTGTATTATTAAAATCCCGCGACAACCCTCGTACGGGTCTAGGGGTTGAAGCTGGTAGATAGCAGTGGCGGCTCGACAAGGTGGGCCCGGTCCGCCTGGCCCACCCTGATGAGCCGCCACTGGTAGAGAGCTTCATTACAATTTATTTCAATCAATGTGAATACGAGTGTGGAGTGATTAGTTCTACGACTCACTTTACCCCTGATTTAAATCAGGTACCTAGTCAGAGCTAGGTAAACTCAAAGCTTGGTGCGTGGACCCTCGTCCGAACCTGGATTCGAACCAGGGTCCCCCACACGCAAGAAGCTAGTGCTTTACTCACATAAAATCGTACAAGTAACATCTGATTGGCAAAAAACCAACGTATAAAAATTCGATAAACTCTATAAAATAAAAATAATTTTTTAAGGTCTTACAAGGCTTTCGTCACTATCGGAAACTACCGCTGCCAATGCCATTTCACATATGTACATATATCGCAGTCATCCTTTCAAACAAATGATAGAATCTTATAGTTAAGTAAATATTAGAAATGACAATTTTAAGTAATGACTGATATTTACGATGACGACATTGTTTCTTCGAAAACCTAAGAGCAAGCAAATTCGCATTCTTCTATTTCACTATTTCTTATCTCTAATCAAACTATTCGATCACATGCTATGATCCTTCGTTATTTGTATGTTTAAAACTTTTATATGATTAAAATCAAATGGAATTTCCGCCCCTTGAAAGTCTCAAGAGAACTAATATTGACGATGCTTGAAAAGTGATAACAATGACGGCCTTTTTGCTATGTTGATTGGCTTAGTGGAAATGCTCTGTCCGTACCGGTGAAGACAGCTAGTCAGAGTATATCATCAAAGGGCTGATTACACTGAAGAGAGCTTATGCCTCTGTTAGTGAAATATATCAAAAGAAATTCCTTTCCAGTGGTTTATTTCACATAAAAGGTATTGCAGCCTCTACCTTAAGTTCTTTTCATTCGACTATACACTGCTAACAAAAGTGGCGCTTCGAGATCAACTAAGTTTATCAAGCAGATGCTAACGTTTCGCAAATCGTAAGTGAAATATCTCAAGTCTCGATTACTGAATGTGACCGGGCTCAACTAGTTTCGCTGTGTATTTCTCTTGCAGAAGCTTCTGAGTTTCATACATATTATTTAATCAGATTAAACACTTCGGTCTTATTGCAGTGTGCTTTCTCAGATTTTTATAAATAATATAAATAGCTACATTTTCAAAATATTAATATTGTCCATATTTACTGAAGCGCTCTGAATAGCTCCATTGGTAAATGAGTCCAACAGAAAATAAAAATTATCAGGAAGTAGCGACTTTCGATTTAGACGAAGATCACGTCGTTAGGATGGAACCTATGAAGAAACTACCACAATTTTTAGCAGGATTTTTGGGTAAGTATTTACAGAGTGACTCTTAACTTGTTCGTTAAAAAACGAGTTTCGTGTGTTGTTTGATAAATGCCGATGTTATTAGCGTAGTGCTTCCAAGCATTGCGACAAAATAAAAGATTTCTCTTATTCTTGCCGAGAGAACGCGTGTGCTTAATATACATAGCAAGGCAGAATTCTTTTGAATCTTTTGTCAAATCGTTAATATTTCGCTTCCAACACAATTGTTTAAAATGGTGATAATATAATTTTGTATGCGTAATAGCTTCAATAGATAGGCGCATTATCAATCTTCATGAAAACGTTGGCCTAAAATAAAGTCTCAAAAAGTAGAACAATTCTTACAACTTTTTAGCTAAAGTTCCACTATTTGTGATACAAAATAATATACAATGGATTATTATGAATTATTTTTCGATCCGCCTTTATCATTTCGATGCAGAATTTTAAACTTTATTCTAATTTAGAATTTTTAATAAATTAATAATATGTCAGCAGATGTAACCATGTAGCATTATTTATTTCAGTGAGTAATTGCAAAATAAGAGGTGAAAAAGAACTTATTTTGACGTTTTTTTATAAGTACTTGAATGCTCTGGTTATACCCTCTAAGTTTTTAGATGAATGTTCATGAAGCAATTATTCATTGCAGTCGTTTTTTCAGTTCACTTTCTTTCAATTTGCTTTCATATTATTAAAATAAAAAATTGATTATCTTTATTTATTCTTCTAAATCTATTTAATCACCTACAACGAAGTCCCCATTCGACACACTGATGCCAACGTTTTGTCCAATCCTTGAACAAGTTGTAAAAGCCGATCCGGAATAGCTTTCACACCGCCGATAGATTCGGCTATAATCTCTTCAATCGAGTCAAATAATGTCCCCGAAGTAGTTTTTTGAGTTATGATCCTAGCCAGAGGTCACTCGGTGGTGATTCAGGCAAAATCCGTAGTTGTGGAACGATATGAGTTAAATTTTTGACGCAATGGTCTCGAAAAACCAATTCGGTGTGAGGTAGCGCATTACAGTGGCACGAATGTCCTCTTTTTATTAGTAGTTTGGCCCAGCGGAAGAAAATCATAATGCACAGCACCATGATAATCGAAAAAAAAATACTCTAGCGCAACAGAACCGCTAGAAAACTCATTTTTGAAGAAATTGTGTTTGAGTGACCAAAAACTGTTGAAAGTATCATATCAACCATTTCTTAGCCAAAGCAACAAAAACCATTTCTCGACAGCATCTCCTATAACATAAATGAAAAATTTGTTCAGTACTGGCAACACTGTTCCAACGAAGCAGCAGTAAGTCTGCCATAACAAGCTCATGCTTAAATCAACGTATCCTTTGAATTTCGTTTTCATCCGAGGATTTTATCGAAACTTTCAGCGATTAAACGTTGTTTGAAGCTACCATCCGACAAATTTTCAAAACTCGGAAAATTTAAAAAATGGTTCCTGACTTTTATTGTTCATGCTTTGCATATGAATATATAATAGAAGCATTTGTTGGTGCAATATTTACGAAAATGTCTGGTGCTGGAGACCCTGTGTTAGCACATAGCCAAAAATATACCAAATTTACTTCCCGTTAAGTTAAACCCACCCTGTGAATTTCGTTTCGATTGAATGACTGCGCTAGAAGCTATAGGGATGGAAAGAATTTTAGGGTTACCACCATAGGTGTTCCGCGGTCTAAAATCTGGCAGGGGACACGGGCCAAGAAGGGCAAAGCATGCGATGATTTTGTCCTCCGTAACACGTTACCTATAGCCGATGTATGATCGCAAGTTCTTTTCCCTTTATTTTTTACGAGTAATGCTCATATGTAAATCATGGACTTTTTAGGAAACAGCTTTCAAGTGTTACATCTGCATTGCTGAGAATATTGGCTTCATGCATGCTGCTGAAATATATTACAGTTATTCTTGTTGATGTGAATAGATGAAATAGCAAAAGGGGCATTCCACGTGAAGCGGACAGGTAAAAAATTTTAAGGTTTCCGATTTTAGTCATATTTGATTATGTTACACCTATATATGTTCTCGATCCAGATGCAAAATATTTTTACCGTAATAAGTCTGGTTAGCGAGCTAGAGAGCTTTAAAAATTTGACTAATCGGCAGGTATACGCTATTTCGAATCAAATTATCCAGTTTAAAAAAGTAGCAAAAAAATAAATAAAGCACTCGAGTTGATTCGTCATATAATGGGCTTATTAAATGGATTTTTGGGTATTTAAAAAAATTTTTTTTGGGGGGGAAAAATATATTTAAATTTTTGAAACTTGAATTTCACAAAGTTCGACCATTTAATTTGTTTTTAATTTTTTTTCTAAAAATTGCTAAAAAATTGCTGCTTGGGAAGGATTATCTACACACTATTAGCTATTTTTAGAAAATAAATTTAAAAAAAAGTAAATGGTCGAACTTTGTGAAATTCAAGTTTCAAAAATTTAAATATATTTTTTCCCCCCAAAAATTTTTTTTTCTAAATATCCAAAACTGCATTTAATAAGCCCATTATATAACGCATCAAATCGAGTGCTTTATTTATTTTATTGCTACTTTTTTAAACTGGATAATTTGATTCGAAATAGCGTATACCTGCCGATTAGTCAAACTTTTAAAGCTCTCTAGCTCGCTAACCAGACTTATTCCGGTAAAAATATTTTGCATCTGGATCGAGAACATACATAGCTATAACATAATCAAATATTACTAAAATCGGAAATCTCAAAAATTTTTACCTGTCCGCTTCACGTGGAATGCCCCAAAAGCTTTCAAACTGGTGTTCCCTGCTGTTTTTCGTATTCATGATCATTTAGGAAATGTGAGATACAGCCAGTGCTTCTCTTTAAATTTTTCAAACTACATAAACTTTTTGTCGATCACTTTGTGTTTTACTAGTGTTTTAATTGTTCCATTCACAAGACCCATCTCATTCCAAGGGGTTACATCTTTGGTTTAAAAATATTTGCTTAATTTGGTCGTTGTAGAAAGAATGATTCAATGATATAGATCATGCTTCTTTCCATGGTGTCCATGTGAACATGTATCCATGAGAACAAGATGGATTATGTGAGCTAACTGTAGCTAAAAATTGTAGTTGCAAGGTTTTTTTTTACCTTAATGCTGGTTTGGATACCTCCTTTTTGCCCTGACATAACAGTAGCATACGATTGGCTAACAACAGGCAATTCACTAAGCCCAGAGCTATCTACAAAGATCAAAATTATGTCTTCTGAAGACGAGGCATCTCTAGCTCTTGAGTAATCTACAAAGCCTAAGAACCCTTCTTCGACTTTTAGTCCTTTAGCAAACCTTCAAAACAACGGGGAGCTATTCCTGTTTGTTGGTGCTTGCTTCATCTGTCATAATCGCTATCAGTCCGCACTCTTTTGTTTTATCCGTGATATCCTCATGAACGATTTCAATAATTATTTATGAGCTCGGTCTGTGATCTGCCACAACAGCAGTTCGCAACCTCGTTTTGAAAATATTTTTCAAAATATGAATCATGCTTCGCATACAATTCACCGAATTCCAAAAAGTTTCCGCGGTAATCTCCAGAAAACATGTCCTTGACCACTGACACAGATCGCAAGGACGATCACCTCTTCCTAATAATCTCGGTTTATCTTGACAATGCATCACTGATTCACTGACTTTCCGGCACACTTAGAAGCATTGTGTGACATATGTCCTTGATTGCATAAGTTTTAGATGTTTCGTGATTCAGGAGTACGCCCCCAAGTTTCTTCCATTTATTGAATCCAATCACAATAACAAAAGAGGCGAAAACTCAAGGGTCTGCAGTAGGAAAGAATTACTTTTCTGGGAGGGGCCAGTCTAGGATCTGGGGGATCCCGGCCCCCCTTACGATGCGCCTATGGTTACCACTCTCAACACTTTTCAAATTTTCGAAAAGTTAATATTTGATGTTAATGGTCATTGCAGAATAACTCCCATTTGAAAATTTAATAACAAAATCGCTTAGTAAATAAATACTGGAAAATTGTAAATATGGCCATAGCTGGCAGTCCTTTCATGACATTTTTACGAAGTTTCGATGAAATTTGGCTTACAACAAGGTCTATTCACTACATGAATTTCGTTTTAATTTCATAACTGGATCGGAAGTTATAAAGAAAAAGCTTAATTTCGCTGAGCAAATTTACAAGATTTGGGTGATAAAAATTACCATAGCTGGGAACTCTTTCTAACCAAATTTCTACCGAATATGTCTTACAGTAAGGTTAAAAAACTATGTGAATTTCATTAAAATGTGTTGGCTGAATCGAAAGATATAGACTAGAAAACAGTTTTTTTCGCATTGAAATTTCAAGATGGCACCACTGCCACAGGGTTGCCCGCATTTCAAAATCACTTCTATCAGACTTGGTAGTAGCTAATACCACGATGTCCTGCAAATTTTATAATGATCTAATTGCCGGTCTTCAGTTCTCGTGAACAGAAGTTTCGAGTGCTGAAAATAGAGGTAATTTGGTGATGGGTTGCCGTTCTTGTGCAAATCGGAATTTTGAAAATTTCAAATTGACATGGTGGGCAAAGATTAAAATTGATCAATAATTTGAATTTTTCAATTCAATTCAATTTCAATTCAAAAAATTTCAGGATGGTCGATGATTTGAAGATTTTTTTTCACGTGGTTGCCTCAGCTACAGGGTTGTCACCCATTCTTGAAAACTCAGTTGCGTATAGTTTTAGTAAGCGTCAACATGATCTGTAAATTTCACGTAGATTTAATGTTTCTGTCAGAAGTTATGAATCATGATAAATCAAAATTTGAAAAAAATTCTTGCCTACTTTTAGGAGTAGTGTTCATAATACATAGTGTTCATAATTTGCAATTTTTTATCATGGACAAGCATAAAACATAATTAATTTTCTTTTTCAGTTGTAATTTCTAACAAAAATGTTCTCAGCATAAAAATATAGGGGTACCTGATAATTCACTAAAATGCCCAACGCCGCCGCCAAAGGGTTAAAGATTTCTTAATTCTAACAAGTCATAGACCTATCTTCAGCATATGTCTATGTCCTGAGATTATCTCCCGTAATCTTTTGCTGATATATATGAATATATATATATATATATATATATATATATATATATATATATATATATATATATATATATATATATATATATATATATATATATATATATATATATATATATATGTAAAGAAATATGAATTTTCTGCGAAACAATTGAAGCAAGTCATATCTTAAATGCTTTAAAGAATTTTAAATTTATTCTGCACTTGACGATTTGGGCAAATATTCTCCGCGTAATCAATCGAGTAAATATTGAAAAGGAAGATATAATCCTTGCATGTTCCGTCTCTTTAATGGATGTGCTAATGAAAACTTTGTAAGAAATGAGATAAAATTTAATTGAATATTGGACAGATGAAGCTAAAGAAGTTGCTGGAAAAATTGGCGATTAATCTATTCTGCCAAATAAACGAATTCTGAGGTGTAAAAAACAATTTGATGAGATATATGATGATGAATCGCGAAGACTTCAACCTGTTCAACTGTTTGCTATGGCAACAATGATGGTATTTAATCGAATCTTATAAGAAATTAAAAAGAGGATTGATAGTTCTACCACGTTGAATTTGAATTTTGCATTTCTCCCTGGTACTGAAATTTTGCATACGTCAACAGAAGAACTGCAGAAGCTTGGAGCAGATCTTAGACGAAAATACGAGCAAGATTGAAGTAAAGTTGAATTCTGCGAGGAACTCTACGTTTTTTAAAGAGATATAAAGGTATAAAAAATGCTAGCACTTTCAATCTCTTGCAATAGATCTATACGCATGATTTGCAGGATGCCTTTCCTAATATTTTTATTGCTCTGCGAGTTTACGCTTCCTACTACATCCGCAAGCTGCCAGTGAAGTTTTAGCAAACTTAGACTTATTAAAAATTATTTACGATGGCACGTTTACCGAGTCTCGCAATATTAGCAATAGAAAATCTAACTGCTCATGAGATTAATTATCACAAGGCCATATATTTGCTTGCATACCAAAAGGCTTGAAGAGTAAAATTGTAATTTCAATGTGCAACATAATAATTACTTTTGATCTCACGTTTTATTTCATACCCTATCCTTTCCTATTCAAATTAAAATATATGTATGTCCGACACGTTTATGTATTTTGGAAAAAATATAAGGCTAACAGAGAAAGACCATCGCTACACCGTTCTTTGAGGGTCTATCAGTGAGCTGAATTGATGATGATGATAAAGGTAAAAATTTTAGTTGGCGGGGGTGGTGTTTTTCAGTTTTTGCCCCGCCTCGAAAAAATTCAAGATCCGGGGCTGCCATCTGCCTGGCAATATTCTGACAGTTCTTGATTTTCAAAATGGCGTTATACCGTGGTCATGCTCCGTTTCTTATAAGAAAATGTAGGGATTCTGAATTCATAGGGATTTTAAGATCTCGTTGAGCAATCAAAATCAGTATACAGAATATGAAATTGTGGGGAATTGCGAAAAAGTCGAATTTTGATGCGGAATAGTGAAATTTTATACTTATTTTATTTAAAAGAGAAATAATTTCAATTTTGAGTGATGAGTAAATATATAAAACTTCCTGTTGATGATTGGCGAATTTTTCAAATGACTTCTATCGCATTCCCCTTCGTACCCCAGCAAATCATATAATAATTGCATTTTCGTCTTAAATTTCAGCCGCTTATCCAAAAAGTAATTTATCCTACACGTGAAGTTTTTATCAGCAGCAAAATTTCTGCACTTAAAATAACTCCTTAAGAGCATTTAACGCTCAGATACAGCGCACGTCCTTCCCGGTCAGAGGCATTATCGAAATGATATTGCATGTCATGAAACGGCTCATGCATCAGATGGTATACCATAAATTGTCAGTCGTTGCCATCGGATATGGCAGGGTAAATTGCCAATCGAGACCCGGCGTTACGTAAAGATACTTCCACTCAATTTTCGAATGATTATGATCATTATGAATATGAATTTCAAATGGCCCCGAAATAATTTTTTCAATATGGAATGAATCTGAGATTGAAGTTTTTACCCTTTTTGGCTCTGAAGCTGTATTTTAGCCCATTTTTTAAGTTTTTGTGATAATCAAAGGTTCAGTGGTGGAAGCTGATTGACCACAAATTCATTCAATTCATTTGTTAAATTACGACTGTGAGTTCAATCCGGCCATGTGATATTCAAAAATAAGTATAAAAATTTAATAAGTATAAGCATCCGATTTCTTCAACTATTTCAACACATACGTTCATAATTTTAATTTCTATTGCAATAATAGTCATTACAACGTAATTGTATTAATTGCAATAGTAGTCTCCATGACAATATCTACATGAAGTGATCTGTGTTATGAAATCCAATGACTTGGATAAACAATTTTCCGATATAAAGCCCACACTGGGCGCATATCAAATCTAATCATTTTTTCGACAGTAATTACTTTAGTTGTAGTAAGAGAGTCAATAAGTATACTTGAGAATGTTTCAGTAGTTAAAATTCTTTGGAAATTAGATGTGAGATTCCCGAAGATACTGTATTTGCAACAGCATATGCGTAAATGAATTATGTGAGCTAGATTGCGTAAATGCATCTTTTCACGGCAATATAAGGGCTTACGCCAGTGACACTTGCCGCATCTTTTAAGGGTAATAACTGGTTTCAGGTTTACTCAAAGAGTCCGGAAGGGAATTTTCAAATGTTTAAGTTCGTAAAAACTGGCAATCAACTTAAACAAAACCTATTACATGACCTTTGGCATTAAATCTAATGTCAATGCGGAAAATTTAAAACATTCACAGATAAAAAGAATGGATGAAATATTATTCGAAGGAGTAACTAAAGATGAAAAATTAATTCGGAAGAAACACATTATAAAAATATATTTCAACACATTTAATTGCTACATATTTACAGAAAATAATAATGACAATGCAAAAAAGACTTAAAATAAAAGAGTTTGGTCAAGAGCGAAAATTAAATATACTCAATAATGTTATATTAGACTGATAATAGGATGAGATTACTAGGATCAAAGAGCCTGGATAATGTTATTTTTGAAAGTCACTTTAGAAATCATGAGGGAGAAGTTGTGGATCATGCTGTGAAATATTTAGCAGTACCTATTTATTGGTGGCTCATTATTAGCATATGATGTGCTATGCTTGCATTAAATAAGCAATCGTCGTTTATCTAGTGACTCTCAAGAGCTGGTTAAGCACAAACTTATGCTTCAAGTAGTCGGCATTAGCAACATGTTTAATAACATCGCTGAGACTGATAGCATTAATCTTTTTGTCGCTATCGGTAATAAGTTAAGAAGTCTAAGACGAGACTTATATAGTGAAAAACTGCTGAAATCATACGGCTTTAAGAAATATCTTAGAGGCAAAAGTCAGAGTTGCTTCTGAACGAACTCAAATCTTTGGCTGTGAATTTCGAAAACCAGATTCCAGATAGTGCACACATATTCAAAAAGAGGGTTCACGATTAAAATGTATAAGAGTTTTGTAGCCCAGAAATTCCTAAATTTTCTGGCTTACCGTTTAATGAAGCCTAGTTGGTTACTTACTCAGGAAAGTCCTCTATCATATCGTGAATTGAAGCGAAGCGTTTCATGCGAGATATGCTATCAAAACCCTGCTGAGTGTAGTGTTGCTGAGGCGGTACGCGGTAATGAACGTTACAATTTGGCGATTGACGGTAATCGCGTGACACTTAGCGATATTAAGAAGGAGCACCAATGGCTAGACTCCAGAGAGCTCAGTTTTGGCTGAGAAAAGGGAACGTCAGATGATGACCTGACGACATGGCAAAATTTGAAATCGTCCGCATATAGTAAATGATAAAACGCCGATATAAAAATATTAAAAAGAAGAGGGCTAAGATAAAATCCTTGAGGTACACCAAAGCTAACGTGATCTTTCTTAGAAATAAGACCTTGATATTTCATAGATTGTAAGCGATCGTGGTGCCGGGGGCCAAGCCACTTTAGTACAGATCAACTTAGAGATCAATTCGGTGTAATGCTTCGCTAAAGGCTGCGGCAATTTTACCTCCGTTTTCCGTTTTGCATAAAACATTGGAACCAAGTACCATGAGATTAATTTAACCATTCCTGAGAAAATGTACATAAGTGCAAAAAAAACATGATTTTACAGGCAACGTCATTTTTTCGAGGATTTATAACTTTAAATGAAATATTTCAATTTAATGACAATTTTTTTACTAATTGAATCAACAGATACTTGTAGTGGCAATAAGTAAGGCAAAAACAAAGTTGGAAGAGGCGACAATCAACGCAGATAGTACGCCGAACCAGGCAGGAGCTAACAAAATGTTGTTCTTCTGTTGGGTTTTTTTACTGATTTTAGAAAAAAAATAGTAGTAGGATCGTTTCGCAGAAAATTCATATTTCTTTATATATATATTTATATATATATATATATATATATATATATATTTATATATATATATATATATATATATATATATATATATTTATATATATATATATACATATATATGAATATAATTGTATATATATATATATTTATTTATATTTATATATATATATATATATATATATATATATATATATATATATATATATATATATATATATATATATATATATATATATATATATAACACTTCAGTGACAACAAACAGCTCATAAAACCATTCATGATATTTTTTCGTAGCAAATTTATCGAGCTTCGCATTGGGAACTGCCTTGGGATGGACGTCGCCTGTTGGGCCAAAACTTGCCGGTCCGAGTTTGGACGATTCACCTTTGAGTTTTATTCTGACATCGGAATCCGAAGAATTTGCCTGGATATCATCATTAATAGCGATAGGAGCACTTATAGGTATATTTTGTCCAAAAGATGATAGCTTGGATGTTTCATTTACACAATTCTTCTTATAGCACCGTTTGCGGCAGGAGTCCTAGCAGACAAAATAGGTCGAAAATGGACATTGCTGTCCAGCACACTTTTCTTTGCAGCAGCTTACATCATCTTGTTCTTCGCTTCTGAAGTTTGGGTTTTATACTTAGCAAGATTAATTCAGGTATTGGTTTATTATTTTACAAATTGAAAAAATAGAAGATAAGGTATCATTGCCACGCCTTTTTGACGGTACATGCTTGCATTTGGCAACTTTTGATATTGAAATATTTTATAGGGTTTTGGAACAGGTTTTGTGATGACAGCTCAGCCCATGTATATAGGTGAAATAGCTTCAGATCAATTTCGAGGGGCTCTTGGGTCGTTCATGCAGCTGTTCATTGTAGGTAAGTTTCTCAAGAATATAAAAATTTTACCTTTATATGTATTTGATTTAAATGTAAAAACAATTGTAAATATATTTTATTGGTTTATTATTGTTTGATATACATATATTTTGTGGATAAGACATGCTAAGAACTGCTTCAAAATTGATTTCGTATTTCAGCTTTACTTAAAATAAAATAAATAAGACACGCTAAGAACAATGCAAAATTTCTGTTGGATTGCATTCATCTTGCAACACTAACAAGACGCTTACGTAGTCGTTGTAATTGGGCCTCATGTGACCCAAAATGCCCTCAATTTAAACTTCATTGCTTAAATGCTGCACATAATGGCGATATACACGTTTCAAATTTTTCGCGGTTCGAATTAAAACATTTTTTTTTTGCGATTTCCAATTTGACTTAAATGACCTAAAGTGAAACTGACTTCTTCTACTAGTGATTTTTTAAAGAAAATTCTAGAAAGATCAGCCAACCCGGTTTTGCCTCCGAACTTTCAGCAACATTGGCGAAACTCCCGCCACCTAACGTCAAATATTGCCGAAGATATGGCCAAGTGGAACACTTGTCTCCCAAATATAAGGTCGTATGGTTAGGCCAAACACTTTGTAGAACTCAGAAATCAAAGTGAGTTGTGCTTGTGTCTTTTCCGCGCAACTACAGCAAGAACAACGATTAAGCTATTTCCTTTTTCTAGAGAGGTACTTCGGCCACATTTTCCTTTTTTTTTAGGCCGAAGTCAGTGGGCGGAGTGACCCTACCAACATCTGCGATAATGGCCCCAATAATATGAGGGGCCTGAAGCTGTCTGCCTCTCTCTGGTCTGGTTTGCTAAATGGAGGTACATTTTCCCGTTTAAGTCCCAGTTTCGTATATTTTTCAGCTCTCTTCAGATGCTAGCATACGTGCTTTGTCACATCTCGGCTGCATCTGACAGTCCATGTCTGAGAGCTACTTCTAGTCTTGTACAAATAAAATACCCTTCCCGCTTTTATCGTTAAATTGCGGTTATTATAATTTCATTGACGGATGAATCATACGTAGCGTCCAACCTTTTCTAGGATCCAATCCACCCCATGATCTAAAGACCCACCCCAGCCACGTAGAACTAGAAAAGCGGCACACCAGCATCTGTCGGGGTTGGATTAAAGGGTGCTCCACTAATGCGGACGAGGGGCTTCGACGGCCATTTCTAGGGAACCCTGCTCCCGGGGCACTTCTTTTTTGCGGACTTGCTCTTTTGGTGGTTCACCATCCCCAACCCTGCTTGAAAGACTCTTGACTGGTCTTGGGAGCAGTTGAGGTGGCTTGTCAAGCATATCCCTTTATTTGCAAAATTACTACTACTTCACAATGAATATCGCCCTTGGTACTAAAGACGGGCTGCTTTCTGAAAGTGTATTTAGAGTTCGTTTGGAACTCCTGAAACTTTTTGTCCATTTTTTGCAAAAATGCTATTGCAGCAAAGTGGGAAGAACGATATCTTCTCGACTTGAGACAAGTTTTTGCTGCCACAGACATATCAAATGTCAGAAGTGAAGTCTTTTATGTAATTTCGATGGTTCGAAAAGTATCGTAAATAGTTTGCAGCCGTGAGCACTATTCTTGTGTTTTTATTGTGTACCAATTTTTTTCCTAGCTTGTAAAAATATTTTAATTTAAACCAATTTTTAAAAAATTGGTTTAAATTACAAAAAAAAAATACTATTCTTTTGTTGTGCGTCGCTTGATTCGGCCGAATCTTTGAAACAAGTCTTGACGTAGTTGAAAGGTTTGCTAGCTTCAAGTGGCCAGTCGATTGTTTGAGTGCCATCTTTTCATAGAGCGCAAAGATAAGCATTTTTCTCAGCTGTGTTTGGTTTGAAGTGACGGTAGAAGTTGCCAGTACCTAGAAATATCCTAAGGTATTTAACCGTTTTGAAGAGGATAGCTGCTGGTTTTGCCTCAAAATTCTTAATGCCTTTCGGTGAAACCTCATGACCTAAGCATTTTATTTTGTGCTTTCTTCTCAATACCGTGCTTCCTTGTGCTTACTCTTGCGAAGCATATTTTGCTTCGGAATACGGTCTCTTCTTAGGGTTGATTCATTCGAAGGTTTTTAGCTGAAGAGCAATGTTCTGATGTGGAAATCAATTTTCTACTTTGGACTTTTGAAGAAAGTGAATTTATCTCGGATGGATTGGCTAGGTTCAGACAGATTCCAGAAAAGGCACACAAGGACCCATTCTAATACCGCATTGCGTGATGCACAGCCCTTATCAAGCGAAGAGCCTACCCGAGTCTCTGATGAACATGGTGATCCCATGTAGATTCACCAAAGGCACTTCGGTTAAGTATGTCAAGAAGTAGGAAGGGGCCCCTTCCTAAATCAACCAATATCAAAAGTTTTCCACAATTTTCTTCCACTTAGTACTTCACAGCGTCCTTTAAGTATTTTACTTGTCCGTTCCGTTCAACTGAAGCTATTGGAGTGCCAATAGCGAGACTGCAGAGTACTTCTGGCAAAAATGTACCAGCCTTTGCAAGCTGGTCCGCTTCACAGTTCCCCTTGATTTGCCTATGTTCTGGCACTCAAAACAGCTGCATCATTGAAAGTCTCGACATCTTATTATGAGACGTATGGCATTCAAGAATTAATTATGAGCAAATGTAAGCTCCAGCAAGGGTCTTTATTTCCGGTTGGCTGTCAGTGAAAATGTAGATATTCACTCCGAATATTTGATTACATAAGAACCAATTGACCGCCATTTATCAGGCAATCCACTGGTTTCTGTGTAATCGAATATTCGGGGTCAATATTGGTATTTTCACGGATAGCCAAGCGACTATTAAATCCCTCGCATGTCCTTGTACAGTGTCCATGATTGTGGCTGAATGCCGTGCATCTCTTAGAGAGATATCGAGACATTCGGTTGTTCAATTGATTTGGGTACCTGGACGCTAGGAAGTACTGGGCAGAGGAATCATCCTGTGCGATAACAAGGCATTCCTGGGTATCCATGGATGTGCATCGCACCAAGCAGCTTCTACGCTTAGCGCGAAGCGCTCTGCGTTGCACTGTGAGCGTGCTTACGGGCCACTGCGTCATAGGACGGCATGCGCAGCGATTGGGCGTAAAGTTTAACGATTTCTGTTGCAGTTGCAGCTCTGAGGACGAGGAGGAATCCGTCCTTCACCTCATGTGCCAGTGCCCAGCTTTGACAAAGAGAAGCTTGGCGGCACTTGGTGCACCCTGCAGCTGTCCTTGGCCAATTTAAAGGGGATAGTCCAGTTTGTCAAACGAAGCAGATGGTTTCCTGAGTTCAGTGAGTAGGAGAGAGTCACGAACTATTTTGGCATCACAACGGGCCTCTATTGCGCCTATGTGTGTTGGTCGTCAGGCCTCTGGAAATCGGCAGCCACTTCAACTTACCTACCTACCTGCCTATCCTCAATATCAAGACCACCAAAGAAGGAGAACTAGTTAACTTTATTGATTTCAGTGGCCATGGCTGAAAAGCTAGCTTTACGAGAATTAAAACGAGAGACATTAGCAGCTTTTTTTTGTGTACGACAAGTGAGGGAGATTTCTAAAAAAATATTTGATATTAAAATTTCTAAAAAAATATTCGATTGTCGAATATTCGACAAAATAAGATCAAGGATTTTATTATTAGAATTTGGGAAGGTATTGAGTTGAGAAAAGGAGCACAGCGAAAGGAAAGAAGAGCTAAGCAATGAAATGCTGTTAGTAGATACTATAGTCGAGAACGCAGTATCCCAGGCGACGGTTTGGAGGTTGAAATCTTCACATAGTAATAGGAAAGCAGTAGGAAACTTATTATTAAGGTAGGATAATTGATAATAAGATAATTGTTCTGTCAAGGAGACATCCAGATTGATAAAAAGCCTGGTTATCCTATAGGACATAACGCCGAGCAGTCACATTAAAACCAGAAGCCCACTCTGAGCCCACTCCATGCAATCAATCGGTGAAAACTTAGTATTGTGAAAAGTTGTATATTGTTTGTAGAATGCAGAATATTTTTGATAGTGTATCCATACTGATATCCATAATAAATTTTAGTGTGTCGATGATAGTGTACCCATAATGACTTTAAAATATTTATATATATATAAATAAAAATCTTTGCTTTTCAAAACCTGGGCCTACGGCATAGTGTGAAAATAAGATGACCCCAGTTTCCATGTGTGCTGCCATAAGTCCTTCAGATAAGTCGCAATATAAGCTTCCGGATATTCATTGCAATAACATTTCTCACTCATTTCCTTTCTTTCCATCGGAAGATTTTATAGATGTCAACATATCTAATGTCAGCGTAGTATGATTATTTTTAAAGGATCTTACTTTAATTTGCCCTGCGTTCCAGCGTGGGGTTGTGGGCAGTAGATGATGACATATTAAAGGAAGGTTCCTTAAAAATAATCATGCTGCACTGTCAACGACTCGACAGAACATAGTCGGGCGTAACAAATAGCGCCGAACGTGGGATCCGAACCCACGACCCTGACATTAAGAATTGCATGCTCTATCGGAATGAGTTAGCCGACTGGGAAAAGGCAAGCAAGGTAAATCAAAAAAATCCCGCAAAAACAATTCCAATTTGATTCTGCTTTCGGAGGCTTATTCCGCAAAACGATCGAGTTTCCTGTATCAATTATTCTCTGCTTTGATAAGCTTTAGACACGATATACATTGTCTATGCTGATTTATAGACAAGAAGGGAACCGTGATCACAAATCAATAACCTTTATGAGTAAATTATTTCCATGGATATAACTCGGAGATGTTAAAATTTGTCACAACCAGCGTAAATAACAATTAATGATTTCCAACTGCAAGTGGTCACACCAGTCAAGTATGCACTGTGTGCTGGTGTCTGATGAGAATCAGTGCATGCTTTCGAAACCACTTTGTCAAATAAAATTTTCAAGATAAATAAAAATTTTTCAATTTTAATCATCCCGCAAAAACAATTCCAATTCAAAAGAAGTTATTTTAAAAATGACCGTGCTGCTCTGATGACGTCCCGGCAGAGCTTAATTGGCTGCAACACTACTTCTATCGATATTTGTGTCGACAGGGCAGATGATTAATCAAAATAAATTTGAAGTTATACTATGTTGGATGAATATCTTCTTAATAAGTAAACAAATACTAAAATAAGTTAGCTTTCATTTTAAATACTTATACAATTTGCATTATACAAAGCACCTTATTAAAATAATTTTTGTATTTTTTTCAGCGGGTATACTGTACGTATATGCCATCGGTCCGTTTGTGTCGTACTATGCATTGCAAGCAGCATGTCTTGTCATACCAATCGTTTTCGCAATTTTGTTTTTCTTTATGCCAGAGAGCCCGTTCTATTTGATTGCTAAAGGACGGACGACTGAAGCTTTGAATTCGTTAAAATATTTGAGAGGACAATCGACAGAAACTGTTCAAAACGAATTGGATTCTATTCAAAGTTCTGTTGACGAAGCGATGAAGAACAAAGGTTCATTGGCGGACATTTTAAAAAACAAGGGATGTCTCAAAGCTCTCATCATATGTTGTGGCCTTATTAGCTTTCAACAGCTATCCGGAATCAATATTGTACTCTTTAATAGCCAAACGATTTTCGATAAGGCGAATACGGGCTTAGACTCTGCAGTGGCCACGATATTGGTCGGGATTGTTCAAGTAATTGCCAGCGGATGTACACCATTAATAGCAGATCGATTAGGCAGAAAACTAATTTTGTATGTGTCATCTATCGGTATGTTTGTTGGATTGGTATGTCTATTTGTATATTTTATAACTTTACAATGTATTTCACCAAACAAATACTTTCAGGCTTGCTTGGGACTATATTTTTACTTGGACAGTACCAACTCGGACACATCATCATTATCCTGGCTTCCAGTACTTTCACTAATTGTTTACGTTGCAGTTTATTGCATTGGTTTCGGGCCTCTACCCTGGGCAATTTTGGGTGAAATGTTTCCGGCCAATGTAAAATCGATCGCTTCATCAATTGTTGCGTCTAACTGCTGGATTCTGGGCTTCCTGGTGACTCGTTTTTATCCGAATCTGGAAACACTCGGAACATATTTTGCGTTCTGGCTCTTTGGAGGCTTATGTATTGTCGCTTTCATTTTCGTGTTGACAATAGTAATGGAAACGAAAGGCCTCAGCCTTCAACAGATCCAAGATAAGTTGAATGATAGATAGTTTTAATATGTAAATTATTATTAATTTTTTCAACAATATAAAATTACAAATAAAAATATAAATGAAAAACTGATTGACGGCGACAAGAATATTAAAATCTTTTTGTTTGCTTTAAAAGAGTTTTAAAATGAGAGCCCATATTTTATGCAGAGTTAAATTCTTCTACGTATTTGTTTACTGCCTCAAAAACTCCCTAGCACAATACAATATCTACAATTTCAATTATATGAAATATGACGATCCCCTGCAATTTTGATTAATTTAAAATTAAAAACGAGAAAAGTAACAAAACTATTGCAATCACTGATTATCTATATATATAAAACAAAGTCGGGTTAGTTCCATCATTTATAACTCAAGAACGGCTGGACTGATTTTTATGATCTTTAGTTTGTTGAATTTGCCTCAGCCCCGAATAGCAGAATAACTATTAAAACATCGGAAAAATGCATAGCAAAATCACATTTATGAAGATAATTCATTTTCTAATACATTTTGTGTGAGTAAAACTATTTAAGTCCGTATGCAACGCCATTGAGCTAGCTGTGCAGATGTGCGCCGCAATTTACCAGTGTTATTTAAAATTCCGCGAGCCAAAAAATCCAATCTTTCACTGCCAAGCCGTATTGCAATTAGACTTTGGAATTTTGCGAATCAATCTACTGCAGATGAACCAGAAATCGCACAAGAAGAGCCCCGCGTTAGTACCAATCGGGAAAAGACAGCATTACAGATAGATGGAAGCATTACAGATAAATCACCCGGTGAAGATTTAGTAGCCGCTAAAGTGATTAAAAAATTAACAGGAACAATTTTAACACCTTTTCGATGCCTGCCTACAGACTGTTTATTTATTTATTTATTTATTTATTCAAATCCATTTTTACAGGCTGCTGCCCAATTATAAAAATAGAAATATTAGACAAAGCGAAAAAGATATTAAAGAAGAAAAAAGAAAAATTAACAAATAATTGAAAATATTAAATAAACACATATTTGAAATTACAAAAAATGAATGCCAATATGCAAGTTAATATGAAAAAAAAGTGCGAAAAGGTAAAAAAATTTAAAAGAAAATCAAACATTATAAGGAACTTTAAGAATTAAGTCTTTAATTTGTGATTTAAATTGTGCGAACGTTAGCGGAAAAGGACCAAGCTGAAGATCGTTGTGCTTCCTGGGGATACGCACTAGCGGCGAGTTAAAATAAACATCAGATCACGCGAAGGGAAGAGAGAACATTAGTTGAAATCTATCCGATCGATTGACGCTCCGCATACACAGCATACGACCAAGATCGGAGAGCATAGGGCAATGGAGTAGCTTGAAAAGCAAGCAATCGTCAAGAAACACTCGTCGGGAATCTAGGGAAGAAATTTGGAATAAGGATAGACGATCACTATACCCAAAGTAAGGGATATTGAATTTAAACAACAGGGAGCGAGTAAACCTACGCTGAACGTATTCCACTGCCTCGTTAAGATATTTATGACGGGGAGACCACACTTGACAACAATATTCTAGAATGCTACGAACAAGTGAAAAAAACAGATGGAAAGAGGTAGCGATGCTAGTAAACGAAGAAGAGCATCTAAGAATGAAACCGGACACACGAGAAGCCTTGGCGGTTATATAGGCAATGTGTAAGTCAAATCTGAGCTTTGAATCAAAGTACACACCAAGATCCTTAAAATTATCAACAGCCGTGATGGAAGATCCATACAGTGTGTAGGAATATATTACGGGTGATATTTTAAACGTATAGGACATTTGATGACATTTGGATATGTTCAAAGTAAGATAATTAGTAGCGCACCAGTCGCAAAGAGAACAGAGATCGTTTTGGAGTTGGAGGCAGTCGTTGATAGATTCGATTACTTTGAAAATCTTGAAGTCATCAGCAAACAAGAGGCAGGGAGAACGAACAAAAGAAGGGAGATCATTTATAAAGACTAGGAATAATAATGGACCAAGAATAGAGCCCTGAGGCACACCGGAGAGTGGACATAAAGGGGAAGAGGTGGAGGATTGCACAGATACAACACAAGAACGACCAGAAACATAGGATGAAAACCAAGACAAAAGGGAACCTGACACCCCATAGCTTCGAAGCTTGGCAAAAAGAATTCCGTGATCAACAGAATCAAAAGCTTTTGAGAAGTCGGTAAACACCACATCCACTTGCTTCCGTTGGTCTAAGGCAGAAGCAACAAAGTTAGTAAAACATATAAGATTAGAGGTGGAGGATCTACCTTTAACAAAACCATGCTGTTCCGGAGCAAGGAAGGGATGGAGGAGAGGAAGCAGCCTGTTGTAAACCACTCTTTCAAGAACTTTACCAAAACAAGGAAGGAGGGAAATTGGACGGTAGTTGGAAACACAGCTTGGGTCTCCAGACTTGTGGATGGGGGAAATATAAGCAGATTTCCAACTGTCAGGGAAGCAGCCGGAGGAGAGGCTGAAGTTAAATATAATAGATAAAGGAACACATAAAGATGATGATAGTGATTTGGCCAACAGATTAGGGATACCATCACAACCACAACCGACATTGACATCAAGACACTCGAGTAAGGATTCAATTTCAAGAGGATTGGTGTAAAAGGAAGATAGGGAAGGTGAAGCAACACGGGGAATATCACAGGGCAAGTTATGCTTATGTTGAGAAAAGAAGGAAGAAAAATATTTTGCGAAAAGGTCGCAAATTTCACGTGGATTAGATGCAGTATCGTTATCGAGGAACATGGAATCGGGGAAACGATGGGAACTTTTGAGGGAACGGACATACGACCAAAAGGGTTTTTGATGATTAGAACAGATAGAGGACTCAATGCTGGAAAAGTAATCTGGGATAGCTTGATTGACAGCCGTTTTGGCAGAAGATCGTAGCCTTGAAAATTCGAGGAAGTCATCATGAGAGCCTGTATGCTTAAATCTAGCTCGAGCAACATCCTTAGCTTTCAGGGCTGACGCCACATCACGACGAAACCAAGGAGCGTCATTAGGCTTGCGAGGACGTCTGGATGGAGTGAAACGGGAGATAAGGTTAGATAGGAAGTTGTGGAATTTTATGGCAAGCTCATTGACAGTGAGGCCGCGAGAAAAGGAGAACCAGTTAACCGAGTTCATTTCAGTCATCATACTAGAGAAGTCAGCTTTATGGAAGTTAAAGCGCATGGCACGAGAAGGAGCTCTAGATGTCTGAAGATCGATATGAAGTGCGATTGAAAGAGGAGGATGATGTAAGTCAGCTTGGACGTAGGGAAAGGATGCGGTATGAACACTGATATTATTGGAGGGAATATTAGATAGAACGAAGTCTAGTATTTTGTTATTTATATTGGGAACACAGTTTACTTGGGAGAGTGAACACAAAGATAAAAAGGATGAGGTTATTAAGGAAATATTGCTGGAAGAGATTATTGAAGAAAAGTTATGATTCCATACCAGGTTCGGTAAGTTAAAATCACCACATATTAAAGAAAAAGCAGAAGGAAAGCTAACGTTGAGGTAGGTTGAGAGCTCATCAAAAAATTTACCATAAACCGTAACTGAGGAATTACAAGGAACATATACTGAAACAAACAATGAGAATTTTTGTGGGAGCAAGGGTAACACGCACAGCAATACATTCAACAGGAGGAGAAGGAGAGAAATCCATAAAGAATGTTCCTTGAAGAGAGCCGTGAACTACAACTAATACACCCCCGCCATCGCTTTTACCTGATGTAGCTCGATCACGACCGCGACGGAAGACAGTATGAAACGGAAACAGCTCGTTATCGTAAATATCTACTGTTAACCATGTTTCGGTTAAACAGATTATATGATCAGACGAAAGAGTAGAGGAGAGATTCAGCGTGTTTAGCTTAGTCCTAAGTCCACGAAAGTTCTGGTAGTATACATGAATTGGATTGATCTTATTAATTTCTAAAGTTCTGATTCCATCGGTTCTGATTCCAGTTAAGCACCCATTATCATCTGAAGTTGAGGTTCTTACGTTATGGAGACTTTTGGTTTTATTTGATGAAAATTTTTATGAGGTCTCCTGGTGAATTCCTTAAACAGTACTCCAGATGGCCAAAATCCTTTGTAAAGTAGAAGATCAGTGCCAGCAGTTACCGTTATTTTAAACGAGGAGATTTCCTGATTCTGCAGGTTATCAGGTGTCAGCTTTTTGCAGATTAGCAGAGGTGGTGAGTAGCCAAGTTTGGCAGTGGTGTAATCCATGATTGCTTCTGCTGAGGTATTGTATGCGAAACGCGATACAAATACATCCAAAGGTGGCGAAGCAACAACCAGGCATGGTAGAGTACGAGCTGGCTGACAAGGCTGCGGAAGACCTGTTGAAGATCCCGGTTGACCTGCAGTCGGTGCATGATCCGATAACAAAGAGTCGGAAGATGAAGCAATTAAAACGGCGTTAGCATCTCTAGCGGAAATATCACTTTGTGGGACTGGTGAAAAACGTTTTCGTTGAGCTGGAGGCTTGGAAGATGGATTCGTTTGCGCCTGTGAGCTCGGAGAGTTCATTTGTCGAAAATCCACTGGTGGTACCGATTCAGCCGATGTAAGAACAGGCCGAGCCTGAGAGTTAAGCTGCAGCAGCTGCACCTGGGTTAAATGCAATTGCTTTTGGCTGCGAGTGCAAATTCCAGCCGGTAGAGGAATTTCAAGAGAAACAGGTGAAGCAGGAGATAAAATCGTGGTCGCTTCACAGATGTTCAGCGATTCTTGCGAAGTAGATGTAGATGGACGCTCCGTTAACGCGAATTTAAGGAGCTTTTCGGTCTCCTTGCGGGAATCCTCAAGCTGCTTACTAAGAACGTTGAAGGAAGCCTCGAGCGTCAAATGCGGTATTCCTCAAGGATCTGTACTTGGCCCAATTTTTTTCAACTTATACATAAATGATCTTTATAGCCTACATTTCAATAATCCAGCCTTCAATGTTCAGATAATTGCATACGCAGATGACACTGTTTTACATTTTAGGGGTGGTACTTGGAATAGGGTCTTCCATGAAGCAAATAAAGGCTGTCAAACAATATACAAATGGCTGAGCGCAGACAAACTTGTGTTAAACATCGAAAAAACTTGTTTTTTTAGCATTCGGATCTAAAATAATTTGAGTGATCTGAATTTAAACATTTCATTAAATAATGCTAAGATAAAGCAGCTCAAAGAAATCAATTATTTAGGAGTTATAATTGACAAAGTTCTCAGCTGGAAATCCACATTCTTAATATCATACACAAGGTACGTCAAACACTTTATGCGTTTATGAGGCTTAGATATAATACTAATTAACACAATAAAGCTAGTTTATTTTACAATCGCTCAGAGTGTCATCCAGTACGCTATCATTGTTTGGGGCGCAGCGCTTTCATCTCATACTGTCCCTCTACAAAAACTACAGAGTAAAAAAATCAAAAAAATCAATATTATCATTAACAACCAAAGCATACGAGGAGTTTTGTGTAATGAATATTCGTCAGCTTTACTTATTCCCATTCACAACCACAAGAGCAAAGAGAGACAGTACGTCAACTGGCTCAATTGGCAATGAGAAATCGTCAAAAAATATCACAAGGTGCTTCAATGAAAGCAATCGACCCGAGTGCAATCCATCCAGAAAATAAATTAACAGAAGCAGTGCAACGATGCTGCGCGAATCATTTGGATTCGTTTCAGTAAAGCAAATGCCTTCATTTCAATATAATTAAAATTCTTTTCATCCTGATTTTTTTACATTTATTGAACTTAATTCATTTTGATCTTAATAAAAATCTGAATTTAATTGGGCTTATAAGGTAAAACAACATTTATTGATTCTGAGTCGGTACGAAGTTGGCCGGGTCAGCTAGTCTGTATATAAAATCAACTCGTATTAAAAAAACCGTCAGGCGAGAAAATTCGTTCACTAAAATACACCATTTCAGCAGGGCCTAGGTAAGCGTTCATAAAACATGAATATTGCAACAAAAAATTTATGCACTTACAATATACATAGCATTGTGACCCTTTGGTATTTGCAAATAGTAACGTACTCTATGAAAAAAGAGAGTTGCAAAAGACGCTTATCTCATTTAAAATGCCTACAAATTGCGGAATAGATTCAAACAAAGTTCCGGATTGTATTTAATTCAACATTGTATAGTTCGATTTAATCGTATCCATTCATTGTCCATCTTAAAAATACATTTTTCGATCATTTTTTCTAGGTAAAGTGGTGCCCTTTCCTACTGTCCTACACATATCAAGCAACAAATCTGATTGACAGGCAATCTAGAGACCGCTAAATTGAAAATTATTATTTAAAACTCACTCAAATCGTTAAAAAACATGAATAGCTATGTCGATACAGTGCATTTTCATTTTCATCTTCATCTTCAACTTTCAATTTCATTTTCAATATCGCATTCATTGCGCACGCCTTGGATTGTTTATCCTTGTGTTGTTAAGTCTTTAAATGTACGCTACGACACTAATGGGCATTAGTGCTGCGGTTTTGATTTTGGAAGCGACCAGGAAAAAGGCGACAAAAACATACGCGATCTGTCGTCAGATACAAATAGGCACAAAAGATTTCCGTTATGATACCACAGTAAATATATCCCGTTTGTCAATAGAAATCAAGAAACTATCTGATTTGCTTGATAGATTCAAAATAGATTCAAAAATTTAGAAAAAAAATTTACAAAGCTTAAAAAAAGGAAAGGTACTTTAGCGCATAGGAACCGTTAGTAACACAGATTTTCTAAGAAATGTAGAGGAATTGTGCGGATTTTGAGTGCATATTCTACCAAACGTGTTCCTTCTTAAAACCAACCAGTTTCGACGGCCATGTACCACTTTGATCCGAAAAGTGCTTTGAAATTCAGAGGGTAGAGAGGTTTTCGGGTCACCACTAGAATGAATTTCAAAATTTAGGAAAGCCAAACACTTGTTACTTCTATTTATTGTCGGATGCTTATTTTATAAAATTTTGAAAGCGACATCTCCTTTTACATAAATGATGAAAATGATCAGGTCTTGTAACACGTTACTAGTGCTGTAAATGGCCAAAAAAAATTTGCTTACCAGATCATGACTTGGTTAAGTCTAAGTTGAGCGAAATCGGCTGAGCTACAAGTGATTACAGCTGCGACGTCATCAGCGTAACCGACCAGGAACACATCCGTAGGCATTGCCAGTCAGGTCCTAAGATCGACCCCTATGCCGCACCTGAAGTGACAGGCCTCCTAACTCCGTTCTTAGTGTCGTAGAGCAACTATCGGCCCCTGAGGTAGTCACACATCATAGCTAGCAAGTAGCCAGGGATACGGAACTTCCGCTCAAGGTGCCGGACGATGCCCGTCCACTTCGTCCACGAGTTGAAGGCGTTTTGTACGTCAAGCGTTACCAGCAGGACGAGCGGTATGGCTTGATGACATGCCTCTTTCGCTCTTGCTACAGCCCCAAAAGCCCCTGATATGGCATCGATTGTTGAATGCCTTTTACGGAAGCCTTGCTGCCTGCAAGGAAGATCACCAGCTGATGCGCGGCAGATGCCTGATTGACGAATATGGGACCATCAATCCTTAGCGAATGCGCCGGGAATAGCAAACCAACGATACGCTCCATTGATATTGCATCCATGAGAGTGCTAAGCCGCATGCAGCCAAGTCTGCGAGTGACCGATTTGCAGCCGTTTCCCCACGGGTCTAAGTTGACCTCCTCACAAAGAGCCTGCCATTTGGCCCCTTTGCTCCTTCTGATGACCTTGGTCAGCTTCCTCTTTGCCGCAATGTGGGCAGCAGATAGCTCAACCACTCCCGGCCTATTCTTGGCTCCCTGCGCCTGCACGCCAAAGCGATGCATCGCAGTGCGGCGATTTCTTCGTTCCGCCAGTACGCATGTTGGTGCATGGTGCTATTAGCAGTGGCCTCTACTGCTGTACGAATCACTGGGGTCCCAGATGTTAGAGGCTCCACTTCCAAGCTCGAAACGAGCGATGCGACAATCACGTCCCTGTTAAGTTTAGCGGCATTCCAGCCTAGCCACTTACAGAAAGAGCGTTAGCGTCTTTACCTGCTCTCAGCAATTTTGAAGGTGATGTAATTATGATCACTCACAGTGTAATCTTCCATCAAAGTCCAATCCTGACGAGTGCCGCAACTCTCTCCGCTGCCATTGTGACATCGGGAATGGATTCGCCAAATCCTTGTTGAATAAGTATTCAACACCAACAAACCCAACCTCGATGCCATCTTGACTATGCGTCGTCCGCGAGTCTTTTCGGTGAGCATGCCCCACTCCAACGCCCTTGTATTGAAGTCACCCCTACGATGACATTGCGAGCGATGCCATGGAGAGAGTCCTCCAGTGACCTTAGCTTGCCTCCGAATTCCTGCATTGAGTCATTCGGGGACAGGTAGCAGCTCACATAGGCTATCTCTCCGCATGTCACGCACACGTAGTGATGGATCGCTCAGGAGCGAGTCAAACAAAAAGAGCAACTCTTTTGAAAGAGCTGTGTGAGTCAGCTCTTCAACTCTGTGCGAGTCAGCTCGTCAACTCTTTTGAAAGAGCTATGTGTGCCATCATTTAGAATAGCTCCGCACACTTCATACCTTCACTTTAGTGGCAATAGCGATATTGCGGAGCCACTCAAACAACCACCCGACCAAATAGAGCTTATGCATATACACACGGCAATACTTCATTAGACTACCGTGTGTAGTTGAAGCGAAATCTAGGCTATTCTAACGTCGGAACACGAACATATGTATACGACTATCGTATTGCACAGTGAAAAGAGTCAGCTCCGTTGAATGAAGAATGAATGAAAGCACTGAGCCAGTGCGAATAGAATGTGAAAGAAGATCTGTGCGAATCATGGATACTGATCGTGTGCGGTTATTGATGGCGGCATTTTGTGCGTACACAGTATGCGTTTACGTGCATATATTTTGCTCTGGTTCACGAGTATTTTAGTAGCCAAATGTTGGCTATTAGGCGATGCATTTCATAGGTAGATTTTAGAGATGAAGCGTATACACTAGCACAGGTATATGGAACAGGTTCGTATCGAATATTTGCGTTCTTCAAAAAGTTTTTAGGGCAAAAGTAGCTGGAATCGGACAAAATCGGCGAATTTGGGGTTAAGGTGTTTTGGGACATAACGGGCCAATACCTATTGCTGCGATACAAAAATTTCGGTTTTGTGGGGGAGAAAAACTGCCTTTAGGACGCTTTCGATGATTGAAAAACTGCCTTTAGGACGCTTTCGATGATTGCAAGTGGTCGGGGAGTACAATAGTGATATTTCAAGGGCAAAAAAATGGCAAAATGGAATACGTAGAGCTTAAATTAAAGCTTTATGCTGTTACCAGGTGGAACTCTACGTAATCTATGCTTGTGCGCATTCAAGAAGTAAACGAGCCACTATTAGCCACCTTAGGTGTCCTGAGCTAAAATCTACCAACTCCTTCTTCTGATGAATGGAATATTATGAAAACAGCCCCTGATATATTGAGCATCTTCAATGAGCCTATTCTAGAAATAAGCAGTGAGAAAACGGTATCGATTTCTAAAATATATATTATCACATCAACGATTATAAGCTACATTTCAGAGCTCTGTCTGAACGAAAATAAAACTGCTGATGTACGCAGTTTTTTAAATGTGATCCAAAGAGAACTTTCAAACAGATTTAAATTATATAAAGAAAATATGTTTTGCCTAGAGAGCGTTGTTTTAGATCCACGATTTAAAAGACTAGCATTTCAAAATGAATCCACGTACAAACTTGCTTGCATACATCTAATACAGCACAAAGAACGCAAAATTCGCTATGGCAAAAATTTGATGACAAAGTCAACAGTGTAAGAACCCAGCAAAACTATGTAGCTGCAGGCATTAACGAAATGAATTAGTATTTACAACATGTAAATATACCCAGACCTGCTGACCCTCTTAAATGGTGGAAGGAAAAGAAAGATTTATACCTCAAAATTTTGAGATAGTGAAGCAACGATTGGGTAAAGTGGCCACTTCAGTCCCCTGCGAACGAGTTTTTCAAAAAGTGGGTATGCGCTCACTAAAAAGAGATCGTATTTGTCGCTAAAATGAATAAAATAAGTGCTATTTTTACACAATAATTAATAATATGGAAAGATTTTCAGATATGATTATTGTTAATCCGATTGATTTTTAATTTATGGTTTATTATTAAATTTATATTATCTGCTATATTATATTTTTAAAGTAATGTTATGTTATATTAGATTTAAGCTTAGTATTATTATTAAAACAACAAAAAATAGCAATTTACTTTATACTTTTGCAACCATAAAAAAGTTGTTTGAAGTGGCTCTTTTGAGTGGCTCTTAAAGAGCAACTTTTTAAAGTGAGTGAGTTTTACGGAGCTGGCTCACTTCAAAGAGCCTTTTTGCCCATCACTACCCACACGTGATCTTTGCCTGAGGCCTAAGCCGCGGCTGCCGATGCGATCCCGCTGCCCGTCAGCGATCCAATTCGCCGCGTACCCCGTAGCATCTGCCAGCCAAACGGACGGGTTCATGCCAAAATTTCGTTAGCTCCGATGACTTCACCGAAAGAGGTCTCATTGTTTACAGAGTTCAAACTAGTGATGGGCGTTTCTGTTGTTTTCAGAAAACGAAAACGAACTGTTTTTTTCCAAAAACAACTGTTTTTTGAAACTTTTTGAAAACTTTTTTCACTCGACCAGCAGCAGATTGATACTGGGTGTTACCATTAGTGATGGGCGTTTCTGTTGTTTTCAGAAAACGAAAACTATTTGAGAAAAAAACAGTTTGAAAAAAACTGTTTTTTTTTCAAACTGTTTTTTTCCAACTGTTTTTTTTCAAATAGTTTTCGTTTTCTGAAAACAACAGAAACGTCCATCACTAATGGTAACACCCAGTATCAATCTGCTGCTGGTCGAGTGAAAAAAGTTTTCAAAAAGTTTCAAAAAACAGTTGTTTTTGGAAAAAAACAGTTCGTTTTCGTTTTCTGAAAACAACAGAAACGCCCATCACTAGTTCAAACCCTTAGCAAAGTTTGTATAAAATACATGGCGATGGGGGAAATCACAGTATCAGTGACCGATAGTAAGTTGCCTAATATTGTTCATTTACCTTAACGAAACAATGTTGCTCAAAAGAGAGAAAAAATTTAATTGCTGGGCATACTCTATTACAAACAACCCTTTTGAGAAGCTTACTGAAGCAATATGGGGCGATAGTACGATTAGGGAGTTTCCAGGAAAAAAAAAGTAATGGATGAAATGCTAAGGTTGAAGAAGACACATATTGGGCAAGCCATCAGATTCGTCAAAAACAAGCAAAAAATTTAGCATCAGTAAAATAAAACATATTGAAAATAATTGAATAGAACTTCTGAGGGCCTTGATGGCGGCAACCACTCGCAGAATTTTTGGGTTTGAGGATGAATCAACAAGTCACTAGTATGCTCTTTATTCGCTGGCACTTTGATTAATTTTATAGCTATTGCTTCACTGGTATCTGATCCAAAGGAACAAGTTCACGAATTGCCCGATATTTTGCTAGTCCAGCGTTACTTGCACAACGAACGTCTCTATGACCTCGCATACAAAAGCCGAAAATTTCAAGGGAGCAGTTGATTACTGGTTCCGCCCATGATTGTTATTTTTTCGTCCAGATTTTACTTCTTCACCACCTTTGTCCTTAAATGTAAATCGATACAAAAAAACTGCAAATAGTTTATTATGTACAAAATATAGAACTTTCATTTTCATGTGAATGATTATTTTATTTTTTTAGGGTATACCTACCTTTTGAGCGTGGATAATGAAGGCCCCTTGCACTTGAGAAAATTTATGGAGTTGCGTGCATTCGAGCAAATTTAATGGAGTTTGTGGTGGAGTTTTGATTGCTGAGGCATTCTACATAACAAGTAAAAGATCTCTGTTCGTCAATAAATTTGTTCTCATGCTTTTGCAAATCTGACAAAAAAAATGATGCAATGTACATCCTTTGAAAACCTGATTATTTTCTGTTCTATCCTGGGACGCCAATAATTATTTGAAGATTCACATAAATGATTTTGTTAACTGATTTCGTTAACGATATTTCGATTCATTCAGACCAATTATCTTTGCCACTTTGTGCTGCAAATTTGTTTCAACTATTAGCGAGGACGTCAGAGACAATTGAATTGCTCTTTCGGACGTCAATAGTTTAAGGAGCAAAGTCTTTTTCGTTTCGATTCCCTTTGTTTTGAAGAGTACTCTTTAACCAAGCAATTCTCCTCTTCTCTGCTTGAATAGTACATTTTTTAAGCAATTCACCGTGCGCGATTTGATGGTACGCAATTAAACTATTAATTATGTTGCGTATGAATATTGATCGAATACCGTTGCGAAGACGAAATGCAAATGCGGAAGCAAGTCCGCCTAATATAATTTTTCAAAGACCGTTCAAGTATAAAGCCGAAGAAACCCATTGACCTTTTCATAAATTTGTAGTTAGCTCTAAACTATACAGACTAGAATCCTATACGAGTATATTCAACAATATAGTAAATTAACAAAAACTGCATAAATTATTTGCACGAACGAAATATAGAAGGCTCACCTGTATATGCGTAGGTGGGGCTAACCAATTGGAACGAAAAAGAAAATATCAACGAATCCGTAAAAAACAGAAACGGGCATACATCATGTGCTTGTAACAATAGCAGAATTTGTAACTACTAAAATCAAGTGCCAAACTGGCATGCGCTAGCCGTGTCGAGGTCAATCGTATTTCATAGTATGTTCGGTACATAAGTATGGCAAAGGTTTACTTACACCAAATCATTCTTTGCAACCTGACGTATTGCGTGCTAATCACTAAAAAGGAAATCCAAGCAGGATTTGTAAAGCATAAGCTAAATAAGTGATATAATTTCGGTGTTTTTTTTTTAATTTGTCAATTGAAGTTTTGATTGGAATTTGAATTTTCATTATTTTAACGTAAAGACAATGCAACCACTAAACCGATTCACACAATGCGGGAGTTTAACTATGCTTTTTACAGTGTTCATTATCCTTTTTGGCGTAAGCTCTACTGCTCTAACGACTTTCGGTAAAACCAACCCCAACATTCAGCAGCCACCTACTGCACCCCCAGGTAAGATGTATATCGCACTCAAGTTGCAATTGAAACACTGGCAATGCCAATTATTGCTTATTTTTAGTTAATGTAAATATAATTGCAAACTTGTGTATGCTCGTTTTCATAAAAATATGTACAATTATTTGACTGCTCATAAAAACATCAAATAAAAGATCGATTGTTTTTATATGATGCATTTCGTGTTTCGAAAGTGAGAACGGCCGTTGCTCATAACTTTTCGAAGGCTTTCACGGATTATAATATAATAGTTTAGTAAAACTTTAAAATAAAGAGTGCCAATCAATTAAAATCATATGCAATTTTTAATGCTTAATTTTAGTGTTGCCAAATAAGTATAAGTACATTCTCAAGTCTATTGTCCATCGATCAAAATTAATCAATCACGGATTTTCTAAATTTTTGAAATTTAAAAATAAGTTGTACATGTGGTAATAGCATATTTACTGTGTAGTTACTTGCCAGAAATATCCCCAAGATACAAAAAATATTAGTTTGAATATACTTTCGTTCGCAGATGAACGATTTTTCGGTTAGTTTTTTAAATTATTTTTTTTAATTTTTTAAATTATTTGAAATGTGTCCTGATCATCAATACTAAAGAAGGAGAACTATGGATATTATTTCTCGATGGTTTGGCACTATCGTTCGATAGTCGATAGTGCGCTGCAACAATCAATAGTTTTCGGTAGTATCTAAAGGCTGAAATTTTTACTTTGACACTTTTTGGCTGTGGTTTATTTCAAGTGTTTATTTCAACCGCTGTAAACTTATCAATCCTTATTGGAAACCCAACCAATGCCGACAAATGGACAAATAAAAGAACAACTTCTCTTTTATGTGCTGAAACGGAGGATTGCAGTCCAGGCGGAAAAAGCCTAACAGCACGGTCACATTTGATTAGTGTGATCCGGTGGTTTGTGTGGTGTTTAATATTTAAGTGAAAGGTGTTCTTGTAACCAGGAAGGAATCGCGAAACAGCTAAAATGATCGAACGCAAAAATAACATCTACATATGAGGCGGGATTGGCTAAACAAAATGAGTTCTTCGGTGGTGAGTTTAACATTTTTGAACAAATTTTCCTCGGTTTGTAGAAAAACATAATCCTATAAAAAAAAGTTATGCGGTGTTTAGATTTCCTGTACCTGTGGACGTTCGCGACGTCATTCTAGACACTTTACTAGATCTGAAGTTTACAGCTCGCAATCGTAGCAGAGATGAATGCAATGATGGGGTCACTCTATCCATGTGTACACTGATGGCTCAAAACTGAACAACACAGTTAGAAGCGGTGTGTACTCGGATGAACGGAGCTTAAGGCTGTCTTTTCGTCTTCCAGACCTAATTAATTCGCTGGCTGTTCATTGCACGACGTCCAAAATTGTCGCTGAATGCCGTGCAAGTCTTATTATGTCTTTCTGGACTCTCAAAAAAACAAAACAAAAAAAAAAAACAAAGAAAAAAAACAAAAACCAAAAACAAAAAAAAACAGCGTTTCGTCTTCGATCTAAAACCGGACAGAGATGAACCACACATCAGTTGCATTACGTGAGAATTTTATGATGTCCTTATGTCTGCGATCTCTAGTTGTCTTCATTTTACAATTTTATTATTCGCATGTTTCGCTTAATTGAAATGTTGATGTTGTGAACTGGTATATACTGTATCTACTCGATTACCTCTGTATGTTTTATTATGTTGTCCAGATTATCTTGATATGTGACTTGCATCTCTTATGCCGGGTTTACATTCTCGCCGAGGAATGGCAAATGTAGACGAGGTCTGTGTGTAAATGGTCTCCTTGTCTATTCTCGGCTGTTTTTTTCATGGCAAGCACGCGTGTGTAAATGGTTTGCTCGTCGGCTCTTGTTTGTTTTATGAAGGGATAATGATCCTTTTATTGCTGTGCCTGAGTGTTTATGACCGTCTCGTTCTAGCTCGAAGCCGCTGGAAGCGAAGTCGGTTTTATGCATCGAGTCAAAGGGATTCGAGAGGGTAGCATGTGCTCATTCACATTTTCGAATTTTTCGCTGGGACTTCAAACATGTCTTTGCGTGTCCCAGATTGAAATAACTCAACGCCCACCAGGCAGAGTCAATAGTCACAATCTGTATCTCAGCCATCGTTCACTGAACTGAACAAAACAGCTCACAACTGTCGAAAGGTGCATGGTGCGTGTTGCATGGTGCAATATCCTAAGTAAACAATTCACCCTATGAAAGATGCATGGTGCATGGTGCGAGTTGCATGGTGCAATATCCTAAGTAAGCAATTCACCCTATGTCTTGTTGAGTCTTGTCCACGAGACGCTCGTCCCTATGTATAAACCCGGCATTAGCAAAATATCGAAACACTTCGCAATACAATTTGTGTACCTGGAGTTATCGGCGCAATTGTGAGGCCGAGGAGTTGGCGAAGCCTGGCGCCTCACTACAAGAGGTCTCATGTCCCTTATCAATAGATAAACCAAATAAATCGGCCAAATTAGCCATTAGACGAAAATACCTCAAGGATGCTAAGAGGTTTCGGGCGGGAGGAATCATCCGGCGCGATCACAAGGCAGTCCTAGGTCTTTATGGTCCTGTGTCGTACCAGGCAGCTGTTAGGCTTAACACGTAGTGCTTTTCGCTGTGATGTGATCGTTCTCACCCCAACGGGAAAAATAATGCATACGGATATATTCGGTAAGCATTTCGCGTAATGCGTGGAAGCATTACCGGACCATTGCATGTTGTTTTCTTTTTAACATTGCATGTCCTAGGCTGGGAAGATTTATACGAGGGGAAACTTATGCTTTTAGCTTTATGTACAAGAGCTTTTTGGAAAGTACGATATCGTATGCTCGCATTTCCGTCATCTACGGTGAATACGAATTGAAGCTTTGGCCGGCGGCCGATCGTATCTCTGCATGTGTGGTTTTTGCATGCTGAGTGATTGTGACGCTCATTGGAAATTCCAATAGCGCATGCGCTTTGCTACTAGGGGGAATTGGTACTCTTGTTTTTCATACATTTCACTTATCTGTGATGATTTGAAATGCTCCGAAATTTTCATTTTTCCGCTTTATATAGCAGACTACCCATAGCCGATGTATGCTCGCAAGTTCTTTTCCCCTTATTTCTGCGAGTGATGTTCATTGGCCAGTCATGGATTTTTGGAAACATTTTCATTACCAAGAATGTTTGCTTCTTATATTCCGTCCGGAATGTATTACAGCGATTCCCGTTGCGGTCGGCGATTCATAAGATATGAGCTTTCTCCCTTGGAGCATTCCCCATGCTCCAATTCATGTATACGAGTATATCGTATAATTTTGAATGTTTGTTTGGAAAATAGCTTACAAGTACATTACATTTGCATTACCAGCATTGTTTGATTCATACATTCCCCCAGAATACATTACCGCGATTCCCGTTGGGACGGGACACTGTCTCGGCACGCGCAATGACTGGGAATCGAGTTTAATAATTTCTATCGGAGTTATGACTCAGAAGAGGAATTGGAATCAATCCTCCACCTCATGTGTCAGTGCCCGGCTTTGGCGAGGAGAGGATTGGTATCGTTCAGTGCATCTTTTCTCACAAGCCTGACAGAACTATCCGCCATTGACTTAAAGGGGATATCACAGTTCATTAAAGGAACCATATACCATACCCCGACTATAGTGGAGCCACAACGGCCTTCTTCTGTGCCAAAATGTGTCTCTCCGTAGGTATCTCTCGACTGACAACAACTTTACCTAACCTAACCTAATCTTGGATGTAAGATGGCTGTTTCGTTTGCTGGTTTTCGATATTTTTTCTGCTTAGAGCAGTCCAGGCGTAGTAAGCTTAATGAATACGAGGGTAGATTAATAAATACCGTATTTGAAGACAGATGGCGTTGCTGAGAGAAGTTGGCATTATCATCGTGTACTTCCATCTTTTATTTATTGATTGATTTTGATTTATTAGTTAGTTTTGATTTGACAGCTGTTTTTATTGAACGTGTTTGTTGTTTTCCAATACAATGGAAAAGTTCGATGCGTTATATGACTTTTATTTTTGAATGCGAAATTGTGCGAAGAAATAACAGCAAACTTTACCTTCAATGACAAACGTGAGATATTGGTTCAAAGAATTTGAACGTGGGCTTACATCTGTTTTTGATGAGGAGCACCCAGGCCACCCGGCAGGAGTGGTTACTGAAGAAAACGTTGAAAAGGTTCACGATATGATTCTCACTGATCGCCGAATGAAAGTACACGAAGTAGCAGAGGTTGTAGGCGTGTTGTGCAGAACCTCAATCCACATTTTACATGATAAGTTAAGATTGAGAAAGCTGTAGACTCGATTGAAACTGCGATTGCTCACGATAGACAGCAAGCGAATACGCTTATCAATTTCGAAACAGCGGATTGACCTCTTTAAGCGAAATCCGTAGGAATTTTTGTGTCGAGTCGTCACCGTTGATGAAACCTGGTTTCATCACTATACGCTGGATACTAAGCAACAATCAAAACAGTGGAGTTCTCCAGGTGATTCTGCTCTGAAGTTGGCAAAATTGTCCCATCGACCGGAAAGGTCATCGCCACGATCTTTTGAGGTTCGAAGGGAATAATCCTCCTGGACAAAGTTCACACGAATATTACAGTGAATGATTGGGCCGGCTCAATGAAAAATCAAAAATAACATGGCCCCATTTGGCACAAAAAAAAACTACTGTTCCACCACGACAACGCACCAATTCCCTCATCCGGCATCGTTGCGGTCCCATTGCATGAATTGCGCTACGAATTGCTGCCGTATCCAGCGTACTCGCCCAACCAGGCTCCCAGCGACTTTTTTCTGTTCCCCAACATGAAAACGGGGCTCGCGGGAAAAATTCTACTCGAACAAGGTCATCATTGAAACAAAAGCCTCTTTTGATGAATTTAACAAATTGCATTTTTTGGAGGGGCTAAAGAAATGGCTGGGACATTTTTCAACTTGCTTCTTTATTTCTTATACAGGTACTTATTGAACCACTATCGAATTTTGTAAAAGATAGAGGTTGAAATCACAGTGTAAGTAGTTCGTAGCTTCAATGAGCATCGGTTTTGGGCTTCTACCTGTGGTTTTCTCAAAAAGGCTACTTTTCACTGTAATTGTGGATTCGTGAATCAGTTTGTACAATAACGACATAATTAGTGAGCAAAGATGAAATAAAAATCAAAGAATAAAATTTTATGTGTCCGTATTTTTTAAAAAAATGCGTTAAATTTCGTGAATTAGTATTGTATTTAAGTATCATTAAAATTTACTCGAATCCGACGGCTCATACCTCTGATTAAAAAATTAAAAGCTTTAATATTGCCGTTAGAAACGTTCGCAATTGGCGCCTGTGCTTTGTATTAAAAGCCTGATTTGTAGGAGTGTAAGTTTTTAAATGCGATAAGAAGAAGTAAAATAATTCAATTTAGCCCACAAAGAAGGATATACAGTTGGGGACAAAACTCTCCATACACCCTCAAAATTTCATAAATTTAGTAGAAAATGCAAATATTTAAGAGAATTTTATATGCAACTTTACTGCAAATGTATTTTTATTAACATAAACTTAAAAAAAATTACATTAATGTACTTATAACCGTAAAAACACAAAAAAAAAGAAATTCAGTAGTGACAAAAGTGTTCATACATTATGTAATTGAACTGAAAATTCCACATTATTTAATATAATTTTATATTTCAATATTTTGTTGGGCCACCGTTGGCATCAATAACAGCCTGCAGCCCTCGTGGCATTAAATCCACCAAATTTTTAGTGAATTCCGGAGTTATTTCTCCCCAGACTTGTTGAAGCGTAGTTTTGAGTGATTCCTTGCTGCTGGTGTGAATTTTCGAGATTTTTCTTTTCATAAGTTCCCAAATATGTTCAATGGGGTTTAAGTCTGGCCACTTAGGAGGAGAATACAGTTGCCTTGGTGTATAATAAAGCAACCAGTTCTTTACAAAGCGTGCAGTATGTTTGGGATCGCTGTCCTGTTGGAATATCCAATACCGGCCAAGACCCAAATTGTCCACGGAAGGTTGTAAGTTTTCTTCTAACAGTCTTTTATAATAGTATTGGTCCATAATACCGTCTATAAAGACCAATCTGCAAACCCCACTCGCTGCAATTCCACCCCACACCATCACATTGCCACCACCGTGTTTTACTGTTGGTATCAAATTCTTCAGTTTCGCCAGATTCTTTCTTTGCCATCATTACCGAACAAGTTGAACTTGCTTTCATCAGTAAATAAGACAGTTTTCCAGAACTCTAAATCCTTTCCTAAATATCGCTTTGCAAATTCAAGTCGAAGCTGCCTATTCTTTTCAGATATTAGCGATTTTTTACGGGGATCTCTACTTGCATATCAGTAGGAACGTAAGATTCTTCGGATGGTTTTAGGGTGAACACACTTATTCGAAGTATTAGCGACATGTTCCGCCAGTTGCCGACCAGTGATCCTTGGGTTTTTGTCGACCTCTTTTAAGATCATGCTGATATCCCGCCTGGAAAGTTTCTTTGCTCGTCCATTTCTTGGCTTATTTTCCACTGATCCTGTGTTTTTATGCTTTCGAACAATGTATTGGACAGTGGCATGGGATAAATTAAACAAAACTCCAATTGCGCGGTATGATTTTCCATT
This sequence comes from Nemotelus pantherinus, assembly GCA_963978885.1. Lineage (NCBI taxonomy): Eukaryota > Metazoa > Arthropoda > Insecta > Diptera > Stratiomyidae > Nemotelus > Nemotelus pantherinus. The sequence goes on from OZ022265.1 coordinate 23,872,197, forward strand.
TCTGTGCTCAGCAATAATTAAATTTTTTATTTCAACACTTACTTCCTTACGCTTGCTCATTTTTCACTCCCTTTGCTCACAGATTACTAAAACAAACTAATCATTAGATCGTGTTCACACATTTCATAGGAAATACAACGGTTCTTTGAAGAAAAACAACAGTAAAGCAATGCAATGAAGACCAGAGTACACTATCTGATCAGTGTATGAACACTTTTGTCCCTACTGAATTTCGCTTTTTCTGGTGTTTTTACGGTTATAAGCTAATTAATGCAATTTTTTTTAAATATATGTTAATAAAAATACATTTGCAGTAAAGTTACATATAAAATTCTCATAAATATTTGCATTTTCTACTAAAATGATGAAATGTTGAGGGTGTATGGAGAGTTTTGTCCCCAACTGTAGGTCGATGCTATAAAAAATTGCTTGATGTTTCGAATCAAAATGCAGAAAATATAGAGGACATGTTTCTGGAACTTTTTTTTTGAATAGGATATTGAAACGAAAAAAATGTAAGTGTAGTGTTACAGAAAAAGCTGGTATTTATGATAAGAGCATAGAATATACGTAAAATAAGGCATTTACCATGCCATACACACACTATAAATTTAGTTGTGCAAAGTGCGATGAGCTACGATTCAATTAAAAACATTTAAAAAGTGCAAAGCATATTGTAGATTTAATTGAAAATAACACTATTATTATGGAAAAGTTTAAATAGGAACAAAACGTTGATTGGCATTCAACCTTGGCTCAAGAAGTAGCTACTAAGTGGAGCAGTTCATACCATATGGTCCAGAGAGTTTTAGAAACTAATGAAATTATTTGTAAAACTCTTTGGAAAAGTTACTTTCTCACTTTAAGAACATTACGAAGAAAATTTCGGCATAAATTCGTTAGACCTGCCTTAGACCATTAATACTACTGATGGAGGAATATATAGTAAAAAAATGGATAACCCTCACACGACTCAATATTAAATAATATAATATCAATTGCGACCTTATTTTCAACGAGGACGGATCTCAAGTACGTTTTTTCAAGTAATTTTAAATATGATATAATATTAATTGCATTATCTGCGGCGCCGAAGAAAGAGAAAAGTGTGCGTGAAGAGTCGTTCTATATTCATGGACATGCAAATCTACCCAGAGAACTCACTCAAGAACCGGATGACTACCGCAATTTTCTGCGAATGGATAAATAAATGTTTCAGCAGTTAGTTGCATTGGTTTCAATACTAATAAAGAATTCAGTGATGAGGAAGGCTATTTCACCGGTAGACCATCACTTTGCGGTTTCTAGATTCGAAAACTTTCGAAGATTTGAAGTTTTCCTCTTACACTACTGCAACTACCATCAGTGAAATGAGAAAACCAGTATCAATCAGCCCCCTTAAACCCGGTAGCCTGATATGTAGCTTATATATAGAAAGAAACTGTACACGTTGAAAAAAATTAGCGCAGTCGATAGGTCGTGCTAAATATTTACAAGTTCACTCGATTATTAAATCTTAATTGCGCATCCGTATAATTATAGTAGTCTAAAGTTAGGCACCAAGAACAGAGAAAGTCGTTTATTTTTTCGTACCTGAAGCGATTGAAATTGTCTCCATGAGGAAATAACGTTCCCGAGCAGGACGAAAATACACGTAAACAAACCCACCAGTACACACAGAAGATTGTGTGATAATATTGCGTGACTTGTGGTAATATTGCATGCAAGTAAAAAAAGTTGAGAAGGAAAATTATTGCCAAAGTATTCCAAAAATATAATAATGAATCAAAACATAACAAATGAATCATAACACAACGTGTACAGTAAAAAAATTGTATATGTAACAAGAGTAACACTAGACTAAGAAAGAATTAAGAAAGAAAAATCTCTGGAAAAATATATGTACCATAGGAGAAACAGTAAAAAAACTGGAATGTGTACGTAGTGTCGAAAACATAATATATGAAAAATTAAAATCAATCAGCCACAGTTAGTTCCAGTCAGTTCCAAATGTTAGGCAGCCGTAAAAATTTAACTTAAATCTTTACAAGGGTTGATTCAAAAGTAGTGATAATCGGCTAGTTCCAGATCGGATAAGATTCAAAAAAAAAAATTTACTAATTCATATACCCACTAAGTTAACACAATTAAAAATATATAAATAGGCCACGATTCCAAGGAGGTACATTCATTTGAATACTAATAGTCGAAGAGAGAACATCAAAATCGAGAAAAACGAAATTAGAGCTGTCATCAAGTACCGGTGTTTGAAAAAAATATCGATCAAAGACATTGACAGCGACTTGGTGGAAACACTAGGGGACTGTGTTTTACACTCTGTTTTGGGATTATTGAGTTGCCTATGTAAATTTGAGGTGCAGTTTTTTTCATAGTATTTGTGTTAGCGCTTGTTATATTATTATAATAACTTCTACAATCATTGTTGTTAATCATATCCTTGTTTTCATAGTTATAGTTTTTTTCTCGTATTTCTATAACCATTACTACAGTTATTATCATTTGTGCGTCTATTATATACATTTTCTGTATTGTTTGGTCTGTATCTATAACTGTATTTTAATTGCCGATTAATGTTGTAACTTTTATTTATGTACCTAACATTTTTGGTCGTGTTAGAGCTCGATTCCAAGTCCGTTGCGATTTGAATCGCTTCTATAAGTGTTTTCTCTATCCAATCGCTTCTATAAGTGTAACTCGTCTAAATCGTTTTTAAAAATAGTAAGCGCATAAGAGTCGTTAGATTTCTGTATCGCTACTTTCTCTGCTGCAGATGGACTCTGTCCTAAGCTATAAATTTGGATTTCGCTAAATTCGCTAATGAGCTGCAATATCTTCGCACTGTATTTTTTAACTGTTCCATTTTTATATAAGTGGGCTAACTGTGTATGGATTTGTTGTAAGTTTTTTCTACTCTTGAATCTACCTCTTAATACTTTTTCTAATTCTTCATAGCTGCTTATTCTAGTACTCAACAGTTGAGTTTTGACGCTAGAATTTGACATTTTTCGTAAAATTTATTAAATCCTGTTTCCCGTCTTTATTGAGGTTTTCGTTGATCAATCCTAGTATGGTTAAAAAGGAATCTAATTGTTTTGCACTACCATTGAAAACTGGTATGCATTCTAATGCAAGCTCAACATCAAAATTACTTATCTTGTCATCTGTTAAATTTTCAAAAACGCTTTCAGAAATCAATTTTTCATAAATAATAAATAATTAAAATAACAATAAATTTGTTAAGAGCTACGCTACTGATTCTTTTTTTAGAAAAAAATCTATTTTACTTCCATTCGTACTTCTTTGTCATAAGCTCATTAGTGAATTCAGTCCCTCTGTCTGATTTTAATGTTTTAAAAAGACCGTGTTTCAGTACTAATTGTTCTATTAATGTTTTTGCAATGGTCTCAGTATATTTTGCTTTTATTGGGTGTGCAATGAAGTATTTCGATAACTCGCATTGCATTGTAAGGATGTTTCTATAATTGTTAGATATTCTGAGAGGTCCCGCTGTGTCTATGACGATTGTTTCAAATGTGTCTGTTGGTGTATTTGTTTAGTTTGTTTTTCTTTTATATGACTTGTTTGTTTGTTACTTGCACAACTTTCACAGTTTCTATCTTTCCATACATATCTTTGTTTAAGTTTTAGTAATGTTTTTCTGACGCCTAGGTGACCTCATATTGGGGTTGCATGGTAATTATTTATTAATTTGCATTGTATAATTTTGTCTATTATTCTTTTTGGGGATTCGAATATTATAATCTTTAGTGTACCCTCCAGTTTTTCTTCTACGATTCTCTTTGCCTCTGAATGCTTTTGGAGAAATATCCTTAATAAGTCTTCACTACTGTTTGGATTAATAACCTTTTCATAATATTCCTCTATGAGATTTAATTTTTCTAGTATACTTTCAGGTTTGTATACCCTACTGGGGGTTTTCTTTAAATTAATTATTATTTTTGATACGTTTTTCGATGTATTCTTCCATCTATAACATTACCATGGACCATATAGTTTTTCTTTTATTGATTGAAATAATTTATTTGATTCATATATATGTTAATTTTTATTCTTATTGCTTCTCTTTTTTTTATATGGGCAATAAATTTTAATTGAATTCATTCATTTTTTTTTTATTTTGTTGTTAAGCTGCGGTTCGATGTATTCAATTTGCTGATAAAGCTCCGTCTGTCGTTCCCATGGCGGAGGATTGTCTGTGTCGGTGGCAATTCTTCGTAGCGATGCTCGTAGTCTTCTCAACTTCTGTTCTTCTTTCCTGGCCTTTATGAGATTGGGGTGTTCTCGAGGCTGTGGTTTTCCTTCCGTCGGCAAGCCTCCTTGCTGTCTGCTCATCTGCAGGTCTTCTTCGTCTTTTCGTTTGGAAAATGGCCGGATCGTACGTCGATTTTTTTTAGGATGGCAGGATCGTCATGTAATGGAAATAAAATATTGTTTGCGAATAGTAATACCTTTTGACTTATGCTTGGCGAACAATTCGCCGCTTTGCAACGGACTCACGGTATTATCAAAAGGAATGAAATAAAAACGCTTGGTTTCTATTCTCATTAGTCTGCAGTGCCTATCTGGTATGGCTCCTGTTACCAGACTCCCTTTATTATCATGAGTCTCCTACTTATATAGCTAAAGTTTTTATAGTTGTACTTATTCTATATGAATCGGATGTTTTTAATGTTTAATAGTTATGCTTAATGCTGTTGTCGCATTAATGCTGTTGTCGCTATACAGCTGTTACGAGTTGCGCTGCTCGCCGCGCCGCGTCGATAGCATCATTCATATTTTGACATTTTAGTTTGTGCGATCAGTCGCAACACAACCCTCGTATATAAATTCTGAAAATATCCTGATATTAATACATAAACTCTAACATATTAGTTAAAAGCACACACTGACAAATCTTTGTAAATGACAAATCTTTTTTCAAACTTGGTAATAGGTTGAAGAATTATTTTCAAAAATTACTTGCGCTGAAGCTGGTCTAGATATATCAATACACTTAGTAAAATATTGAATATATCTTCCCGAGTTTGATAGCGTACACGAGAGTTTTCATGCATTTATTGCCGTTGTAGAAATGGTAAACCCTATGCTCCATGCCTTTATTGATGTGTCACAGCTCTTATTTAGTGATATCATTAAAAGTAAATTGAAAGGTAAAGCTAGAGAATCTATCTATTAACAGGACATCAAGTAAATCCTACAGAATAATGTTGGAGATCGTCTAAACGTCAAAACTTACACACTAGAATTTTATAATGAAATAAAAAGTAAACTTAGAAGGCTCAATAGTTAAACCATAGTTGTTTCGGGCACAGGTAACGTCAATTTTTACTGCGCGTGGAACAACATGAAGGCGACTCTGAATATTTTGTAGAATGAGATCCTAGTAACGATGAAAAAGATTATGTTCTGTAAAGATCCCGATACTCTCGAATCAGCTATGGATATTCGTCTCACAGGAGGATATGAGCATTATAGCATTGGCATACCATTAGCGCACCAAGAACAATACAAGAACAATGGTAGACCAGATAGATATGACAACTACAGTAATAAGTTTGTAACGGGCGATGAAATGCATTTAAGCACTGTGTGCTTGACTCTCCAGCTTAGACTACAAACTAAAACACTCCCTCCCGAAACCGTTTAACCTATTATTTGAGGGTAAGTTCCTTTATACCGTTTTAGTAGCCTTCTTTTTCGTTAAAGTATTGACCGATCGAATTCACATTCTTTGCTCGCAATATGACCTGCACATACAGTGCTATCCGGTTCCTGTTCATATCTTCTAGAAACATGGACTACACTATTGCATCAGGAGAAAATTGACTGAGCACTTTTTTCTGAACCTTCTTTGGCTCAGTGGAATCAACTGGTGGTTTGACGACGTTTTTTTTTCTTCTGTCCGTCTTCTGTCTGTTTGAGGTCCGAGGCTGCGATTCCTTTCTTGACCGGATTTGCAGCCACGGGCCCCTGTAGCAGTGGTCGCCTCAATGATGTGTTCGTCCAACATGCGCTGATATTTGATCTCAGCCCTCTGTCAGTTCGTCTCGCAGTCGATGATGACCTCAAAGGTCACTAGCGGTGCTCTTAGATGCGCCTTCCACTTTGAAAAAAATGTATGTTCGACATCGTCATTGAACCCTGAGCAGAATATTCACTCGTTGAGAGGATTTTTACCTATTTTGAAGCATCACACATCTCTCATCCGAGCAGACTGTTATACAAGACAATCTACAGGTCAAGGCTTAAGATCGATTTTTGAGCCACTTGTGGCGTAATCGGCTAACTACGCTCATCTTCTTTCGTTTCGTAGACAAGCTAACTGTTTTTAGGTCTTCATCATCTACCCGCAAAAGGCACTTTGGCACTTGAAATTACTAAAGTGCCCCCAGTATGTCCGCCCTCTTGCAGAGTTAAACGCGTTCCTCACATCAAGAGAGGTGGTGACCCTAAGCTCATTTTAATATCAAAGAGAATATTCGAAAGAGTTCAAAGTGTCGGACTTTTTGTCATTTTTGTACCAAGGCATGTCCGCATCAAATTTTTATATGATGACCACCATATAAAGCCCCCCAAATTTTTTTCACCACATAACTTTGAATTCAGTCATCAGATCAAAACAAAATTCAATCGAAATGTTGGTTTAAAAATGCAGCATTTCTAACCGACTTTTCGTGGCGTTTTTGATCAGCATTAGCTACACTACCCTAGTGTGTTAAGGAAAGTAAATTCAAAAGTTCAAAGCTCATTGGAGATTCGTGAAACGTGATTCGATTGAAGTCTGCCTCCATATTAGAGAATTTTTGTGTATTCACAGCCCAACACAATGTCAGTGTAGCTCATAGCGGGAAAATTAACAATTGATTAGATTTTATAACGAGTTGAATGTTCCATTATACTGTCTATTTAAAAAAATTAAAAACACCCTCGACAGCAAAGCCAGGGTTCAACTTCTAGGGTAATTTTTCTATAAATCTTTCTTGGCTATTGTTGTCCTTCTGAAATATCCACTACGGTCACTCTACTGTTTTGGTCAGTACTAGAATTCGCAGCCTGAGGGCTTATTCTATATCGAAGCTAGAATCCGAGGCCCCTAAGCGCGCAGCATTTCAAGCTCGAAAGCCACGAAATCAGGCCCAACACAATGTCCATTATCTGTATTGTCCATTATCTGTTATTTATCTTGCCAATTTAAGTTTCCATTATTCTCAATAAGAATTTTAGCCATCGCCGCACTTCCGTTTTTAATAGCGCAGTGATGCAAAGGGGTACAACCATATATATCTTCTGGATCTAAATCTATGCCATTTGATAATAATTTTTACTTATCTATTTACTAATTTTTACTCCTGATTGTATTATAATCCATGAGTACTGAGGGGTACGATGTACACTTCGAATATTTGTAAATTAATTTCTGAACAGAGAAAATACTACTTACCTATACCACATGCATAACTGCGCACTAAACTTCAAACCCTTCAAATCTTCTCAATGCGGACAGCACGAGTTTTATAGCGTACTGAGATAAAAAAAAGAGTCTATCGTTTAAATAAACAGTTTTGAGTGAAGACTTTGAATACTCGTCAAATGTTCTGGGAAGTAATTTCCCAAGTTGCTCAACGAAATGTTCGGGGCGAGTGTAAATCCGGGATTAGACTAACGTCTATTGTAACTTTAGTGTAAATTTCGGTAGTAGTTTCAGGTAAGTCAGGGTTCCAGAATATTATCGCCATCATCACAAATGCGACATATCTAAATCATGAGTCAAAGCCAATCGCCGCGTAAAGTGTGGCAGCTTCAGCAAATAGCTGTGTTTAATGAGCACGAAAAAAAGCAGAGCATCTCAAGGCAAGTTATAGTAGAGCGGCTGTCAAAAAAAGTCGAGCAAACCAGAGCAATTGAGAGGCAGAAAAAAGTCGAGCAAGTAAGAGCAGCTGAGAGGCAATTCTCAAAATTCATTACTTGTCACAAGGTCAACCTGTCCATTCACTAACAAAAGTCGGTTCCGTGACAGTCGGAAAACAGCTGGTTGCTTGCCCGAACTTGCTCTTCCAAAAAAAGTAGAGTAAAAATCGTGCTCTAAATTACTCTAGTTCAACTTAGAGCAGACTCATGAAACACAAATCAGAGCAACTTCGGGCAAATTAGAGCAGCCGAATCGCTCATTAAACACATTTTGTTGAGATATCTCAACCTAGCTCAACCTAGAACATCTCATTAAACACAGCTCCTCTGTCAAACCATGTCATAGCATGTCAGTAAAAGGTAAATTACTAGGGTAAGGAATTTTTCGATGGACATTGAGAAAACAGGGTGAAAATGAGTGAAAACGATAAGAAAGTAAGTAAAGGTTGAGTTAGAGCAAAAAACAGTTGAGATATTTTGTGCATTGAAACAATACTAGTCATTATCAGTGAGCGCCCAATGTGGGTTGCGCCGGCAACTCTTCAACGCTAGTTTGTCTTTTTGGGGAGCATGCACATATAAGATAGTATTTCTTACTACAAATCAGAATGATTGACCCAATGAAGGAGAGCTATTAGGGTATTTTATGTATTAAAGGGGGGAAATGGAATGTTTGGGTTTCTTGGATTTAGATCCATGGTTAAAATTTTAACTATGATTTAACAATATTATCATTTTAAGTATCATTATCACTATTTTTAATATTTTCAATATTATTTTTGTGTTGTAATTGTTACTGATATTGCTTTAAAAGTCAATGTCTTTAGGGAATGTGTAATTTAGTTTTCCATTATGCCAAAATATACCATAATCTTAGCTAAATACTTCCCACATTTTTTAAGGATTATAAAAATTTCGAAAGCAAGTTCATACGGTAAATAGCTATGTAAACAATATTCTTCGGCTTTGCTCGTGAAACAAAACATAAGCATAAGGGGTTTGTGTGAAATGCATAAAGAAAATGCATAGAATGCCAACAATAAACTAAATGAAGTAAATAATGTTTTTTTGTTTATATTAAACTATCAATAGTTGGCTATCATAAATCATTTTATTTCAGTTAAAGGCCGAGAATGCAGTAATCATGCAGATTGCAGTACACTACAGAGTACAAGCTGTGTGAGGGATCCAAACGATTTGAAACATCGCTGTCTGTGTGGTGATAATACAGCTCCAATAAATGGTCAGTGCAACTCGAAATATAAAGGTAAGGAATAATTGCCAAGGGAGGACGTGCAATACTGTGTTCCTTCAAAAATTATAGAATAACATGATGCAAATTTACCATGTAGATTATGACAGGACATGCCTTGATAAAAAGGAATAACGGCCAATGTGAAGCGATTTATTCTTAGATTATTGTTCAGTTAAAGTGCAGCAATTCGAAGAGTCAAACAATTTTCGTGTTCTCAATTCAATTAGTATTTGTAATTTGTTAAAATACTATGGAATAATATATTCAAATTTATGATAGTTACGAAGACCTGCGTGTGATGCAGACTCGTAGATTCTGTGACGGATAGTAAGTAAAGTTAGGTTGTGTTTTTATGGCTGCGTGTTTGTGTTTGATGAGGGGATTGTGCTTTTGGTTTTTTTTTGCGTTTATGTGTTTTCCAGATGTGTGTTTTTTCTCGTCTGGTTTTTTGTGTTTTTGTGCGTTTTTTTACCGATTGTTGACTCCTACTACCGTCAATTCGAGCTCTGGTGATGAAAAATCCCGGTTGGGACACAGCACTACATGTTTCACCAATATTTTAGCATTTTTTTATAAATCAGAGATGAATATTTATCTGGATGCTTATATGTACAATATTTAATTGACTATAAAGAAACTACATGTTCAAATTACATATTCAAGTTTTACATAGAATACAATTATGTAGCCTGCAAGAGTATCAAAAAACATAGAACCAAATTGAATATGCAGCGATTTTGTAATAATTGGGAAACTTGGTAAGGCACCTCAACTGAGCCAAAGTCCAGCAGAGAGTCTGCCAAGAGTGCCGGATGGCGGATCATCAATGAGGCCCATTAAAAAAAGAGAAGTGCCAAGGAGCAGAGTACCCTAGAAAAGGCCGTGAAGGCCCCATGTTTGCTTTAGCGGAGCAACCTTTAATCCGACTCCGAAAGGATGCTGGTGGACCGCTTTGCTAGCTCTACGCGAATTTAAACAATGGGGTGAATTTGCTCCCAGAAAAAGAGGATCAGCCGTCATGAAAATATACTAGCCGCAATTCAACAAGAAAAAAGGGAAAGGGGCTATTGTCCGTAAAGGTCTAGACGTAGCTCTCAGTCATGGGCTACAAGTCAGACCCAGCCATGACATGTCAAAGCACGTTTGCTAGCGATCTGAAAAAGGGGAACTGAAAATCTCAAAACAGAATCTAAGCAGGCCCGAGGAGAGGCATACAGCCTCAGGCCTTTGGTGTTGTGGAGGCCATGACCCCAGACATTGGCGGGGTCACTCCGCCCACTGATTTCGGCCTAAATAAAACAAAAGGAAAAGTGGCCGAAGTCACTCTCTTAAAAGAAGAAATATTACATTGACTCAATTAATCAAGGGCCAGCCAGGCCATCGCGAATCCTTAAAAGAAATAAATCCTTACGTACTTCCGCCCAATAAGGAGGCCAATGGTTTAAAGTTTTACAAATTCATGATTAACGTAATGAGCTCAGCGATTCATTATTAGTATAAATGGCAAGTTTCATATCAATCGAGCTATTAGTTTTTGAGCTATGGTCGACCAAGCAACTCAATCTGGAAGAAAGTGTAAAATATGGAGAAAATCGAGTGCCGCGCTGTTATAAAATTCCGCACCATACAAAGAAAGTCGGCATGGAAGAGACGGCATCCATTTACGGGGAATCTCGTCCAGGATTCACAAGTGACATACATTTTTTCAAACAAGAAAAGGACTAATTTGAAGACGACTAACGATCAGCAATCAAAGTGACCACTCCGGAAATTGTTGAAAAAGTCGAAAAATTTATATTGGAAGATGCTAGGCTAAATAAGAAACAGCTCGCAGAAACGGTTAAAGAATCAGATATAACCGTTTTAAATATTCTTCAGGATCATCTTGGCATTACCAAGGTTATCGCATGGCCGATGCAGAGAAAGCACTCGGCACAACACCTAAAAAACAGCTCCACGAGCACGCTTTTGGACCTCTGTACTGGAAACGAGGATGGAGTATTGAGTCGAATCGTTACTGGAGGTAAGACTTCAACTCACCATTATAAGCCTTAGTCCAAATAAGACACTATGCAGTAGCACAAAAAGGCACACCACCACCCAAAAAGTTCACGGTATCACTGTCTGCTGGGGAAAATTGTGGCAGCCTTTTTTCGGGACTCAGAAGGAATCTTGTTGATCGATTTTCAAAACCGAAGTGTATCCATGACGGAAGAAATCTACACGTTCATTCCAGAGCGGCTGTTCACAAGACTCGTTTTGCGTTGGCTGCATTGCATAAGTTGAGCTTCGATATTTCAAATCACCCACTCAACTGGCCAGACTTGGCTCCGAACGATTATTATCTTTTCCCAAAATTGAAAATGGAACTTGGTGGGAAAAAGTTTTCAAACGATGAAGAACTGAAGGACACAGGTTCGGTTTACTTTTCTGACAAAGACAAAACATTTTTTTTTTGGAAGGCACACATAAACTACGAGGCTTGATCCAAAAGTAGTGATATTCGGCTATTTCCAGTTCGCATAAAATTTAAAAAAAAAATTTTACTGCCTCATATACCCACTAAGTCAGCACAAAAAAAACATAAATATGCCACGATTCCAGAGAGGTACATTCATTTGAATACGAACAGTCGAAAAGAGAACATAAAAATGGAGAAAAACGAAATTAGACTTGTCATTAATTGCCTATGTTTGAAAAAAAATTCTACCAAAGATATAGGCAGCGACTTGATGGAAGCATTTAAGGATTCTACTCCTCCATATTCCACCGTTGTACACTGGGCCAAGGAGTTCAAGCTGGGAAGAACATCCAGTCAAGATGAATACCGCGAAGAACGTTAATCCGCGCCCCTCACTGAATACAACGTGAAAAAAGTCGAAGATGTCGAGTTGGCAGAAGTCAAAAGGATCTCGTATGACAGGTTTCAATGAACCGTTGCCAACTCGAAAATCTCGAAAAGTCCCAGGCAGATCTGAAGAAGTTTTCGTCACGTTTCGTAGCCATGGACGAGACCTGGATCCACCATTTTGATCCAGAAACCAAAATGCAATCTATGACCTGGAAGCGACCCTCTTCACCGATGTCGAGTTCGGCAGGGAAGTTTATGCATCAGTTTTTTGGAACGCTGAAGGAATTATTATTTTGAAATATTTAGAACAGGAAGCCACTATATCAGGCTCTTACTATGCAGACGAAACAAAAAGATTGCGGGAGGCTATTGAGGAAAAAAGACGCGGCAAACTGCGAGCCGGAGTGCTGTTTCAACAAGACAACGCACCGGTTCGCAAAGCTGCAGTTGCGATGGCTGCAATTCAAGAAACAGGATTTGGGCTGCTTGAACATCCACTCTATTCGCCAGATCTAGCTTCCAGTGACTACTTCTACATCTTTTCTCAGCTCAAGAAACACCATCGAGGCAAGAAATTTGAAAATAATAGCGAAGTGATGGGCTCTTTTCAGGCGTTTTCGGAGAGTAAAGACTAAAAAAAAATGTTCTAAGGGTATCCTGGGTTTGGAAAAAAGATGGACTAAATGTATAAGCTTGTTAGGAAACCATGTTGAAAAATAAATATTTTTTTAAGTCTAATCATTACTTTTGGATCAATCCTCATAATTGAAATATCCGCATTTCTTTATTTTCTCTGTATTTAAGAGAGCTCTATTTATTTTCTTAATTGATAAACACTCTTAATAGCGAAAATCTCAAACCCAGAAACTAGCACAAACGATTTATGTGAAAATGGCAGGCAATGAACCTGATCACTTGGATCACAAAATAGTCCACTGTAATCATTATGCAAACAAAAGAAATATTTTTGAATTATTTCCTTTGGATAGAAATATTAATGAGCTGTTCATAAGATAGAGCTAGGACCAGGTAAGAACACTTGGTAAATTTTTATTTTAAAATAACATTCAAATACAATCCGTTTTTAAGTTGGTAACTCCTACACGAAATATTTGAGCATGACAAATTTTGGTTTCTATCCTTTATATCCTTAAAATCCTGTTACTTTATTATAATCAAAAAGCACTAGTGGAATCAATGAAGTCATTGTCTAAATTTGATCAATTAATAAAAGCATAATAGATTTACTCAATAATAACAAACATTGGCAAATGCCTGTTTTATCAGGCTGCCAGGACGATTCTTAATTTTCAGCTTAAAATTCTTGAAACCAAAAAAAGGAAAAACGAAACACCGGCAGAAATATTTAAAGAGATTTTTATAGTTTGTGGGGATTCTGGACCTTCATTTCTTTCATAAACCGTTGCATGGCTATGAGTCGCTGGAAGATAATCCCAGGTAAGGGCGGCTAAACACTGCCTTTACCGAAGAAAATATTGAAAAATTAAAAAAAAACATTGTTCAAGAGGATCGGCGAATGAAGCTATAGCAGATAGCTGAACCCATAGGCATTAGCAAGGAACAACTCCATAACATTGTGCATAATTATTTCCACATGAAAAAGGTATGCGCGCGATAGGTTCCGCAAATGATCACTCTACTGGACCTTCAGCGTTGAGTCACAACTTCACATCTGTGATGATAATCCTGACGACGTTTTCTCTCGCGTTATTTTTGTTGATGAAATATGGATCTGGAAGTACAACCTAGAGTGAACGCAGTGGGGAGAAAAACCACCACGGAAAAGTGGGAAGATCGGCATCAAAGCTAATGCCCACTGTTTTTTGTGGTGTTGGAAGGATTCTCGAATGTCATGGTTAAAAGTGGGCGGCGGGAAGATGAGGACTGCAATCAAAAGTTGCTTACTAAAACCCCCCGCGCCTTCACTTCCCCGCTCTCACCTGAAAACACTTTTATAGTTCTGTGCAAGGTTTGTTGTGTTGGGCTATAACAATATTAGCTTAACAGCTAAAAAGATAGCTTCCTACTTCGTAAAAACCCACTTTTAAAGCGTATTTTTGCCCACTGAAAGAAAACAGACACAGTAACAGAGAATTTTCGCTAATTTTCTTAGATAATTCTGAATAAGTGGTGGCTACAGATGTCACATTGTGACGTTTTGTCACATATCAATACGATTTAATTTTGCACAGAGATTATATTTTTGATGTAAAAGTAGTTGGCAGAAAGTTATCTTTATGAGTTCGGTATGCTCTGTACTATCAATAATGCAAATGTTTACTTTTATGCATAAATCAAAAAATACTTTTATTTGTACTTACGAGGCATGCCGAACATTACTTAGCTAAGTGTAACCCCCATTTTCCTGCGGACAATGACAGTAAGGTTTAGCTAAGTTCCCTGGAGCACACATAACACAATTGGCAATTTCTTTCGAAAACTTTAAATTCCGTACGCCCATCCATGTCACGATTAGGCCGCACTCTTGCGTCTGTCGATTCAATTTAATTCCACACAAACCACCGTAATCTTTGAATATTTCTATTCATGGTCTACGCTGCACTTTGTTTTACTTAATTCACTTTTAAACTGGAACCACAATCAATTCGTTCTTATAAAATTTTCACTACGAAACGGAAAAACGTACAGAACCACTCGGCGCACATCGGAACGGACCGGAAAAGTTGAGCAATTTTCAGCTTTTGACAGAGAAGAGAGACGGAATGAAAGTGAGGTGAGATTTCATGTTTCGTGAGGTTAGTGTCATTTTGAGGTGAGTATGAATTTGAAATTTGCGGCAATAATTTGAAATAATTATTGGTGGAGTGTAAAAAGTGAGAACAATAAGCTCTTGAATTATAGCCATTGTTAAAATTATCGCAAATACATAGATGATCGAGCAAATGACAATGGAAGCACTGCAAAATTGATCCGAAATGTATGAGTGGAAGTGGTTGTTCAAAAATAGCTTTTAGGCGATTAATTGAAGTACAATAGCAAACGATATTTTGTTATGTAGTCTTAAAAGTAATTTTAAAAGTTTGTTGTCATACTAGAGTTGCGCCATTGTTAGAATTGTTACAATATTTCATATGAATATATGTGTGTACATATGTACAAGAATTTAGGTGGCTATTCACATGCACGGAGATGATTTTATTTATTTTGGTTGTGGATTAACTTCAAATCGCAATAATTTATCATGTTACGTTGGGTTGTGTTTTTGTGGTTGTTTATTCAGGGGTGTTTTTTTTGTATTTTCTTCTCGTGTATTTTGTTTTGTGCTTTTACGTTATTTTTCCAATTTTGGACTCTTGCTACCGCCGATTCGCCCCCTGGCGATGAAATTGTTGTCGTCAAGTCGAGCTTTAACCTTACCATTTGTACTGACTTTTACACAACATAAAATTTTTAAAAAATCTTCAGTTTCCATTGAGTGTGGCCTTACCGTGTGCCTTTAACTTATATCAACTTATTCTCTATCACAGTACATTTCAAATAAACTATCATTAGGTGCGTTTGCATACCCGAGCAGATCAAATTTTGTTAAGTATATCGAATACAAAAACAAAACTGTTGTATTCAATATACTTAACAACATTTGATCTGCTCGGGTGTGCAAAAAAATGCACCTACTATTATATTTCAAATAAAACTCTTCGCATAAAATTGTACATTCAATATAGTTGCCCATAATTTTTAGGATTACGGCACATGTGTAATACCGTACAGGAATGTGATGAAGGAATGGTTTGCGGAATAGAAAACATCACCAAAGCTTCGAATTTCAGAAAGCTCGTTGGTTCAGCGTTTCCCATCAAAATGTGCCTTTGTGATGAAGAAAATGGATATGAAGAAAATGTTGATTTTTCATGCAATATTGGTGAGCATTTTTTAGTTATTTTTTGATAAGCATACGATGAATACTTGACTTTTTTTCAGGAGATTTTCAAACGTCTACAAGTTTTACCGTAATAATAATGTCTCTGCTGCTATCTTTGATTGTATCATCAATCAAAAGCCCCGTATTCTAAAAAACACTTTGGTCATTGTAGCTACTATTTAAATATTGAATTTAATTAAAATGATGAATTGCATAAAAGTACATATTATTCACTTTTTTTGCATTATAGAAACATTTTAGGGTAGTTATTTGATGTGCTTAATTGTATTTTTGTTTCGCACTTAAATCATGCTGGTTTATGCATCATACGGTTTTATTGTTATCCACACAAAGTTATCATCCACAAACCAACATTGCATTACTTCAAAGCTGCACAAACCTAGTAGTAATACAGCAGGCCGATTATAAATCACGTTAAGTACTACTTATTGAAATAAATTGAAATATAAAAATCATCTTATGAGTACTTGTTATTTATCTTGAAGAGTACTTGTTATTTATCTTGTTATTGATCTTCAAGATTTATCGTAAGTGGAACAGTATATTGAAACCTATCATTAAATATTATTTTGATTATTTCTTATCGTAGCTTGGAAACCTGTGATCAATAATCAACCGTTGATTTGTCATTATTCTCATTAATATGGTTTGTTACGGAACAAGTATATGCCAACACGTGCCTACACACGATTAACAAGTTAGGTTCGATTCCAATTGTAGTATTTTATTTTTTTTATATACTTCAAATCAAGTATTTTAATCGTGAAAACGTTATCAAGAGCATTCACGAGAGCAATTACCAAGGTGATTATAATGGGATCCGAAAAAACAGGCTGAAAAGGAACCGAATCGATATAAATCGATAGCGAAAAAAATATCAACACTAAAATTGAAGGGAAATGAAGTGCAATTCGAAAAAGATAACATTGAAGCACACACATCAATCGAAGGGTTACCATCTGCGAAATTTAAACTTATGTTTTTTACTTTCACTACAATGCTATTATCATTTAAAAAGACCTGATCCTACCTAAGGCCAATACATTCTGCGAATTTCATATTGAATTTCAATCGCGAGTTCTTGCGAACACAAACTTTGGGTGTTAGAAAAAAACAAATGTAATTTGGCAAAGAGTGACGTTCCTGTGCTAGGAGGAATTTTCTGTTTGACAGTACAGACAAAGCACAAAATTTTTCAATCGTTGGAATCTTTTTTTTTTCTAACAAGCGAAGCGTATATAAGTGCCGTGGCTAAAAACGCAAATGCATAACTTGCATCCACAAATGTAATAGAATTGAAAATTTACTTCTTACCACAATTTACAGCGCTAATATCCAGTAAAACGGGCATCCAACATTTCTAAATTTATAATGTCATTAAAAATTCGGTCCGTACGATTTGATTTTTATTCCTTTTCACCATATATTAAACTTCTTACAATGTTAAACCTTTTTGAAACGTGAATGATTTTAACCATGGACATTATATTCTTTTCATATCAGATAGAGTTTGTGATGTTGTAAACGCAGCATTTACATTAGCAGAAGACCTGAAATGAATAAATAGTTAAGCATGCTACAAGAATATCTTGCGTTGATTGCAATCTATTTTTACCTATTGTGCCGCATATGACTTTTAACCAAGTCACTGTTCACTAGAGCAGCCATTAAACTTATTTCACCGGCCATTACAGTTGCACAAATTATAGCCGACAGCTTACGTGCATTCTCACCGGGCTTCATTTGATGCGCGCCGCGGACACCTAACATATCCAAGCAAGCACTTTGTCCAGGTAATCCCGTTCCGCCACCGACTGTTCCTACTTCTAATGAAGGCATGGTGCATGTTATGTATAAATCTTCACCTCTACATTCCATTGCTGTTGAGCAGTTACTAGAGGTTACGTTTTGTGCGGGATCTTGACCAGTTGCGATAAATATAGCCGTTACCATGTTAGCCGCATGAGCATTGTTTCCTACAGACAAACCGCTGATTAATAATGTTATACTAAATTTACAGAACGAAAAGGGAACAATTAGGCCAAATAAAACGAACACCTTGAAGATATAGTGATTTGGATCAAAAACTTCTATTTAATAAAAGTTGCACGTCCGCTCCCACATTCGATTCCCCTGCACGTGCAGGGTTTATTTTAGACTTTGCCATAAGCGATGGATTGATACCGATCGCACTCCCTTTCACTCTTCAAGCACTCTCTTTCCCTCATTTCCCCATATTCTTTACTATCGGTATAGAAACTAGCTCCAAAAACACATCGGCAAGCACCCAAGAAGTATTGTTTTAACACTAAACCTACCAGCACCAGTCAATTTGACCGGTAGCAAACTTTAGTCAAATTTACGCATATTTAAACGTTATAATATGGTTATCAAACTATATGAATTTTCTTAAAATATGCATACAATATATTCTGCAGTACTGGCTTCAAGTTATATTTACCTATTACAAGGAAAAATTTGTTTTGTGCACTACCTACCGCTGCCGGTCAATTTGACCGCTAGAGAAAATACTTTTAGTATCAAGTACATACAATCTCAACTAGAGCAGTTCTAATGCGTTTTTATGTGATTTGGTTACGATCGCGTGTGTGAAAAAAATAAAAGAAAGCATCCAAACTTGGGTATAATATATAATAGTGTAATATTTTGTGGTGAATATTTTCCGTCAAAATGCCAAAGCGTTTCAAAGTTACAAAGTACTTAGAAAAAATAACGGACATAGAAGAAGCGTGTTCAGTGTATGATGAAGAAGAAATTTCCGGAACTGATCAATACATGAAAACAGATAAAGCGCTATTTACAACAAGTGAATTGGAGACAAACAGCGAAAATGAAGAGGAGAATATTATAAATAAGCGTCCAGGTCAGAAAAGAACGAGATTTTTATCGACATTCGAAAGTGAGACAGATGTAGAAGACCAACGCATCGAAACTGCGGCCGATGGAACTGTTTGGGAAGAAATAGCCGGAGGTCTCAAACCTGGAAGGACACCAGCGCATAATATTTTTAAAGATGTGTCAGGTCCAACAGGATATGCCAAACGACATATAATGAAAGGAAAACTAAAGACGGCATTTTCTTTTATCATAGATGACCGTATAATGCAACATATTATAAAAAGTACAGAAGAAGAAGAAGCATTTAGGGTGTTGGGGACAAAGTGGAAGCTAAATGCAACAAAACTAAATGCATTTATTGCTGTGCTATATGCCCGCGGCGCATATGAGGCGAAATATTTGGATGTCTCATATTTGTGGAATAAAGATTGGGGACCCGCTTTTTTTTTTTGCAAAAACAATGAGCAGAAACGATTTTACTGAAATAATGAGATTCCTACGATTTGATAAGAAAAGCGAAAGAAGCCAGCGTTTACAAACTGATAAATTTGCTATGATATCTGCAATATGGGATCGATTTATTGAGAATTCACAAAACTGCTATAAACCTGGTACATGCATTACAGTTGATGAGCAGTTGTTTCCGTCAAAGACTAGGTGCAGATTTATCCAATATATGCCAAACAAGCCAGATTAATTTGGAATAAAATTCTGGTTGGCATGTGATGTCAATAGCAAATATATAATAAATGGTTTTCCTTATTTGGGAAAAGATGAAAGAAGAGAATCTTCAATTCCACTTGGGGAGTTCGTGGTTCTGAAGCTGATGGAACCATTCACAGGATGCGGAAGGAGCGTAACAACAGATAATTTTTTCACGAGTGTACCATTAGCCAAAAACCTACTTACAAAAAAGACCACAATTGTTGGGACAATCCGTGGAAATAAAAGAGAATTGCCAAAGTTAGCCAAAGAACGAAAAGATAAAATGACTCGGGTTTCAAGCAAATTGTATAAATCAAATTACATTACTCTTACAGTGTATAAAAGTAAACCAAAAAAAAAGTTATTATCCTAAGTTCCTTGCATAAGTCAAGAGAAATCGAAAAAAATTCCAAAAGTATACCGGAAACAATTAGATTTTATAATGGTACAAAATTTGGTGTAGATGTGGCGGACCAGATGGCAAGGAAATACAGTGTGAAGTCGAAAAGTTGTAGGTGGCCACAGTTCAGGTTTTTTTCAACATTTTGGATCTAGCTGGAATAAATGCCTGGGTTTTGTATAGAGAAACTACGGGTGAAAACATTTCGAGGCAGGAATTTTTATTCCAATTAGCTTCAGAGCTTAGCGCTTCACATGAAAAATCACGAGAAGGAAAAACTTCACTAACATTGTCCACAAACTCAAATTCTTTCGGACGAAAAATGTGCCAAATTAAATTTTGTAAAGATAATAAAAATCTGTTCAAAGTGTGAAAAATGTGTGCGGCAAATGTACATTTCATAATAAAATAATATGTATTAAATGCAGTGAAGCCGAATAAGATAAATGTTTATCAATAAGAATAAAAGTTTTATTTTTTTTACATATATCATTTTTGATAGGAATAATATTTAGGTTGGCTTCTTGTGTGGGAAAATGAAGTTTTAGTTTCTTAAGTTTATAAATGGAATTATATAAAAATAAATTTAAACGAAATTTCATGAAAATTGTTTATTTTAGTTTATATTCAGTAATAAATCAACCATTATCTACGTTAAATGTCAAAATCGAAAAATCTTTAATTACCGGTCAATTTGACCGAGCGTGGTAGGAATAGGTATGCAAGAACTGTCGGTAGGTTTAGTTTTAAAGACGCTAACGAATAAATTTTGAAAATTTGTTAACACGAATATCTGGCTGGATAACGTTAGCTTGAGTGGCATTGAAAATAGTGAGCATATTGATAGTCTGATTTGCGAGTTTACCAGAACCGTCTGCAGTGGCGAGGCAAGTACGGCAAAGATATGTATCAAGCAGAATAATTTTGAATTCAATGGAGAAACGAAATATGTTTTTCGCCAACGAAACATGATCAGACGCAAATGCAACGAAGTAAAGATCCAAACCTTAGATAAGTAGTTACTTTTATAACACAAAAAATCCGGGAAAGACTACTTATTTTGCGCAACAGACGTTGGAATAGAATGTTGGTCAACCTCGAAAACAATTCTTGCTAAATTTGGAAACTAAATAAAATTTTTAGGAAAAGTGCCGGTAGTAAAATTCCTTATCTACGCTGCAGACACAGTGGTTATGCTTAATTTGATGATAATAAAGCAGATTTGATCGCAAGTACTTTTGTAAAACCACATCGTCGAGACTATGGTTCAGCAAACGTTAAGTAAGCTACCCGACAGATTCACATTCCCCGATAATGTACAGAGTAAGCCAGCAGAACTAAGGACTATATTCAGAAAACTAAAAGACAACAAAGCTCCAGTGTTAGAACAGAAAGTTTCTAGGCGATGCCTAGGCGTGCAAATAAGACAACCGAAGCTCTTGAGTGTAATAACCGGAAAAGCGCTTTATTTTATTAGCACTGAACTGAATTGTTAATTGGCAGTATTGACTGTATGACATGAAGTTGTTTGAAATCTATTAATATCGTTTGATACATTTCTAACATCCGGGATGGAATACTAAACAAAGTTCTGAAAAAGCTGCCCACCAATATCGTACTTCCCAACGGTGTGGAAAATGTCTAAAAATAGAATATTCCCAATTGTGTGGAAACAAGCAACTGGTCTTCAAATTCTCAAGTCTGCTAAAAAAACCCCCTGAATTGAGTGACAGTTAAAGACCCAAAGTCTTTTGTGTTCACTTGGGAGAATTTTCTAAAAGGTGATCTTAAATCGTATCAAAGCATTTCGAGACGCTAATAGCATCCTCCCCACCGTCCAATTTGAGTTCCGAGATGGTTACTCAACCACATACTAGCTATTTAGAGTAATGAGAGAAATCGAACAGTCATTTGAAGTGAAAATATCGGTGAGAATGGTCACACTAGACATTGAAAAGACATTTGACAACGTTTGGCACGACGTGCTCGTATGCAAACTCACCAATTTTTCCACGTCACTCTACCTCGTGAGGGCCTGTCAATCCTTTCCGAAACAGCGAAAATGCATTATCAAATTAAAAGTAGCCAAAATTCCCTGGCAAATATCTGCAGGTTTCGCACAAGCATCCTACTTCAGCACAAACCTCTTCAATACACAGCTGATATTCCAACTAACCCTAATAGTAAACTTGCCATATTTGCAGATGATACATGCATCTACTCTTCTGCCACAGATTCGGAGGTTGTAGTTTCTCACTTAGAAGACCAATTTATGCGGCTATATCCATTCTTTCATAGATGGAAAATTAAAGTTAAAACCGGGTAAGATAGAAGCGATTTTCTTAATCAAAAAACGAAAACGATCTAACTTGCCCTCTAGGAATCTTAAAGTGCTAGGGCGAAGTTCAATGGAATGATGTTTTTTTGAAGTGATTACTTAGGAGTTATACGTGAGAAAAAACTTACCACAAGTATACCGACAACGCCTGCTCGAAACTCTCAAAATGCGTAAATGCTCTCTATTCACTTGTCAGCGGTAGGTCAAAACTGCTGCTCCGGAACAAAATGCTCATTTAATTACAACCTGTTTGCCACATGGCCAAATGCACGAAATGCCACAAAACCCTGTAATTTGGTTTGGGAATAGATGCTCGAAAATGATTTGTAATAAACCTTTTCATTCTTCGACTCACAGGCTACACAATAATACCGGGGTCAAAATGATTAAGGACAACGGAGAAAGTTCCTACTTAAATCCAGTAACTGCGATAGCCCGCTAATTATATCACTCTTGCGTAACATGTGATAGACTAAGCCAAATAAAACAGACACTGGCTTGAAATATGATAAGCTACTTTTAAATAGGAGTAAGGTAGCATAAGTTAGGTTTAGGTTTTAATCTAATAAAATTTCACAAAGTTTTGTCCACTTATTTACTGGAAAAAATTCAATTAAATACTCTGCAATAAGCCTAAATAATAAGTACAATAGTTGTAGAGAGGAATTAGTCTAAAACTCTATAACCCAGTAGGACCACAAGCATCGATGACTTTTACCATGCACTCTTTCATTAATGCCTATGAATTCCAAAATAATGCATGACAATATCATGTGTAAACAATCATTCTGGTACAAAAATTCATGTGTGTTTACCTACTAACTACTTTCCTGCATGAAAAAGTCATGCACAGTGAAGGGTAGAGTCATGCAAAACGGAGCGAGTATCGCTACTTATAATGACATCGCAATGTTAAATTCATCGATGCGGTATGGCGAAAACGATCCGATGATGATGACCACCAGTCATCATTATCGGATCGTTCTCGTCATACCGCATCGATGAATTTAACATTGCGATGTCATTATAAGTAGCGATACTCGCTCCGTTTTGCATGACTCTACCCTTCACTGTGTATGACTTTTTCATACAGGAAAGTAGTTAGTAGGTAAACACACATGAATTTTTGTACCAGAATGATTGTTTACACATGATATTGTCATGCATTATTTTGGAATTCATAGGCATTAATGAAAGATTGCATGGTAAAAGTCATCGATGCTTGTGGTCCTACTGGGAAGTTTTCCGCAATAGTCAAATTGTAATTACAAGCCCCGGTAACGCTGGACTCGAACGTGGTGAAGGTACTAAATTACTGCACATAAAGCGGGAGATTGACCTTTTCCCACCCACAAGTTGCGTAGCTCTTGCAGTCCGTGGGCACTGATAGGTTAGTAAGTACGACCGGGTCGAAGAAATTCGAAAACGGATTCCGACCGGGATCTTCATGGGCAATAGATGGATTTTTTATCGAGTAGAAATCTCACGCAACTTTCGATTTCATGACCTAGCTTCTTTGATTAAGATTTTTTTTGGCTATCCACACAGAAAAAATACTATACTTAAAATAGTGACCAATATTTCTAGAAATTTTGAAAATTATTTTTAGCAGAACACAAGACTTTTATATTACTTAAAATAATGGAATGGTACAATTATTATTACTTAAAGTAATGGAATGGTAGTTAAACAATGAAAGAATACAGATCAGATATACATACCTCCAATACTTCCGGCCAACGCACTTCCTGTCATATTTTTCACTTTATTACATTCTACTAATGTTTTTGCATCCGTTTTCAATATATTTCGCAATGTCGTGCTTGAAACTAAGCATTCCGTTACAACTCTTTTACCTCTGCCTTTTATCCAGTTGATTGCGGCTGGTTTTTTATCAGAGCAAAAGTTGCCACTCAGTGATATAATTCTCATATCGGGGAAATGAATGTGGATATACTTTAAGGCCATTTCAGCGCCTTTAGAGACCATGTTCATTCCCATTGCGTCTCCTGTTAGAGCTACGAACCTTATATATAGTAGAGGCCCATCCATGGCAATCATCAATTCTTTTAGTCGACCATACCTACTCGTTGAATCAAATTCTAGTTTTATATTTTGGTAGTTTTCGGATGCGCATATCCAATTTTTCACTTCTGCCGCTCGCTTAACACTTGGAAATTTCACACACGGTGCTCGTGTCATACCAATATCTTCAACATAGCTTGTAACACCATTCACGGATAGAGCTTTACAACCGCGATTTGTACTTGCAACTAAAGCACCTTCAGTTGTAGCCATTGGAACAAAGTATCGATCCCCATCAAGGAAAAGCGGTCCAGCATATCCGACTGGAATTTGTACATATCCAATAACATTTTCACAACATGCATTCATGACTTTAGAATAATCGTAATTTTTGTATGGAAGATTAAGAAGCTTGTCTTGAGGCAAATTCGCTTCATCGCTGACAATTTTTCGACGAATTCTTACGCCACGTTCTGCATCTCCAATTATAGATTCAATTTTGTACAAGGGACAATAACCTCTACCGGATTTAACAATCATTATTATTTCCTGGTCCGTTAAACTAGCAGCGCCCTCATCTGAGTTTAATATTGCCAAACATTCAGATAATTCTTTTGGCTTATTTTTAATTTTTATCGCTTCATATTTATACGAACTTTGTTCATCGTCGGGTGTCGATGATCCATTTGTTTGCGTCGATCGATCAACTACCACGCATTCTTCAATATCAAAAAGCTTGTTTTCCTCTTTTATGATTTTATCACATCGAAATTCAGTTTTTTCGGAGTTATTAACGTTTTCTTCAATCGAAAGACGTATTTGATCATGCAGCTCATTGTGGTTTTCGAAAAAGATAAACTTGACCACAAGCGCTACTAAAAGTATTAGTATGACAACTTGATCTGCACTCATTGTAAGCCACCTAAAATTAGGAAAAAAATTATGAGCACGAAAAACACAAAAACTTACATACTTTATGAGATATTGAGACATGTGGTTTAGTTCTTCGTGTGTTTCCGTTATATTTTCTTGCATAATCTGAGATATTGGTGCAGCGATTTCAGCATTTGGTTTATTCGATATGAAGATTCGACTGTATATATGTACAATTACTAAGCCTGTCGACATTATAACCTTAACTCTTTGTACGACCGGATTGTTTTTCGCTTCATTTTCGTGGAATGATTTAATGACGAATGAATCTTTCGATTTCGGCTTTACCAGATCAATTCCATTTCGAGAAAGATCAAGTATTAACGAGAGGCATGCGGGATAAAACGTCATAAAGACAACGTAGTTCACCAATACTGACATGACGGCAAAAGTACAAAGTATTTCTAGTCGATGGACGCCCGACAATGTTCCAACACCAATTACCAGCGTCTCCACAATCGTGTCTAACGATATTGCTGGACCAAGTAACTCCATTCCACGAGCTATATTTCTTGTAACTTCTGCTTGATTCGTACCGCTTAATGCCAATTGCGCCAAAACACCCGAATTCGAAAGGTCTATTAGTAGTAGCAAAAAAAATAACGCATCTCTGAAAGTTGAATAGTTAATAGCTACAAATCAATATACAGATAAATTTAAAATGCAACTTACTTCAAATCAGATATATCACTACCTAAGAGCTTAATTATCGTCGTTATGAATATGAAGCTAGAGAAAACTGTAAATAGTCCAGCTATTCCTGAAAATAGATTTAAAAGTGGTGGTTTAGAAAAAAACCCGAGGTTTGCGATAACAATAAAAATCTATGTACACATGTAATTTTTCACATGCATCTGAATAATATTTAAATGCTTTTGATGATCATTTCGGAACTATCTTCGTAAACTAATAGATACATGGTGGATAGATATAAAAAAAAAAGTTATTAAACAATTACTTTTTGATTCGAATCTTGTCTCTCATCGAGTGAACTTCGCAGCGTGATTATTTAAGTGATTTATTAAGATACTTTCCCTGTATCCGTTAACTTTTCGAGCGATATTTTTATGCTGAAACTGTGTGATTCTGGTGAATTATAATATAAAATCCAAGCTACAGTAAAATCCAGTGGTAAACGTCAACGGGACGGACGAATCTCCTTCTGACATTATATTACGGTAGCGGTTGAAACTAACAAGAACCAATGCTAACTCTATCCTGACCCAGTACTACAACAAATTCCAACCAATACGTGATTAGACGATTCTATTGATGATACTTCTATCAGGGCGGCTCCGGACCCACCACAATTTTGACCAAAACTACCTTCCATTGTCATTAAAAACATGGATCGTAAGTCTATTTTAGCGATTATGTCGGCGCTAAACATTGCCGACCTTGACATTATTTTCCATGCTGATTTGGTTTGATTTAGTTCAAGCCCAAATAATCACCAAAAAAGTGTCCTTTTTCTTTTGGACGCTCTAAACAACGTTTAAATAAGTTCGTGCTTAGTATATTGCACAATATGGACTGCACCATTTTTAGAAATTATCTGAGTGAAGAGCACAATTTGAAGTGTCTGTATATAAAGTTTTTACCAGTGACACTCGGTGTTATCAAGAACACGCTACGTACATTTTATACTTCACTCTAGGGACGATTAAACTCTAGCATCTACTTAATGTTAATTCTGTTATTCACACTAGAGTGCATTGAAGCCATCAACGAAAGAATAATCAGGTACGTCCAATACTATACAGAAATTGCCAAGCATGCGGCCATGGCAGGTTACATTGCTTTCTTCCGGCCAAACGTCTGATATGCGGAGATAGCCACAGTAAAGGTAGCTGCCCTAATACAAACACAGCACAAATCAAATGTGCTCTTTGCATGAGCCTACATCTTTCCAACAGAAAGGTTTGCCCGAAATGCTCCGAAAACTTGCAGATACGCAAACGCCTATCTCAACTGTATTCAGAACAGAAGGTTCCATCTGCATCGCTCATTCTTCCATATCCCAACAAATAGTCGTAAACGTTCTTTCGTTTATTTACCTTCCTGTATCATTCTACATTGAATCCTGCATAACACCAAACACGATGTCTCTTCGTGATACTTCTAGTCATGTTTACCGCGATCACCTGATTTCAAATATTGATTTGACAGAGCTTGACCTATCTAGAGTTAAATGATCAGATCAAATAAATGCTCTTCTTGCAAAACTCGTTGACACCATTCTCGTCGCTCGCGAAAAATCGACACCTACACTTTCATTTAAGCCTGAACTACTACTACCCAATGCTTCGACAAAGCCGTCGCCAATGGCAACACACCCGGCCAGTTGCATTAAGCAAATACCTGTCTGAGCTCAACTACAAAACAAAAAATTCGCATCTGCGTAACGATCTGTTCCGCTCACAAGAAAAAAGCTCGAAAAAACAATGGCGGAAAATATGAAAAATAAGTCCCGCATCATTCCCCCACTTCAGTCACGTGACGAGACCACATGTTTCAGGGCGAGCCACGTTGGTGAGGCTCATTAAAGCGCATAAACCAATTCTTCACCTTAGCGATCTCTTGACTATAAATACAGTTAATGTTTCGATTAATCAATTTAATGTGAGAATTACAGAATTTAGGCCAAACGCTCTTTGCTCCCCTTCCGAAGTTAGAAAAATCTTAAAGAACCTAAAGTATCCGAAGATAATATCCCTAATATTGTTTACTTAATAATCTCCCCAGGAAAGCCAAAGTCTTCTTGGAAGATACTATTTTCAGTTCCAGCCTGAAACTTAGCTACTTCGCAGCCGCCTGGAAAAAAGCTGTTGTCATTCCTATTTGCAAGCCAAAGAAAAATCATATTCATGCCGGCAGCTATCGTCCTTCTACCTTCTCTAAGCAAAATCCTGTAGTATTGGGTCGTCAGTCATATTGATATGTATTTGTATGAGTTACTCATTTTCAAATTTGAGGTGGTACAATGTCATACTTCAAATGAAGTGTCATGTTGCATTCCTTCAATTATCTATAAGTTTCCAGCGCCGCTGGCAGCCATACAGCCCCATACCATTACGCCGCCGCTACGGTAGGATAGACAATTTATGCTAAGTACTGGTTACGTTTTTTATTATAGATGGGGGAATTTTCATTATTGATTTTAGCATACTTCCACAAAAGATAAGATTTTCATATTTTGTAGAATAATTTAATAGAGTATGTAGTTTTTGAATTCGGCGTTAGCTCAAAAATGAAAAAAAAATTAGGTAAAACGTTTATGCTAAGGAGAGCAGTACTGTTACTAATCTACTAAACAATTTCCCAAAAGCGGTAACTAATTACCACCAAATTTTTTAAGTATCGTGCAAATCAAACTCAAAACTAAACTCGCATGCATACATTTTCGCCTTGTACAGCAATCCCTGTGCCTCAAGTATCACAAGTCAATCGCTTCAAAGTTGAGCAAAGCACATCAATATGACAAAAAATGAGTTGGTACAAATCAAACTCAAACTAGCCTCGCGTACATTTATTTTCCATTGAGTATTACAATCGCTGCGCCTCAAAAGTCTCAAGTAAATCACTTCGAAATTAACGAAAACACCCCAATATGACAAAAAATGAGGTGGTACAAATTTTGTCCTGTGTACTACAATCGGGGCGCCTCAAGAGTCTCAAGTCAATCGCTTCAAAATCAATCGCAGCACCTCAATGTGACAAAAAATGAGGTGGTACAAATTTTGTCCCGTGTACTACAATCGCTGCGCCTCAATGGTCTCAAGTCAATCGCTTCGAAGCTTAGAAGCAATCGCTTCATCTCAATATGACAAAAAAATGAGGTGGTACAAATTTGAAGCTTGAGGTGATGTGACATTTTGTAGCTGTGTATGGGACATTTGTCATGCATCTTGTATGAGTAACACAACACTAAAATCCTGGGAAAAAATATTTCATTTCGAATGCAACTGCACTTGTCACTTAGTTCGATTATATTGGGTGTGGGAAAAAGTTCGTGGCGTTTTTCCCGATAGATGGCGTCAATTGCAAATAACTCAAAAAAACACAGACCACAGTGACATCATTGAAAACTCGTTAGAAAGATGACAGTTTGAGCTTTACTTTAAGTGTGCAAACATTGAAATTGGTGCAGTGATTGGAAAGTTGTTTGCGTTTGAAAATGGAGATAAATAATGAAAAATTGCGCTAAATTTTGCAATATTATTATGACAAAAGGAAAGGAAGGCTTGTGAAAAAATTTGTGCTGTGTACGATGAAGGTAATTAATCGAAATCTGCTGCATGCAAAGGCTCACTCACTTTTGTTCCGGTAATTTTGATGTGAAAAATGAGTCACACTCTGGTCGTCCAATTACTGAAAAAACAGATGAAATTCTTTATGAAGTGCAGCAAGATAAGCATATCAGCAGTATCAATATTGGCCACAAAACTGTTTTGAACCATTTACGCAAAGCTGGCTACAAAAAGAAGCTCGAGGTATGAGTTGAGCGCGAAAAACATGATAGACCGAATGAGCATCTCCGATGCGCTGCTGAAACGCAATGAAATCGAGCCATTTCTAAAACTTCTAATAACCGGTGACAAAAATGGATCACATGCGACAATCGGAAGCGTAAAAGATTGTGGACAAGTGATGGTGAGTCGTCACAAGCGTCCGTGAAGTCACGATTGACTCCGAAAAAGGTGATGCTGTGTGTGTGGTGGGATTGAAAGGGACCAGTCCATCATAAGTTACTTCCATTTGGTCAGACGATTAATTCAAAACAATTGAAAGAAATCAGCTCGAATTGAATAATAAGAAGGGCGTTGTCTTCAATCACGATAACGCCCGACCATACACTTCTTTGATGAACCGTCAAAAATTGCGAGATCTTCGTTGGGAGGTTTTGATGTACCCACGGTATAGTCCAGACATAGCAGTTTCTGACTATTACTTGTTCCGATCCCTGCAGAACTCTCTCAATGGAACTCAGCTGGTTTCAAAAGAAGCCTGTGAAAACCACTTGATTCAGATTTTTAACCAGAATCCACATATTTTCTTCACCGATGGCATCATGATTCTACCCGATAAATGACGAAATATTGTCGATAATAATGGAGCATATTTGGTTGAAATAAATTCATTTTCACATTATAAGAATACCAGTTGAATTGTACTTAAAAAACGCCACAAACTTTTTTCTACACCCAATATCTGATTGGCAATTCAGTTTCAGGCTCGGACTTTCTACTAGCCATCAGTTACTCCATGTAGTTAACCACATCAAACATGGCTTTGCAAATAAACAATCCACGAGTGGAATCTCACTGGATATCCAAAAAGCCTTTAATTCGGTACGGCATAATGGGTTTATATTCGGCCAGTCCTCACCTCAGCCCGACGTTATTTAACATCTATAACTCTGACCTAAGTCTTCATCGCAATATTGTAATGTTTGCAGATG
Source organism: Nemotelus pantherinus (assembly GCA_963978885.1). Lineage (NCBI taxonomy): Eukaryota > Metazoa > Arthropoda > Insecta > Diptera > Stratiomyidae > Nemotelus > Nemotelus pantherinus. The sequence goes on from OZ022265.1 coordinate 23,902,899, forward strand.
GCAATACTATTTTCTCTACGGATAACGATCCAAATCTTATTATAAACTTGCAGCAACAGTTGGAATTGATTAACAACTTTTCCATCAAATGGAAAACAAAAAGCCGTCTTCTTTACAAAGATACAATCATCACGTCACCTCCCGATCCCCCAAATAAATATTCTAGGTGCTTGCATTTTTTGCTCAAAAGAATTAAAAGACCTGGGATTGCTTCTTGACTCATGTAGAAGCGACTGGCTCGAAAGTCCTACGCAGCATTTGTATCACTTATCCATTGAACAATAGAAAGTTCAAACTATCGGTCACTAACAAACTTCTGGTTTATAAGGTGGTAATTCAGCTTGTTATTCTGTATGCCTCTCCGGTATGGCATCAAACAAACGCCTAAAGACAATTCTCAACAAGCCATTTTAGTTTTCTACTAACATCCTCCACAAATTGTCTAACATTAAACTAATTGAATCGGTCATTGTTGAAAGGGGATATGTGTCGATTTATCAAAAATAGTTTTTTTGCATTAATGTGATTAAGAGACCTAGCCGCACCAGTTAGAGTTGAAATGAGATATGTTTTAAAAACTAAAGTAGAAGTAGCATGCTTTGCAAAATTGTCACATGTCCCTCTTTAACACTGAACATGTTTTGAACTGTCATATATCCGTCAGCGTTAGGAACTAGAAATTCACTTCTTTTATTGAAGTTAATAATATAATTATTATTTGATTACTAGCTTGCATATAATAGTTTTAATTATTGTAGTGCATATTTTTGGATATTGGTTTTGAGCGAAAATGAGCAAAAGTGAAACAGAGACTTCTCCTCGCAAACGAAAGAAGGGAATGGATAAGTGAAATACCCCCGAAATGTTATAAAACTAAGCCGTGTTAAAGGTTTACAGTACACATCTTATGCCAGAAAACACGTAAGTGCGGTAAAAACTGGACCAGACTGTTTGTGACCATTGACCATTTGTGCAGGCTCCGCTGTTTTCAACAGTTCAACGACGAAATGAAGGCAGGTGTGCTTGCCTACTTTCTTTCCCTTGAGTCCAAAGATATACAGGATACTTATTTACAAGGTCTTCTTGGGTATCGAGAAAATGCCACACGTCGCCGTAAGGACACACCCAGTGTCGAGCTTATTGAAATGGATGATCCTCAACCTAAAACTCTGTCAAAACTCACTTCTTCGACCACCAAGTAAAACATTCAGGCAAGTTTTATCCCGTGTGCAAAAAAGCTTTCATTTCTTTGCACGCCATTTCTAAAAAAAAAGAGTGGAAAGACTCTGTGTGCCCCTGTCGCAAAATAAGTCTCCGCATGATATGAGAGGTAGAAGTGTAAGCAATGTGAAATCAGATCAGTTAATCACGGCTGTCTTCAATCACATTAAAAAACTTCCTTTGAAGTTAGCTCATTATGGTTGCACCAAAAAGGAGTATTTGGACTGTAACTTAAACGTGAAAATTATGCACTTATTGTTTATTTAAGAGAACCCGGATTTAGAAAAGCTCATATCCTATAAGTACTATCTGGAATATTTCAATAAGAACTTTAACTACTCTTTTGGTCGCCCCCAAGTCAACGTTTGCTCCACGTGCGAAAGATTGAATGTTAGGATAAAGGACCCTCTACTAAATCCTACAGCAAAATGAGTTGCAGTTGCTGAACTGCTCGTTCATAAACGTCAGGCAAACAAATTTTATGCAGCAATGACGGATGCTGCAGACTGTTCAACTGCAGTTTTGCGCTTTGATTATATGCGAAATCTCCCGCTGCCCGCAATCTCAGGTCAAGAAATTTTCTACTTGCGACAACTGTGGTGTTTTGTTTTTAGCATCCACGACCTTAAAAATAACAAGTCAAACATCTACACCTATCACGAGGGACAAGCCAGAAAAACCCCAGATGAAGTATGCTCATTCCTGAATGACTACATCAACCCACAGCTTTCTGCAGAAATAAAAAATTTGATCCTATTCAGTGATGGGTGCGCAAGTCAAAATAAAAACCACGCCGTGATTCGATTTTTAATGAACTTAACAGACATTGGAAGATTTAAATCCATCAAACATTTTTTTCCGATTCGTGGGCACTCGTAGTTACCATGTACAGGGACTTTGGTTGCATTAAACGTCTGGTAAGGAAGGCGGATCGGGTGTACCCAATGAAGCAGTAGTCAAGCAATACTGGAAGGCTCAGTGTAAATAAAGTGAAGACCGAGGAAGTAAAAGACTTCAAGACATGGCGGCCAAAAAATACAAGAAAACAGCTACTGCTTATGACGAACGGAGCAAAGTAAACGTGTTCTTTAAAATATCAAAATATAGGCACTTTGAGTATAAGAGGCATCTTCCTGGTCAAGTTGAAGCTCGTGAGTTTATACAGGGCATCGTAGCTCACACATTCAACTTGGCCACCAGCGGAACCCCTCCTCCTCTTCCGAACATCAGGACCTATCAATCCGGCCGAATACCCATCAACGGGAAGAATCTGGACGATATACGGAAGCTGCACAGCAATTTAGTGGGGCACAAACTTTACTAGCAGCTGAAAAAGTGGCCAAGAATGGAAGCCGAGGCAATCGAGGACGACCGTGATTCAGAGTAGACGAATTAGTGCTACGGACCCATATTTTTAATACTTATATTATTTTTATCATTCATTATTTTATTTTTGTTTATTCAAATACATGGAGCTAAACTTTTAAACGTGTTTTGATTAATAACCATTAAAACAACTATTATTTTTTAGCCTGATGTAACACATTTCACCAAAGTCAGTGTTGAAACGGGCATGTGTAAAATTTTAAACTGCTGAGGAGTACATCCAGAAACATATTTTTCTACACAAATACTACAGCTACATCCTCAATATTAATATAAATGTTATCGTCCCCTTACAACAATGACCGATTCAATTACCCCTAATACTAACAAAAGATACGCCAAATTCATCGAAAAGTACCGAAACTCCGAAAATATCCGAGCTAGTTATATTTCTAACTGCAGATCCCAATCGGCAGGTAAGTAATCAGTTAAAGAAGTGCATCACGGATGTTCTGATAATATATTGAAATGATATTATCTAGTTTTTTGTGCACGATTGAATAATGTTTGGGACTCCATTCCGATATCTTATCTATCGTCTGTCCCGGATCTATTTTGTTAATTTCAGAGAGCTGGATACGTAAGTTTTACATAAAATTTCTTTGTGCTCGTGTAGAATCTTGAGTAATATTCAGAATTTTATTACTTAAATATTGTCGGTGCACGTTCTCACGTGCCTTACGTAATATAACTACTGCAATGTCAGCACTTGAAGTAATAATTTTAATGGGCCATGCGATTTGTGGTGATTGTTTACCAAGCCGAATAATTTTTTTATTAGATTCTGTGAGTGTAAGGAACTAGTTAATAATGTCCAAAGAGGCTGATGTGTCATTCTGACCGCCGCATTCCGGAACATCATGCAACATGACATTTGCAGATCTAAATTTGATATATTCAATTTCGCTTATTATGAGTTTAAATGTTATAGCTTGAAATTGAGAGGATTTCATAGATACAATCTCAGCTTTCAGTGCTTCCATTTCGTTTTTTAGCCGATGGATCAGATCAAGAAGGTAATCGTAAATTGCCTTTTCCCTTACGCAATATGAACATACCTCGCACCACTTGGGTGCTGGGGACATTTGCATTTTTCACAGCTAAAATATTCTTCACTTGACCTGGTTTACTTATCACAAGAAGTGAATAAAGAAGAAGAAAGGGCATACAATAAAACTAAAATTATAATTGACAAATTTTATATGAAGGACAAGACTGGTCAGATCAGAAGAAAAAAATCATAGACACTTAATGGGAAGCATTATTGGATGAAGATCCACACCAAATGCAAGCATTAAATGTTGATATGCCTACTGTTGATAAACGCCCTACATGCAATCATGCAATAGCATTGGCTCGAGAGATAAAGGTAAGAGAAAGAAAGATACATCGAAATGCCGAATTCATCTTTTGTATTCTCCCTGAACGATAGGTGAAAGTTGTAGCTTCCGATGGCATACATTTAAACCTAACTTAATTGGAATTCACTTCTACTACCAATGCATATTGCTATTATTTTTAGAAATATACAAGCATATAATTATAAGTTAATTAAATATATTTACCTAAAATGTATTTTGATCCTAATTTATTTAGACTTCCGATTTGATAATAGCAATAAAGAACTGCCGAACATCTCACAATCGTCATCAGAATTACATCGGCAGCATTGTATTCCGCTTCCAAACCATTACACGATTCTTTCCATCCATGACAAGGTCGTGGGCGAGAAAATGCAGAAGATAAATTGGCTTCTGTACTTCTATCAATAGTCAGCATGCAGGCTGTGATTGTAAATAGGAAAACAATAACTTCCCAAGGGTGAGAAGCACAAAAATGTCCATGTGCATGAAAGATTTGATGAATCATTGTAATAAATTATTGTGATGATGCGAGGAACGACGATATTCACATCGACGAAATCAATTCAATAGCCTAGAAATTGTTAAAAAAAATAAATTAATAATGTTTATAAGCATAAAAACAGGATTTTTTTTTTGTAATTTAAAAGATTCTGCAGCTGCTCTTTGTATAACAATATGTTTATGTATATACAGTGAAACCTCCGCTTGCGGACACCTCTGATAAGCGGACACCTCCCATATCCGGACAAATTTTCTTTACACACGCTTGTGGATTCGTTTTGGGAACAAATTGACCTCCAACAAACGGACTCTCCAATGAACGGACGCGGACACCATATTTTCGTACATTCGATACAAAAAACCTCTCACAAGCGGACACAATATTAATACGAAAATTGAAATCAAATCGGAAATCCCCCTTATAAGATTGTTATTGTTGAATGTTTATCGAAGTCGTTGGCTGAAATGTAAAGGGGACTCCCCATTTTAGAAAATAAATTGGTTTGTGTGACTGTTATCCGATATTCTAGTTTGATTTTATATGCTTCAGCATAGTTCACGTGTGTTATACGGTGATTTTTATTTGCAGATATCAGTATGGCTACACGAAACATTATTTCTTTAAATGAAAATAATTCAATAATTAACGTATTTGACAAAGAAAAGCATTCAGTTCGAGAAATAGCTAAGAGGTGATTTTTGGTTACTAAGGGAAGTGAAAAAACTATATTTTTCTTCTTTGGAAGCATATTCCAATTTCAGGACCAATTATAAAAGCGAAAGCAAAAAAAATAGCCAACCAATTGGGATATTGTGAATTTTTGGAGTTGAATAGATGGCTAGAAAAATGGGTTAAAAGGCACAATATAACATTCAAGTGCATAACTGGCGAAGCCTTAGATGTTGATCAATTGGACGTTGACCAGTTTAGGGAAAAATTGCCCACTATGTTGTCTGGATATCAACCCGAGGATATTTATAATGCTAACGAGAGTGGCCTGTTTTTTTTTTGTGTGAATATGGCAGGTAGAAGGAGATGATATTAGTCATAGGTAAAGCAGCCCGTCCTCGTGCTTTCAAAAATCTTCGCTTGCAAGATTTACCTGCCAATTGGAAGTCGAACCAAAAAGCGTGGATGACGCGGGATATAATGTCCGAATGGCTGCAGCCTGGCCGTCATATAGAAGGCCGGTTGCGAATTGCAATCTGACAGGTACTAATGTACTTTTATTGGTGGAATTGGTCGAAAAATATACGTCGAATAGTCGAAAAAAGGTACATTAAGCCCACCATCTTGGTATGTTAATTTCTATATGACGGCTAGGGCTGCAGCAATTGGACAGGAAAATGAAAATTCAAAATAAAAAAGCTCTTTTGTTTTTGGATAATGCGGCATCTCATCCTAGAGATTTGAAATTAACACATGATAGCATAATTTTCTTACCAGCTAACACTGCGTCAGTCTGTCAATCCTTGGATCAAGGGATTATACAAAATTTCAAGGTTAATTATAGAGGATTGATTCTCGAACACATTCTTTCGAAAATTGACAGAACCAAGTCAGCATTAGAACTCGCAAAAAAATAGATGTTCTTCACTCTTTATACTTCATCAAATTCTCCTGGGATAAAGTTGTTGGGTGACCATCAAAAAATATTTTAGAAAAGCAGCATTCGAACAAACAACTCAAAATATTTTAGAATTTGAATCCGAAGATGAATTGCCTTTTTTAACGTTAAAAATTTACAAAAAGTGTTCGTCGATTTCAAGAACAAAAATTTGGAATAATTTTTAAACATTGGTAAGACAGTACACACTGAAAATGACGATATTAAGATTCGACGTGAAAATCAAATTGTCACTGTGGACAAAAACGATTCCGATGACGAGGAAATCATGCAAGATATTGATCCAATAAAGTCATATGATTTGGCCCTGAAGCAAATTGTTCGTTTGAAGCAATTCGCAAAAGATGACTATGTATTTCAATACTTGAAAAGAGCAAAGAATCAATTCGAGAAACAATAGGTCAAATGGAAACAAACTGAGCTTCAGAAATCGAAAATTGATCATTATTTTCATTAGATTATTTCTCTGCATACTATGTAACACATATATAACCTTGTTATTACTATAAAAACAAGAAAAATGTACGTATAAATATTAATAAACACGAAGTAATTATATTTAAAATATGTAGTTCTTTACATTAATACATATACACATATGTATGGATTTAATAAGCATATAACATTTTAAATTTTGTTCGATACTTCCGACAAGCGGACACCTCCCATAGCCATGAGTGTCCGCCTATGAGAGGTTTCACTACATTTGTGCTGATAATATAGATCTTCAGAGCGTAGCTAGTATGCCACTCAGTTCGCACAGCCGAAAAATTCCCTAGATTGATAACTCAGCTTCAGGTTAAAAATTTATTTAAGAAAAGTTGTAATAGCGACCATCGATTGGTCACGAAACAGCCCGTAACGTGTCGAAAACGATGAAAAGAAAAATCAGTAAATGCCATCCAGTAGTATTAAGAACCTTCAAAATAAAATAGAAAAAGTATCCGGTTACGATCGATTAAAATTCGGACTTCAAAATGACGTAGCTTTGAATAGACACATAATTCAAATGCGGCGTAATGTAAGTCGTCGAACTTATCACTCCACAGTCTCATACATGGACTGAGTCACTATCACCTTCAACCCCCAAACTCAGAAAAAGTCGCAGCGTACTAGATTACATGGTTTCCTTTCAGTCTTTTAACAGTATGTAACAGAAGACAACTATTTAGAGAATTCTTTAATATTGTTTTTACGAACTACGATTGATTTATCATTAATAACAATGAGTCTACTGACTAACAATTCATATGATTTGCAAAGCACAAAACATTTTTACTGTAAACATGCATACTTTTATTAACAACGAGCGCAAGTGTTTTCGCATGATATTTGAAGCGGACTACAAACAAGTTTCACGCGTCAAGATTGGTCGATCTTCTCGGATCACATAGCTCACGAGCAATTTACTCAACTTTAAACCAAAGGTAGGTCAGAATCAGATTTTGTTTTTGCGTCACCATGGACCATATACGCATACTTATTTGATGTTGAATAATGGTACTCACGCTTCAAATTGTAGAAAATGAATCGACTTTATGCCCTTGAACAAAAAGAAGTTAAGATGAGCTCAAATTTTAATGACCTAACTATCTTGCACTTGTAGATATATTTTTGTGAGGTAGTTTATTTCAAGGCCAACATACATTAAAACATCATGCTAATTGGATAAGGTTGTATTTGGTATATATTTCACTCTGACTCAGGTATACGATGCGTTTGGACCAGTCGACCCTATTTTTCTAAAAAATCTATTAATGTCACCAAAGAAATCAAAACCTTGAACATCCGCAAATATGACAGATTAGAACACTGCAAAATAACTGAATACGAGAGATTCTTGGACTTAATCTACAATGGGGGACTTTGAAATCTTTGAAAAAATTCGCCAATGATGGACATAATATATGGTTTGTGTGTTTAGTTTTTAATGTATTCAATTCTTAATTCGTACTATTAAGACTTTGAGAGAAATTTTTAACTGTAAATTGCTATTCCGTTGGCTGAAAAGGCGATTTTAGTTTGACACACTCTACCATAATTTTCATTCCTTGTTGTAAGTTGGATATATTCGATGTTACTCTCTTTCTTTCCCTATAAAGTACCAATTTCAAACCTTATCGCAAACAAGTTTTTTTTTTCGCATAATAATCCTTCTAATAGGCCGCAATATCAATGAATTCATTCAACAATCATTTGAAATTTCAAATTGTTTACGTCGATTCGACAATAAGTTTTGTCAGCGGCCGAATAAAAGAAGAAGAGATGGTACTCTACAGTAGTCAAATTCAAGATCTATTCCCTAAGGCTCCTTTCACGTTATACAGCAAAATTTTTTTGAGTGGAATGAAGAAGAGCATATCCCTTTTCAAATTTCACGGTGACGGCGAAATGCCATAAACGTACCATTAGCAGCCATTAACTGAAACCCACGGTGGTCGTAGGTCGACCAGAAACTCAGTGGCACACGTGACCAAGTGCACGCTTTCACATTAGACGGTATTAAATCGTACACTTAGTGGCCCACGAGCGAATTTAGTTGCATTTTAGCTATGTGTTATTTATTAGCTAATTAAATAATGATAGATATTGATGCAAAAATGTTGACAACCTTTGTGGAAGCCAAACCTGTGCTGTAGGACAAATTTCTAGGCACGTATGCAACAAAAGATATCTGGCTGGAAGTTTTTCCCTCCCAATAAAGTGTGAAATAATTCCAGTTCTACCCTCATTTTCTTGAATTGTTGCATCAAAACACGGCGTTTGACACAAACTGAGCTTGTGCCGAAACAAAAAGGTGCAAACACAAACTGAGCTTGTTACGGAAAAAAGGATGAACTTGTTGCCTATTCGGATTTTCACCGTACGGCTTTTTGCCGTGCGGAAAGGAGCCGAATTATCAAATCGCCAGCAGAAAAGGTTCGGGTAAATTCTTGCAAAAGGGGAACTTATTGAGTGAGCATACCTATAATTGTATTATTTTGGGAAGGAATTACAAGGAGATCGTTCCGTAGCACGATTAAACTACATGAAAATTAACCATTATATATTATTTGAGCGTATTGCTTGCCTTTTATTACCAATAATTTGGTCGGCAACGTTTTGCTTACCACTACCTCTTCTCTTTGACGTCTTGCCAACAAACGCTCCGCATTTGCCATGGGATATGTGTACTAACTTTTTGAATGGGTCCAATTAGATTTTTCTGAGTCTATTTTGCAACCTTGATTTCGCTTCACTGCGCGTGACTGTGGCTTGTTATTTGCATAAGTTATAATACCCTTTTTCAAATGAATTTTTGTTAGTTTTGTCACGTATCGTGAAATATGCTGGAGAATTAAACACTGAACACCTTTTTTAGAAAACAGCTTCAGTGGTCTGAGACATCTAACGTAACATCCCCTAGGAAAGTGAATGATATTGAGCATCTGATTACATCAACGTTTGACATGGCATACACATTTTTTTGTAATGAGTATGCAAATATCTGATTATAGCTACCCTTAAAACGAAAATAGAGATATTACTCAGCCGAATATTTCCAGCGACTATTCAATTCCCAATATAGCCATAATTATGACGGGAATCTCAGTTGACAGAGAAAGTTTCAGCTGCTTCCCTCTTTTCACAATTAACTGAAGTCATTCGAACTGCAGTAGTTAACCATTAAAAATATACACTTTGACACAGAAAACCTCAGCAATCTTACATAATGAAGTTTTCACTTTCGTGTAAAATCACAACCTACAATGAATGCATACGCAATGTATATGAATGTTCTGTTTTCGCACTCACCGGTGTTGCAATTTTATAAAACTGAATTGTGTTTTTATGCGGCTATTTTTCACAAATCTTGAAGGATATATAGAAGCTGAATCCAATGAATGCGCCAGTTTCTCCCCACATTCAACCGATTATTGCAATACCTAAGCCTAAGACAACGTCAAACGACTAACTTTTATTTGAACCCCACCATTCTACTGAACAAAACACGGTTCGCAATTGACATTTTGTATGACAACCTTCCTAAGGCCTGGTGCACACTAGTAAGTAATTCCGATGTATCCACCAGAGCTGAAATTTGACAGTATCCATATACTTTGCTATATATATTGGTGGAAAGTAATACCGTCGATGTCTACTCCATTTCTACTATCTCAGTGGCTTAGAATCAGTCCGCGCTTCAAAATGTATAGGAGAACTTGTGCGAACTTAACTTCGGTGGAAAAACGGGGATTTCTTGTTTTGTGTGGCGAGACTGGTGGCGAGTGTTTTATTTGACATATTCAAATTTGAGCAGTTTCCGCAATAATTGCGCAGCATCTGCCAGCAAGAAATCCAATGAGGGAGATATTTTGTGGGCAAGGTTTCGCCCTCTAAAATACCGTTAGAGACAGGTGCGCTACTTAGACATTCAAAAATATAAGTTCTTTTGGTCGGTAAGTACAGTTACTCCAAAAAGTATTGGTACACTCGCTAGTTTTCGAAGAGAACATAAAAAACTCACATTTTAAAATTTACAATTGGAAGTATTGCATCACAAACAAAAACATTTCATTTGATGCAAATAATAATTAAACAAAATTGAAGAACTATACCCTGTTTTGCACTCAAAAAGTATTTGGACACGTCAAAATATGAAAGTAAATTTAATTAATTTTTATTATTGTCGCACTTATATAAATTACTTCTACATCATTTAGTATTTAGTTGGCCCTCCTTTTCTTTTAATAACAGTTTCATTGACCAATTTTTGTGTGGCTGCCCTAGAAATCTGATCTAATAAAGCGTTTTGGAAATCCTTTTTGTTCGGAATTTTTCGAGTCCGAATTTTTGTTCAAGATCATCCCATAAGTGTTCAATGGGGTTCATGTCCCATGATTGGGGTGGTGTTTCGATCCACTTTGGTGTATTATAATGCAGCCGCAGTCTTGTGTTGAGATCTAAATGCTTGGAATCGTTGTCCTGGATGAATATAAAATTATCCTTGATACCCATGTTCTCAGCACTTTGGTTAAGATATTGTTTGAAAATGCTTATATACATTTTGTGGTCAATTGTACCATTTATAATATGTAAGTCGCCCACCCCATTGGCGCTCATGCAGCTCCACACAAGCACGGAGCCCCTTCCACGTTTCACTGTGGGCTGAATATTTTTCTCATCCAATTCAGTACTAGCCTCTCTCCACGCACTAGCCTTTCCATCAGACTCAGATATAATAGACGCGTTTTTTGCTCCTCTATCCAGCAGAGAACAGAGTATACGCATTGGAAACAGTGAATTCACTAGTACAGAAACTCTATTCCTCATTGGTAGTTCACGTGCTGAACTATAGAATGTGCTGATAGAAAAAAGAAAAGGCGTAAACTCGACTTGATGAACCACAGCCGGGAAATTCTACCACCAGAGGACGAATAGGTGGTAGAAGGAGCCAAAAATTGAAGAAAAATACACAAAATTATGCAAAAAATACTCGAGAAGAGAACACAATTAAGAAAAACAAACAAAAAAAAAACCAAAACAAACAACCACAAAAGCACAAATATACTAGCCCGACATCTATCGGCAAAATTCATGTAACCGCTGTGTGGTGCATCAAGTCGAATTTTACCGTTTACCTTGCTTATGCAGATTTATTATTATTTTTCGCTCCTCTTCAGTTGTTTCTGCTTGTTTACGACCCAAGTCGATAACACTGATTTTCATTGAACTTTTTTCAATTCAAAAATACAACTTCTGATATCTGTTGCACTTCAATCGACTTTAAGCAACGTCACTAATTAATTCCCGTTATTAAAACGACCGTTATTACAAAGTTTTTCGTGAAAACATAAGAGTGTGCGAATACTTTTTGAGCGGAAAATCGAGGATATTTTTTAAATTGCTTATTTTTGAAGAAATTTTAAATGGCCGGAAAATTTCTGAAAACTTACTGTTAATTTTCGTTACGTTAGTAACTGGAAGAAAATTAACAAAAATGAATGCCAATGACAGCAGCATCTTATATTCCGCCGAAGCTGGTCCCTAGTCCGGTTAAAAAAGAAGCGAGTTAGATAGGTTCAAATTTATGAACTAATGTTCCTCAAATAAGCAACTGATCTGCGCCCCCAATGGAATTTCGATACATTTGAATCATTTTTGAATATACATGATTTTAAGACAGGCTGCCTATTTGCCGCCACTGATATCTCCGCTAAACTTGACTACGTGTTTTCCGTAGCTGTTAAAAAAATCAGCGATGGATGACTGACTAGTAAGTAAATTTGTGTTATTTCGGTAAAACTCGATTTGATGCACCCCAGCCGGGAATTTTTATCAACAGAGGGCGAATAGGTGGTAGCAGGGGTCAAAAATTTGAGAAAAATATACAAAAATATACGAAAAGTATACGAGAAAATAACACTAAAAAAAAGAAACATAAAAAAACACCCCTAAAAATTAACAACCACAAAAACACAAACATACTAACCAAGCATCTATCAACGGAATTGTCTAACGGCTATGGGGGGCACGTAGGGCTAACTCAACTTGATGCACCCCATAGTCGTTAGACGATTTTGCCAATAGATGTTTGGCTAGCATGTTTGTGTTTTCGGGGTTGTGTGTTTGTTTTTTTGGGGTGTTTTTGTGTTTGTTTTTCTTAAATATTTTGTCTTCTGGTGTAGTTTTTGTATATTTTTGTGTGTTTTTCTTCAATTTTTGACCCCTGCTACCACCTGTCCGCCCTGTGGTGATGGCATTTCCCGGCTGCAGTGCATTAAGTCGGGTTTAGCCGTTCTTTCCACTTTAGATACTAAGGCCTATCTGAAATTATGCTTAGTGAAACTGTTGGTTGGAGGAATAATATATTTCTATTTTCTCTCTTTATACAGACAACTCTATTTTCTGGCGACCTATGGGCAGAGTGACGCCTAGTCTGGGTAAATTTGACTTGATACACCACAGCCGGGAAATTTAAACACACAAAATTATGCAAAAAAATACTCGAGAAAATACAATTAAGAAATACAAACAAAAATACAAAAAAAAAACCAAAAGCAAAGACACATCCACAAAAACATACTAGCGAGACATCTATCGGCAAAATTCATCTAACGGGTGTGCGGTGCATCAAGTCGAGTTTTACTCCTAGTCTCTAGTTTTAGGATCGCTTTTCTGTCATGCGCTAATCACGCCCCTGGTTGTGGATTTGAGCGTCCTAAGCAAAGTTTGTTTACATTTTTTGGTTCCGGCTTTACGTTTTGGGGGTGTTTTTTTTTTGTTTGTTTATGTGTTTATCTTCAGTATGTTTTTTCTCGAGAACTTTTCCAATTTTTGCCTATTGCTACCGACGATTCGCCCTCTGGTGATGATACTTCCCGACCAGGGACCATCAAATCGAGTTTTATAGTTTTGGCCTTGTTGCCAAGTACCGCCTCGCCTGGCTGTCCTATACAGGGTGTTTGGTACTGGGTGGACACTTTTGTAAGGAGGCATTTCTTGATATATTTTGAGCAAAAAATTGTTCTACAGGGTGGTCCGGTTTTCAAAATCTACGGAGTTACAGGGTGGCCAATAAAAGTATTTCGGACCTGTACCCTGACTCACTTAAATCATTATATCTTGAAAACTAATAATCATAAAGCATAGTTTTATGGCTTGTTTTTTGATGGAATCAAATTACCTTTAATTTGATGTAGCATCCTAAATTGTAACTGTACCTGATTTTGAGATATTTACTTGAAAACACAAAATTTTGGCACTTCTACCCCGAAAATTCTGTGTTCAATGTCGTTTTTCTCAGAAAATCTCATGAAAATATGCCATTTTAATTTTATTTTTTTGTAGGCCATATTGTTGGCTAAAAAAAGTTGCATACATACTTATTACTTTGATTTTACCATTTAGCAAGTAGTAAGCGAAAATACATATCGCTTAAAAAGTAAATATGCCGTAAAGTGGCCCTCGTTGAAAAGAATAGTTTAAATTGTTATTTTTACTTGAATTTTTTTACTGCCCATTAATTACTTTTTAAACTATCAATAAAATAAACTAAATTAAAATTAGTTTCAACATAATTGAAGCACCTACCTTGATGTTAAAAGTAAAATTGGGTACAGTTCTTCGCCTTTATCAATGGAATACGTAAAAAATTTTAGATCCCATAAAAACAGAACCACTTTCAAATTTTTGTTAGTTTCAGTACATTACTCGAACTACAAGATATTACCGAAAATTTCAAAAATAAATTCAAAATGTTTCACTACACTAATGAAGAATATGCAGATATTATGTACGTATACGGAGAGTGCCAGGGAAGTTCACAAGCGGCGCAATCTTTGTATCAACAGAAATATCATCATCGACGGATTCGTGGACGGAGAGTGTTTCAACAACTATACACAAAGATTCGGGAAACTGACAGCGTTAGGACGAGCAGAGTAAACGCAAATCCTGCGCCTGCAATCGCTGTACGGACCGATGAAGAAATACTGCTTGCAGTGGAAACTGACCCATCAATCAGTATTCGACGATTGGCGTTGAAGTTTAACGTGTCTACGTGGAAAGTTTGGAGTGTTTTAAAAGCAGCCCGTTTGCATTCCTACCATCACACACCAGTGCAGGAGCTGCTACCGATCGATTTGCCCAAAAGGATGGAATTCTGCAATTGGCTCGTTGAGAAACAATTAGACAGCGAAAATTTTTTGAACACCATTCTCTGGACGGATGAGTCCTTATTTAAAAGGGACGGCATCACAAACTTTCACAATTTACATACGTGGGCTGAGAGCAATCCACACACGAGAAGGACTTCACCGTTTCAGCATAAGCTCAGCGTAAATTTATGGGCAGGAGTGATTGTTAACGATTTAATTGGACCTATTAGGCTCCCGCTTACTTTAAATAGTACCAATTACTTACATTTTTTAAGACATGATCTGCAGGACTTATTGGAGGATATTCCGCTGCAACGATTGGCTTCCATGTTTTACCAACACGATGGTGCTCCAGCTCACTATGGCCGACCAGTCAGAAATTGGTTGAATTCCAATTATACCAATCGCTGGATCGGTAGAAATGGACCAATAGGCCTGCAAGATCTGCTGATCAAACAGATATGCATTTTTTTGCATAGAGACGCATGAAGCAACTTGTCTACATAACGGAAGTATCAACATTGGAAGACCTAAATACCAGGATCCATGCGGCTGCAACAGATGTGAGGCAGCAGCTGAGAAGTATGAATATGAAAAGAACGCCTGCGAACCGAGCTTTAGTGTGTATTCAAAATGAAGGTGGCCATTTTGGAAATTTACTGTAGCTCAAAAATTTTGAAATAAAGCGTAAAAACCTTTGATAATTTCTTTCAGTTCAAGCAAAGAGTGTAGATCGAAAACGAGGGCCACTTTATGTAACATTCAGTTTTTAAGCGCTATGTATTTGCGCTCAATACTTGCGAAATGGTAAAATCTAAGTCATAAGTATGTATCGAACTTTTGTAGCCAACAATATGGCCTATAAAAAAATAAAATTAGAATGGCATCTTTTTATGAGATTTTCTGAGAAAAACGACATTGAACACAGAATTTTCGGGGTAGAAGTGCCAAAACCCTGTGTTTTCAAGTAAATATCTCAAAATCAGGTACAGTTACAATTTAGGATGCTACATCAAATTAAAGGTAATTTGATTCCACAAAAAACAAGCCACAAAACTATGCTTTATGATTATTAGTTTTCAAGATATAATGATTTAAGTGAGTCAGGGTACAGGTCCGAAACATTTTTATTGGCCACCCTGTAACTCCGTAGATTTTGAAAACCGGATCACCCTGTAGAACAGTTTTTTGCTCAAAATATATCAAGGAATGCCTCCTTACAAAAGTGTCCACCGAGTACCAAACACCCTGTATAATATCAGAGAGGAAATTTCGACAATTTTTTAATGAGTCGGGTATTTATGAGGGATTCCAATCAGGACCGCTTTTGATATGAAATGTGTGGTTGAAATTAAATTAATTTAAAAATTTTTATAAATTCCAGCATACGGAGTGATAGCAAATGTACGAAAGTATGGAGACATAGGTAGCAAAAAAAAATATTTGTTGAAGCAGTACTATACATTTCCACGGGAAAATAGCTTGTCATAGCAAAATACGAATAAGGAGCGAGAAGAACATGTGTTGAATGAAAATATCTTGTTGTAGTACGAATATTTTTGTCGAATCTCAATTCATTTAGTGCAGATAAACAAAACATATGTGCTTATCTAAGTTTACTAGTCCCAGACTATCTGTGAATGCCAACTAAGAATCGGCATTGTGTTTTGTAATGATAGTATTGCTGTAAAAATGATCCCAACACAGGTAATGAAGCTATGAATATTTTAGATGAATTTGGTACACGTTAACTTAGCACAACACATTAAACAATGAATATATGAATATTTTACAGTGGAAAATATATCTCGTGTCCTAGAATTCCTTCTTATTTTCCATATGTATCTCCCAAAACAGCAATTGTAAGATTTGTTTAAAAACCAATCACTTTTTAATTTAATCTGATTCTAAATTGTTCTAAATTAGTTTTCTAAAACACAAAGAAACTTGTCGACGACTTCATACTGCGGAAACTCTATGCAATTCAAAAGTAAAAGATACTAAACAAAGCGAATCAGAAAAGTGAGTACACACTTAAGTTACCTTTGCATGCCTGCATCTATTTCGCACACCTTTTGTATAAATTGGATGCGTTTAGCATCCGTAATTTTTATCGGAAGTCTGTTTAGTATGGCTAATCATTGAAATAAGTAATGAAATTTAATGATTTTCATATTCATCCGCAACCATTATATGTATTTAAGGCTATTTGTTAGGCACTACGTGCATATTTCGATAAATTACATTTTCTGACAAGGCGACATTGTGACTAAATTGTTAATACCACTTCTAACTGATGTTAAAATAATTCTACTCCCTCTGTTTTCCGCCACTCAAACATGAGTCTAATTACTTTTTTTATGTAAGAAATATAAAAATATTTCTGAAAATCTAAGAACAATACTACAAAATGAAAACTTCTGACTTGGGTATCACTCTTGCATCTGAGATTTGTGAGCAAGAATTATAAAGATAACTAATATTTTTAAAAGCAATTTAAGAATAGTAATAAATATTTGTTTACACAGCACATGAAGCTTTTGATTTCTCAAAACAAAAATACTTATACCAAAGCGTATAAGCTGGTGCTAATGAAGTATCGCCAGTTGCTACAGTTTGATATTCAACTCATGGTATAAAAACTACGCTGATAGCATGTCTTCATCATTTGTGTGCCGGTCGCGTTCCATTCCTGATGATGGGTAAGTCTTTTTTTTTTCCTCAACATTGTCTTGATGTCGCTAAGAAGCGCGCTCAGGTGAACCAGTTCGGTCATTGTCCTCAGAATGTTTTTTGTGTGATGCGTTGCTTATATTCTTACGCCCATTCAAATTTTCAGATGCGCTTTAAAAGCAAATGACCTTTAAACCAGTTTTATGTGTTTAATATATGTCAATAATTCAATAGATTACGAGCCCAGCAAATAAATTTTAGTTCTAAATGTGTTTTTGAGTAGAATTTGTGTGTTTATCCAGTGAAGTTCAATCTTCGTGAACAATGATATTCAAATCATTTTTAAATACGTGGATTAAATCGATGTTTGGATTGTAGTTCTTCATTCTTATGGTTTAAACTGTTTAGAATATTGCAGTTTGGCAGCTAATTTTTTGTTTGATGTGCATTCTGAGTAAGCTTCGTACATGAAACGTTATCAATGCGTGAGATATTATCATTATAAGAATTCCTTACAAAGTTTGAACGAATATAGAGGCATCATATGCTTTTATATAAATAAATATATATAAATATATATATATATATATATATATATATATATATATATATATATATATATATATATATATATATATATATATATATATATTTTATAAGGAATTATTATATTATAGCACATATTGATAACTTATGTACGAACCTTATTCAGTGTGTTCAAACAAGAAATTAACTTAATTACAATAAACAGTTTGAACTGCAAGAGTAAAGTGTTATGATTCAAAAGAAGATGTGAATATTATTTTTAATTTATTGAAAATTATTCTATTTCGGAGCTGAGATGACGTCTGAAAGTTTCGAAACATTGGCCCAACCGTGGGTTAAACTGAGCACTACCGGTTCAAGCTTTCCTTTGAGGCACTTTGAAAGAATTTCGGCTAAACTCGACTATGTTTTCCCTATAACCGTTAAACGATTTTATCGATAAATGTCTGATTGGTAAGTAAAGTTACATTGTGTTTTTGTGGTTGTGTGTTTGTGTTTGGTTTGTAATTGTGAATATTTATGTGTTTTTCTTCAATATGTGTTCGACTTATGTACAGTGATACCAGATTGGACTACTTGTAACCTTTTGGGCTACTTTTTGTTTCATTTAGCTATCAAAAATTAAGAATTCGCTACTTTTATAGTTTGGGCTATTTTGGGCTACTTTTTATTCTTATGTGAGAGTTATAATGAAAACAGCTGTTACAAATTTTCTTAAAATTCACGCTTTCTGGGCAGAAGTTATTGCGAACTATTTAAGCTACTTAGTTTAGATAGTTTTCTGAATATATTTGTTATTATTGAGAATAAAGATATTTAAATTACTGTATTGATCTCGCTTACAAATTTGAAAATAAAATTAAAGATATCGGAGCAGTCTTGTGTAATGCGAAATAAAGAATAATCTTCGAATTTTTGAATAAAATTCTAAAAGCACTAGATGTGAGATTACCAGAAAATATTGATATTTAAAGAAAATCAATCCTATCTCACCATAAATTTGTTTAAATCAAACGTGCCCGAAATGTTAAACCTACCGCATCAAGTGCATACTTTTGCCTCTAAAGCATTCTCACTTATCAAAGATCGATAGAAAAAGTTGTTAAATTTCAATTGAAGCCACGAACTCTTTTCTATTTATGTGCTGAGAAATTCGGCAAAGTTTTGGTATCATTCTTCGTACATTAAAAATGCATTGGGCGAATTAAGATTTAATGAACTGTCGCGGTTCGTATTATATTTGGTCTATCTTCCTATAAGTAATGCTCCAGTTGAAATATTATTTTTTTATGACTTTTATGATTTTTGAGAACTCATATTTATTAAGCAACATATAAAAATATGTCAAATAAATTTATTCGATACTAAAAAAATTGTCAACATGTTCAGTGCTAAAATATATGAAATTCACGTTATGGCTAAGCCCGGGAGACAATCATCGTTTTTGGTTGAAAAATGGAAAAATTTGCCTAAAATACTAAAAACAGTTTGTAGTTTGTGAATTACTGCTAATTTTGTTTTTGTTTGATACCAAAATTATTCTATCAACTTTAGCTAATTCACGAATTCACTTTCATTTTCAACACAAGGATTTTTGGGATTCTACGTCTATTTCACATGGCTTTGCTCATATGTTGTTTTTTGGTTTTTTGCCATTTTCTTCAATTTTTGAGGCTAAGCTCGACTACGTGTTCGTCATATCAGTTAGATAATTTTACCGATAGATGTCTGGCTGGTATGTTTGTGTTTTTGTGATTCTGTGTTTGTTTTTGGAGGTGTTCTTTTGTTTTTTTTTTGAATGTCTTCTCGTGTATTTTTTGTAGGTTTTTGGGACTTATTCTTCAATGTTTTCTTTATGCTTTTCTCCAGTGCGTTTTCTTCATAGTTTCTTCTTGAATTTTTGACCCGTGCTACTGCTTATTCACCCTCTGGGGGCAAACTTCACGGAGGGGATCATCAAGTTAACGTTGTCAAAATCCTAAAATTTATGTATGGTTGATGTTATTGTCATCATAACTGTCGGATTTAGACTGCCACTACCATTATTTGGGAATAGGCTTTTCAAGTTATTGGCTAGGCATGTCTTTAGGCTTCTTTTCTCGTACCTGGATGAGATAAATAGTGCGCAGGATAAGACTGACTCTTAATGTCACCAAAAATTAATGGATGGGTTTATAGTTAATCCCAAACAAAAAATTCAGAAGGAGAAAACTCCTTTTTTCCACTCTCTCCATCACTAAATCAGTACGCAAGGTTCGCGTGCATTATTTTTGCTTCCGGTGAATTTTTGATAGTGCTTCTCAGACTACTGATTTGTTCGTATAAGTGCTTCCCAGACCAGGGAAAATATTTTTAAAAAAACTCTGGTGTTCTTATGATTGTGCGATCCAGGGAAAATATTTTTTTAAAAAACTCTGGTATTTTTATCATTGTGCGTTGTTGCTCATTTGTTAAGCATAGTTTTAAGCTTTTTTTGAACTTTATGATGTTATTGACTTCTTTAGCATATCTGGCAATGTACCGTACAATCGCTCTAGACTCCTGAATCCATTTTCAATCTATTAGATCTTGGTGTGCAAACCGAACTTTGTCGTCAGACCTGGTCTCTCTGCTAGTCAACACTCTAACAGTCTGAGCAATATCTGGCCACTTTAATTTGTTGTTAATAATTTCGTATATTATGTTGCCTCATTCGAGATTAATATTCTGTTGGAAGTTTAACGACCCTGTTTGAGCATACATAACGACCGATGGTGTTAAGGTCGGCATTCTAAACATAACAAGTCTCCTAATTTGCTCGATGTTATGTTTAGTTGTTTGTCTCCAAAAAAAACTGCCTCGTATTTAATAGTAGAAAAAAAACGTTTAAGATTAGAAGTTTATTGTGGTTTTCTAGAAAAGCATATACCTTCAGTATTGCTATAAATGCTACGATTTTACTTCTGATGTAGTTGATATGATGTTCATAACATTTTTGAATTCAAAATCAATCACAGATATTTTATCGAATCGACTTTCTCTAGTTGAACTCCATCAATTCGAATACATGGACTAATAGGGCATTTATTTTTTGCTGAAATACAGTGTATTTGGTCTTATAAACGTGTATAACGATTTAACTCTGTCATAGCCATTCCAAATATATATGCAAATCCATATTTTTTGTATTTATCCAATAAACCAATTATGAAGTGAACCGCGTCAACGATAGCGGGGATAAGTGCTATTGTGACCCTGAAATCTCTACTGCATTGGAGATACAGTTCATAATTTTTTGAAATAATTAGGTATAAGAGCATTGATGATTCTTTCGAACACTTTACTTATCACATAGTCCTCACTATTGGACGATGATTTGAGAGATTCAAAAAGGTCATATCCTTTGAAAACTGGTGTTAATCTCGACAACTTGCGGCATGCTGGGAACGTGTCGACTTTTATGTGGTTGTTTCTGATTTAGGCTAAACTCGACTAGATGCTGACAGTAGCCTTTAAAAAATATTACCGACAGATATCTGGCTAATAAGTAAATTTTGTTTTTGTTTTTGTGGGTGGGTCTTTGCGTTTGGGGGCATTTTTTAAATTGTTTATGTGTTTTTCTTCAGTATGTTTGTGTTTTTCTCCAGCTTTTAACCCCTGCTACTGCCGATTCGCCCTTTGGTGATGGAGATTCCTGACTGGGGACCATCAAGTCAAGTTCTACCACGCATTGTGATTATTCAGATGAAATACCTAACTTAAAACCAAAAATATAAAAATAACCTCTGTTTTTAATTTCAGGTCTTTTGAATTGGTCATTTTTGGTGCTCTGCGTGCTACTTTGTAATCAGCATTTTGAAGGTATGTATAATTGTTTTCGCACGTTATGAATGACAATTATTTTAAGTCATATGGTAATGGATGCCGCAATCGTCGTGATTTGTTTGTTAGCTTCTATAATTCAGAAGATATTTAATACATAGTAAACATCTCTGTAACTACGCTAACTAAAAATATTTGATAAACACCTGTGTTCACTATCAAACTCCA
The DNA here is from genome assembly GCA_963978885.1 of Nemotelus pantherinus. NCBI lineage: Eukaryota > Metazoa > Arthropoda > Insecta > Diptera > Stratiomyidae > Nemotelus > Nemotelus pantherinus. Next base: position 23,924,886 of record OZ022265.1, read on the forward strand.
GGCAGACAGTGGAGAAGACACACTTAAGCACACAAGGGCCCATTGTATAGCCGCATTTCGTATAACGTTTCATTCACAACCCTTATTAAGTTAAGATCCACCCCGAGTCCTTTATGAACTGGGTGATGATTCACTGAAGTCACTTCGGTTAGGTAAGCAAAAAAGCATGAGCCAAGGGACTGCTTCCTTCTTCTAGCAAGGGGCAGGCATTCGCACAAGACGTGAAGAACTATTTGTTCTTCCTTCTCGCATCTACAGCTCTGGCAAAAGTTGTTGTACGGAGCACTCACCCACGTGTGCACTCTTCACTAATGTTAAACGAGCATTAGTTTTAAACTCGTTATGAATTTTTTGGCGACTTTTCCTATTTTTATTCGCTTTAACAACAGCACATTTCTGTAATTTTAGTTCACTAGTTTTTTTACAGAGAGCTATATCGTCATGTAATTAATTTTAGATCAACTTCAAAAATCATCCTACAAGTTTTTGATCGGGCATTAATTCTGATTTTTTTTTTCGAACCAGCTTTTATTATTATAATTTTGTACAACTTTTGCGAGCGATGATTGTGGCTCCCGAAAACAAAGAACATCTGTCTTTTAATAGAACTACTTCAAATTTTCAGTATCAGCCCAATCACCATCGCGGATTGTATGCTACTTTAGTAATTGGGCAGTTTATCGCCCTGGTGTTGGTCGCTATGGAATCGAAGATATTCCTGCAGATCTTTGCACTCATATTGTCTACTCTTTTATTGGTGTCGACGATAAGACATGGGAAGTCCTTATAATTGATCCAGAGGTAATTATTTTATATTAACTTGTGACATTTTTTTCATTAAGTGAATTTCAGATCGATGTCATCCAGAATGGCTTTAAAAATTTCACCGACTTGAAATATAAATACCCGAGTTTGAAACTTCAGATTGCGGTTGGTGGATGGGCTGAAGGAGGTGAAAAGTACTCGGCAATGGTGTCTCAAAAGTCTCGTCGATCTCGTTTCATACAAAGTGTTGTTCAGTTCATGGAGAAATATAATTTCGACGGATTTGATTTGGATTGGGAGTATCCGGGTGCAGCTGATCGAGGTGGCAAATTTTCTGATAAAGATGTCTTTCTGTATTTCGTTGAAGAGCTAAGACGAGCATTTGACAAAAAGGGTAAACAATGGGAAATAACAATGGCCGTACCTGTAGCCAAATTCCGCCTTCAAGAAGGATATCATGTACCAGAGCTTTGCGCGTAAGTACTCAAAAATGCGGCTTTAAATTGAATGGCACTAACAAAGGCAATGCCCATATCTAAGGTCTGAAGTTCAGTTTAAGCAAATGTCACTTATTTCAATCTTGATTATTAAAAATAAGTGGGTTTCCTTAGTCATTTTTGGTTTTCAGATTTAGATTGCATTCGACCATAATACGCTTAAAGTTAACAGCAATGGAAATGTCTTTATTCAAATGTAACATCCACACCAATCGAATTTAAATAATTCAAAGGCATGCTCAAAAAACAAGCGCAAGATCTTTCAAATGTAGTCTTTATGCTCTTTTTGAATTGATATGTTTTCCAATGACCTTGAAATGTGAACTTCCAATCAATTTATTATTATTTCCGTAACAGTTATGCCTTCTTTTAACGTTTTCCTACACTAATTTTTCTTTGTTGGCATATTTTGCCGAAATCTCTAACTTCTCACAATATTTTCTACAGTTTACTAGATGCCATCCATGCTATGACGTATGATCTTAGAGGAAACTGGGCTGGATTCGCTGATGTACATAGTCCTCTCTACAAAAGGCCACATGACCAATGGGCGTATGAGAAGTTGAATGTGGTAAGTTGCTAGTTCAGTGTGAAACCAAAAAAAAATCCGGAAAAAAGAACAAATTAAGCTGAAATCAGAAACGAACGTAGGATATTGAAAAGTAATCTTAATGACCAAGACACAAGTACCAGTTTCATTGAGTTATAATTAAAATTCAATTTTTCCTTCAACCTAATTGAAATATTTACAAATACTTTAACTTTACTATTTACGTTTTAATTTCACACTTGCTTGTGTTTCAATTACTATTATTTCATTTCATTTTATTTCTACTTTAGGCAGATGGATTACAACTTTGGGAAGATATGGGTTGCCCTGCCAATAAGCTTGTTGTAGGCATACCATTCTATGGACGAACGTTCACTTTAAGTGCAGGAAATACGAACTATAATTTGGGTACGTACATAAATAAGGAAGCTGGTGGAGGAGCTCCAGGTCCTTACACAAATGCCTCAGGATTTTTGGCTTACTATGAAATCTGTGAGGATATCAAAGGAAATAAAGGCTGGACTGTCAAATGGGATGAGCATGGACATTGTCCATACATGTATAAAAGTACGCAGTGGGTGGGATATGAAGATCCTAAATCGGTGCAAATTAAAATGGATTTCATTAAGCAAAAAGGCTATGCTGGAGCCATGACTTGGGCTATTGATATGGACGACTTCAGAGGCTTGTGTGGCCCTGAAAATCCTCTCATGAAAATTCTGTACTACAACATGATCGACTACGTTGTTCCAGAGCCTACAAAAACAACAACTCCACGGGTAAATAATATTTATTAATCACTTTAAATTTATGCATTACTCTGCATTGTTATCACTACACAGCCTGAGTGGGCGAAGCCGCCATCGACGCCAGCGGACCCGGCCGAGAACGAAATACAGCCTGTTTGGACAAGCGCCCCAAGTGCAACTAGTCCGGTAAGTATTTATATCAATTAAGGTTGAGTAGCCTAGTTGGGAGAGTACTGGCATCTTGTGTGTGGGGTCCTTGGTTTGAATCCAAGCTCAGACAAGGGACCGCTTACCAAGCTTTGAGTTCATCTAGGTCTGATTAGGTACCTGATTTAAATTAGGGGTAAAGTGAGTAATCACTCCACACTCGTATTCATATTGATTGTAAATTTGTGATGATGGCCTCTACTACCTTCAACCCCTAGACCGGTACAAGGGTTGTCGTGGGATTACTTTACTTTTAAGATTACTCTATCTGAAAGCGTTTTGGACTGGTGACTTATCAATAGCTTAAGTGAAATCTCATAGTATTACAGTAGGAAGTTTAGTCTAAATATCCAAAAAATTAAAACATAAATGTGTTTCATTAATATTTTTGTTCGAGGTAGATATTTGAAGTCTATTAGAAAATTCACACAATCAATAAAATTTCTACCTAGAAAATTTCTTTTTACACATTTGATCTCAAATTCAAAACTTACTATATAAATATTCTGCCGATTTTGTCAGCTAATGGGAATGGGAAGCTGTAAGCATTTGGAAAATAACCTGTTATAGAAACTCTGCTTCTAATTTTTGGCTAAATTATTTTTCCACATCCGTTTCATGACTCACAAAAAAGCATCTCCACCTTCATATTTACGCTAAGCACTATAAAGACTCATAAGCAAACCTCCTAATCCAATTCAATCCTTCTATATCATATTTCCTGCAAGACTTTTATGACATCACTATATTTGTTAATAGAGGGCAACAGTTAGCTGGATTGCAATATTTGATATATACAGGGAGCACATATTCCATGAGAAAATCCGAAAATCTTTTGTCTATTTTTCGTTATCGAGATCGTTGCCGTGTAATCAGCTCTGCCATTTCATTTTGTTGCTCTAAAGCTCCTTTTACATTAATCATATAAACTCGGGTATTGCTTCAACGGGGCAAATGAACTTCTAGCTGGTCACTTCATTAGCTAGATTTGCTGCTCTGCTTTTCGAGTTATCTTTGAGAAGGACTGCTTGTATGTATATCTGCTAAACTAAAATATCGCTTACTACGCTTCCTTTGATGCCAGTATTACACACACCATGCTTCCACTTTCTATCTCCATTGTGCGAATTCCATGAATCGTAGTGGAGTAGGACATATTCTGGATCATTTTAGATATCTCGGATATTTCAGAGAGTAATTGAGACCAAATTGGTGAAGTTCCTTTCTGTATTCGCCATGTTGGGGACAAAATTGTACTAGGGCGTACTTAATTTCACCATACTACCGTTTGGTCCACTTATTTAGAATAAGTCTCTAGGCTTACCTGCTAATCAGACATTGTTCCCATTTCCTATACCTCTTCAGAAATTTTTCGATCCGCCTTTCGATTTGTTATGTCATTTTTGCACAGGCTCTGCATTTTTCCTGCTAGTATATCGATCAGAATCAAGCCTGAGCAAGTCTCAGGCATATCAGCCGATCGTCTCCAATGTGGAGATTGTCAACTCATCTCTGTGCACATTTAAAATTATAAGGTGAAACCCGTAACCAAATTTGTAGTAACGGGCCTTTAACTTAGGAATGGACTCGTCGTTGATGACAACCACTGAATAGATCGGTCATCGGATAGCTCGCTGGCCTTAGCCACCTTCCAGTCACTTACAGGTAGGTAATCATAGCTCAATTTGATTACCTCTATAAAATCCTCAGGCAAGGAAGGCTCGGCGGGAATCCATGTTCTGGATTTCGGCTTGCTCGGAATTTGGTGTTTAAGCACCACATCTGATTTAGCTTCACCCAGTTTGTTTACCGCTAGCCTGTACAAGTCCGAAGAGCGCTGATCCTGTTAGACTATTAGTTTAACTCGGCCTTGATCGCAGCCAGCATCGAGGCAACTCAGTGATAGCCCAGGATTTTATTTAAGCAAATCCCTGAAGCCAGCTAAGATCGCTTTCTGCACCAACATCCAGTTATCCGGCGAGATAACGTAGTCGATTTTACTCTTTTCGATGACTGCCCTAAACAGGCACTCTTTGGCCATTTCGTTTAATGGCCGAGTTATTTCAGTTGGAACAGTCTTGCATCTATTCAGCTCCCGGTGATTCGGTGGTTCAGTCGACTTTTACCGTTTCTGAGCAGTCAATATTTCAGGAGCCTGTGATGATATATCCACTTAAGGGTTTCTTTGTCTTTTTCAGATAGTATCTCAGTGTTCCTGGTTCGGTCCATCACAGTGCCAAGGCAAAAAAAGCTGAGGATTGGTATGAGGAAGAAGTCCGATTATACCAAGCGGAGTTCACTTAGAACGGCAGCTGAGTCGACTCGAGTACTCACTGTAAGCATTTCAGGTGCTGCATTCGCTTCAGTATAAGCTCTGCACGGGCATATAGAATATACTGGAGAGGATGCCTGAACCGAGAAAAACGAAAACGAACGAGGGAAGGAGATGTAGTTGCCGGTGGTCCGAGGAGCAGGCTTGGAAGTTACTTCTTCGAAGCCCTTGTACAGAGTTACGGGCAAGTGCATCTGGATTGTGGAGCAGGCTTTCTGCCTACTTCTCCTACCAGCCACTTCTCTCCCATCCCTAAAGCACTTGGTCGTAGAAACGGCCCCCTCCTTGACATTGGAAACAAAGGTTGTATTGGGGCAGTTAGACTTCTGTCCGACACGTTTCGATTTGTTTTTGTTGTTCTTGGAAAACATAATGGTGTTGAGTCCGAACTCAAATCCATTGTCTTAGCTCGAATGTACCTTTATGAGGACACAAACCTTTATGGGGACATGTGCTCAGAGCCAGATCGGTGTAAATCAGGAGCACACCTCAACTGAACCTATACAGCCAACTTAATGGCTACAAAACTGAGAGCATTTTCTAAAACCCGCCATGGTTTTATTAGGACGGAGATGATAGATGAGGTGGACAACCGAGAGCCGTTCACGAATAGATTTCACTCTGTCGCTACTGCGCCAGAAGACGACTAGGTCCAGAAAGTGACCAGCCCAATGCGAGGATCATATTCAGGATCAAACAATATTTAGAAACGAAAGCTAGGTCGTGTCGAGATTAAATCATTTAGCGTTAACCAGGATGCACCACGTAGAGCACACATTTTTTTGTTTTCTGTCGTACTCATTTGATGCACACACAGTTGCTGCCTCGAGCAAGTTTGAAATCACACATCTAGAATTGAAAATTCTGCGGCCCTAGTCTGACCCGCCAATATTCGAAAGCATTCTCGCTAATACTGCCCTGATTCGCATAAACGTTCTATCTATATTTTAGTACTTTCGAGATATTCAATGTCTTGTGTTTTCATTTGTAATGGAGATATATGGAGAGTGCGTTTTTCAATATTGATTTTAACATACTTTCACAAAAGGTAGGTTTTTCAAATTTTGCAGAATGATGTAATAGAGTATGCAGTTTTTGAATCCGTTGTTAACTCAAAAATGACGCAAATGTAAATAGAACGTTTATGCGAATCAGAGCAGTATATCCCTTTAGACTTCAAGACACATATTTGGCGTTGGCTCTAAATTTGCCTCGGTTTTTTTTCTGACGGTTGCTTGTTAATACGCCTACCGTTTTGGTTCGATCGGTTTAAAGGCAACAAACCTTTATTGCGAAAATTTCATTTTCATCCAGATTGTCGGCTAATACAACCACATTTATTTCTAGCTTAAATCCAATAGTTATTATCTCTTTCGGAAGTTATAAACTTAGCACGCTATTATTCATGATGATCCAGAGCTGACTACCTAGCGCAGCGCCTTGCTAGATGCCTACTGTGACGTTGTAGCTCTTAGGGTCGTTGCCCGAGTTGTATAATAGTACTCTATCCCAGAGGTGATCGTATATTAATACCGCCAGATGAAGTATACCACCCTTAACCAACATCGTCATTATCAGATTCTGATTCGCCAAATTTAAAGTATTTTTGGCATCGAGCATAATAAGACTACAATACGTTCGACACACCTCTCTTGTCTGAATTGCAGGATTTGCTTATTCCTATTTCCTAAACTCTCTCGAAGGTTTTACTCTGTTCATTCAATAGGCATAAAAGGCGGTACGAGTTCAGCTTTCATAGGGGTTTGTTAGCTTTTGGCAGCAGAACATGAATTTCTCTTATTGAGTTTTATTTTAGCGATGAAAATATAAGGTTTCCACTTGATGGCCATTTTAAGCAATTCGTTCTGTCCAGGAGCTTAGTTATCCTTAGGGAAGCTACACACATCCCGAAGCTTCATATTGGTGACTGAAGAGATGTCACCAGGCGTGCTTTGCTCGACAAGCTCCAGTGTTTTCACGACTTTTACCGAAAGGACAAGGCAGTTAGAGTAAGCTGGAACCTTACGTACACAGTCTGTTCATTAAGTTCCGGGACTACTATGAAATAAAGCGTTTAAGGTGCTTCAATAATTTTATGGACGATTTAATTTTATGCATACATATCTTCTCTCTTCAAACACTTGTGGGAACGGTCGTAGAGTGCCTGAAAAGCTTTTAGAAATCCGTTTGCCCAAATGCTGTTAAGGACCGCGATCACATTTTGCTGAATTGTCTCCACATCGTAAAAAAACTCACCCTTGCTGAAGGCTTTAAATTTTGGAAATGGCCAGAAGTCTGCCGGAACATGTCTGGCAAAAAGGGGTTGTTCGAGGACTGTGACCCCTCGCCTACAAACACGCATGAATGCGCTGGTTCATTATCTTGGAGCAGACACCAATTGCCTGATTTGTAAATTTCGCTTCAGACACCACGAATTCTTGCGAGCAGGCGTTTCAGAACTTCAAAATAGAATGCTTCTGTTACAATCTGACCTGCCGGAACAAATTCTCGGTGAATGATTCCTTTGGGATCGAAGAATGTGATGAGCATTGTCTTCACTTTTGATATTGATGCGCGCGCTTTTGTCGGACGACCCTCTTCAGGAGCCCGCCACTCTAAGGATTGTCTTTTAGTAGTTGGGTAATACTGAAAGCACCATAACTCATCACCTGTAATGATGTTCGATAAGAAGTCTGCATCTATATCGGCTGCTTCAACAAAATTTTCTGTTCTCTCTCTTCTATCTCTCTCTCTCTATCTCTCTCTCTATCTCTCTCTCTATCTCTCTCTCTATCTCTCTCTCTCTCTCTCTCTCTCTCTCTCTCTGAAATACTGGCGACGCTCGAAAAGGACTAACGCAATCTGATCCTAAACAAGTCAAAACTCGTCGCAATCGCTGCGAAAAAAATATCAGAAATAGATGGAAGTGTAGTCTACGTAGTTCCGTGATTCTCCGACGGATAGCGCCACTAACACAACGAGGTCGAAACGAGTCCCGGAACTTTTTGAACAGACTGTTTAAGTATGATACCCTTGCTGGCATTGAAGCATCACGTATATCGGATAGTACGTAATAATTTCTTCAGCTTTTTTTTGTGAGTAAATCAGTATGCCACTAAACTTGAAAACATATACCTAGGTAATTTAAGGGAAAGATGAAATGCTGCTTCGATGATTTAATAAAATCTCAATAAGAAATACTAGTTAATCTTTCAAAGTTTCACTTCTACTGTGAATTATGAAAAACATTGGTTTTTTTAATAAACGAAATGTTTTTTTTTAATTTGAAAAATAATATCAAGGAGTGCTTATCACAATTTTTGATTAATTGTTTGCATAATAAGCTGAGACATGGTATAAAGGATTTTCAGAGCAGAGCATTATATCATTAGCCAATACTGAGCTCGGAGTCAGCAATGCTATTATAATTACAAAAATATAATTTTTACTTGGAAGCAAATTAAACAAAAGAAAGTACCTACTTTATTAATTATAAGAAACAATTACATATATAAAGCAGACTTGTAATAATTTTTACGTTTCCAGCCTGCAGTTCCCCCATTAGTGACAGCTGCAGTTCCCACAACGACGCGAAAACCAGCTACTGTTGCCGTTCCCACAACAACGCGAAAACCAGTTACTATTGCCGTTCCAGTAGCTACTAGTGCCCCACCTGCGCAGGATGCAGTAGGTGGCGTCGATTGTACTGGACAAGATTTTATTCCTCACTCAGATTGCATGCGGGTAACTATCATATTTATTTTACCAGAAGAAAAATAAACAAAGCAAATATTTTTTTTGCAGTATTATAGATGTGTTCATGGAAAGCCTATCGAATTTACATGTAGAGAAGGAACTGTTTTCCATACGGTGACACACGTTTGCGATTGGACAGCGAACTCAGATCGTGATTATTGTAAGCAAGGAAAGAATGTGCTGCCATGAGCGCTAAAGCTCATCCACAAACTCCAGAGGTGTAAGATCAGTTGAAGTTTTCAGAATTTTAAAATAATTTTATACAATAATTGGTAACAAATTACTTCAATTAATATTGTTTTGTAATTGTGGCATTATGAGGAAACCTGGCCAAGAGCAAAATGGAATTTTTGTTGGTAAATATAATTGAAGTTTGATCAAATATTTGTATGATAGTGACTTTTACTTATTTAACATAATTTAGGGAAATTGCATTCCTAGCAGTTTTGATGGCTTCAATTAGTTGTTTTTTTGTCTTCAATTTGTTTGGGATCTTCGTAGACTTTTCAGGATAATCAACCTCAAACGTTCTCCATAATGTTTAAATCTGGTGAGTAGGGGAGAGTCATGCCGTTAAGTCAAATTTTTAGCCGCTAATCCAGGTTTTAATGATTCGTATGAGAGCGTTGTCCTGTTGGTACAACCATCTAATGGGACCAAAACTTATTTCGGATTATGGAAAAGCTGTATATAATATTAGTTGCATTTTTTACGCCTCTATCGGAAGCTGATTAGGATTAGGTAGCATTGAAAACAACAATGCCTGCCCCGGTTGTCGTTTTCAATGCTACCTACACTAACCAGCTCTCGATAGAAGCGCAAAGAACGCAACATTTAGCGGTATCGCACCATAGTGGGAAATAACTCTCCAGACCATTATGCCATCTTCCTGCTATGATGTTTAAGGAAGACGTCTAGCAAATAAAAAAAACGATATGTTTGTAAAAAGATATTGGCATTACGCGATGTTCCAATAATTAAATGATAAATTAAAAAGGATCTTTTTATCTGTAGCAAAAACTATCGCAATATTAAAATCTCTACAAAAAAGGATGTTAGCGTGCATTTAGTGCGAAATAAGAGAATTGGAAAAAAAATCACATATACAGTAAGGCGTAACAAGTAAAAAAACAAAAGTAAAGTAACAAGTAAAAAAACAAATAATTAATATAACAATCAATAAATAAAACATTGATATATAGTTCATTGCTTAAGGTTAGGGGGTTCGGATGGCATGCAAAAGAGAGGATTTGAAGGATAATTTGGAAATCGTAGGGGAATATAAATTGCTTATGCTGTTTAATATCCTGCAACATCTATTTATCGGTTCATTAGCTGCATATGCGGTCTAATGTGGATATTCTTTTAGGAAATGATTGGACCTGGTGTTCCTGACAGGGATATTTATCATAATTTTACTATTCAGGAATTCTACATTAATAGCGCCTCTAATGACGTGGAATATGAAGCAGGCCGATATCACTATTCTTCTGGAGGCTAGTGTCGATAATCTAAATGACCCAGTTGAAACTCATAAGGAGGTAGACTATTAAAATAATGAGGGTTGTACAGTTCTCTCAAGGCGAAAAGTAAAAATTGATTTTGTATTGACTCGAGTCTGTCACTGTGGGTTTCAAAAGCGGGATTCCAGTTAATGCAAGCGTATTCAAGAATAGGACGTACAAGTGAAGTGTATAAGGATCTTGTAACCCACAGGTTACGAAATTCTTTGACAAGTCTTTTGATGAAGCCTAGCTGTTTGTTTGTACGAGAAAGTATTTTATTATAGCGTAAGGTGAAGCGGAGTTTTTCATCTAAGATAACATCGAGGTCAACAATTTTATCAACTCGAGCTAGCATATTATTGCCTAGGAAGTATGTATTGTATGTGATCGTGAAACTAATAACTTGGCATTTATCAATGTTGAGAGAGAGCTTGTTTACATTGCACCAATGATCAAGCGAACGAAGCTTGGATTGGAGCAAGAGGACATCCGATTTCGATTCAATGGTCTGATAAAATTTTATATCGTCTGCACAGAGTAAATGAGGTATGTCTGCAAGGACGTCAGATAGGTCGGAAATAAATATATTAAAAAGAAGTGGGCCAAGAAGGCTCTCTTGTGAAATACCAGAGGTATACCACAAGGTAGCCATAGCCATCATTCAGTTTTGTTTGGTCTTTACTTAGCTGGCTGCCATCCTACCTTCGCAATCGAACACAATGTGTAAAATTTCAAGGAGGTTTTCGATAAAAGTCCTTGAAATTTTACACATTGTATTCGATCGCAAAGGTAGGAAGGCAGCCAGCTAAGTAAAGACCCGGCAAGACCGAATTTTTGAAGCTTTAGAATTAAGGTAGAATGGCCAACTCTTTCAAACGACTTACTGAAGTCAGTGTAGACTGCGTTAATTTGGTATCCTTTCTCTATTTTGCATATAACGTCTGAGATTAGGATTGTCAAATTCATGGTAGGTGAGGGACCTTTTCTAAAGCCATGTTGTTGCTCGTTCAAACGGGAATCAACAAGCGAACAAAGTTTATCATATATCACCTTTTCGAAAAGTTTCAGAATCGAAGACAAAATGGCAATGCCTCTATAATTTCCGATACAGCGTCGATCACCATTCTTGAATATGGGTGTGACATACGAAAGCTTCCAGCAGGATAGGAAAACTCTCGACGAAAGTGATCTATTAAAGAAAATATGGAAGGGAGTTATAAGCTGCTCTACACACTTGCACAAGAAGGTCGGAGAAAGAAGAGGCCCAGGACCTTTGTTGCAGTCGAATTCCAAAATAGCTTTACGTATTTCATCACGTGAAATTTCAAAATGGTTGACAAAGCTTTTGGAGCTTAATCAAAGGAAGAAAGGTGTGAGTTTGATGGATCTGGTGCATTTAACATTTTTTGGATACTATCAGCGAATATGTCACATATCTCTTTAGGAGAAGAAGACGTTATATTATTAAGAAACATCGACGATGGATAACCAGTAGTTTTTTGCTTCACATTAACAAAATCAATATTTTCTCTAATCCGCTTATAAAGTTTGTTCCTACGGTTTCACATATGCCTAAGGGCCTTGTCAAGCCATGGCTCAGACAATTTATTCTTTTTTTTTTATTTTTGGTATATATCTTTCAACGGCGTCAAATATTTTATTGTAAAAAGAAGAAATGGATGTCTCGAGATCCTGAGTTGAAAAAGTATTCGTCCAATCAGTAGTATCAAGAACATATTTAATGAGTTAATTGTAAGTTTTTAAGTAGGTGGAATCGGGAGTGGAAAGTTTGACTGACAGTACTTAATGGTGTAAACTGCTGCAAAAAAGATGCTCAGCGTCATTAGTTGGACTAACCAGCCCCTGGACACGGACGGTACAACTTTCCACCATTAGCCCCTTCAATCCTCTCGCGCACAAAGCGTGTTAAAGTTGCCTTTACGCCATTTTGATCTAATTGTCAAATTGGAGGGGAACTACTTGGATTTGACCAGATTTGACAATGAGCACCCAAAAAATGACTACCATCGCCTTCAATGTAAATCTTATCCATTTCTACTATCTCACTGGGACTAACCTAACTTGGTTTGATATATGCAGTGCATTTTTTGTGTTAGTGAATCTGGTCGTCAAACAGGCTGAATTTACTCAAAGAGCACTTAAATAATTATATAAAGCTCTGAAAATGTATATTATTTACAGATGATAGAAAATGTCATGGTATTAGTCTTGGTGGATGTGCGGGTTTTCGTAAAAAGCCATGGACCGAAAAAAATGCAAAATATATTATGAAAATAATTATGTAGTGGCTATATTTTAATTTGTGGATGCATGAGTGCAAATGGATTTGGCGTTTTGAGTATTATTAAAGAGAAAACGATGCACCACACAGTGCACATCGAAAATTTGAAAAATAGGCTACAGCGTAGAAATGGTAATTAGACCTAAACTACACTTTATGCGTGATAACGATCCTATTGTGTCTTTTTTTATTTTTGGTCGTTTATTCAGCATAGCTCATTAACTTTCTTCGGTAGACATCGCCAGTAATCCGCTTTACGCAGATTTCAGCAACTCATCATAGACCACATCTTTCTGACTATAGCCTTGGCGCAATAAACATCTCTCCTTGGCTGTGATTTCTGCTCTGATCTTCTTTGTAGATGATAGTATCTATAAGTACTCGCCAATACTAACGGCACTCAGAGCATTATGTATGATAGGACTAAAAAACTTGTTTTGTCGAAATAGTTTATAAAGTTAAATACACTTTACTGTGTTTTTGGAGACAACATTATTGCAAACAATCATGTGCGCTGCCAATAAGAATAGTTTCCTGTGCATACACGATTTGGCGTTTGGAGGTCGTGATGAATAAAATTATCATATTTTAATATCTATTCATTTATTTTATCTTTTTCAACATATCAAATGGTTTTCATAGCCGACAATGGTGACTGTTTAATGAATCCGTCGACTTTTTCCTTGAAAAGCTCTGATGTTACGACTGAGCCTGGTATCCAAAGCGGATCACGAACTACATATTCAAGCCAAATATTAGTATAAAACTGTTGTAATAGCTCTTTTACGCATAAAGCTGCGGGATCTGTACTAATGACGAATCTGTAAATAGAGTTCCAATTTTTAACACGAAAATTTAAATATACACTTTTTTTAAATTGCCATAGCTGATTTTATTCTTAAAGACAGAGATTTTTTATTACTCATAAGATGGGCAGCAAGCCGCTTGATAAATTGTATAGACCAAACCAAGCAATGTAACCAGCGTCATAGGAACAGCAAGAGAGAACATTTCAAGATTCTATATAACGAGGCCAATTCTTATCTCCGGGGTGGAGCTATCATGTCCACAACTAAGGGGCTGAGTTCTCATCAAATCACGTGACCGAAGATGCTTCAGCATATAGTCAGAACGCTATTCCCAGAACGAAAGTCTGCCGTTGATACAGGTAGATCCTAGAACCATGTCTGCGGTAAACAGCGAATAAATGCTAGCAGCAATACGAAAATCGGTGACAACAAAGCGCCAGGCCTGAATGTGATACTCAATAAAGCGCTCAAGCTTGCAATCAAGGAGATATCAAAAGCCTTTGCTGATGTGTTTACAACGTGCCTAAAAGTAGGTGTTTTTCCCAAGCAGGGTCATATGTGAACGGTTGCTGTGTCGAGAACGGAAGGGAATTATCGGACCGGCGATTCGGTTTTGGAAAAGACGCTGTCAGGATAGTAAAAGACTTAGCAAGAAACATCATCTGCATTGTGGTAACATTTGACGGGTAAATGCCCGCATCCCCGCGAAATGGATAGATATTGTAGACGCATAGTTCAATCACAGTGTCATGCTACTTAGCACGTATAAGCATCAACTCGGATGAAGTATCAAAGCTTTTCTTGGTAGCGACAGCAGTAATGCAGGAATCCGCCCTTGGTCTCGCGCTAAGGAACTTAATGTACGATGAGATACTAAGGCTACTATTACCCAGGAACGCGACTATAGTGGGATTCCCCGATGACATTGGTACCGTCATTTCAGGTCGTCATCCCGTTGAGGTCGAAATATACGCAAATGAGTTAATGTGGATAATTAAGTAATGGCTTGAAAGTGCCGGGCTTGAACTTGCAGACCATATGACGGAACATTTAGCTATCCCGAATCGAATCAAACCACCAGCAGTGCAGATACAGATTGGTGACTGCATAATTACTCCTCAGCCTTTTCTAAAGTAACTGGGTGTGATTATCCCTGACAAGCTGAGATTTAAGCCTCGCCTGGAGAAAGCAAACAAGAAGGCTTCCGTTGTTAGCTCAACAATATCGCCGGAGCAAAGCAAGGTCGAAAGCAATCGATTTCAAGGGTCGTGAGCTCGAGTCTACTATACGCTTTTCGAAAACCGTTTTATGAGGCAACGTGGGTTATAGCTAGTATGCTGCCAATGGATATTCTTACAGATGAAGCGCTTCAACTTCACGAAAATGAAGCACAAACAACAAGCACCCGATAGATCGAAAGACCTAGTGTGCCTTCGCACATGGCAGCATGCTTAAAACGGGCATTGGACGCACCAATTAATCCCCAACGTGGTGTGATGAACGAATAAACGAGCTGACTCAATTTTTAATCGGTAACTGCACCGTTTTGGACAGAATAGCTCGCCTGGCTGTTTAGTATGTAAAAATGTACCTAAAGATACGAAACACGTGGTGTTCATCTGCACTTGAGGTGACAGACCCTCTTTTGACTCCTATGTCGATGTCGTAGAGCAACCATCGGTCCCTGAAGCAGCCCCGCATCATCGCTAGCAATTAGCCAGGGATACGGAGCCTCTGGTTAAGGGATCTCGCCGAGTTGAAGGCGTTTTGTACGTCTAGTGTTACCAGCAGCACGACCAGCCTGGCTTGATAACCTGCCTCTTCCGCTCTTGCTATAGCTCCAACAACCTTTGAGATGACATCGATTGTTCAAAAACCTTTCCGGATGCCGTGCTGCCTACAAGGAAAATCACCAACCGATCTCACTGCTGACAACAACCACGCCTTGAGCAACCCTTCGAGAAATTTCTTCGCAGTGCCCAGGAGGCATAGTAGACAGCATGCCGATGGATTGCTAGTAATGGGCCTTGTCGAATCTCTGCTGGATTTAGCTTGACAGCCCATGCGTGAGAGCACTCTGATCGTTTTCGGACAAATCCCCTTCCGCTGTAAATTTCTTCCTTTTACGGATATCGCGTTTATTCATTCACAGATGAATTAAACGTAGCAAAAAAATTAAATAAAATTTTACCAGAAAATCCGTCCCATTTTTTTATGATCCATCCCAGTCTCGTAGAGCTAACAAAGCGGCCAACCAGCATCCGACGAGGTTGGACTATATAAGGGTGCTTTGCTTATGTGACCGAGGGGCTTTTACGGCCAATTCTGGGTCACCTTGTTCCTAGGCAACTTCTTTTTTTTTGTATTTGCCTCATTGATAGTCATCCATCAAACCTCTTTGTAATAATCTTTAACTTGAAAAATAAATGCAAATCATTACGTGATCAGTGAAATTGTTGAAAGTCTACGTTCGACCACTAAAAACATCGTCGATATTACGGCAAGAGGCGTTAAAATAACCAACCAAGACGAGGTTGGCCCAAATTATCAACCAGCAAAGAAGAACGCAAAATATTCAGTAAAATCAACGACAACCCCAAAGTAACAGTTTCGAAAATTGCAACACAGGCATCGAAAAAAATTGAACAGCGTTTTCCGCAGCAGCTGTTAAAAAATTTTTTTCTTCAGGCCGGCTACGAGGATCAGTTAGAATTTGCCAAAACGAAGCGAAACCAAGAAAAAGTTGTTTGCCGATGAAAGCAAATTCCATGTTTTCCAGTCCTAGCTTTTGCAGAGTTTAGTGGAAGTAAAAATCGAACTTTAAGTTAAAAATTATACTCAGCTTTAAGTTTGGCGCCAATATAAGCACCAACATACTTTTTTTTATCTCCTTCCTTCCACTCTCTCCATCACTCTATCAGCGTGCACATTCTATGTGCACAATTTTTACCCTCTAGTAAGTTTTTCATAGTGCTTCCCAGACAACTAGTTTGTTGGTATAAGGGACAGCACAATTTTTATCACTATGATAGACTTGTCTTCATTGACTTGTGTCCAGAGAAGTACAAAAGCTAACACAAACACACTTTCCTTCAATAGCATCTAGATAAGTGATTGGTGTTTGTTATTTCTGGATGATTTTGAAACATGGAATGGGCAGAATTTTCCAATTTGTCCAGAATGTTACAATCTACCACGAAGTCGTAACTAGCGCGTACAAATGCTTGTCAAAATCATATACTTAATGCGAATATTTTGCTTAAAAAATTCGAACTGCGATTCAAAAAAGTTTCTTAAATTTGAGCGCCGAAAGCACTACTTAAATTAGGTTGCTCTTTCAAGGATGGTTTTCCCACTCTTTCAGTATGAAAGCATCCTAAATCTAAGATCATTTGCGCATCAAAAATCAGTGTAATTGCTTCAACTCCCACTGCTTTTTTTCATTTCCCTCAAATCTCTGTTCAATATAATTCTATTCTTAAGTCTATGTGCACAGTTTCGCTAAAAGTAGGCTCACTTGATTCCTGATGGAGACTCCAACAGATGAAGAGCGTATTTACTTGTTTTGTAGAATAGAAAACCGTCTTGCAGGTCAGTCGGAGATATTTTCGATACAAAAGACTTCAGAGAATACAACATCCCATACATAAGTTTTGCCTCCTAAAATAAATAGTTATTAAAACAAGTACTTGTTTTGACAGCACTTGTATTTATCACCTCATCTTGCACCATGCCAGACGCTTTGAAGCGACTCCATTCGAAATGAAACAGCTGGGCACCTGCTTTATCAAACACATTCACGTTGTAAACCGTCATTTTATCACAGATCTAATGTATTTAAAATGCATTTAATCATTTAATCGTCATTTACATTCTCCGAGGCAGAAGAAATGGATTTGTGCCAACGAACTACAAGACTCTGGACCGGCAATAAACTGGTACGATAATTACGATTTCCTTAACTTCATATATTGCCTATCACTTGAAATATACGATGGTTAGAAATTTATTTATTTATAATTTGAATTTGGATTGAAATTTTGATGTATCTACTGAATGACATTTTTTATACTTTCATTTTAAAGCCCTGAAATGTGTTCGACGCGAAACGGAATGAAGTGTCAAATCCCATACAAAATCAGCCTGGCACGGAATTTCGTTTCGTTTGGTTTTGCTCGTCAGTAATGTGTTCGCAGACGTATAACTGTTTTCGAAGACAATGCAGTGACTCGCTCTGAGATGGCGCTGCACTATGTATAAGTTAAATTTCGCGGCCATTTAATGACCCAGGCACCTTAAATTGATGCGAAAAATGTGACAGTTCATAATTTCATTCGAGTTTGCGGATATTTTATTGAAAAATGGGTGAAAATGGATGGATGAACAGCGCATCCTTGCAACAGTAGTTTTTGTTTTGCCGATAATATCATTTTTGATGCCGGTTAGTTAAATTTATATGCACCAAATTCAAATGTAATGCACTTTTTAAATGTCATCATTGGCAGTTTATACTGCCCCCGGTGTCGGGGTGCGGAACTTTGCTTCGCTCGATTCCGCACAGACGTTTTCGCTGTATTTCGTTCGTCGAATACATTACTAGGCTTAACAATCGAATTGAATTGTATTCTGAAAATTGTCAGCGTTTGACATTACAACGCATTGTAATGTAGTTCCTGTTCTCTGCGATAGGCAGCGCTTGGTCGCATTTGGCTGCGTTTATGGCGTTTATTCAAAGTGTTCAGTGTAGCTCAGCCATTAAGGTAAAAGAGTAAAGACTGTTGCGGAAATCAATGACCATGTTGGTGCCAACTACGTTAAAGGCTCGTGAGTTACTATTATTCGGTATTACTATTCACATATAATCTTGAAAATAAGGTGTCATGTTTGCTAGGTTATCGTTTTACCCGACTCTATTTTATAATGTTGTTATGGAGAAAATCACCTCTAGGAACTGGTATGACCGGATCGATGAAAATGTCATCTTGGGAGCCTTACCATATCCGTCTATTAAGGATGAGGTCAGTTGCATATATTTTATGAAAATTTAATCTAATTTAAACATTTATTAGCTTATTCAAAAAGAGAACGTGAAAGCGGTTATTTCGATGAACGAAGATTATGAACTCCGGTACGCAATGGATGAAAAGCAATGGAAAGAATCGGGTGTTGAATTTTTGCAGCTGCCGACAACTGACATTTTCAGTGCACCTTGTCAGGAGAACCTTATGAAGGGTGTCCTGTTTATTAACAAGTTTCTTCCAAAGTCATCAAGAACTTTACAGGATAAAGATGAACCCAGAGAACCCGGCACCGTTTACGTTCACTGTAAGGCTGGCAGGACACGAAGTGCGACGCTGGTTGGATGTTATTTAATGATGGTAATAGAAATTGCACTTTTGATCGTTTTGGTATTGGATTTTTATGCTCTATTTCCGGTTAATAATATTTGGTTCACAAATCAGGTTGATTCCGAGATCAGCGAAACCCAGCACAAATGTTCCCGCTGACCAAAGTGATTTATAACTTGAGCGGGAGATGATATTCAAATTAGTTTGGACCATACATTAAGTGAAATGGCTGCTGTATTTGTGAGAGCGATAAAATAGCACGTGTGTATATAGGCAAATTCATGAATTGTGCTTGAAGTTTCTTCAAGTAACTGCATTAGCCAAATATTGTAAGTTAATGGCCGATTGTTCACTTAGAAGCTAAATATATTTCAATTTCTTGACGGATTTCCATATTGATGATTTGAACCATCTACTCAAACTCTAAATCACTTCGGTCTGTGCGAACACCTAGGCTTGATTTCGTTGATAGTTCCAAATCAACCTAATTCGAGACAATAATCCCGAATCGCATGATTTGAGATGTCAACAGCTGAGTGAAAGTCTGAAATGGGCCTGTAATTAACTGATAAACATTTCGGCTATGTGCGAAAGTACTACTGCTTTATATTGAGCGATCGTTTCGTTTGAGTCAGACGTTTTCTCTCTTAAAATAGTATGCACTTTCACGCTGGGAATCTCTAAACGCATTAAAAATAAATATGTCTAATAGTGTCATCAAAAATGGAGATTTCGTGTGAATGTAATCTCTCGTGCCTGTAATTTCTCTTGCGTGTCCTCTCCCACCCATAGAATCCGCAAAAAGAAAGGATATAGTATCCCATTTCATCGGTTCTTTTTATTGATGTTGCCTATAAATTGTACCTTAAGTGCATTCGCTGTTAAACGCTTAAAATGTGATTTGGAAAAAAACACCAAAAGCTATGGACGGAATTCGGAATGAACCCAAAAATATAATAACAGATATCTGAGCGTGCTAAAAATAAAATATTTTATACATGAACTCATTTACAAAATAATCTTATAATTATATATCAGCTTATCTATTAAACATTTCTTCGCACCCACCCAAGTTTATTACATACAACACAATTTTATTTTCTCTCACAATCGCAGTTTCCACTTTTGCAAATTTCATAAAACTTACAATTTTATTAGCTGCACGTTTTATCCCACATTTAATGACTGCACGATTTTTCAACTTTTATATACTGCATGATTTTCACCTTATATTGCGCGCGCGATAGTAACACTGTTATTACATGCACGATTTTTAAACTTCGTTGATTGAAATTTTTTAATTCTGTATATACAGTATTGTACATAAGATTAGAACCATTTGAGTTTTAGGTGAGAAGAAAAATGTCAGGTCTCTCTATCCCACATGTTATGGGATCGATCAACATTAAAGTAAATTAAAATCAACAATTCTTTTTTTACCAAACTATATATGATTACTTTTAGTTTCGGAAAATTAACAAAAATCTAAAGAGTTTTGAAAATTTTTACTGTGCAAAAATATAGGACCGGTTGTCTACGACCGCTATAGCAGTGTACTGAAGCTATGACTTTACTCGTGGCTTTCCTTTCTTGGCATACAAACTCTGTTTTAGTTATTGATTTGCGGGCTGTAACCTCAACATTTTCCATTATGCTTCTATGATATTTAAGTCAGGAAGTCACTGGAAGATCATTCCCCGCAGAGGTATTTCATCTTCCATAAAAAGCAGAAGATATTCCTGCAGAATTTGTACATAATTTTCTTTGTTAACAGTGTCTTATATATTTATTTATTTATACAATGAGGGTGATGCTTCTCACCACTAAGTCTGCGGAACCACATTTTACAAAACTAACCAGACTTCTTTAAATACGATGTTGTTCGCCTTCCGTTATCCTTCCGTTTTCAGTACTTCTTCGGGATATGAGTGGCTTTTGATCACTGTGCGGACTTCTGTAAATCGCCCAATAAATTCTGCACATGAATTTGTTTGTCTTCGATATTCGTTATTTATATCCCGGCTCGAGAAAATTTTTTTTTTTTAACAAAAACGATGACATTCTTATCCTTTCTTTCGACGATAAGTGTATTTCCCTCTACAGATCTTTTGTGCTGATTTTTGAATTGCACGCTGAACACGACTTGTGTGTAGAACCGCCTGAAACCTCTAAGTACACAGGCCAAAAGACCCATTGTACTCGCACCCTCAGCCCACCATAGTTTTCCAGATTTCTTAACGAAATTCAAGATCAACTGTAGGGGGAAGAAGCTTTCTTCTGCATACGTTTCAGATCCCAGCCAAACCATTGATATCTGAGACGCGCCAACCCTAGGCATTCACAGAGGAAATGCTCCGCAGAGACAGCGATGGATAGAGGCAATCATGTGCACCTATTCGGTACATGTTTCCTCCTATGCAGTTGTGTCCAGTCAGTAGGCCTGTCATGGCTCTGTAAACTTTCCTACCCTTGTTGATGAGGCATTCCACAGCCGCATGGTTCAGCAATGGGAAGTCGATGCTCCCAATGCCCAACCATGTGAGTATAATAACATAAGCCTGCGCGTGCAGCCGTTTTTGTTGCAGCGCGTTTAGCTAGGAGTTAAGTAGCATACTCCACAAAAGCTTTGATTTTCGCCTTGGTTCTCATATAGTCGTCGACTCCAGCTCCCGACAGCAACAATCTCTGAGCCAGCATGACATGTATACATTTAACTAGGGCGTCGTCCAACCCTATGAGTTTTCGCAGCTACACATAGCTCCCCAAAGCACGCGCAGTAAAAGGCCCCTTCAATATTCACAAATATCACCATCGCATACTCACCATTTGAGATCGCTACTGAAGTCTGGTAACCAGAGAATGGAGGGCCGACTCGCATGATTTTCCTCGCCAGTACGCATGTTGCTCATCATTCAAGGGATTAAACTTAAGTATGTGTCGTTCAACAAGTCTCTTCAGGAAAGTCAGCATAAACGAAGTTACGTTGATCGGCCTAAAATTCTTTGAGTCGAAATATTTATCTCTCAGGTTAGGTGTAAAAACCTGCATAATCTGGTGCCAAGGGGACGGAACATACCCCAGAGCTAGACATACCCAAAATATTTCTTTCAAGTCTGCTTCCTTGCGGTCAATACCCTCTCTTAGCATAACTGCATAGAAGCCGTTGAGACCCGGCGATTTGAAATTTTCTAAGGACATGATTGCACCTCTGACCTTTTAGCTGGCCTTTTAGCTATCCAGTTATATACCAGGTTTTCTTACTGCTCTCAAGAGAAAGAGGATTTGTCAGAGGCAATAATGTCTCCTGCCCTTCATGCATCGGATCGCCCGAAAAGTGGGTCCCAAGTAAAGCCTGTAGAGAATCCTCTTTGAACATAATAAAATCACTATCTGGGTGTTTAAGAGAGTCCCGCTTAGCTAACGGGTCTTTCTCCAGGACATTGCAAAACCTTGATGTCTCTTGTGCATCTTCCAGTCCCTCAGAGAACGATTTGAAGGTCCTCAAGTTCTTATAAGTTCCCTGCGAGGTTCTATAGGCGATTCAGTAATTGCTCTTACATGGCTCTTACTATGGCTAATTGCTCTTACGATTGAGAAGCTTGTTGGCATATTTCCTGATCTTCTACAATTCCAGGTTCCATCAAGTAATCGTCTTGCTGCATCTACTCTTACTAATCGAGCAGTCGTCTTTAAAGCTGCCTTTGTATCTATTGAGTGTGCTCAACAGGGATTCTATTGACTTGGACGACTTTATCCTATTACAAGGACACGCTCTGTCTATAAGAGGCTGATTAAACTTATCCCAATCAGTGTTTTTTTGGATTTCTTCTTTCCACTACGGATGTTGAACGATGGCTAAAGAGAATACAAGTAGCGATTATCGAAGAATGAGACAATATTCAGTTATTGATCCAGTTCTCATCCAGTTATTGATCTAATTATTCCAGATAAACATAGTGATAGCCGCACTTTTGTTAGGGGTCTTCTCCTCTGGCGTTACATTTGTTGCTGCCCCAGCTAGTGTCCTGGGAGTTAACATCACAGCCCACCAGAAGTTTCAGTCTCTTCGATTCAGAATTTGAACCAGGTCCTTCAGCTGCTATGTTGGCGGCGGGAGTAAGGAGTGAAAACGAAAGTAAGCTGAGGCAACAATCGTGCGTTTCAGCCTGCCATTTTGCCAGCACTACACAACGACCGCGAACCGGTCCCGGTTTGAAAAAAGTCTGAGCGCGGTGGCATCAACCAGATCAAAAACCAGAACACAAGACGTCGGCGTTGTTGATCTTTCATCATAAAAGATCTTTAAAGCAATTGAACTGAGTCAGTAGATTTTGCTGCCTCGAAACCATGGCTCCAAGCTTGCAGTTTTATTAATATTTCGCTGTAAAAAAATAACGAAACCTTGGCGAAAATAAAAATAATATATAGTTTTGTAATTGTCAGTGAAACCTGGTTAAGTGGGCCCTGGATATGTGAGAAACCTCTGTTATTGATGATTACAATAAGGTCCCAACACTTTGCATTGAAATACCTCTGTTACTGGGAATTTTCAAACCTTGTTAACTGAGATTAGATTTCATAAATTTTTTCGATGTTTACCTCTATAATTGGGACTTCGTAGCTCAATAATCGGTATAAGTGAGACAATTTATCGGGTTTAGACAAGTTATAACACGATTGTTTACATTACAAGCAGTCTATTTTATTCCATACTTGCTTTGTTTATCAGTACTATCTAAGGATTTGTACGAGAAACGAGTGAGTGCCCAAAATGTCGAAACGAAAGTGTAATTCTCCATCATCCGCTGATAAATTAAAGTTATTGTTGGATAATGATAGTGGAAAGTCGCGTGACGAACTGTGCACGAAGTTTAATTTATCAATTTCAGCTCTTTATAGAATTATTCAAGATAAGGAGAAATTATTTTCTCAGTTTATTGGCGGAAGAAAAACTAAAACGATTACGACCAGCAGAGTATCCTGAACTTGAAAAATGTCTCTCGACATGGGTAAAACAGGTACGGAATAAAAACATTCCAATAAGCGGCCCAATGATTAAGAGAATGCTCGAGAATTTGCGGGTAGGCTGGGTATTGATAATTTTTCTGACATTAATGGATAGTTGGAGGGCTTTAAGAGAAAGAACAATATCGTTTTCAAAAATGTTTGTGTAGAGACCAATGCCGTGGACAACAACGAATGTAATTAGTGAACCTTCCAGCTTTATTACATAACTACCCGATAAAGCGGGCTTGTTCTTCAAGTGTCTTCCGGGTAAAACTTTTACATTTTTAAAGCAAAGTGAATGCCAATATGAAGGCCCAAACAAGAAAAATTGTTTTGTTTGTTGATAACAGCACAGTTCATAATAATATGCCCGAATTAGACTACGTTAAATTATTGTATTTGCCTGCCAATGCTACAAGTAAGTTAGGCCAATGGCTCAAGATGTTATCAACAATTTTAAAGTTTACTACAGAAAAGAAACACAATTCGTTCTTAAATCTATAGAAGAGAATGAAATCCCTGAAATTGAAATACTCCAGGCTATGAGATTTGCGAGAAAAAGTTGGTTTTGTGTCAGCAATACCACCATTGGCAACTGCTTCAAAAAAGCTGGATTCAAAGTTACAGAAGTATCGGAGCCCGAAGGCATATAAGAGGAGGAAGAGAACTGTGAACCACTTGCACAATGGAACCAGATTATGGCAATGCAAATGACCTGAAATGGTACATTTCGACCTCTCATATTCGGACCCTCTATAAATAACACAACTGTCATGTTAACCTGCCTATTTGAGAAACTGGGTAAATGAAAAGCCTCTATAAGTGATAACAAATTCTAGGTCCCTTAAGATCCCAGTTAACCAGGATCATTGTTTATTTAAACTTATATTTATTTCGATCGATTCCATCACCCAGATAATCTATTCACCTTCCTCCTGCGAATAAGGTCGTGACGCGCTGTCCTGCATAAAGTACAAATCCCTTCGCAAGGAGAGAAAGATATAGATTGTCTGAGGCCGTCGGATTCCATGTCTCAAATGGCTTTCTTCTCTAGCCGCCCAAACATTGCTGCTGGCTCAGACACTTCTCAAACATTCATTTACATGACCTGAGCCGATTTTAAGTTTACGAGTATATTAATTAATACTATTCTGTATTTTCACAAATCATATTAATCACCAAATGGTCATAGCCAATCTCTCCTGGAATACATTTTTTTATATTCGTGTCCTGGCATTTTAATCTATATTTTATTTTTTCATTCAGCTCTTCAAATGTTGGCCTATAGATCGAACATTCATTGGGCTTAAACCGAGTGTTTTATGTTAAGTGAACCTTATTGTTAACGAATTTGTAGTAAGGGAAGCACTGCTTCCTTTGCGAACAACCACGAGCAAGCTCAAAGTCAGAAGCACCACATAACACATACATTGTGTTTTTGCATTCGATTTAGCCCCAGCGTTATTAACTTGAAGCAGCTGATTGTTTTATGTCGTTAATTTAAAATAAGTTTCAAAGGTGGTTTTCCATCCAGAAATTTAATAGAACACGTTGGAAGATTCAATTTAAAGTGTTAAACCAAAATCATTTTTTTTTCAGCGAAACAATTGGACACCTAATGTGGCAGTGGAATTTATGAAAATGGCCCGGCCTCACATTTTGCTGCACAAGAAACAGTGGGAAGCGTTATATAAATTTCATAAGACGAACATATATGACAAGAAATGACAAATAATTTATGTGTTAAGTAATAAGTTCTTTTATCTCAGATAAAATAATCTTAACTAAGCAATAAAATGCGATGCAAATGGTGAAAAAATATGTACAAACATAGTCCATAATTTATTATCAAATAAATACTGAAATTGTTATTGACTGTATTTTGACAATTCTTTCAGAAAATTGACCGTGTTGAAACAATTGACAAAAAAGAATAGACATTTTCGTTTCAAATACTTAAGTTTGTGTGCTCGCGGGCGTAAAAACTTACCCAAAACTGAATAAAGGAACACATCTAATTTATACAATAGAGATCGATCGAATGTTCGAATCAACGGAATCAATTAAATGCTTCGCGTGCCGCCAGTCTCTCCTATAAAAGCTCTGGTGAAACATGAGAAAATGTAGCGGTTTAAGAACTATGAGTGTTGCTTGCAGGCGTCTCAACTGAACCGAAGTCAATTCGAGAGCAGCGGAAAGGTGATGACTAACCACGAACAAGGGCAGATAAGAAAAAAACGAAATGTCCCGGGAGCAGGCTGCCCTAGAAGTCCGGGACCTCGTCCGCTTAAGCTGAGCACCCTTTAATCCAACCCCGACGGATGCTGGTAGGCCACCTTGGTAGCTCTACGCGGCTGGGATGGGTCATAAAGAAATGGGTTGGATTCGCTCCCAGAAAAAGAGGGACGCTACGTATTATTCATTCGTCATGAGTCGATACTAGCTGCAAAGTTAAATGGGGAAGGGGCTTTTGTCCCTAAACGACCAGATGCAGCTCTCAGGATTGGGCTGCAAGCCAGACCGAGCCGAGACGTGACAAAGCACATTGCTAGCTATCGGTATAAAAGGGGAGCTGCAAACGCGAAAGAGAATCTAGAATGAGGAAAGAAACTGCCTCTATTTGGTAGACCTGAGGATCAGGCAGACAGTCTCATTCTCACGATGGACGAGGGGCTTTCACGGCCATTTCCAGGGCATCCAGCTCCCGGAGGATTTCTTTTTTTTCTGGTCTGCCCTTTTTAATGGTTAGCCATCACCTTAGCGCTGCTTGTCACGCTCTCGAATGGACTTCGGTGCAGTTGAGGCACCTGCAAGCAACACTCATAGTTCTTAAACCGTTACAAATGTTTTTTTTTAGGTTTTGTTTTGGTTTTTTCGTTTTTTTTTTTGTTTTTTTTCTTTGGTTTTGTTTTGGTTTTTTTTTGTGTGTTTTTTTTTTAGGTGCACGCTCAAGTATTGCAAGACTAACTCTCTTTATATCCAAAGAAGAATGAATATACAAAAAATTGCACGCTCTAGACGTGACTGACTCTAAATTCAATCCAAAGGGCGGATTTCTGAATAGGAATTCGAAGTGAATTTCAAAAGATACCAACTATCGAATTGGCAAAATGATATATAATTTTCCCAACGGAAAAGACATTTCAATAAAAAAAAATCCAAAAATAAAATTCGAGTTAGATATCACGCAAAATCACAATGCTAAATCAATGTTCCTCTTAAGAGGAAATATCTAAAAAAAAATTTAGTAAATGAATGAATGTATAAAAGGCCTTCTTATTGGGTTCGGCACGTTCGGACCTCCCCAAACGCTCTACTAAAAGAGGCAAGGGAGGAAATGAACAAAGTTGTTGAGTGCTCAGGACCCATCGATTTCCCTGAAGATCTGGTCAAGCTAAAGGGACGTGGAGGTAGCAGCACGCGAACCCCATTACGTTGCTACTCAAGCGATTCAAAACGTGGAGTAATGGTTTAATCGCCAATAAGCTTGAAAGCTTTGCGTTAGACTTTGTCTAGTTCCGCTAAACTAGGGCGGCGCGTCCCAGCCCATATATGGGAGTTATACTCAAGTCTTGGTCTTCATTGTATTTTGTAGATGTGCGCTATGTCTAATGGACTAAAGCATTTCTTGCCTCTCTGAAAGAAACTCAGGTATTTGGAAAATGTAGCCGTTCTAGCAAAGATTGCTGGAGATGTTGAAACCTAACATTTTAGCCACCAACGAATATAATGTGGCTAGTAGGAACAGGATAAGGATCGAGCAAGAAAAGCCAGCATTGCGTTTTCTACGAATTAAACACACACGGTTCATAGAACCTCAAGCACTAATGCATAATAGGTCCCTGTTTAATGACGTAAACGTACATCTGCTAGCAGAAGAAGCGTTCCCGCGAGAGTTGTCCACTCTGTCAAAAGAGTATGCGGACTCAAGGGTGCTGCTCTCTGAGAAACTGTGAATTGAATTGAAAATGAAGGAAATGTGGTCATTAATAAATAAAAGGAAGAGATTTGGTGAAAGAACAATACTTTCCGGTACCCCGGCATTGGTAGTGCGGGCACAAAATTTGAGTCCATCCTCAACAACTTGGAAGGAAGGACCTACGGAGAAACTGTCAATCCACTTGACGAGGACAGGGTGAAGACCAAATCCACGAAGCTTGGCTAACAGAGCTGGGCGGCAGACTCTGTCAAAGGCCTTCGAAATATCAAGGAAAAAGACCATGACTTCGCCAAAGTTATGAAGAGAACGATTCCATCGCTTAGTGAGAAATTCTAGTGGTCGTTGATACGATTGAATCCAAACTTTGAAACCATTCTGGTGGTCGTTGATACGATTGAATTCACAAGTGATTGAAATACCTTATACAGAACCGAAACGATTGCAATTGGTCGGTAGTTAGAGGGATCACAGGCATCCCCTTTTTAGGGATTGTCTGAACGTGTGCAAGCTTCCATGTGGAAGGGAATATTCCAGTTGATTATGAAAAGTAAAATAGTTTTCGCAGAGGTTTAGTTAAGGCGGAGACGCAGTACTTTAGTACGAGAGGCAAAATAGCATTAGGTCCGGCAGATTTGGAAACATCAGGCAAGCGAAGATTTTCAATACCGCTCTTGGAGGGCTAGGCGGATTCAGTGCTGAAGGTGGAAAGTAAGAGTTAGTAGCAAAAATCTAATCAAAGAAGTTTGCTTTATCCCGTGACTCAGCAAGTACGTTACCACCAACCCGAGAAGTTGTTCTTGATTCTTTTAACAAGTAACTAGAACCGTTTGCTTGTTTTCTGGTTTGCAAGGACTTTCTGATTAATATTTTGGTCGAAACAGTGATGGTGCGAAATAAAAACTTTTTAATTTTTCCCAAAACAGAGGGACATAATGCTATAAAAAGTTTGGCAGCTTTTGTTCGACAATTGTTCATAGAGTCCAGAAAAATCTATTTCCTTTACCTAAAGATTTAAAAACTGAATTAAACACCGCAATCTGTAGCCGAATAGTTAGAAATCGTCTTATAGAAAGTGGACTACATGGATGAGCAGCAAAAAAAGTTCCTAATTTAAGTAAAGCAAATGGCACCGTCAGCATTTCCACAATATTTTCATACTAGGCTTAACATCCGATACAGTCATCAGATTAAAACGAAGTTCACACAGCATAGGATCCAATTGTAAACAAGGTTTGTTGGGAATTTGGTTAGGGATGCCATCTATAGGAATTTTTATTGATTTTTTGTTAAAAGATGCTACCATTATAGTAAAGATGATTATCGTTTTAATGGAAAATAAAGGCTTCAGTACATTTAAAAGCCCTTTATTATAATTTTATGATATATATCTTGATTTACTCTTCTTATTAATGAAATAGTGTAAAACTTCAAAAATGATAGAAATGCTTCGCTATGTATATTTGCTACATAAAATAATGTTTACGTTCGGATATTATTTGAAAAAGCATGTTCAGGGGACACGTTACTAGATCATCAAATTTTCTAAAATAAGCTATAAATCATTCATGTGTACTAGAATGGGATGCGGCCTAAACTCAAACCAAATAAAAACGCGGTTTTTCGAACTTACAACATAATCGGTTATTATTACATTTTTTTGTTTCAAACTATTGAATGGTTTTGAATATACTTCAAGTTCTTTAAAATTGCTATGTACTAATTATTACTTCGGATTTCTGACATCAGTAGCGGCTTGTGTGCGCATTCGAATAGATGGTCGTCGTTCGGGTGTTTCAAATTGCCGAGAGGAATTCGTCGCAATAGCCATCGGCTCGTCAATAATTGCAGGCATAGCGCCACTATTCAAGAGTCCACTGGTAGTAGCATTTGTAACTGTTGCATGCGCGACGCTCTGCTTGTTTCCTGCATTACTAGCATCTGCATCTTCGAGTTGAACAGGCGCATTTCTGGATCCTCCGAACTTAAGTAAATTCCAATCGAATACATAATCATAGGTAAATCCGAGTCGGTGGAAGAGGTTTCTGAAGAGCTTCCGTAGATAATTGTAGTCAGGACGTTGCTCGAAGTGCATCTGCCGACAGTAACTCAAATAGTTGGCAAACTCACTAGGGAAACCTTTGCACAATGTTAGGATAGGCGTAGAAAGTTTTTTTTCCGATATTCTTTCATATTTTTGACGTTTATTGGCAGCCTTAAGACCTTGCCAAGGAAGAGTACCTAAGTTAAAGTACATTAGAACATAGCCTAACGACTCCAAATCGTCGCGGCGCGACTGTTCTATTCCCAAATGCGTATTGATGGAAGCATAACGTGCTGTCCCTGTCAAATTTTTATTTTCTCTGTACGGAATATGTCTGTGGTTTCTCCCGTCTCTATATTTTTTAGCTAATCCAAAATCTATGATGTATACAAGATTCCCTTTTTTCCCAAGCCCCATTAAAAAATTATCAGGCTTAATATCTCTGTGTATAAAGTCTCTTGAATGAATAAAGTCGATTCGCGTTATCATTTGATCTGCAAGAAGTAACACGGTTTTGAGGGAAAATCGACGAGAGCAGAAGTTGAACAGATCTTCTAGAGAGGGGCCAAGCAATTCCATTACCATCACGTTATAGTCGCCTTCAGATCCACACCAAATTATGCGGGGAATGCCGACACCGCCTTGCATCATCTTGTAAAATTTACTTTCAATGTGCAGCTGGGGGTGCTTTGTTCGAATGCACTCTAACTTAATAGCAACTTCTTCACCAGTATTAATAGTTGTTCCTAAATATATATCTCCGAACGATCCGGAGCCAATTTTTCGTCCAAGACGATATTTGTTGCCCACTCGCAGCTCCATGTCCGATAATCTACCACAAAAATCGACAAATTGTAAAGGTTTTATTCGTAGTTTCTTCCCGTCAGAGACTTTTGAATGCCTTGCATCAAGCAATTATCACCTTGCCACTAAGACGCTTACTATACTCCAATTAGTTTAGTTGCTTCCATCATTACGATCAACACATACACACCCTTATTGAACTCCTCATTGAATTAACAGTGGATGAATCCGTAATTCTTTATTGCCTCGCAACTGTATATATTAAAGATGATCCAATACGTAAAAATGACACGAGTAGGGATCCTATGGTTTAGCGTCGTCTACAGGTTAGTCACAACACAAATTCCCAGTTCCTATAAATTTGTTATTAGAATTGAATCGTCATGAACGAGGTATATTATACTAACCTCGTCATTCATTTATCTATATCGTTTTAGAACAATAAGTGTTTTTTAATTCCTTTCCATTTTCGCCATTTTGACAAAAGAGTATTTGACGTTCTGTCTCTCACAAAAACCACAGTACACTTATATCCCAAGTAACTCAAGTCGTTGGTTTTTTAGACGACTCAATACAGGAGGCATTTACACGGTTCAACTCAATTCGTGTTATTAGAAGTTGAGCCGTTTTTTGAAGTTGAGTTGTTTTCTGATGTTGAATCATTTTAGATATTGAGTCGTCTAAAAGCCTTAAAAATTTAAAAAAATTCTATAAAATCAATCTTACCATTTAAATGAATCAGCGCAATACAAAGATTGGTCCGTTCTGTCACTCATATTTGTCCTCATTTTTAAGAGGACTTTAGATAATGTATGGAAATTTTGAATTGCAGCGGCTCAATTGAGAGCAATTACTACAAAATTGTCGCAAAATATTCAAATAATTTCACTGTTCTAGAATTTTTGACAGCATTGATAATGAGCGACAGAAAACGTCAGCGAACGTCTCGAATTAAGATGAGTCAAAATACGAGAAGAAAAACAAAGAATACACTCTCAAACATGAGAAAAAGACAAATTTCCCCTAGTTGCAGTCATATAAATCAATGTAACCATTCTTCCTAGTATTAGTGTTTTTCGATAGTAGTGAGTCATGCATGAGGGATGGTTTGACTAGCCTGGATAGCGCGTCAGCAGTGCAAATAATGGGAACGTCGAAAGTCATTCCTACTAACTTGGGCCGATTTACTGAGAAGTTTTAAGCCGTATATGTAGACGGAGTTTACTTGATGGTCAAATAGCTCATTATACTGTGATACTGTTTTCAAATTGAACTTACAGTTTCTAGGCGTGCGTACACTGCGCGAAACTGTTTCTAGAAACAGCGTTCAGACGATATTTCGCGAAACTGTTTGCTCACCCTTGGTGTTCACACTGCGCGCAACGAAAGTGTGAAACAGACGAGCCATGAATTTGGGTGAAACAAATACTCCATCAAATTCTTTAGTAGTACCTCCATTGGTCTCATATTTGCTGTAATGACATTTATATATTTAAGCTAAAATAGAAAAATAAAGGAAGTCTAGTAACAAATAATTTTTGTTCAAGTTCACACGACGCGAAACAGATGTTCGAAACAGTTGCGGGAAGCAGTTTCGGACAGAGCGAGCGCACGCTAGGAATCGACTCAATGCTTGTATTTGTGCGTTCTGTCACTCTTGTTCATCCAAAGAGTTTTTCTCAAATTTGTTACTCTTCGGCTAAGTATCTACTTTGGCATTCATTGGCATTTCTAAAAGCAAAAAATTGGTTCTCCACTTTGTGTGTACTCTTTTCTACAACCTCGGCGGATTGAAGACGTCAACGTTGCGGTTCCACCTCAGTTGAATTGTTTTTGGAGTGGGAGGCTGGATAGTTTGCTGCAAGATGCGTTTGATATTTTATATTTTTGGAATATGTTTGATATGCACGACTGTTTTCGCGCCTGAAGGACCTCCGGTTCCGACTTCAGCACCGCCAAGTGCAGTGCGACGGACTAAACCTGCATCATATGTCACGATGTCTGAAACTGCCACTATATCGAATAAATTGCATACTAAAAGTGCTTTCACGAAGAACCTTCTGAATTCCTTGAAGAATATTGAAAAATTGAATAACTTGCATTTAGCCAAAGATGACACGGAGAATAGTGAAGGTAAATTCAGTGCTTGACGTGGTCATTTGTAATTGGGCTTAATCTGTACCTTTCCTTTCTATTGCAATAAGATTAAGGGTTCAAAGTCAAAATTGTAATATATAATAAAAATTCCTGACAGGACGACGTTGTTATTTCAACGCTAAAGGCGTTACGAAAATAATTTAAAGCATAAAATACCAAATAAAATACCAAACAAAACGTAATAACATCCTTTATAGGGTTTGGGATGGGAATACTTAGATAAGTAGAAGAAAAAACATTTTATTCCAATGAATATTCTGAAAACATATTTAAAAACTTCCCTATTTTGCGAAAGAAATGAACTACAAATTAAATTCTGGTAAACATGTAGCCTTATAATGTAGAAAATATACACTTTTTCTAAAAAAAATTAAGCAATTTGGACTCATGAAATATCCATTTAAGTAATTGGTAGATGTCTTGGAAAACACTAAGGCCAATGACAAATACGGCGGTTCCAGCGAAGCGTTTCCTGAGAGGAAAACCGAGTTGGTTTAGTCGTGCGTTCATTTAGCATTGTGATGACACACACCGCGGTTTGGACGCCTCTCGGTTTTCTAGTGCAAAACTAAACCGACTCGGTTTTCCTCTCGGGAAACGCTTCGCTGGAACCGCCGTGTTTGTCATTGGCCTAACTTGATACGTTTAATGAGCAAAACAGCTAAGTAATTTTGGTGTTAGAAATCGAGTGTGGAACTTATTATTCATAAAAAGGGAATTGAGTTCCAATATGTACTAATATATTTTACTTTTTGTCTATTTGTGCCTATGAAAATATATAAATATTTGAAATTCTGTTGAAAACTCATCTAAAAATTTTCTGCTTTCAGCTAATATTCTTTTCCAAAAAGCAACCTCACTGATCAGTAAACCCAATACGGATAAAACTTTGGGATATAAAATGTTACAAGAAGCGGCAAACCTAGGACACACGGAAGCTAAAACGATGATAGCCTGGTCACATTTGTTTGGTCGTTACAATAAATTGGATGTTTCGTATGCGAAATCCGTTTTCGAGGATATGGCAAAGTTAGGAGTGCCAGGTGCACACATGGTATGATTATAAAAATGTATTACAAGTACAGGATTTTTATGTAGTTTAAGTGAATTGAGTGATACAGCTGATACCACCTAACATTATGCGTCACGTATGTAGATATAGTTTAGCTGTATTATGTAACACAATGTTGGTTGGTAAAGCCAGTGCATCCTAATCTGGACCGATGTCCAACAGAGGAAGCTTACCGTGTTGTTGTGGAAAACCATAACGAAGCAAAAATTTGTAATTGCTCCTGGAATAAAATATCTTATAAATGGTCTTAAAGACACATTCGTCCGCCATAGCGAACCACATTTCAATATACAATCGCAGGTGCTAGCTCCACGCGGTCGGGGTGATAAATCTTTCCCCCCTTACGTGGTGGGTTCTCGAGAACGGGGTAGACTTGCTAAAAAAAAAAAGACACAAAGTCGCCGCAATATTCTAAAAGGGACTAGTGAAAGCTCTGTGAAGCGTAGGTTTCTATACGAACCACAAAGGCTAACAGGACTGATCTGGCCGAAGTAGACTTAGCCAAGATATGACAAATCGCCATGTTCAATGTGAACCTGAAAACGATACGGAAACATAACACTGTATGCTAAAGTCACCTCCATCAGAGAGGCGGACACTCATTAGAATCAGACAGCCTAGGTTCCCATGTATTAAGAGACCCTTATCCACAACTAGAAACGAAAGCCTGACTTTAAAAAAAACCAGGCCGAACGGAACCTGAAAGACTAAACGTCTGGATTTAGCAATTCTTTTCAAATTATCAGCTGATAGTTTACAATGTAAACTCTACATACTAGCATATTTCATCCCCTTTTTCCATTAAGAAAAAATAGACAACGCTTTAAAGGCAATGCGCAATAATAGTGATTATTAATTGCTCTGTGTAAACCGAATTAAATTGAAAATATTTTTCATTTATGTTAAGGGTGCATTCTTAAAATAATTTATTTATTTATTTGCCAAACAAGGCATCATACAATATACATAATGCAAGAAATGAAATGAAATATAAAAGTATTTTAAGCTGATATTTATTTGTATTCAGGTGAATTAGGATGGGGAAATAAATAGGTTAAGAAGTTAATAGGGCCCTTGTCAAGTTATTTTTGAAGATAGATTTGGTGATCCCTGATGAATAGTAGTAACTTACACTGTTGAATGTTCTACAGCACCTATTGATGGGTTCATTATACCCATAAACTGCAAGGTGCTGATACTCCTTAAGGAGTTTTGTATGCCTAGTCCGCCTTGTTTGATTGTTAAATATAATTTTGTTAGAGAGAGCTGTTCCATTAATGATTTCAAAGGCTGGGCATGCGCTAATTAAGGTTCTTCTTGATGAAAGAGTCATTAGGTTTAGAAGACCAAGTCTGTATTCGTAAGAGGGAAGATTACTAAAGTCGCATGGATAGAGGTGCCTCAAGGCGAAAAGTAAAAATTGATTTTGAATCGATTCGAGCCTGTCGCGGTGTAGTTGAAGAGCTGGGCTCCAGACTATGCAGGCGTATTCCAGTAGAGGCCGCACTAGTTACGTATATAGAGACTTAGTAATTCAAATGTTTTTGATTTCTTTAGCGCGCTTCTTAATGAAACCTAATTGTTTGCTCACCTTTTCCAGAAGATTTCCAGAAGGATGGAAAGGCGCCTAATGACAGCGACTTGTTAAAAATGATATACAGAGCGGTTATCAATTGATTGATACACTGTATCACAAAGCAATGAGGTATTTCGTCAGCGCCAGGTTCTTTGTTAATGTTTAGCTCTTTGATAGCATTGGCAATTGCTTCTTTTGTTAGAATGATTCTCTCAGTGAGTGGTACTGATACACTTTGGGGAGACCAGACCGTTGATTTTATTGTAGGGTCCGAAGGAGGATAAAACGAATCTTGAAAGTGATCTGCAAATAAATTAGAGATTTCCTGTGGAAGGGAAGATATAGAGAGAGTTCCCTCTGAACATAGAAGCGGGATAGCCAGTCGTTTTCGGTTCCTTAATTGTCTCAATTTATTTTCTAACCGTGGCTCAGAACGTTTATTGGGTTTTTTTTATCTTTGGTCCACACGTGTTAATGGTTTGAAAGATTTTTTCGTAGAAAAAAGAAACAAGTTCATCCAAATCTAACGTTGAAATGGACCTTGACCACTCTATGGTATGCTAACGTAGTCAGCATTACGAAAATTAAATACAATTTCATTATTGTATTGTTGGTTAAAAGCAAATTTGATAGTGGAACGTTCAACGCTAATAGCGGAGTGATGAAGAGTATTAGGAAAAAGATCGCGGCGTCAATAGTTGCACTAACCACCACCTTGTCATAAAAATTGGTAAATATTAAATCTAACCACTCCCAATTTCGGTTAGAAGTCGATATAACCTGCTGTAAATAATTGCCATCGAACGAACTGATAAGGTTGAAATCAATGGCGTCACGAAGGGTGATCGGGAGGAGTTTTTTTTTTATCATTTTCATCATTTTCATCGATAGTAAATCTGATGTTTGAACGATTGAAGTCCCCGAATATGATTATTTTGTATTCCTCAATGATAGAAGCGATAATGGAGCATATGGCGTCATTTATATTTTTGGTTGACTTTCTCGTTAGGAATAAAATTTCTTTTGATTTTCGCGTGACTTCTGTAAAAGTGAAATATATTTGGAGCTCACATATGAACGATAGGTTTTAAGATCACTTTCGACTTTCTCTGGTGTCATTCCCAGTTCCATATGTCTAATTAACATTTAAAGTCTAATTAACTATGAAATATTAAAATTATAGTATATTTAAGTACCATGAGCGCTTGCAGTGCGTCTCTAGATTACAGCCACTAACGCCCTTCGAATGTGCTCTTCTTAAGCTAATTTGGAGTCCAACGTCATCTAAGTGTCTCAGGTACTTCGAAGCCAACCTTCATGGGTATAATGGTTGATATCCCCCTCTTTGTCAGCATGATAATGTCAGTTTTCGTGATTGCCATCTGGAGTCCATGGCTTTCCATCCAGTCCTCAACCCATCTCATTACTTAATTGGATTTGAGTTGGGCCAGGAGAAAATTTCTGCATGTGATGATAGTGGCTACATCTTCCGGCATTTCGAGGCACAAGAGACCTTCATAAACAACATTCCATAGGTCTGGTCCAAGAATGGACCCTTGTGCTGCGTCAGCTGTAATAATTAACTTGCACAGTTCCTTGATTCGTATCTTATATCAAATTGCGATTTTCAAGTAGTCAATTATCATGACTAGCAAGTAGTGCTCTGCCTGACAATATGGCTGAAGAGAGTCCAATGTGTCTGCCCATTTTTGAAGTTAAACATGTTACGGACTGCGGCATCCATGTTGGTTTTTCGAGAAGTCGCCAGCTCTTCGTATAACCGCCTTCAGTAACACTTTTAGAAGTTTCCCCGCAGTATCAAAGCAAGCAGAGAGGTTTGTATTCGATGTGTAGCAATGTTGACGGGTGTCTCCACCACTGCTTGAAAAACTGCTGGGATATTGTCCGGGCCCGAAGCTTTTCGGTTCTTGATTGCGGTTCTTGCGCAACTCTGCTTCAGTAAATAAAGGGACAGTTTCCTGGCAAACGGTGTGAACGTTTTTGATGCTGTGAAACAGCGAATTTACAATATGACACAGGACATCCGCTTCCAATGGTGGATCGGGGTCCATGCGGCCGAACCTACCGGATACTATTTGGTAGCCTTGGCCCCATGGGTCTCAGACACTTCTTCGCATAGAGTTTTCCACCTGTGCTTTTTTCTCTTCTTTATAGCTATTCCCTGTTCTTTTTTGCCTTTTTATGGTTCGCGGCAAGTCACAAGGCTTCTGGTCGTACAAAAAACCGCTATGCCTTAATTTGCACCTATTGCATCAAAAGACATTGATCTTAATATAAAAATATTTAATTATTTCAAAAATATTTCATATAATCTAATTTTTATACCTTTCGGTAATATAAATAACTATGCCAATTATGAATCTTTTGTTATGTTATAGGGACTGGGATTCATGTTTTCAACTGGTGTTGGAACGAATGCTAGTCAAGCCAAAGCCATCATTCATTATACTACGGCTGCATTAGGAGATGATACGTGGGCGCAGATGGCGCTTGGCTATCGATATTTATATGGCATCACTGTGTCCAGTAATTGTGATAAGGCATTATCTTTCTACAGGGAGGCTGCAAAGAAAGTGGTCTCGCTTATAAAGTTTTCTGGAGGGCCATCTATGCATCGTATACGACTTTTAGATGAACTAGAAAATCCAAGTGGGCACGAGCGCGATTTGATAGAATATTATCAGTTGTTAGCTGATAAGGGAGAGGTTCAATCGCAAGTTGGTCTCGGTCAGCTTTACTTCCAGGGAGGAC